>JAPDVU010000006.1:103284009-104484009 GCA_026230045.1 Corynorhinus townsendii | reverse complement strand
AATTTTCTATGAGAAATTTGATGTTCACTTCTAGTAATGTAAATACTGTTATCTATCTATCTATCTATCTATCTATCTATCTATCTATCTATAAGCTAGAGGACCGATGCACAAAATTTGTGCAAGGGGCTCAGCCCTCACAGCCCTGGCTTTGTCCGGAAGGTTGTCTGGATGGTCGTTCTGCTGTTTTGTCATTAGCTCTTTATTATATAGGATATAGTTTTAAAATTTTACTTTGTTGATAAAGCCAAAGCTCTGAGATTATCCATATTAGAATATTGTTTACTTTTGTCAAAATTTAATGTCCTAGCAATCATTTGGTACAATATTTTGGGTTTCCTCGACTATGTCTGTATAAGAAAGAGCTTTTTACAATAGTGAAAATATCACCAACACCTAATTTTGTGACCCAGCACATCCACAAATGGGATTATCTTATAATGTAAGTTAAATTTAAATCAGTTGCTCAAGAAATACATCCTCATATTCATACTGGGATTCTGATTTCAAGATTGTTTTCCTTCTAGGGGATTTTTAGAACAAATTTAAAGGTTTAGTTGCTGTTGTCTCTATTGAGCTAGATAATCTAAACAAAATCAATTCACTTCCCTGTTTCATAAGGTTTTCATTTGATGAAGAAATGATGGTTCTCAGGGCTCCTTACTGAACTACATGTCAAAATTACACAGCGTAGAAAAGACAAAGGAAACTCTTCCCCTGGAGCAACAACAACAAAAAAAACTTATAAAAAACACATAGCTAAGCTTTACTGGAGGTTATGGGGTTGGGGGAGTGAAAACCAACACAGTACTTCTCAAGTTTTCATGGGCATAGGTGAATTTTGTTCAAAATGGAGATCCTGTTTCAGGTGGTCTGGCATAGGGCCTCAGAGTCTTTCTGTCTCAGTAGCTCCCAGGTGGTGCTGCTGCAGTGGGGTGTGGCTCATGAACCATACCTCAAGCAGCAAACTTGCCCATTAGGAGGTCTGTCTAAATGGAAGAGGGAAAGAAGTCTCCTTATGGGAGTATTAGAAGGAAATACAAAGCAGAGCCTCTTTGCTTTCCCATAGTCATAAAGTCAATTTTGAGATGCTGGGGCTGTGTTTTGAGTGGAATGGCATACGAATCCTTCTTCACAACATGACTTGTGGACTGGAGGAAGGAAAGGCAGGTGATCTGGTTAGATGCCACTCATATAACATAGTTGTGAGGCCCTAAGAGCCTGAGCAGAAGGAATGGCAGAAGGAATGCAAAGGATCAAGTTAATCAGGTTTGGCTTTGATGATGGAAGACAGTGAGTGTAGGAGGAATAACAATTAGAGTGTAAAAGGGAATGTAATAGAAAATAAAAGGTAGAACCATGAGACACTAATCTTATGAGATATCTCCTTATACAAGTTCATGGATACATTCCTTCATTTTCTATTTTACTATCTTGTCTCTTTCTCTTTTCATTCTATCAAGTGGATATGAACAGAGTGTCCTTGGTGCCAAGTTCACCCTTTCCTCAATTGTATTTTTTTTTAATAATTGTGAATAATGAACAACTATGACCTATAGTTAGGGCAGGACCAAAAATGCCCAAAATATGAAGGTTGGTATTCATCAGGCTCAGTCAATTCCCTATACCTAAGAGGAACAATAAAACTGTTTTTGTTGTTACTCTAATAAAACCTCATGGTCACAGTTTTTAAGCAACTACCTTTGATAGATTCCCTTGAAACCTCAGAAACTTAGACATATAATAAAGGGGAAATGTAGTGCAGATAAACCCTGATTTCAGCTGGAAAATAAAGGGAAATTTAATACCCTAATAGTATTAGCATTGAATTTACAGCTGTTGCTGCTGCCCACATGAATAAGTGCTCCCCATGGACCCAGATCAAAGGGGCAGTCATGGTGTGACCGTACTATATAATTTTACAGATTTAGCAGCATGTTTCAAATGAAAGTGCATGTGATATAAGTTGCAGGTGTTCCTAAACATGATGCAGGGTTCAAGCTGCTGTTGGCTTGGAGCTGGGTTACCCTACTTACCACTTTGCCTTGAAATTATGTCCGAGTGGATCAATCATTACCATGGCTGACTCCCTTTGGGGAGTGATATTTCAGCTCTGTTCGTGTGTGTGCGTGTGCACGCTTGCGCGCATTTTGGCATTAATGCTCCATTTCTAGTGGAAATTTTATTTATATGGCCTTTAAAATGCTTAAATCACATCTCTTCTTGTCCTTGTATTTACATTTTATTTAAATGTTGTGTAATGAACATGTAATACAATATATGTATATATGAAGATATATGAATATATCTCAAAAAGTGTTCTCTAAAATGCTAGATGGTGGACATGTTTTTTTGAAAATTTGCACACTCCTAGGCTTTTTAGGCTCAAATTTTAATGGGAGTTAAGACATTAATGTTCCACATACCAGGGTGATTGATGGAAGCAATTTGAATTGTACTTTCCAAACACTTAACAACTCTATTAATTTGCAGTCTTCTTTACTGTTGGATAACTCTTAGTTATTTTCAGTTAGATAAATAACACTTTGGGCCTAACAAATGGCTCTAGCCACATAACTTTTGGCTCTATCTCAATGTTAAAGCTGTGAATCAAGAAAATAACCAGTAGCTTATAAAACAAAACAAAAAATATTTTTTGACTATTGTTTGATTCCAACAGCGTTCCATGAATGAGAACATTTGGCTCTGATTGATTTACTGTTTGACAAGTATGTTAATTTCAAATTTTATAAATATATTTAAATAATATATAAGAAGTTTGAAGTGATATATAAATATGTTGTAACTACATGGCTATTATTGTTAGTATTTCAAGAATTGCCATAGTCTCTTATCATTTAATTTGATCTGTGCACCTATGTTAAAACAAACTATGTACCACAGTCATGTTTAATATGTTTCATTGACTATACTTTTTCTGAAGTTAGAAACAACTAGCAGTGGGAGTTTTTATTCCCATAGGTATTAGTAATAAAATTTGAATCATTTTTACTTAAAAAATATTTAGAAGGAAATCATTCAAATTAATATGCTATGTGTTTTATTGGGTAGGCTATTTCTGATAGGCTTAAAAGGCTTTTTAAAAATAAAATAATAAAAGGAAATATTATATAAGGCATTTCTCAGTCCCAACTAGCAATGCTTACACATGGGTCTTTCTGAACTGCTACACAAGGGAAGCGATGTTTGTCTTATTCCTGTTGCTGTATTTCTATGTGGGTCTTGAACCACAAAGTGCTTTCACATTTGTGACTATCCTGTGATGCTTTTTACCATGAATAGGATGATGTCTGGTTTTCAATGTTATGGATCAATATATCTCTCTGTGTTTATTTTTCCCAGGTTAAAACATAATTCTTTTTGGTTCTATTCATAGTAGCCTTACAATAGCTCTCTTCTTTTGTGTGACTTGACCTAAGAGCATCTCAAGAAGATGTGGATGTTTGTTTGTTTGTTTTGATTTTTGTTTTGTTTTGTGTTTTGAAATCTCCATGAAACATCAGTAGTTTCCTTTAAGCAAATTGGCACTTTTACTGCTATTTGCTGATTAGATTTCGAATGTATCTCCTGATAACTGCTACGAAGTTTTAAAATTGTATAAAATAGTCAAATATAATAAAAGATCTGACATTGTATGTTGTGACTGAAGAACTCTTATATACTTAAATGGTAAAAGAAGCAATAATTGCATTTTTTTACTTCTACAATGAGTAATTTCACAAATGAGTGAATTTATCTAATGTAATGAAGTTATATCCATTTCCTAATACCAGAGCTGATAGAGTACATGACAATTTATCTGGCCACATCAAATCATTACTATTCTATATTTTCAATTAATAAATTCTAAAGACCTAAAATGTTTCAATGACACGTAAAACAAGCATTTCAAAACTTTTGAGAATTAAGAGAGTGATATGTTTATCTATTTTTCCTAATTATGCCTTTTCTCAAAAGAAATTTACCTAATAACAATTTTAAAATAATATCATTTACAGACTATTATCATTTGTAGATATTATTAAAGTTAATAATAAGATATCTATTAAGCATAAGGTGTCTATAAATTGTGAAGTTATGTTACCCCTACTCCCCACCCTACCCCCATCCCCACCCCCGACCCCAGGCAAAGTCCGAAACTATGTAAAATCTCATTCTGGCCACCCACAGTTTCTTTGAAACTTATCTTAACAAAATTGTTCCTGAACATTTTTTCTTTCAGAAATTGTATATGCTTTCAAAGCAAACTTTTATTTACTTACACAAAAATTTTGAAAGACACTTACATTTTCTACCTTCTTTAATCAATTATGTACACTCAGAATTTTATATAGGCGGGATTATGAATAAATGACATTATAATCTTTACTTTCTGACAAATGTGTGTCAGAACTTTTAAAATGTTAAACTATAATACTTGTCAATAAAATGCTGGCTCAAAAGCACTTTTAACAAATTCCATGTCTCTCCATTACAAATATTTTACCTTTAGTGTTTCCTTACTGCCCCCTGACTACATGTGAGCTTTTTCTTGGGATGTTCAGGGCCCTGCTTCCTCACAGACCCACTGGCCCGTGTCCATCCATTTTCCAGATGGCAGCAGCCAGGGTGAACCACTTCATCTTGCTTCCAAGAGTCTTCACAACTCCCCCAGAGGAAACCCCAAAACCCTTAATTTACTGTTTCCAATATAATTTTTGACCAAATTAACCATTAGAAAGTAACTTTTTATGTTTTTCTTATTTATAAGATAAAAAAGAGCTGTAAGAAGAGTTAAGTTTGTTTTGGATTCAGTGCGGGTGTGCCCAACAGAATAGCTTGACTGTCCCAAAGGCAGATCTTTTAGTCTGCAAAATTTCTGAATGATGAGCCGGTTACTTCAATATTAGGGGTGACAAGCCCAATATGTGAATTTTTTTCCTCAGTAGCTAAATATTTTTAACCCAGGAGAGATTTGGAATTAGAAATAGAGACATAATAAAGCAATACTCTGATACTTATCCTTTTGTATTTTTTAACAATAATTTGTATATTTTGAATATTATAAACACTGTGATGCATATTTGGGTATCACTTATCCAGTTTTCAAATATGTCATTGAAAAATAAATTTATATTTATGACTTCTAGTTAAATATAAGTTTACAATTAAAATTTAATATATTTAAGATAACTTAGGAATTACCACATTTATAAATTTATTTATTAGGTTTATAAGACTTTTTAAGTATTTGCAAAACTTTATTATGTCAGACAATTGCAATGTTTGTAGAGAAATGAAGTATGTTAATTTTATAAATACATATTGAAATGATGTAGAACATTTAATTGATTAAAATTTTAAAGTTCCTGACATTGTAATACTATTTAAAAGCTGAATTAAAAAATTTCAGAGGAACTTCACTCTTGATTTTGTAATTTTCATAAACTTAATATTAATTAAAAGTAAAAAATAATTTCTGACTTCTGCACATTCTCTCTATGTAAAACAGCTAAAGCTGATCTCATATATAAAGAACTCATATAGCCCAATATATAAAAAATTCACATTAGATTTAAAAATGGGTAAAGGACATAAATAGACACTTCTTCAATTGTTTCTCAGCCTTTTGGCTAAGACCAGATGTCTAGTTTGAGTAGACATTTCTCATAAGAGGACATAATAGATGGCCAGCACACACATGAAAAGATGCTCAACATCCATAGTCATCAGGGAAATGCAAATCTAATTCTCAATGAGATATTGCCTCATACCTGTCAGAATGGTTATAATCAATAAATCAACAAACAAGTGTTGACAAGGTTGTGGAGAAAAGGGAACCCTCGTTCACTGTTGGTGAGGTTGTAAATTGGTGCAGCCACTGTGGAAAACAGTATGGAAGTTCTTCAAAATTGTAGAATAGAACTACCATGTGGCCCAGCAATTCTATTTCAGTTATAATTGAAAAATAAATTTAAAGAAAAATTAATCTTAAGAATTCCAAAAATGCTCACAATGATAGTTTAAAGGGTATTATGAATATTTCAGCTAAGAGTAATGAAAATGTGGTAACAGGGATGGGAAAATGGGACAGAATTATTAAAGGGGGAATTTTCAGTCATCTGAAATAGGAATAATTTGATTTCTATTCAAACAATATTCTCTGAGTATTCACTCAGTATTTAGTGGAATTGGGAAGAAACCAATTTTCCATTCAAAGAAAGTGTATGCATGACCAGTTCCATATGGCAATCCTTTTCCTCTGAAGAGGGCAGAGTCAATGTCGTAAACAAAAAGAAAAACAACAAAAAATGGGTTTCGGTGTCTCTGTGAATGCACTTTAGTTTTTGTTTATTTATTGGTTGGTTGGTCTTTTAGTGTATGTAAGTGCTATTTTTGAGTCCATTTTTCTTGGGAAACATTTTAAATGGTAGAAAGTTTAGATTAAACATTGAAATGACCAGTTTCTTGTTCACAACAGAATATGTTATTGGCTTCCAGAGTTTCACCTGACTGCCAATTGCAGTTGCATATGCATATTGCAAAAGCAGTTGGTGAAGACTGGTTGGCATTTTAATTTCCTCTCTAGGTTATAGCTACTCTAGAGAAGTAGGATAAATTTACACTCACAGTCACATAAACAATTACCTGTGGGAGCATTACTTAACTTCCCAGCCTTTCAAAAGGACTCTGTAGCAGATTTATCAAATTGTTAGACATAGACGTTACAAGAGGGGAGTCTGAGAGTTTCCATAATTTTCCAACCTGGGTGATAAGAGGAGTGATGGTGCCCTTAATAGAGAGAGGAATTCCTGAGGAGTATGGAAGATAATGAGTTCATTTAGGGGCATACTGAGTTTGAAATTCCAACTAGTTCATTGCTGGAAATGTTGGACTGAAGCAAAGGACAAAAAACAGAGTAAAAGAGGAAGATTTAAAAGAAAGTGAAGTGATTAACCAAAGAACATATATACATAATCCATAGACACAGACAACAGTGTGGTGAAGGCCAGAGGGAAAGCAGGGAGGGGGCTGTGTAGAGGTGAGCTAAGGATGAGGGGGAAGGGACATCTGTAATTGTCTCAACAATGAAAATAAAGTTAAAAAATTAATTTTCTGGAATCCTTGAGATTGCCAAGAAAAAATGGTACAAGAAAAAGAGGTCCAAACAACAAGAAAGCCCACTGCATGGGAGAACATATTTGCCAATGTTATCTCTGATAAGGATTTCATCTCCAACATTTACAGGGAACTCATACAACTTAACAAAAAGAAAGATAAACAACCGAATCAACAAATGGGCAATGGGCCTAAATAGATACTTTTCAAAAGAGGACATAATGAAGGCCAAGATACATATGAAAACATGCTCAAAGTCACTAATCATCTGTAAATCAAAATGACAATGCCTTACCATCTCACACTTGTCAGAATGGCTATCATCAACAAATCAACAAATGACAAGTGCTGGTGAGGATGTGGAGAAAAAGGAACCCTCGTACACTGCTGAGGGAATGCAGACTGGTTCAGCCACTGTGGAGAACAGTATGGAGTTTCCTCAAAAATCTAAAAATGGAACTCCCATTTGACCCAGTAATCCCATTTCTAGGAATATATCCCAAGAAACTAGAAACACGAATCAGAAAGGATATATGCACCCCTATGTTCATAGTGGCACAATTTACCATAGCTAAGATTTGGAAACAGCCTAAGTGCCCATCAGCAATTGAGTGGATTAGAAAACTGTGGTACATCTATACAATGGAATACTATGCTGCTGTAAAAAGGAAGGAATTCCTACCATTTGCAACAGCATGGATGGAGCTGGAGAGCATTGTGCTAAGTGAAATAAGGCAGTCAGAGAAAGATAAATATCACATGATCTCACTCATTTGTGGAATATAATGAACAACATAAACTAATGAACAAAAACAGATCCAGAAACAGAGAAGCATCGATCAGATGCTCAAACCTCAAAGGGAAGGTAGGGGAGGATGGGGGTCGGGGGGAAAGATCAACCAAAGGACTTGTATGCATGCATAGAAACATATCCAATGGACCCAGACACCAGGGGGGTGAGGGCATGAACGGAAGTGGGGTGGGGGGGTAATGGGGGGATAAGGACATATATGTAATACATTAATCAATAAAAAAAAATTAAAAAAAGAGAAGAGGTCCTGGGAACACAGAGGACTGGCTGCTGAATGAGGAGAAGCTCTTGAGATGTAGAGGCACAGATGGGACTTGGATTGGGAGATCTATGGGCCAGATTCTGCTGACTGATGTAGTGGCTGACATGTGTGTATGTATGTGTGTATGTGTTTCCTATGAACCTATATATATATATATATATATATATATATATATATATATAGTTTAAAGAATGTCTCCTTTTCCCCCGATTGACCTCTCCCTCAGCCACTCCCACCCCCAGGACAAGCCCCCATGAAGCTATATTTAATATGAGTAATTATACATAAAAATATAGGTTTCACACAGTTTGAATAGCTTTCTTTATGACATCACTTGGTTAGGGCTGGGAAGCAGCTCCTTCTTAGGATGGGGCATACACTCTCTTCCTTCACTACGGTCCACAGGTTTACACAATTTATGTTCATTCACTGTAGTAATAAACATTTTAGTAAAGATGAGGGATTTAGTAAAGAAGAGGGATTTAGTTAAGATGGAGGATTTAGTCAAGTTGAGGCTGTACTGGAGTAGGGTGGGCCCCTAATCCACTATGACTGTGTCCTTATGAAAAGGGGAAATGTAGACCCAGATACGCACCATGGGGGCGGGGGGTGCTATGTGAAGATGGGAGCAGAGATCCACAAGCCAAGGGGTGCCAAAGATTGCCAGCAAACCCCCAGAAACCAGGAGAGAGGCGTCGGGAGGGTTTCCCCACACCCCTCAGAAGGAACCAGCCCTTCAGAACCTTGATCTGAGACTTCTGGCCTTCAGAGCGGTTGGACAGTAAGTTTCTGGCATTTAAGTCACCAAGTTGTGGCACTTTGCTAAGGTGGCCCTAACACACTCACACAGATGGAAAGAATATTCTTTCTGAAGACAACTTTTGCCACTTTTAAAGGTCCCAAGGAAACATCTTTTTTCCAATTACTATGAATAATAAACCTGGGAGAAAAAGTGTGCCTAAGAATAACATTTGGCACAGTGAGAAAAAAATCCACTTAGTTGACTGTGTGAACAAATAAGAGCTGAAACACAGATAAGCCTAGCTTTGAATTCTGTTCCTCCTAGGATGGATGTGGATTTGGGATTTTTCAACTAATTTCTATTAGCCTAGGTGTCCTCTCTAAGTGTGAACCCAAATTGTACCTAGCTCATAGCAGTGTTTTAAGGACTAAGTGCGAAAAACATATAAAGAGACTGGCATGATGCCTAATCAGAGTAAGCACTCATCAAATTGTAGCTTATATTATTTTGAACAGTTATCACTTTTATTACACATAAAGCCATCAAAATTATGTTGCAATTATCGGGACTGTAAACACCCTGACCTTTTGTTTTGTTTCTCAGTCACTAGTAAGCTCCTAAAAAGAACTGTGACTTTATAGTGTATATGTATGGAAATGAGGAAAAATGTAGACTAGCCCACCTTAATAGTAGTGGGATATTTGGAAAAGTTATTGTGTCATTCAAAGGTGCCTGCTTTAGAATAAGTGTGGAGTTCAAGTCCTCAGTCTGTTGTACAGAGGGTTGCTAATAGTGTTGTATAGGTGTCTTACCACGTTCAATGTCATACGTGGTTTATGAGTTCATTCTACCACTGGAAAATGAACTTGAAGGCAAGGACCTTGTTTCAGTCTTCTTTTTCTCTAGCCTCAAGACACAATGGAGTAATTAATGCTTGCTGAGCAAGTGGAGAGCAATTCTCAGTGAACAAAGAAAGAGGCAATGCTACTTAAAGGATGGTGTTATTACTGCAGTTCTTTGGTCTAATGAAATTAAAATTCTATTGCAGGGATTGTTGGTTAGGATAAACTTTTGAAAATCATTTCTTTAACCCTGATTTTGCTTTTTCATCTTAGTGAAACTATTCTTTCTTAAAATTAAAAGAACATTTTTTGATGATTTATGTTAAAAGGAATACATTATTCTGGGCTATTTTCCAGATCTTTTTTTTTTATAATTACTACCGTTACAATTTTTGGAAATGCTTGGCTACAGTTATGCCTGCTGAATATATTATTCATTCTGGAAAGCCTGCAGTAGACAGTTATGCATGTATTAAAGTTAAAAATTACCTATTAACATAATTTTATTATTTCTGATGCACTCTTGAAATTCCATCTTATTAATTCATTTTAAAGGCAACCTGTCCTGCAAAGACATTTTTATTAAAAAAAGGGGGGTAGGCTGAAAATAAGATAGCTTTTGAAACAGAATATTGCTATTGTCTTGGGCTCTACTAAACACACTGCTATTCTCTTTCACTGCTTTTCTTTAAAGTACAAACCAGGAACTAGACAGTCCTAACTGCATACTAGTATAAGATCAAGACACTCCCTAAAAATCATCACAAATTTCTCAGAAAAACATGTGCATTTTATAATCTGATAAACCTGAAAATGTATTTCTATATATACTATGGCAAAGTAATGCAGGGCTCTAGTTTTAATTTGTAAAAGTCCCCCCTCCCCGAATAGTATAAACAGAGAACATCCAGTATTTTTTTTCCAAGCTTTAGCAGCATTTCCCATTTTAAATAGTTTCTATCCATAATGATGGAAATATGTAGCTATTTGTGTTTTTGGTATCCTATGCAGAAAGATATCACCTCAATTCAGTCCTAAAGGACAGCTGCCAACATTGCGAAAATACCTAATACATGTAGAGTTTTATTTACAAGCAAAGAACCGAGCAAGTTCTTTGCTTATAAAAAGCCACCTTTACCTTTATCACGGAGGGAATCTGGTTGATTTAAGAATATGTGTTGTATGTGTGTGGGTTACTTTAAGGTTTCCATTTCAGTTTAAGTCAATGTAAAAGGGATGTGTGAGTGTGTGTGTGTGTGTGTATGTGTGTGTGTGTGTATAAAAGAGAATATGAATAGATTTCTTGGGAAGAATAAAAATCACTCTCAATCTGGAAATCCTTTGAATAAAAATCCACCTATATATCAGTTGGGAGGGGTAATCCCCCCTCCACACCAAGCCTCCCCGTGTTCACAGCAATTCACAGCAATAACATCATTGAGTTCAATGTTGTTTTGTTATAACCTTGATGAGTAAAAACCACTTTCTGTGAAGCGTGCATGGGTTCTCTCTAGGGTCTCCGGTTTCCTCCCGCATCTCAAAGGTGTGCACATGAGGTGAGGCGTCGTGTCTACATTGTCCCAGTCTGGGTGTGGGTGTGTGTGATGTGCCCTGCTGTGGAGCAGTGCCCTGCCCTGGGTGGCGCCTTGTGTTCTGAATGCCAGAATTGACTCCAGCAGCTGGCATCCCTGAACTGGAATAAGCAGATTGGAAAATAATTTTTTATTTGTTTTTATTAATGCCTCTGAAATCTATGTCTAGCTCACATTCATTTCAGTGTTATCATTAGAAGTGTTTTGTATCTTTATTTAGAAGTTTGGTGATGTTTTTGTGACCAGAAATACGCTGTAGGAACTTTACTCTTGTTTATGTCAATCAGTTTCCTTTATGTCCTTTCTCTTAGGGTTTCGGTTTCCAAGAACCTACAGACGACGTTAAGTGAGGCCATGCTGTACGTGCTGGGTATAGCAAGAGTGCAAGGCCAAGGCACCTCACCAAGGCTTGTGTTTGCCCCTCAAGGACAAAAAGCAGGCTCACCTTGTGCTTGGACCTCTTAAGTTGTGTTTGTCAGTGGCCATGCACACCTCCTCAGGCCTCCTGTCCCACTTGCTCTCTGTGGTCCTCAGGGTGGGTGGGAACTTGGCGGTTGTGGGGAATCAAAGCAAACTGGGTGATGGTGCTGCTGCTCTGCTGCCTTCTTGTTTCTGACCCAGGAGACTGGGTCTTCTGCCAGCATCCACGAAACACTGGCAGACTAACTTACCAGCTTCTAAGTAGGTAGAATCCCACACTCAACAGTACCTCAGAACTCAAATTGGAAACTGCACACAGTAAGAAAGAGTGCCAATGAGAAGGGTCTAGAGGATTTTGTGTTAAGAATATTATTGATGATCTAAAATATAGTCAAACCTGGCTGGTGTTGCTCAGTGATTGAGCGTTGACCCAGGTACCAAGAGGTCACCAGTTCAATTCCCAGTCAGGGCACATGCCCAGGTTGCAGGCTCCATCCCCAATAGGGGTTGTTCAGAAGGTAATGATTCTCTCTCATCATTGATGTGTTTCTATCTCTCCTTCTTCCCCTCTCTCTAAAAGTCAATAAAAACATATTTTTCAAAAATTAATAAAATACAGCAAAAAATATAGCTAATATTTCTTTCAACTCACCAGTTTTGAGTATACAAATCTCAGTGGAATCAAAATTAGTTACAAACCACATTCAACATAATTAGACTTAAAAAAAAATAATCTTTTCTTACTGAGGTAACTTCCTTAATGTCAGGCCTAGTTCAGAGAAAATATTTTAGAACTACCTAGACAGCAGTTTAGAAAAAAAATGCACTTGGAAAATATATTAAATGGACCAAATAATGACATATTTGGAGTTAGCTAACAGCAAAATAATAAAATGATATTTATGATTTAGTGTCTTTTTTAGCAGAATTTATTTGAAGTTTGGACTGTCTCGCTATTGAATGTGGTGTGCAATCAAGAAACCCCTGTAGTGACATTTGGACAATTCATTTTTTTTTCTTTTATGAACAGTTTTGGAGACGGCGTGTTTGGGTTGAAAGCATGGGGCTGCAGGTACTCAGCATGGAACCTGAAGTATCTCCATGAACTGCAATTAAAATGTGTTTATATTTGGAGATAAGAGATTCTGATTCCTTCAGGGCCTCTTAAATTAGGTGCAAAATGATATGTTCATGTTTGAATTAAAAAAACCCAGCTGTCAGAGCTGCTTAACATCTGGCAAAACAATCTTTTCCTTTAGAACAGAGATCACTGTACATTGATGGCTGTAACCAAGATTATGCCACCACAGATGCATGCAACTTCAAGAGTAGGGAAAGAAGATACACTTTATAAAAAAGGAAAGTGTGTACTCTATATCTATACTAATAAAAGGGTAATATGCTAATTAGACCGGGAGACCTTCTGGACGTCCTTCGGACAAAGCCATGTTGGTAGGGCCAAGGCAGAGGTGGTTAGGGGCAATCAGGCCAGCGGGGGGAGAGCAGTTGGGGGTGATCTGGCAGGTAGGGGGAGCCAGTTGGGGGCAATCAGGCCGACAGGCAGAATGGATAGGGGTGATCAGGCAGGCAGGCAGGTGAGGGGTTAGGAGCCAGCGGTCTGGAATTGTGAGAGGGATGTCCCAGATTGGAAAGGGTGCAGGCTGGGCTGAGGAACACCCCGCTCCTGTGCACAAATTTCATGCACCAGCCACTAGTGTATAAATAATATTCCCATTAGAAATGAGAAGAATCTTTTGGTGCCTTAATTTTATCTTTTGCAGCTCTTACCATCTGTGAGGGTGGCTCAGAACTCTTATTTCCTTGTGAAAAAGTACCTTGTTAGGATTATTCCCTCCAATAATGATGAGCTAGTGACTTCTATTTCCATATGCATTTTCTTCTGCTGATTTCCCTTCTCCTTTTACCATGCTTATTAATGCAAGTTGCTTATTGTTACATGTACCTATTTTCCTTTTTGTCACGTGTCTTCTGGGTGTTACCTATTTCCTTTCTTTCTTTTTTTTTTAATAATTCATGTATTTATAAGGACTATATTTAGGAGTTACCCTATTTGTGTATATGTGTGTGTTTGATTGTTTTTCAGACTGGGAGGAATGGAGGAGTAAGAGAAAGAAGAAAATGCTTCTTTGATATAATATGCTGATGACCAACATTATGGGGATGGAAAAATTTGTCTGTGAAGGATCTTTGGATTGTACTTTACTATGGAATACTTCTTGTCATTTTACTCATTAAATAGCCCTGCCTTGTCCAGTGTAGCACATTTACTCCTGGTGTGGGAGTCAAGACAATCTCCATGTGAACAGCTTTAATCAAATGAAGGTTTGTTTCTTTTAGTAATTAAGCTTCCAAGTTGGTACAACATTCCTTTTCATAAAACAAACAAACAAAAAGACCCACTCTAAATATCGCAACATACCACTTTCTCTTCTGTTCTTCTGAGAAAACTATGAGGTGCAAGAGGAAGACAATACGTGAAATAATAGCTACCTCTGTTTCAGTTTTCCAGGTGAAAGCCCCATGTTCAGAGACATATCACTTCCTTCCACTAAAAATGTTGCCACCTCATCAGCGATTGTTGCAAAGTAAAATTGATTTTCCTCTACTCTTTAAATAAAAATTTAATGTCCCCAAAGATTAAATAAAAGAACCTGAATCATTCAATCATCCTTTATTTTCACACTGATTTCTTTAAAAAACAATTTTATTGATTTTAGAGAGGAAGGGAGACAGAGAGAGAGAGATAGAAACATCAGTGATGAGAGATAATCGATTGGCTGCCTCTTGCATGCCCCCTACTGGGGATCAAGCTGCAACCTTGGGCATGTGCCTTTGACCAGAATTGAACCTGGGATCCTTCAGTCTGCAGTTGATGCTCTGTCCACTGAGTCAAACAGGCTAGCAGGGGTCCTCAAACTATGGCCTGCCGAGGACATTTATCCAGCCCACCAGGTGCCGCTGCCTGTCCTGCTTAGCAGCCGACTCGTCCCGGGCCCGCAATGCACATAGGAATTTGTTCATAGTTGTTTTTTTTAAAACTATAGTCCGGCCCTCTAACGGTCTGAGGGACAGTGAACTGGACCCCTGTTTAAAAAGTTTGAGGACCCCTGGGGGCCACACTGATTTCTTTGATGGTCTTAGGATAAGACAAACAGGTTTCCTTTTGAGTCTACAGCTGTCTTCCCAGGGCTGCTTTCCCTGAGCAAACCGTGGAAAATTGCCACCCTCCTGCAGCCCCCTATACCTTTCATCCACCTTTTCTGCTTTATCCTGGTAGCACTCATATAATTTAATATAATGTGTATTATGCATATCTGCTTACTGTCTGCCTTATTCCTTAGCAAATAAGCCCTTTGTTCCAGGCTACCTCTGAAATGCCTTCAGTGCTGCCTGACACACTGTAAGAAAGTACTCAAATCTATTGTTTGAGTGAATGATTCAATGTGGCTCTGTAGATCTGTCAAGCATTTGAGGCAAAATTACAATTTTTTTAAATGTAAAGGTTTATTGTTATTATTTGTTTTTTTAAAAAAAATATATTTTTATTGATTTCAAAGAAGAAGGGAGAGGGACAGATAGACACATCAATGATGAGAGAGAATCATTGATCGATCGGCTTCCTCCTGTATGCCCCCTACTGGGGATGGAACCCACAACCAGGGCATGTGCCTGGACCGGAATCGAACCATGACATCCTGATTCATAAGTAGATGCTCAACCACTGAGCAACACCAGCTGGGCTGTTTGTTTTGTTTTAAGCGTGAAGGTGTGGTATTATATGCCAGATTTTCCTTTTTTATTTTAGTCTCAGGAAACCTCAATTGCTCTCATTTCCACTAAAGGATTAGGTAATAGAGGCCATTATTACACAGCTGTGGTGGCTGCCAGGAGGCTGAGAAAGATATAAATGGGAAGGTCATGTGGAGACACTACCTGTGCCCTTGAATCCTGCTGTAGAGGCTGCTCCTCCAAAAGGGCCTCCTTCTTAGAATCAATTATTCCTCCATGAAAATCAATGAAACTGCTATTATATCTGCTTAAAAAGTATGCCTTCTTTGGGAACTTTTGTTTTTTAACTAATTTGGATTCTGCCTTTTCTCACCAAGTGTTGCTAAAAATAAACACACATTTCTTCTTATCTTCCATTACATAAATCTTCCCATGCAAAAATTCCATTAACTTAAACCCTGCTAGTAATCTTTTTCTTGCTAAGTTAAAAAAAAAAAAGAAACTGTAAAAAAGTAAGGCAGTGAACCAATCATATAATTCACACCATGAAATGACACAAAGATTTATATCTTGTGTAATCCACATGAGAATAACTCTTGCACCAGGTCCCACTCAGCCGTGTCTACAAAGGGTAATGGGATCACCTCCATCTATTCTGCAGAGAGCTACTCTGGGGTTGATGAAAAAGTAGTTTTATAGGATATGTGAAGGCCTGTCTTATTACTTCTCTACAAATATGTAAACCTGATAATGCCTATACCAAAGCTTATCATCTTACACAGTTTTATGGATAAGATTTAACAGATCAGAGCTATGACTACAGGTTATAGCATTACATACATCTGTTTCTCAAAACATATTGTGGCATTTAAATATATATATATATATATATACACACACACACACACATACACACACACACACACACACACACATATATATATATATATATATATTTGTGGAATGATATAATGAAGAAACACTAAAATTAAAACATGTTTGTCAAAATTTCTGAGGTCCATTTGGGAAGAGCAAACCATTACCCCTCCCCCCATTTTCTTTTTTTTTTAAAATATATTTTATTGATTTTTTTACAAAGAGGAAGGGAGAAATATCGATCAGCTGCCTCCTGCACGCCCCCTACTGGGGATATGCCTGCAACCCAGGTACATGCCCTTGACCGGAATCGAACCTGGGACCCTTCAGTCTGCAGGCTGACGCTCTATCCACTGAGCCAAACCAGTTTCGGCTCTCCCCCCTTTTCCCATTAAATTTAGCAGCACAGGCATAAAAATCTCTTTTAAAAATGCAGCAAATTTCTTGTTATACATGATGTTACATTGATGCACTCATTGCATTTTGTAAGTGTTAATATGTGTTTGCCAATGATGGGAACTAAATTAGTGTCCATTCTGTATCCTCTCCAGTGGTTCTCAACCTTTCTAATGCTGTGACCCTTTAATACAGTTCCTCATGTTGTGGTGACCCCCAACCATAAAATTATTTTTGTTGCTACTTCATAACTGTAATTTTGTAATGTAAATATCTGTATTTTCCGATGGTCTTAGGCAACCCTGCTAGCAGTTCTCAACCTGAGAACCGCTACTGTAGAGCCTAAGACCATCAGATTCATTAACAGTAGCACTGCTCTAGAGCTTGTTGTGTCTAACAGCTTGACACATACATCACCACCTTTATACTTGCCACACATATGTACACATAACTATTGTTAACATTCACATGGCCAGCTACAATATATGTGCATAGTTTTCCTTCTCTGGGAAACAGTCATGTTAGATAAATTTTGATACTTTCTAATGCTAAAATGTGAAAACAATGCAACCCAAAATGTTTCCCATGCTTTGGCTTTGCACTGAAAAGCCTTAAATGCCAGATTTATTGCCTGAATATGGTAATTCACCTAACTCAGATGTCTTAGAGCAGTTATTCCAATATCCTTCAGGAAATCCTATATAATAAAAGCCTGATATGCAAATTGACCATCACTCCAACACACAAGATGGCTGCCCCCATGTGGTCAAAGATGGCTGCCATAAGGTGGCCAGCAGGGGTGGGCGGTTGTGGGAGATTAGGCCAGCAGGGGAGAGCATTTGGGAGGGACCAGGCTTGCGAGGGAGGGCAGTTGGGGGCAATCAGGCCTGCAGGGAAGAGCAGTTAGGGTTGTCCAGGCTGGCAGGGGAGGGCAGTTAGAGGTGACCAGGCTGGCAGGGGAGGGCAGTTAGGGGTGACCGGGCCAGCAGGGGAGGGAAGTTAGAGGGGACCAGGCCTGCAGGGGAGGGCAGTTAGGGGCAATCAAGCTGGCAGGGGAGCAGTTAGGTGTTGATCAGGCTGTCAGGGGGGTGGTTAGGTAGTGATCTGGCTGGCAGGCAGAAGTGGTTAGGGGCAATGAGGAAGGCAGGCAGGCGAGCAGTTGGGAGCCAGCAATCTTGGATTGTGAGAGGGGTCCCAGATTGGAGAGGGTGCAAGCTGGGCTGAGGGACAACCACCCCATACATGAATTTCATGCACCGGGCCTCTTGTTTTATTATATTTATCCCTAAATGGCTTATTTCATACTGTGCTTTACTTGGTAATCTGTTTCAAATTCTTTCAGTATGTCAAACAATCAAATTGAAACACTGAAAGTAAGTTTATATTTCCCTTATGAATAAATATGAACTTACCATTAATTCCAATGGTGAATAAAATTTTAATTTCATTGGTTCAAACAGTAGACAGAACATCCGGAATGCTTTCCTTGTAGGAATATATTTTCATTAAACCTACTGCTTTGGGTAGCTAAGTGCTCAGAATGCCTTTTCACCATTAAGCTCTTCATTAGAGAGCTTTTGATCTTAAGAGCCAGTTGTCCTAATGTTTTATAGCATGTGGATGCCTTCATATGCTTTCATTAGATCCCCCTTTTTTTTTTTTTTTTGGTAAATTCACTTATTTTTTTTAAATAACAATGACATATATGCAGAATAATTACTGGAGCATCAACCTGCATCTTTCATGAGTTTTATAATATTCCTTTTTTACCATGTCAACCTGAAGCTCTGGTTCTACACATTATGAAATCATCAGCATGAGGCTTTTATGTTCCTTCCCAGCCAAAATGGATTTCTTTGTAAAATCCATGATTTCCCATGAATCTGTGAATTTTGAAACTACTGAGCACCATAAGCAGTGCCCTACTCTAAGGATTAGTGGGAAAATATTTGGGGTTTTCTAGCTCTGACTGAAGGCTGGGTGAAATCAATTATTTAAGCACTATAAAGTGAGGGCTTGGGTCTCAGACAATGATTACAAAGCAGACACACTTTAACACCCAGAACAACCATGTGGATCTTGTTGACTCCTTTACCATGGCCAAAGGGTGAATGAAATATCATTCCTGTCTGCTGATGCCATGGAGATTCCTTCAATCTAAGAGCAGCTGGAGCTTCCATTTACACACACACACACACACACACACACACACACACACACACACACCTCTTTAGTTGTACAGATGTTAAGTATAAAGAATTTCTACAGTTTTTATTACAGCAATCGGAAAAGCAATTAACTTTTTTCTACTATATCAGCAGTGATCACCTGGATCTCAAACACTCAATTTCTACAAAGTAATAAATGTCAATGCATTAAAAAGAAAAGCACTATGCTCCTTACTGTGCTCTAGAAATAGTCAAATGCTATGGAAAATGTGTGGAAGACTTGATGTGAGTTTTATAGACAGTCCATTTTTAAATGCTTAGCAGAGATATGCTTTCCTATGCCTGGATGCTTAGCAGTTATAGCCCAAATGTTTCATACCATAGTTAGATCTATTGTTTCAAAGAAATGGTTGCCTCAATATGACTTTTTAAAAAATCAATAAATATTTTAGATAGTATGGAAGAAAATTGGGGGAGTTATTGTAGGGACAAAAACTTAGAGGAAGAAAAGAAGTTGTCCTCAAATAATCGTGTTTAGAAATATTATGTAGAAGATTAGCACAGGCTTAGTGACTTTTGAAATCTAATAATCACATAAAGTTTCACTTAAAGCAATTGCAGCCTTTGATGCCAGTTTTTATTTGTTGCTTTTTATGTTTTTTTTAGCTCAACCTGAAGTGATATATAAAGATCAAGGTATATTTCAAAGAGAAATTCTTTAAAAACTTATCATGATCATTGCTGTTTCATCATTCAAATCATAAATCTTGGGTGGTGAGTTAACAGTGACCAGAAATCATCACTGAACTGAAAAAAAATATAGAAGTATAATTTTCTCTTTGTTTGTAGTGATCAGTGTGAGGATTTAGAAACAGCATAATCTCAATTGAGCATCTTCTGGTGTCTATGAATCAGACTAGAGAGCTGGACTTCAAACTGTAATTCATTTATCCCTAAATTGTTTTTTGGTAAGAATATGGAAAATTTCACAAATTTAATTAACCATTTTAAAGGTTTCATTATAAATGTAAATATTGTAAGTAAAAAAACAAACTTCCAGCATATTGTAAATTATCACAACTAAACTAAAACTTTTACTTCATTTTTTTGAAATGTATCTTATGGAATGTAAATGGTACAACTAGATATGTACCATTATCTATTTTTAAAAAATATATATGAAATATATTTGTATGAATGTCTTCTGTTGCTCATTCCATTACCTTTCAGTGCAATAAGAAAACATGCATATATAATATACAATTGAAATCTAATGTTTTAAAATTTCCTGTGGTTACAAGCATATCCTATCTAATAAAAGAGTAATATGCAAATTGACCATCATTCCAACACACAAGATGGCTGCCTCTATGTGGTCAAAGATCATGCCTATATGTGGACACAAGATGGCCACCACAAGATGGCCAGCAGGGGAGGGCAGTTAGGGGCAATCAGACTGGCAGGGGAGCAGTTAGGCATCAATCAGGCTGGCAGGGGAGTGGTCAGGGGGTGATCAGGCTGGCAGACAGAAGCGGTTAGGGCCGATCAGGAAGGCAGCCAGGTGAGCAGTTGGGAGCCAGCAGTCCTGGATCCTACAGGGATCGGGCCTAAATGAGCAGTCAGACAACCCTCGAGGGGTCCCAGATTGGCGAGGTTGCAGGCTGGGCTGAGAGACACCCTCTCATCCCCCATGCATGAATTTCATGCACTGGGCCTCTAGTGATAAAATATTTTTTTCTGAATTGAGTTTTTATTATAATTATATACCATTGATAAAAAAATACTTATACCTACTAAAGTTTTGAAAATAACAATTAAACATAAAACTAAAATTTTTGATAGTATATCTTTTTAAGTAAATACTTTTAAAGTTATAGTTGACCTACAATATTATATTACTTTCAAGTATACAGCATAATGACTTGACATTTATATACTTTATGAAATGATCACCACAATAAGTATAGTGACCATTTGCCTTCATACAAAGGTATTACTATATTATTGACTACATTTCCTATGCTGCACATTACATCTTATAACTGGAAGTTTTACCTGTTAATCCCCTCCACCATTTTTGCCCATTTCCCCACCCTCCTCACCTCTGGTAGTCATCAGTTTTTTCTCTGTATCAGTCTACTTATGTTTTGTTGTTCTTTTATATTTTTTAGATTCCACATATAAGTAAAATCATATGAGACTGTACATCTTTTAATAGATTTCTCATGAGTGGAATTAAAAAAAATAATATATATATCTAATTGTTACTTGTTCAATTTAGAGAGTATTCAAACACAATTCTAATTATATTTGATGTATGTGGTCAGAAATCTTGTCATATAGATAAGCAGGTAGGAATATAAATTTTATTATTAAATTTGGCATAATTCTTTGAAGTCCTTCCTGGTTATCATTCCAATCACACAGATTATAAAAACTAATTGTGATCACTATCAGCTAGGTTTTCCTTCAATTTTGTTCAAAACAAAGAATTATAAACTACCTGACTCATGAAAAGATTTGCTTCCTGCCATTAGCAATTTCCTTTCCCAGCACCAACATTAATATTTTTATATCTCTGTTTGACTTCCCAGAAATCTTTACACCCTGAAATGGTAACTTTGAGATGGGTATAGGGAGATTGAAAAGAAGGTCTTGAACATGAATCAAAAGTGTATTTTCAGGAGGATCAGTCAACTTAAGACAGTGTCCACTTGGGAGTATAAAGACAAGGAACTTGAGAATCTGGAAGTTCACGGCTAGATACTCCTTCAAAAGTCTTTACAATGCCTAGGTATATGCATACCAAAGATTGAAGACAGCTGATTTAAGGCATTTTAACTTATCCTGAACAATTTCTCTTTAATTCACAATAGGTAATTCTGTGGTCATAAACACAATTGGGGTGTTTTTTTTACTTCTGTCATTTACATATATAACCACTTCTGAGGGAGGTAAGAGAAACCAGGACAACATAAAATAGTCCTGAAAGAATATTATGGCACAATAAAGGATTAATTTTTTTTAAGTAGTCTCATAACACATGTCTAAATTATTTGACTTCCAGGGAAGCATTATGTAAGAAATTTTGTTTTAAATGACTTTAATTTTAGTAAAATAAATAAGACATATTCAAATATGTCTTTATTATTCCACATTAAAATACAGAAATACTGGAAAATATATATTTTTTATTTATTATTATTTTTTATTTTATTTTATTTATTGTTTTAAGTATTACCAATATCAGTACATATGTCTCCTTTTGTTTCCCCCCATTGACCTCCCCCCAGCCTCCCCTACCCCCCAGTACATGCCTTCACCTGCCCCTCCTCCCTCCCCCCCTCCGCCAGTGTCTTGTATCCATTGGTTGTGCTTATATGCATGTGTACAAGTCCTTCGGTTGGTCTCTTACAGCCCCCCTCGCCCAACCTCCCCTGCCTTCCTGATGTAGTTTGACAGTGTGTTCAATGCTTCTTTGCCTCTGTATCTTTTTCCCACCATTTCTTTCCTTTAAAAAGTTTTGCCTCTGCAGACTAGAAATAAACATATAATAAAAAACATATATATTTGAGTCCCAATTTCAATGTCCAACAGTTCTGAGTCCCCGTTTCAATGTCTAACAGCTCCTTATGTGTACATGTCAGCAATGATATCTGGATGGTGGGCACATGGTGGCAATGCAGGTCCGACCCTCTCTGGTTTGGTCCTAGGCAACCTGCAGTGGTGCACAGCTGCTGACTGCTCACGTGGCAAGATGTTGTCAGCGTCTTCCATCTCTGGACTGTTTTTCCTCTTGTCTTCGTGGTTGGAGCAGACCTGTCAATTCCTCTCTGTTGCAGGAATCCACATGGTCTTGGAATTGTTTTCTGAAAATATACAAACATATTTCTGACCACAAGTTAATAAAGGAATCTTTTCTATATAATTGATTTGGGATCCTTTTTATTTTTGCCCAAGTTATTTTCCTTTGTCTTATTTAGACACCATGTGTGTTATTCATGACTGTCTTGCTGTTAGCATTACAAATGAAAATTAATTTTCTAAAGTAAAAATTTTCTAGATGTAATTTACTTATATGATATTTTTCCTTACATGATATTACCCTACTATCCCCTTTCCCCCTTTTTTTTTTGATTAATGGAGGTTTTTGTAAATTTTATAATGCAGTCTTGATAACTTTAAATTTTAATTTTTTTTTGCCCAAAAATATGACTGCTTTAGGTTCATTGCATATTCAGGAATTTTACCATGAGATGAACTACCAATAGAAATTTTAGTTATTGCTTTAAGAACAGCTTTTTGTCCAGTACAATTAAATTTACTTGAATATTCACTTATTTCAATTAGCCTATTTAAATTAATCTGAAAACTTGATTACTATTTTACTGTCAAATTTAATACTCTACCAACAATCTTAGTTTACCCTGTAAATATTAGTGGGAAGGATAGCCTCATTGGAAAATATTTAACTTTTAATTCACTAATACATTAGCATAAATTGTTTATGTGGAAAAGCCAAGGAAATGAAACCCATTTATCTTTCATATGCTCTTTATTTTGACCATATCTTTTTCAGTCTTCATCTTTCTAGACTAAACAACTTTTTCTTTACCTTTACTCCCATGCAGAAATCTATCCATATCTCTGGATTTTGTTTGCTAAAACATTTCCCATTTCTTTGAAGTTTTTGCTGCATGGTAACAAACTCCTGAGCATATTTGTAATGATAAGCAAGTTATTTTTGTACTATGGCTAGCTGTTAACCTTTCCATTTAAAATATACTTTCAATGAAATTTGGTTCTTTTCTTTCTTTCTCTCTTTCTTTCTCTCTTTCTTTCTTTCTTTTTTTTCTGCCAAGCACATGGAAATATTTTCTTCTTAAAAATGGTGATAATAGCTAGTTTCCTTTCATAGTGTGTGATCAAAATTAAGGACCTCTTATTATTAAAATTAATATACAACTAAGAAACTTATGCATGCTATGTTTTTTATACACTTAATACCAAATACTTCTAACTACCCTATCAGGAAGAGAAATGAGAAAACTGAGATTTAGAGAAGTCACACATTTTGTTCAAGATTATACTTCTAAAAGGTGGTCAATCTGGGATTAAAATCCATCCTTTTTTTTTTTTATCTCCAAGACTATGCTGAGATTTGAATTATTTTCTCCCAAATGCTTTTAAGAGTTACAGCTTCATTTTCTTGAAATATTTATTTTTATTGCATGTAATATTATTATATTTAAAATCTTTTTTCTTGAAATGTTAATGTTTATTGCATGTAACTTTATTATACTTAAAATAGTTTTTCTTGAAATATTAATGTTTATTGCATGTAAAAAAATAAAGTAATTTTTGATAAATTGTAAAAAAAAAAGGGTTACATCTTTAAAGCTGTTCTTCCACATTTCAGAATTTATTTATTCATGTTATATCAATAGCATTATGTCTTTCAGATTGATAGACTTACATAGTGAGAATGAAATTTCCAGTATGTCTAAAGCTTTCTCTTCATTAAAATGAAAAAAGTATGTATTATTGATTTATTCTGATAACTGGTAACTGGAATTTGTCTTATTTCCATGTTCCTGAGTCTTCCAATTCATAACTAATTCATAGTCAAATATCTCTAATGCTATAAACGTCACTTTCCATATATTCTTAATCATCACCTGAATAGTGAGAATATTCTTTACAATGATTTTTAGAGACAGTGGGAGGGAAGTGCGGAGGGAGGGAGAGAGAAAAAGAGAGAGAGAAACATTGATGTTAGATACATAAATTCATTGCCTTCAGCTGGTACCCTGACTGGGGCTTGGGACTGAACCTGCAACAAAGGTACTTGCCCTTGACCAGGAATCATACCAGAGACCCTTCGGTGCCAGTGCTCTAACCACTGAGTGAAACCAGCAAGGGCCACTTTCCATTTTAATTCTCCTCAGGACTCCAGTCCCACCCCTGAGTTCCTACTGAGTTAAAAAGTCTTTCCTAACTGTTTTGGATGTTTGTTATTTTTACTTTTACATAGCTAAATCCTATCGGCTGTTATGAATGCATTGCTATATTTCATTTACCACTAGAATACCCATTTTTCTTTACTGTTTCTTTCCGATTGCTCCCTGTGTTGTGCTGGAATTGCATGTTCCATTTGCCCAGCTCTCTGTTAGCATTCATTGTTAGGTTTCTTTTGCTTCTTACTATTTGCTTTACCCAATTATCATACATTATTTCTGTTTGTAGTAGTTAGCTAGGTAACATGTCAGAATATATGAAATGAAGAGGGAGAAAAATAAATGCACAAAACTTTCAATTCAGAAATAATAGAATATATAAATAGGTATTCTGAAAGAAGCACATAAAAATCACTAAAGAGCCAATCTGTCTTGGCTCAGTGGTTGAGAGTTGACCTATGAACCAGGAGGTCACTGTTTGATTCCCGGTCAGGGCACATGCCTGGATTGTGGGCTTGATCCCCAGTGTGGCGTGTGCAGGGGGTGGCTGATCAATGATTCTCTTTCATCATTGATGTTTCTCTCTCTCTCTCCCTTTCTTCTCTGAAATAATTTTAAAAAACTATATTTTTTTAAAAATCACTAAGAAGATTCAAAGACAGGTGGTATCTGTTTGGGTTTTTTAATGTCTATAATTTCACTTTACTTTTTTTCTCTTTTTAAAAAATTTATCTTTATTGTTGAAAGTCTTACAGACTTTCCCCCCTTGCAATAATCCCCTTTACCCTGCTCCCATCCCATCCTCAGGCTGTAATTTTACTTTAAATACTTGGTGTAGTATCAAAAGTTTCTTATTTTTAGTAAGTGAAAACTCAGTTGCCGAATTCTGGATTCTAAGAGGGAATTTAGACTCCAGATGTGCTCAGCTAGTGCTCTAATGAGTTAGCCCATGTTCCAGGTACTGCATATGTTCTTGTCTCTATCTCGGTCAACACCTTAGGCTTTTCTAATCACACAGTGAATGTCAGAAAGGGTTTTAATTTTTGAGTTAGATTATTTTTATTACCATTTAGTAAATGTTAAAATTTCATTGGTGAAATTAAAGATATTTAAGTTATGTGATTCAGTTTGTTTCCCAAACATGTTCGTCTGTTTGAGAACAATATGGAAGAACCAAGCATGGCTTATAGTCTTTATTCTTAAAGATGACCTAGCTGAGTAGTATAGAATCTTTTTGGTCTCAGAATATATACCTGCTCTTAAAGTTTATTGAAGATCCATAAGAATATATATTATGAAATTGAAAAGAATTAAAATATTAATTTAAAAATAGTGATAAGCAGATTGTGTTAAGTATATATACTTATTAAAAAAACTATTCTTGGGAACAAAAAAATGGGAAGAGCAGCATTTTTTGACATTTTTGAAAATCTTTTCAGTGTCTGGATTCTTAGAAAACACCTGGATTTTTAGATGTTTCTGCTTTCAACCTTCTGAGATGTATTTCTTTGATTGAAGCATATAAAGAGAATTAGACCTCAGACCTCATCTGACTTATGCAGCTGTAAAATAAAAAGTAGTTTAATATCCTTTGCAGATAATTTTGAATTTTGGGGGGTATTATATCACAACATAATAAGTGAAAGTTTATTGAAGATTAGTTGCAATATGGAATCTGAGACAATATCCATGAACATTTTGTATTCTGTTTCATTAAAACATTGGCTTATCTTGCACTTTTAATGGATCCTTTATCCATACAAAAGTTTGTAATATCATGCATTGGTCATTATAAAATACTAGAGGCCTGGTGTACAAAATTCATGCATGGGGGGATCCCCTCAGCCCAGCCTGCACCCTCTCCAATCCAGGATCCCTCAGGGGATGTCCAACTGCTGGTTTAGGTCTGATCCACAGGACATTTCTCTCACAATCTGGGACCACTGGCTCCTTCCTAACTGCTCATCTGCTTGCCTGCCTGATCACCCCTAATTTCATCCCCTGCTGGTCTGGTCACTCCCAACTGCCCACCCCCAACCAGCCTGGTTGCCCTCACTGCACCCCCCCCCCCCCCGCGCTGGCCTGGTCACCCCCAACAGCTCCCCCTGCGGAACTGGTTGCCCTGTGCAGCCTGCTGTTTGGTTATTGGGTTGCCCCTCACTAACCCCCCTGCCGGCCTGGTCGCCCCACACAATCTGTTTGGTCATTGGTTTGGTTGTCATGGTCGCTTAGGCTTATATATATACATATAGATTGCTGCACTGATTTATGCAGATCTCCCATATGTTAACATACTTCACTTTACAATATAAAAAATAATCACAGTCAGCCAGGCCAGTGTGGCTCAATGGTTGAGTGCTGACCCATGAAGCAGAAGGTCACAGTTCCAATTCTGGGTCAGGGCACATGCCTGTGTTGCAGGCTTGATCCCCAGTAGGGGACATGCAGGAGGCAGCCAATAAATGATACTCTCTCATCATTGATGTTTCTAGTTCTCTCTCCCTCTCCCTTCCACTCTTTAAAATAAAAAATAAAATAAAATAATAATCAGGGTCATTAATGTAACCACCAATCTTATGAGAAAAGTTTATAAATATTGGGAAACTGCAATGTAGTGAAAAAAAGTTCTAAAATTCTAAATTTTACTTGAAAGCTCCAATTTTATCACTGGACCCCACCACATCCCATGCCCCTAAGTAAAGAATGTTTTGGCGGCACTTCAACCCCAAGGAAACAGTCTTTGATTTCTATCACCTTCAAATGCCACTGTTAGCAAAATATTTTTGTTGACCTCAGTAAGACAGAAGACAGAAAGCTGGGCTTCACTGAGCTTACATAAGAGCAGTGCAAACAACGTTTTGCTCATTGGCTAAAAATTGTTGGTAACTACATTTTCTACCAGTGACAGCCTAAAAATTCTGTTTGACAAATCTAGATAAAGTCTGTTTGTAACATTTGAGAAATCAGAAAATGCTTGTGAGAAAGATGGCGTTTGGCATGTGGAATCTTCTACATATAAGATACAGGATCTTAGTTTTTCATTGCTATATCTCAGTTTCTCATTAACAACAGAACCTACCACCTATGCTGTCAAGAGAAAGAAGTGAACTATTACACATGAAAAGTGCTTAGTTCATATAACATGTAGAAAGTGCTTAATTCAATGCCTGACACATAATGAGTCCTCACTAATGCCCTTTGCCACTTTTGTTACTATTATCACCATCACTATTTTTAAGATGTGATTTGAATGGGATTTAGATTGGTCACTGGCAGTTCTTAGAAGCTATCAGTGTCACCTAGAGAAAGGCATATTCAAAGAAGCAGAAAATAACTTAGGTTGGAACATGGGAACATCTAAAAGGCAATAAAAGGAAGTAAAGATGGAGATGCTGACTGAAGAGTAGTTTGCATGTTAGTTAAGCACCAGTCACTGGTGACTGACACTATACTTTCTGTCCGGAAGACAAAACAGGCTGGGCGCTCAAGGTGTTTAATTTTGTAGGTAATTGGGAAGCCACTTAAAGGATTTAGAGTGATGTGACTGGAACTCTGCTTTGTTTGGTTAATCTGGGAGTGATAGGCATATTAGATGTCATAGAGGTAACTGAGGTAGATACAGCACCTGAACTCATGAAATGTACTTTGCCTTTTGACACAGCTGCCTATTATATTTTAACTAGAGGCCCGGTGCACAAAATATTCACAGGGGTGTGTGTGTCCCTCAGCCCAGCCTGCATCCTCTCCAATCTGGGACCCCTTGAAAGATGTCCAACTGCCATTTAAGCCCAATCCAGGTAGGAACAGGCCTAAATAGGCAGTCGGACATCCCTCTCACAATCCAGGACTGCTGACTCCCAACTGCTCGCCTGCCTGCCTTTCAGATTGCCCCTAACCTCTTCTGCCTGCCAGCCTGATCACCCCCTAACCACTCCCCTGCCAGCCTGATTGATGCCTAACTGCTCCCAAGTCAGCCTGTTTGCCCCTAACTGCCCTCCCCTGCTGGCCATCTTGTGGTGGCCATCTTGTATCCACATGGAGGCAGGATCTTTGACCACATGGGGGCAGCTATCTTGTGTGTTGGAGTGATGGTCAATCTGCATATTACTCTTTTATTAGATAGGATAGAGGCCTGGTGCATGGGTGGGGGCTGGCTGGTTTGCCCTGAAGGGTGTCCCAGATTAGGGTAGGGGGTTCCCTTGGGGCGTGGGGTGGCCTGGGCAAGGAGCCTGTGGTGATTTGCGGGCTGACCATGCCCCCCGGCGATCCAAGTGGAGGCCCTGGTATCTGGGATTTATTTATCTTCTATATTTGAAACTTTGTAGCCTTGAGCAGAGCCAAGCCTCTTGCTTGCTCCTTGGCCACAGCCATTTTTGGGGGGATTTATTTATCTTCTGTAATTAAAACTTTATTGCCTTGAGCGAAGGCCAGGGCTGCAGGAGCTTGACTTCCTCCATCACCAAGGGCAACTCAAGCCCTCAAGCCTCCTGATCTATCCAGCTCCATGGCTGCTGCCATTTTTGTTGGGATTTATTCATCTTCTATAATTGAAACTTTGTAGCCTTGAGTGCAGGCCTGGGCTGGCCAGGATGTGCAGGAAGGTTGGATTCCTCCATTGTTGGGGAAACCCAAGCCTCCTGCTCACTCCATGGCTGCAGCCATCTTAGTTGGGTTAATTTTCATACTCTCTCCTGATTGGCTGGTAGGCATGGCTTGTGGGTATAACAGAGGTATGGTCAATTTGCATATTAATATTTTATTAGATAGGATTTTTAAAACATAGTGTGAGTCA
Organism: Corynorhinus townsendii; assembly: GCA_026230045.1. Taxonomy (NCBI): domain Eukaryota; kingdom Metazoa; phylum Chordata; class Mammalia; order Chiroptera; family Vespertilionidae; genus Corynorhinus; species Corynorhinus townsendii. The sequence goes on along the minus strand of JAPDVU010000006.1, from coordinate 104,454,282 downwards.
GAGTTTTGAAAAAGGGAGCCATAAATTAAGGAATGTTGCCACTGTAAAATGAATAATGTTGTTGAAACTTCTTTGGTTCAGAATTAGTTTTGAGAAAAAATAAAATAGAATAAACATTGCCAAATACTGTGTCTACATAAGCTCTTTTAAGTTTTATTTTATTATACTGGAAGAGGGTTAGTATTTGGTCACAAAATTATTTTTCATGCTTGGTATAAAGTTAAGAAGAAATTTCTTTTGCATTATGGTATCCATATAGTTTTCTGTTCTCTAAAACAAAAGGTTGGACTACATAAAAAGAGAATGATAAATCTGCTTTTCTTTTTACCCTTATTAATTCATAGGTATTTAGTTCCCACTTCCTAGTCCCTACTGTCTGGACCCCGAGAATACAGTATTAGTGAAATTCCAATGCATTGCTATGGAGATGCAATAAAGTCATGACATAAATATAGCTGTGTGGTCTTGGTCACTATTACTGGGTGAAAAAAAACAAAACAAAATGAAAGAATAAACTGCAAACTGTCTTAATTCACCATTGCTGTCCCCCGACCATCCCTGTCTAGATAATGTCAGTCAGAAAGAGAATGGTTGGAAATGATCAGGTGACATATTCACTTATTTCCTACCCACAGAATATGCTACATAATTATGAGTACATATCAATATTTCCCTAAAATTCATATTTAAACAACTCTGTGTTCAACATGTATAGCAGACAATACTGTTATTTCCTAATTCAGATATGGCTAACATGATTAGAATATCCATAGAATAGGAATAAGCACCCTAAATGTGACTGAGCAATTAAGTTTGGTATTCTAGTGTGGAGCAAAAATGTGCTCCCCAGGAGGCTCCCTGTTTTGGCACCACCCAGCTGTTTGAAGAATTTCTTGGAGAAAGTGAAAACCAGTGGAGAACAAGGAAAAACAGGCGGTGTGTCAAAAGCAGTGTTTCAGTGTGACATCTGCAGGTGGTTCTGTGGATCCAGGGTCAGACTGACTCACTTCAGAAGAGTTCTCCTTAGGGTGTATTCAAAGTGTATAAAAACTAAATGAGAGCTGAAAGAGTTATAAGAATCTTAAAAATAGAGAAAGAGGGAAAGAAGGCATATGAAGATATCCAAATACTAGAAAAGATTTGATTTTGCTGAAATACATGCTCTGTATATCTTAATCTGTATGAATATATACACAAAATACGTATTGCTATTATGTTCAATATAATATTAAAATTATGAAATACTGTGTGTTTCATATCCATGTATTTAAAAGAAAACACAAAAAATATCTGTCTTCTATTATCTTTTATTATTGTCTCACACCAAACCAGTAGGGTGTGCTCATGACTCAACATTTTACTTGAGAAAGCCCACCTAGACTCTGTGGTCTTTTCAGTAAAGGTAAACAAAAATAGCACCCATGTAAGAGGTAAAGTGCCCTGTTCACACATGGATCTTACAGACACACTCATGGTCCATTAAAATGACATGTTAAGATATACTTCTCTTGCTTTGGTCCCGCTGCTGAAATGTTGATCGATCTCTTCTCCAATACTTCACTTCTCCTAGGGAGTAATCCCTCAATCTAGGTCCCATTACAAAAGCTCTCTGCCTTGTCTCCTGAGTCTCTCTTTTGGACAGCTAGTGTTCTTCAGAATTGGATACAAGAATCCTTCTGGTAAAGAAATACTTTTGCAGAAAGGAGACAAACTAAATTATGTGCTAAATCATGTCTACAGTTCATCCCTTGGTACCTCAAAGAACAAAGTAGAAGCCATCCAGTCATCTATTTCATTGCTTTCAATTTTTAGAAGGATACCTCATTTCTCTTGCTGCAAAATAGAGAAAGCACAGTTTGGCATTGTGGATTCAAAGTAAAAGTGAGAGACAACGTTAACTATGAATACAAACAGTTTTGTTGTTGTTTTTTCAGGATAAAAATAGGCAGCATAACATTGCACTGGCTTTCCTTTAAACTTTCTTTATAATTTGTGGGGGTAGAATACATGTAGTGGCCCTCACTGGCTGTTCACGAAAACTTGGCTGAAAAATCCTCACAAAATAGATAGTATGAGCTCATCTGTCTCCAAACACTGTTTGGCTAATGACTGTGTAGACTACTATTGCTTAATTATACCTGGTACAGCTGAAAATGACTGAACACAAACATTTCAAACCAAATTCAGAGTGACCAACAGTACATTACTCGCATTGCTATTCTAGGTCAAAGTTCATTCTTCCATTTTTAAGATAGGAAATACCGAGGTGTTCCAAGACATCCTAGGGGTCACATATGTGTGTCTATATTTCAAGTATTATCTGCTTTTTTAATATGGTAATAATAAAAACAGCACATAAAAAGAGTTTTATAAGGCATGAGGCTTTATAATTGCTAAGATATTTATTTAAAAACTGTATGCTTTGTTCTACACTATTTTTCTTCAAATATATTTTATTGATATTTTTACAGAGAGGAAGGGAGAGAGATAGAGAGTTAGAAACATCAATGAGAGAGCAACATGGATCAGCTGCCTCCTGCATGCCCCTACTGGGCATGTGCCCGCAACCCAGGTACATGCCCTTGACCGGAATCGAACCTGGGACCCTTCAGTCCGCAGGCTGACGCTCTATCCACTGAGCCAAACCAGTTTCGGCTCTATACTATTTTTTAAAAATATGTTTATTTAATTTTTTTGACAGTGAGGAAGGGAGAGGGTTAGAGAGTTAGAAACATTGATGAGAGAGAAACATGGATCAGCTGCCTCCTGCACACTCCCTACTGGGTATGTGCCCGCAACTAAGGTACATGCCCCCAACCGGAATTGAACCTGGGACCCTTGAGTCCGCAGGCCGACGCTCCATCCACTGAGCCAGACAGGCCAGGGCTACACTATTTTTGTAGGATACTTATGTACTCATGGATTTTGATATCCATGGAAGATCCTGGAACCAATCCCCTATGGATACCTAGAGAAAACTTGTTAGGTTTGGGGGGAGTGAAACATTACATGCAGTTTGTATGTCTTTTTTTGGAGAAGTGTCTGTTAGGGTCATACAAATGGCCAATAGATATATGAAATGATGTTTAATTTTACTAGCTATTAAAGAAATGCAAATCAAAACTACAATGAGATACCATCTCACACCTGTCAGACTGGCTATTATCAATAAGACAAGTAATAACAATTGTAGAGGATGTAGAAAAAAAGGGCTCCTCATTCACTGCTGGTGGGAATGTAAACTGGTACAGCCACTATGGAAATAGTATGGAGGTGCCTTTATAAATTAAGAATAAAGTTACCATGTGGCCCAGCAACCTCTCTTCTGGGTATCTACCAGAAAAAATTTGAAAACATTTACTTGCAAATATATCTGCACCCGTATGTTTATTGAAGCATTATTCACGGCGGCCAAGACATGAAAACAACTGAAGTGACCTTTGGTAGATAGTTGGATAAAAAAGATGTGGTACCTATATACAATGGAATACTACTCAGCCATAAAAAAAGATAAATTACTGCCATTTATGAAAATATATATGCATCTTTAGAACATCATGCTAAGCTATATAAGTTAGAAAAAGTTAAAAACCATATGATTTTACTCATATATGGGATATAAAACTGAAAGCAACAAATGAAAAACAAACAAACAAAAAGTCATAGATACACACAATAGTATATTGGTTACAAGAGGGAAGGATGGTGGGGAGTTGTAAAAAGTAAAGAGGGTCAAATATATGGTTTTGGCAGAAGATTTGACTTTGGGTGATGGACACACAGTGTAATATACAGATGACGTATCACAGAATTGCACATTGGAAACATATATAATAGATCAATTCAGATAAACATACATTCTTCCAAAACTGAATCAGAAGAAATCAGAGAATCTGAATAGACAGATTAGAACTAATGAAATTGAACCTGTAATTTAAAAAAAAAAAATGTCCTAGTCAGTTTATCTCAGTGGTTAGAGCATCATCCCGAGGACTGAAGGGTCTCAGATTTGAGTCCAGTCAAGGGCAAGTACCTTTGTTGCAGGCAAGATCCCTGGTCCTGGCTGGGGCATGTGCTGGAGACAACCAGTCCACATGTCTTTCTCACAATGATATTTCTCTCTCTCTGCCTCTCCCCTTCCCTTTCACTCTCAGGTGAGGATTAACAACAACAAGATGAAATAAAACAACAAAAACTCCCAACAAACAAAAGTCTTTGACTAAATGGCTTCACAGATGAATTTTACCTAGCATTCAAAGAAGAACTAACACCTATTCTTCTCAAACTATTCCAAAAAATATCCAAAAGGATAGAAGACTCCTGAGCTCATTTTACAAGGCCAGCATTATCCTAATTTCAAAACCAGATAAGGACACTACAGAGAAAGAAAATTATAGGCCAATAGCCCTGATGAACATAAATGCCAAAATCCTCAGCAAAATATTAGCAAACGAAAACCAGCAATACAATAAAAAAGATCATACACCATGATAAGGTGGGCTTTACTCTGGGGATGCAAGGTGGCACAAAATCCACAAATCAGTAAACATGACACACTACATAAATAAACAAAGAATAAAAATCACATGATCATATCATCAGATGCAAAAAAAAACAAACAACCATTTTATAAACTCCAGCACCCATTTATGATAAAACTCTCAGGAAAGTGGGAGTACAGGGAGAATACCTTAACCTAATAAAGGCCATATATGATAAATCCACAACCAATTGCATAAGCAATGGGCAAAAACTAAAAGCATTTTCCTTAAGATCAGGAACAAAACAGGATGTTCTCTTTTTCCATTCTTATTCAACATAGTATTAGAACTAGCCACAGCAATCAAACAAGAAGAAGAAATAAAAGTCATCTAAATTAAGAAGAAAGAAGTAAAATTGTCATTATTTGCAGATGACATGATACTGTATATAAAGAACCTTAAAGATTCCACCAAAAAACTACTTGAACTGATAAATGAATTCAGTAAAGTAGTAGCATATAAAATAAATGTCCAGAAATCAGTTGCATTTTTATACACCAACAACGAACTATCAGAAAGGGAAACCAAGAAAACAATCCCATTTACAATTGCATCACAAAAAATAAAACACCTAGGAAATATTTAACCAAGGGTGCAACATACCTGTACTTGGAAAATAATAAGACACTAAAGAAAGAAATTAAAGAAAATTGGAAGCATATACCGTGTTCATGGATAGGAAGAATTAACATAATTAAAATGTCCATACTACCCCAAGGAATCTACAGATTCAGTGCAATTCTTATCAATATACCAATAGAATATTTCACACAACTAGAACAAATATTTCAAAAATTATTTGGAATCACAAAAGACCCTAAATAGCCACAGCAATCTTGAGAACTGAGAACAAAGATAAATCATACTACCTGATATCGAATTATACTACAAGGCCATAATAATAAAAGCAGCATCATACTGGCATATAAACAAATATACAAATCAATGGATTAGAACAGATAACCCAGATCTAAACCCATGCCCCTATGGTCAATAAATATTTAACAAAGGAGACAAGAACATATAATGGGGTAAAGATAGTCTATTTAATAAATTATGTTGGGGCCCTAGCTAGTTTGGCTCAGTGGATAAAGTGTTGGCCTGTGGACTGAAGGGTCTCAGGTTCAATTCTGGTCAAGGGCACATGCTTGGTTTGCAGGCTTGATCCCCAGTAGGGGGCATGCAGGTGGCAGGTGATGAATGATTCTCTCTTGTCACTGATGTTTCTATCTCTTCCCTCCCTCTTCCTTCTTCTCTGAAATCAATAAAAAATTTTTTAAAAAAATGGTGTTGGGAAGATTGGACAGATAGGTACAAAAAAATGAAACTAGACCACCTTCTTACCCCATACAAAAGAATAAACTAAAAATGGATTAAAGACTTAAATATAAGACTAAAAACCTTAAAATCCTAAAAAAAAATCATAGGCAGTAAAATATTGGACATTTCTCATAGCAATATCTTTTTATATATAATTCCTTGGGCAAGAGAAGCAAAGGAAAATATAAACAAATGGGATTACATCTAATTAAAAAGTTTTTGCACAGCTAAGGAAACCATAAAAAAAATGAAAAGACAATCCACTGAATGGGAGGACATAATCACCAATGATACATCTGATGAGGGGTTAAGATACAAAATTTATAAATAACTTATTTAGCTCAACAACAAATTTTAAAAATGAATAAAGGATCTGAATAGACACTTCTCCAAAGAAGACACACACATGGTCAATAGATAAAGGAAAAGATGCTCAATGTCACTAATTGTCAGATAAATGGAAATTAAAACCACAATGAAATATTCACACCTGTCAGGATAGCTACCATCAATATATGAACAACATGTTGGCAAGGATATAGAGAAAAGGGAACCCTCAGGGACTGTTAGTGGGAATGCAGATTGGTGCAGTAACTATGGAAAACAGTAAGAATTTTCCTCAAAAAAAATTAAAAATGAAACTGCCATATGACCCAGTGATTCCACTTCTAAGAATGTATCCAAAGAAACATGAAACACTGATTCTAAAGAATATATTCACCTCTATGTTCATTGCAGCATTATTTAACATAGTCAAAAAAAGTTGTAAGCAACCCACATGCCTACCAGTAGATCAGTAGATAAAAAAAGCAGTGGTATATTGACACAATGGAATACTAGTGGGCTGTAAAAAAGAACAAAATATTTTGTGACATCATGGATAGAATTGGAGAGTATTATGCTAAGTAAAATAAGCCAGTCAGGGAAAGGCAAATACCATATGATTTCAGGTACATGTGGACTCAAATGAGCCAAATAAACAAACAAACAAAATAGAAACAAACACATAGATACAAGAACAGACTGACAGTGGTTAGATGGGAAAAGGGTTGAGAGGCTGGGTGAAAAGATAAAAGGATTAAACAAACAAACAAAAACCCTCATAGACATAGACAACAGTATGCTTGCTAATTACCAGAGGAAAATGTGTGTGTGTGGTGGGATGGGGCGGGGGGCAGTAGAAGATGGTAAAGGGCAATAAATGGTGATGGAAGGAGACTTGACTTCTAGTGGTAAACACAATACAGTATACAGATGATGTACTATAAAATTGTACACCTGAAACCTATATAATTTTATTAACCAATGCCACCCCAATAAGTTCATTAAAAATAATAAAATGAGTGACAGTATTTATTTCAAACAAATTCTCTCTTGTTTTCTTCTGTAAATTTTATTTCAATTTTTATACATTTAAAACATTGATATATCTGAAGTAAGACTTGAGGTATGGGTCCAACTTTAATCTTTTCCTGATAGCTACCTGGTTGTCTCAATTTTATTAAACACTTTTCTCACTGATTTGAAATGCAACCTTTATCATATCTACTTTTCCAGATGGCTTTGGATATATTTCTAGATTTCCTGTTCTGTTTCATTGATCTGTCTCTTTATTCTGTGCCAGTATCATTTATTTTTCAGCTTATGCCAATAGGCTTCTATGCTTATTACTTCAGTGAAATATTTTGTTCAAAGATGTGCACTCTAACTAGTGTTTCATGTACTGGTGCTGGCCATGCAGCACGTGAAGAAAAAAGGACTAGTTCTTCAAAGGGAGGAGGCAGTTGTGTAGAAATAGGAACACCCTTAGAATCCTTGTACTGCCTAATAGCAAGACAATGATCTCTGGCCCAAGTTAATAATTTCTTTCTTCTTTTTTATACCATGGGCTATGGGTGTGAGACTACATAGATCACTGGGCAGTAAGCACATTAATGGGTGTATACATCTTATTACACCTTTTCCTTGGTGTTCATCTTGAATAATCTAGTGACAACTTTAGTTCTTTCACATTAAGAGTGGAAAGTGGCTGGTTACTCTTTTACCCAGAATAGACCAATTTTGTAAACAAGAAACAAAAATAGTTGATCAAGACAGATTTCAGACATATCATCATAAAATTATTTTTTTGTTTTTTGTTTTAGTTATCCAAAGTTTTTGGAGATTGATTGAGTGGAATTCTACAGTTTTTTGGTATGATTTACACCTTTCATTCAATATCTTTGTTATAGTATAAAGCATGAGAAAGTCTTCGAGAGAAATAAATAATTCTGAAGAACATAAGTGAGCTAGAAAACATTTTCCAAATTTTACCTAAATTTTAAAAAGGAAATTTCTAAATACATTATTGTTTCTTTGCAATTTCTATTGTTTCTTCACAATTGACTTAGTAGATTTTTAGAAAATTGTAACAATAGTGAAGTTTTTCAAAATAGAGTTTTTTTTTTTAATTAGCTCTAAGTATAGATTGTAATCTTATACTTTTCTTGAAAAAGGCCAATAATATTTTGTGTCTTACTGTAAAATCTGTTTTCGTTTGTATGTTTTCATTTAACTGAAACATGTCAGAGGATGTTATTAATTTATAAATGTTCAGAACTTCTTCTTTCTTCAATCTACCATAAAATAATATTATAATGGTCAGTAATTTTCTGTTTTGTTTGTTTGTTTTTTTGTTAAAGAATATATCAGTTACCTTTTGCCAAAATACTGCTGTATATCAAACCATCTCAAATATCAGAAACTTAGCATAATAAGAATTTATTTGACTCACCCATCCACAGTCAAATATTTCCACTGGGCTTGATGGGGCTATTGGTCTGACCTTGGGTGGAATCATGTAGACTGGCTGCCAGCAGTATCAGGACCAAGTATTTCTCATCTTCCAGCAGGCTCGACTGAAGATATTCTCATGATGGTGTCAGAGAGCAAGAAAGAGCAAATCCAGTTGGGCAAATGGTTTCTCAAGTGTCTGCTTGTATCCCACTTCCCACAACTTAATCACAAATCACATGGCTGAGACCTGTGTTAAGGTAGGTGGGAGCTGGAGCCATGGAGTTTCATGCAAAAGACCATAAATGCAGAGAAGGGTGAAGAAATGAGGTCATTAATGCAATCAATTGATCATGATGATAAATAGCAATGTGTTATAGGGGAAGATGATCATTAATAATTAACTAATTGCAAAACAATGTAAGACTGTGAAGTGGAGGGAAAAAAAGCCTCATGGACTTGGAGTAGAGGAAGGTTTTTCTTTTGTTTTCTTTTTCCTTTTGGGTGGGGAGGGAGATGGATGAGAAAGAAACCTGTGAGGAAAGTGGAATGGAAACAAAGGGTACTTTAATGAGTGTTTCTGAACACTTTTTATTTCAGTCACTTTAATGTCATCCAAGAGGTCATAGAATGAAATTCCTCTGTAGTCACTTTTGGAACTCAAGTTGTAATTTGTATGTGTCACATCTCCATGACTAAACAGCATTGATCTGTAGATTCGTAAGTGTTTATTGCAGACACTCTAGTTTGCATGCTCTGCATTATACTCTCCTTTTACTTTTTAAACAATACATTATTTAGGTCTCAAACTGCAGTGTTCTCTGGGAAAATGAATGCCCTTTCTAAGTGTGCTGATTATATTGTCTTGCAGCTCCAAACACATCAGTCTATGCTTTGCTATGTGTTCATGGGGCTGGGTTTCTGCAAACCATAGATTACCTTTTCCAAATGAATCCTTGTTGAATTTGGCCAATAGGGGGTGCAAAATGGAGCCTGGAGGAAAAGAGGGAGGGGAAGCTCCTTCCTTATTGCTCAGTCTACTAATAGCTCTTCATTCTAGCTTTTGGTTTGAGTAACAGTAGTTGATATCAGTTTCCAGTTTCTTCTACACACCAAGAACTAGCTTCTTCATGTTGACTTAGAGGTAGGAGAATCAGCTGGCTGATGCTTCCCCAGGGAGGTCTGGGTCCCAGCTCTGCAGGATCTTGTTTCTCTGAGCTCTTGAAGTGCTAGCACAAGTAGCAATTTTGTTGTTGTTGTTGTTTTAGGCTTGAAATAATGTATAGCCTAAAACAATTTAACTAACATCAAGAATAAAAGGTAAAGTGATTCTAAAGTTAGGATAACTTCTATTATTATCCTATATAATAAAGAAGTAATATACAAATTGACCATCGCTCCAACACACAAGATGGCCACCCCCATGTGGACACAAGATGGCTGCCACAAGATGGCCAGCACGGAAGGGCAGTTAGGAGGGACAAGGCCTGAAGGGGAGGGTAGTTGGGGGTGACCAGGCCTGCAAGAAAGGGCAGTTGGGGGTGACTGGGCCTGCAGGGGAGGGCAACTGGGGGGGACCAGGCCTGCAGGGGAGGGCAGTTGGGGGCAACTGGGCCAGCAGGGGAGCAGTTAGGTGTTGGACAGCCTGACACAGGAGTGGTTAGGGGATTATCAGGCTGGCAGGCAGATGAGCAGTTGGGAGCCAGCAATCCCAGATTGTGAGAGGGATGTCCTACAGCCAGTTTAGGCAGTCAGACATCCCCTGAGGGGTCCCAGACTGGAGAAGGTGCAGTCTGGGCTCAGGGACACCCGCTCTCCAGTGCACAAATTTTGTGCTCCAGGCCTCTAGTGCTAATATATTTTTTCTATGCATGAACTCCCCTTCCACATATATACAACTTATTGAAAAGTGAATGGATTTCAACTATTTAATTTAAAAGGCATTTCTTTTGTGTAGATTATTCTGGACAGCTTATCCAATAGACATCTCAGATTCACTGATTTATCAGATTGCTAATAAGAGGAACTCTAGCAGAGTGTAAATATAAAAGTGTAATGACCAATTAGAGTGCAATAAAAAGCATTGTATGAAATAGGCAGAGCTTGCCTATGTGAGAGTATATGGGAAATTAAAAAAGAACTCATGTAATAAAAGAAAACTTTTGATGAACACTAAAATCACTACTTAAAATTGCAAGTAAGATTTTCTTTTCTGATTCAAAAAGTTTCTAAGAGTTTAATTTTAACTTTGTAACATTTTGGTTTGAATTTCTCTAGTTAACTGTCAATCTCTTCTTTTGATTGTCTCCCATTTGCATAATCCTCTGAGAGAATCAACACTAATAAGAGAAACATGCAAATTGACCATACCTCTGCTATGCACACAAGCCAAGCCCACCAGCCAATCAGGAGTGAGTATGCAAATTAACCCAACCAAGAGGGCTGCAGCAACACAGTGAGCAGGAAGCTTGGGTTTCCCTGGCAATGGAGGAAGCCAAGCTTCCTGCTCGCTCTGGCCAGCCCTGGCCTCTGCTCAAGGCTACAAAGTTTCAATTATAGAAGACTAGAGGCCCGGTGCACGAAATTTGGGGCTAAAAGGCAGTTAGACATCTCTCTCACAATCAAGGACTGCTGGCTCCCAACTGCTCACCTGCCTGCCTTCCTCATTGCCCCTAACTGCTTCTGCCTGCCAGCCTAATCACCCGCTAACAACTCCCATGCCAGCCTGATTGATGCCTAACTGCTCCCCTGCCAGCCTGTTTGCCCCTAACTGCCCTCCCCTGCAGGCCTGGTCACTCCCAACTGCCCTCCCTTGCAAGCCTAGTCCCTCCTAACTGCCCTCTCCTGCTGGCCATCTTGTGGTGACCATCTCGTGTCCATATGGAAGCAGGATCTTGACCACATGGGGGCAGCCATTTTGTCTATTGTAGTGATGGTCAATTTGCATATAACGCTTTTATTAGATAGGATAGAGGTCTGGTGCCCGGATGGGGGCTAGCTGGTTTGCCCTGAAGGGTGTCCCAGATCAGGGTGGGGGTTCCCTTGGTGTGTGGGGCGGCCCGGGAGAGGGGCCTGTGGTGGTTTGCAGGTTGGCCACGCCCCCAGACGACCCAAGCAGAGGCCCTGGTATCTGGGATTTATTGATCTTCTATAATTGAAACTTTGTAGCCTTGAGTGGAAGCCTAGGCCAGCCAGGGTGTGCAGAAACATTGGCTTCCTCCATTATTGGGGAAACCCAAGCCTCCTGCTCGCTCCGTGGCCACAGCCATCTTGGTTGCGTTAATTTGCATACTCGTTCCTGATTGGCTGGGGGGCATGGCTTGTGGACGCAGTGGAGGTACAGTCAATTTGCATATTACTCTTGTATTAGATAAGATAAATAAATCCTATATACCAGGGCATCTGCTTGGGTTGCCAGTGGGCTTAGCCGTCCTGCAAACCACCACTGGCCCCTCACCCAGGCCGCCCCATGCCGCAAGGGAACTCTCACCCTGATCCGGGACAACCTTCAGGGCAAACCAGCTGGCCCCCACCTGGGCACCAGACCTTTATTCTAGCTAATAAAAGAGTAATATGCAAATTGACCATCAATCCAACACACAAGATGGCTGCCCCCATGTGGTCACAAGATGGCTGCCACAAGATGGCTAGCAGGGGAGGGCAGTTGGGAGAGACCAGGCTTGCAAGGAAGGCTAGTTGTGGGTGATCAGGCCAGGAGGGGGCACTTAGGGGTGACCAGGCCCGCAGAGGAGGGAAGTTGGGGGCGACTGGGCCTGCAGGGGAGGGCAGTTAGGGGTCACCAGACCTGCAGGGGAGGGCAGTTAGGAGCAAACAGGCTGGCAGGGGAGCAGTTAGGCATCAATCAGGCTGGCAGGGGAGTAGTTAGGGGGTGATCAGGCTGGCAGGCAGAAGCGGTTAGGGGCAATTAGGAAGGCAGGCAGGTGAGCAGTTGGGAGCCAGCAGTCCTTGATTGTGAGAGGGACGTCTGGCAGCCTATTAGGCCCAATCCTACCGGGATTGGACCTAAACGGGCAGCTGGACATCCCTCGTGGGGTCCCAGATTGGAGAGGGTGCAGGCTGGGCTGAGGGACACCCCCCCCCCCCACCCATGCATGAATTTGGTGCACCAGACATCTAGTGTAGTTATAATTGCAAGTATTTACTGTAATAGATCCTGGTGGTATACACTCCTGATTAAAGTATTAATCCTGAATTTTGGTATTTAAATTAAAACAAGAATTGTTTTCTTAGTGCTTATTGGTAGCCCCTTTCCCTAACTATTAACAAATTTCTAGTGAACCAACGAGCTTATGGAAAAGGAATGGACAATATAAATTCAACAATAGGCAAAACGAATCTAGGATGATAAAGGTAAATATGGTAGTTACTTCTGTATATGGGATTATAGGGGCATAAGGAAAGTTTCTGGGAAGCTGGTAATATTCTTTATCTTAATCTGACTGTTAGGGATATGTGTGATAGCCTTGTAAAACCTTATCAAAGTACAGATTGAAGATTTGAGTTTTTTCTTGTATGTATATTTACTGTAATAAGCATTAATGTTAAAACAACTACAAAAATTGTATGGAGAAAATTGTCTCATTTCTTGAAGTTAATTTATCTGAGATTGACAAAATAATGTCCTGCCCTCCTTCCTTTGTACTTTTTACATCAACATTATATTAGTCTTTTGGGGAAGATTATAAAATGGATAATTGTTATTAAAGTACATGTGGGATTTGATGATGTCGGTAAAGAATTAAAAACCAAGTTTATTTTTACTATTTAGGCCATCTACATTCACTAACTGACTTCAAGAAAGAAAAAAATTAGGGTTTATGAGGTCTCAGTGGGGAGTGTTTATATTAGATACTTAGCACTGCAGGATGCTGTGAGTTGGAAAACATAGACAGATCCAATTAATAGATTCTGGGCTGTGGAAACAACCTTATTAGGCTCTTGATAGCTTAATGTGTGAATGTGAGAACATACTTATAAGAAGTATTATTGTTTTATCTCATATAAGTTTATGATAATTTTTCTGTAGCCTAGGGATTGAGATAAAAATGGAGATATTTTGGCTCCTCATTTGTGGAACTCTTGAATAAAATTCCTTGAGAATCATTATTTAAGGGAATGACAATGGTTTTGAAGGATTAGTACCAGCATATCTGCCTGTATGACACAAGGAAATAGAGTATGTTCTTTCACCACTATTCTCTATCCTAATGATTTGGACCCTCCATACAATTGAGGGACTTGCCCTTATATGTGTCAAATGAACAGAGGTTGTTGCCTATGACCAGCTGCTTTTTAGTAAGCATTTCAGCCTCTCATCTGACTATTCTTAGTGATGCATTGTTTTGAAAAGACTCATTCAAAATGTCAGACTATATATTACAGCAGAAGTATACATTTTCAAAAAGAAATATAATCTACTCATAAAACCCAGAGTTAAAAGTTAACCAATAATCTCTTTAGAGATTAATGGAATTTGAATTGGAAACTTTGTTTCTAGAAATTTATCCTGGTATATCTGACCTAATGGATTACACGGAAAGTTTAGGAATAGTGTTTCTTAAATTAATATTTACAGGTTTTCAGAGAATCAGGCAAATTTCAAAAAAGATTGCAAAAAACAGTGCTCTGGTAACCTCAAGAACTCTTTGGTAGCACTGAGATTCATTAGCAAGACCTCCTACCATTACATTTGCTATTGTGTTCTTTTTGGCTAACATGTATTCAACCATTCTTGCTAATGTATATTTTCAGGACTGAAACCCACTACTGCCTTATTTTTGTTCTATATATCAACCTTCTTCCAAGGTTGATAGCCATGAAATCAAGATGTGTGTGTGTGTGTGTGCATGTGCAAGTTTATAGTTCTTCTAAGTTGTGCTTTGTATTTGGGTTGAGGATAAAGGAGATGGAGAGCAGGAAAAAGATTAAGGGGCAGCTGGAAAAACTGCTGGAGAATGTGGTATAAAAAAAAAGGAATAACCATGTATTTTTTTTTCAGGATATTTATTCTTATTAAATATACATTGTGAAAATTCAAAATTCCAGGGCTTATGCAAATGAATGAAAGTTTAAGTATAATTTTTGGATCAAAAATCACATTCAGAGTAAAATATTTCATGAAAATTCAGTGTGTCTTGGGATAGTCATGTTTTCTTCCACTTATATAGTGCCCCAGAAAATGATTTGCATTAATATCACAAATAAAACTAAAATGATGAATCAGGCATTTAATTAAAAAATAATTTAAAAACTGAAGTAGTTGCTAGAGGGTATTCTATGAAGGTAATTTTAAGAATCAAACTTTTAAAATATTTGCTTTGAGGAGAGATAAGCTAACGTTTCCAGTGGAGATATGTTTAAATTTTACTTCTCAGAAACATGAGCATTTCCAGCAAGATACATAGTAGGAGGTGAGTGATTTAACTAAAAAAAGAAAAATGCAATAAGCCAGTCAGAGAAAGATAAATATCACATGATCTCACTCATATGTGGAATATAATGAACAACATAATAAACTGATGAATAAAAACAGATCCAGAGAAGCATCGATCAGATCGTCAAACCTCAGAGGGAAGGTAGGGAGGGGTGAAGAGAAGGGGGAGAGATCAACCAAAGGATTTGTATGCATGCATATTGGGCCTAACCAATGGGCACAGATACCAGGGGCATGAGGGCATGCATGGGGAATGGGGAGGTAATGGAGGGATAAGGACACATATGTAATACCTTAATCAATAAAGAATAAAAGAAAGATGCAGTAGGTATATGATCTTTTTTCTCTAAAAGGTTAATTATATAGTCTAGGCTCAACTGAAAGAGATAACCATTTTCAAAATAATATTCTTTTAGACTCTGTGATTTTGTGTGTGTGTGTGTGTGTGTGTGTGTGTGTTTTGCTTTCAGAATCCAAATGAATTATGTTACCTAAGAAGTCCTCCTCCTCCCCTTAAAAGTTATTTTAAAAACTGTTAGTAAGTCTTCCCCAGATTTGTTATTTATTCCAGCACAGGGCTGTTAACCAATTAAAATTTTAAAGAGCTATTGAGCCTACAATATCCAAAACACCTGAGATTTAACCCACACAAAGTAATTTTTAGAGGGCAAATAATTGGAAAAAATGTTCCATATGCTACCGCCTGGTTCTTATTGGTTTAACATGTAGATTTCCATAGACGTTTTGGAACAAGGAGAGGGTATTTTTGTTCTTTTTTGAAAGTAGGAAGGCTTTTTGTGCCAGGTGAATGTTTCAGAGCTCTCACAGCTCTGATACAAAACAGCTTTAGGTTTGTATGAGAGTAGTACGTGTGAAAAGTGAGGATGGAACCAGAGAGAAGCTTTCTGTGACAGCATTGATTTATACATAATATTAGAAATGATTATGTTATCTGTTGTCAACAATTGATTCTGCAGTTGTCAACTCAGCAATTTTTAAAGAGGAGGGATGATGAACATCTGGTGAATCTTCTAATTTTACAAAATATGCACTGCTGAATAACACTGGCAAAGGCATTTTTATTTTCATGCATGCTTTTTATACACATACACACACACACACACACACACACAATAGTCAAATTTTAACAATTTTAACCTCTCAGAGAAACTCTAAAAAGCTAACATAACCTGCAGCCTCATCCTGACGACCCTGCAATCACTCTCATCACCCACTCTTAATCATCCTTATTCTCCTCTGCTGTTTTTCCTTTTCATTGCTATTCACCTTCTAAATCTTTATAGTTTAGTTAATTTATTATGTTCATTGTTTATTTCAGTCTCCCCCTAGTAGAAGGGGCAGGGATCTCTCTCTGTTGTGTTCACTGATGTGTCTCATGCTTATAATGGTGCCTAGCATATAGTTGATACTCAACAAATATTTATTGAAATCAAAGCAATTTCTGTGTCGGGCAAGGTAACTTATAGATAACACTTATTTAGCCTTTCCTATCTGTCAGGTACTGTAGGTCTCTCAGTTCAATTTTCTGATTTCATCCTCACAAATAACCTCATGAGGTGGGCATTTAACTAGAGACTACTACTGACTCATTACAGATGAGGAGACTGAGGCTCAGTGGGTTAAGTGAAGATCAAATGGCCAATCAGAAGCAGAATCAGGAATTGAGTAAAGTCTGTGGGACACCAGAGCTTCTGCTCTTCAACACCAAGCACTCTTCTTTAGGGAGTAATGCCATTCTTTCCAGTGCTTGAACTGAAATAAATAAATGCTAATTCTAGTTGGAGTTAAAGGACTTCCAAATTATAATGAACCATTCTAGCAATAATTACCAAATATATCTATGGAAAATCAGCATTCCATGGTAATTGAACTATACTATTGGCTTTTTTTTAAAGTATGGAATTTTGGAAGTTCTATTTGGTGAGTACACACAGAGCCAGAAGGTTGTCACCAACTGTTATATCTGGCCAAAACTGAGTCTTCCAAACATGGAGACGAGAAATCTAGGCCAGGGATTGGTACTAGGATCACATCACTGCCGTTTGCAGGGTGTCATGTAAGTCAGCTTGTGTGGCTGACATTGAGTTCTCTTCAGTAATAGGCTAAGAATGGCCTTTTTTCCCCCACTTTCACGGTTTTGTTGACTAGTTTATTAAGACGACCAAAGCCAAAATAGTCAGATTTACTTGGGGTCTAAGGAAAGCTCTGAGCACCAGGGTTTGCTCATTTTATGTTATGGGCAGCATAGCTCTCAGGGCAAGCAAAAATCAGTGAAAATAATGATGTATTTCAATTTTGATTCACGTATCAAATGCAGTTGGCTCTAGATCATGTCAATCTTTATACTGAAAAGTAAGGAACTAACTAATTAATTACTAATTAATTTGGTCAATGTTAAGATCACAAACCAAGTAAATAAGGTATCACAATTATCATAAAACAGAAAATCCAGGTAGAATTTTGAATCACCTGGTTTTAGATCATATGAGTAATTTAAAGATATTTACTGTCATTTTTGATGTGTACTCAGATTTTTATTTTAGTAATCCAGCTTATTTAATAAAGAATACACACACACACACACACACACACACACACACACACACACACACACACATTTATATTTATTTATTTACTGGTAGGTTAAAAAATCTGACTGCATAATGGCAAAACTCTTACATGTATACTAAAAGACATGATTTAGTACCATAAACTATAAAATAATATATAGACAGGGTTGCTCTGATCGTTTTGGAAGAAAAAATACACATGGATTTATAACATCAATGGCAATATAACAACTATCCAAATGTTTTTGGATACACTATAGAGTTAGTATGAATGACTAGTAGCTCTCTTCTTTTATCAGATGAAGAGGGATTTTTAAAATCTTCAATTACATGGGCAGTAATTAAGACAAATTGGCTTCTGCTCTTGGAAGGGATGAAAAGCATTTATTTTGAAGAAAGCCAATAATTACCATTAGAACACGTCTTCATTATTTCATTACATCACATTTGAATAAGTTTGACAATGGAAAACTATTTATGTAGACTTTATTTACTGTATTCTCATCTAGAAGGACACAGTACTGTAACATGAATCACATGTTTCCTTTAACTTTTGGCTCCCCCCCCCCCCCACCATTTATGTGTGTGTGCGTGCTGTGAGACAGAAAAATCTCTGGTTGACTTTTAAATCACTTAAATTATTTTTAAATGTGGTCTGTTTTTATTTATAATTATTGATAGTTAATATATCAAAGGTTTCTATCACAATATCAAGTTTATATTTATGTTTGCTTCTTTGAGTAGAAAAGATAAAGGCTTCTAATTAGAGTATAAGAAATGAACTAAAAATCTTTAGAAAGTGTCCAGGGATAAGTCACTACTTATAAATGTTAAATAATGATCAGAATCCTTGTTCTACCTTGTGCAAAGTGTGTGTAATTACATCTTTGTGGCTCCCTTCTAGGATTTCTCATACCCACAAGACTCTCTGGTTCAAACACATCCAAGATTGTTCCAGGTTTTTTGTACCTGCTCTGAATATACAATGAGATGTCTATGAAATGTTATCTGTCTCACATAAACTGAAGCTAATGCACAATTTTAGTGCATTGGAGGTGGCTTTAAGGGTAGTATAATGGCAAATTCTTGGGACTCAGTCAGATTTGAGTTTACATTCAAACTAAGCTACTTACTAACAATGTGACTGTGAGCAAGAAACCTGCCCTCTCCAAGCCTTAGTTTCCCCAGGTCAGGGGTCCTCAAACTTTTTAAACAGGGGGCCAGTTCACTGTCCCTCAGACCGTTGGAGGGCCGGACTATAGTTAAAAAAAACACACAAAAAAACTATGAACAAATTCCTATGCGCACTGCGGGACCGGGACGAGTTGGCTGCTAAGCAGGACAGGCAGCGTCACCGGCGGGCTGGATAAATGTCCTCGGCGGGCCGCATGTGGCCCGCGGGCCATAGTTTGAGGACCCCTGCCCCAGGTGGAAAAACTAGGACTACAGTCCTTACTGTCTTGGGTTGTAAAGATTAAATGAAATGATGTCCTCAAGACTCTTTGCCAAGGGCCTAGCTGGGACAAGCTACATGCTAGTTTACTGTGATGGATGTCGTATTAAACCTGCTCACATGGAGTGTAGGACTATGTATTACAGCATCTGTCAGAGAGAATACTCTGTCATAAGTGTTCTGTGAGTGTCACCCAGGGTTAGTGTGTATGCCTTCAGATGCATAGTTTTGTGTGTATCTGGGAGCCTAACGCTATTGTACAGTAGCTTCTGCAGAATACAAACAAAAATTGAAAAGAATATGGGAAAAGCTAACCTTAATAGATACAAAGGGGAGCCCCAAGCACTCAGATGTCATAGAATTAATTATTTAAAATGTGGGGAAATTATGAGAAGACTAAAATTGTAAAGTAGTTAGACGTAGGTTCTCGATATACAGAGGTGGGCAAAAGTAGGCTAACAGTTGTGAGTACATGAAACAGTTAATTCTTGTATTATTGTTTATTAATTATTGTATTATTTATTTGTATTGTTTCCATATGAAGAACTGTGAACCTACTTTTGCCAACCCCTGCATTTGGCTCTGCTCCTCCTCCTCCCTCTTCACCTTTCTCATCTTCCACAAGCTTCATTGACAAGGAATTCCACTATTTGTTCTGGTTCACTTCCTGGCTATTATGATAGCATGTAATTAGTAGGGAAATAATTCTGAAATAAATATGATGAGCAGCTTTACTTATAGGGCCTTATTATACTCAAATCATAACCAGATGGTATTTCAAAATCTGACCAACTTGATACATTGGCAGAGGGAACAGGGTAAAATATATCTGAATCCTGGAGCCATCACAAAAGATTTAGCGTGTCACCCTCACTGAAAAAGAGATGCCAAATGATATGAAACTCCAAAGAGAAATTTCAGAGAAAGGATAAGATGTGGAGGTCTTAGAAGAAGAGAAACACAGATGCTCACTTTGGCTATAGTCCATGAAACAATATAAAAGGAAGCCACAAAACTCAAACATGAGTTGGAGGGAGACTTAGGTGTTGTAAAACGCCCCCAATAGTTCAAGAAGAAAAGACATAGATGACTTCCTGCTACTTGAGGAAAGAAACCTATTTCTGGGAAACAAACAAAATAAGTAATTCTGGGACAAGGCAACGAATGAATAAAATATTGAACTAAATGTATTGGCTTGTATTTCTTTTCTTAGTTATTATGTTTGAGCTAATATGGGTAGACACTGGGTGAAGGCACAAATGAGGGAGTGAAATCTGAAGTATAATTATTATTCTTTGGAGTTTTGCCTACTCTTTTTTAAAAAAAAATATTTTTATTGATTTCAGAGAGGAAGAGAAAGAGAGAGAGAGTTAGACACATCAATGATGAGAGAGAATAATTGATTGGCTCCCTCCTGCATGCCCCACACTGGGAACCAAGCCCACAACCTAATCATGTGCTCTGGGAATTGAATCAGTGATGTCCTGGTTCATAGTTTGATGCTCAACCCCTGAGCTACGCCAGCCGAACTTTGCCTACTCTTATATTTTACTATTCTTCTACACACTCAGGCCTTTATGCAGATTAACGTGTAGCAGAACCAAGCTGAAAGAGACCCAAGTAATCACCACTTGCAAAGTTCTCAATTAATGGTGGAGAAGGGACAGTCAAGGAAGGGAGTTGATTTTCCCACGGTCACTGAGCAAAAAGGAGCAGAGCAAGAGTGCAGGTCTCTTGCCATGTACTCTTGTATTCTATCTGCAAGATTAGTTTACTTATTATTATTTATCCTGAGGTTCAACTTCTAGAAAACTAAACTCTTTGGTAATTTATGTTTTCTTAGAAAGTCAGACATTTCATTAATAATTTCAATTGAATTCATACAGAATTGTGCATGCTATTATCTTTCAAATATTTAACCATATCTATTGTTAACTACCTCATTTTAAATTTTGTGTATACCTCTCATCACTTTTTTATGTGATTGGCCCTTAAGTTTTATGTTGTTTTTTTAAATGCCTTAAAACATCTATTCTAATACCTTTAACTTCACTTTTCCCTCTTTCTTCTTCACCACTTTGTTTTGACTACTTTAGGTGTTTGTTGTTTTTTACTTTGAATATTTATTAATTAATTTCCTCCTCTTGTTAATATTAAGAAAGCATTTAAGGGAATACATTTGGGCAAACTAAAATATATTTACTAAGACTTGTATTTACATAGACATTTTAAAAAGTCATAATTACTTAGAAAATTTTTATCTTTAATGATTTATTCTTTTATTGATAATTGTTTATATTTACCAGCATTGTGTTATTCTGTGTTTAAAGCTCACTGCCACCATTTAATTTTTAACATTTTAGTGTCCTTTTGAATTCTGCAACCAGCACAGCACAACATTGCTATCAATGTTTTGTTTGTTTCATTTTATCCAATAATTTAGAAGCTTAAAATTTTGTACCATATTTTTTGTCCCCAAATACTTATAACTCTATGTATCACTAATTTCCTAACCCAGTCTTTCTTTTGGATCCCCTTTTATTTCAAAAAAGCAAGATATTTCTATACTCCAAATCTCCCATCTAAACTCTCTGGCCTTTTATTTGTCTTTGTAATTCTTAAACTTTCCAATTTTTTTAATGCCGAAGTTAAAACCTGATTATGGCTCAAATCTCAAACACATGTTTTGCTTGGCGCCCTCCAGTGTTTTTTTCAATAGTTGGATTGCATATATATGTGTGTGTGTGTGTATATATATATATATATATATATATATATATATATATATATATATTTAAATTGCAATGTTACATGTAGATTTTTGGCTTATCTTGTTGATCTGGCACATATTGCATGGAATAAAGTGAGGGAGTCAAGTAGCTTCTGCTGTCTTTGCATGGCAGACATGCTCCCTAGTTCAGCATCATCCCATACTCCCTATTTATTAAGGTTAGAACTCTTTACTCATATTCTTTGTACCTTAGGCCCGAAGATTGCTTAAGTTGTGATAATTAATCGAGAGATTGCAAGCAAATTATTCTTAAAATATTATTTATGTCATATACCTTGTTTTTTAGATAAAGTTTAAATACTTATTTCAAATGTATACATATACCATTGTACTGCATTTAATATTCACTGTCAGCCTTTTTATGTGGTGATTCATCTATTTTAAAATTCTGATTGATTAACCTCTAACTGTTAAGATACTGTTTCTTATTATTTTTTTCTAGGTACACATGTTAGCATTACGTCTCCTTCGTTCTTGCATATTTGCAAATATCTTTTTTTGGCCTGCATCCATAAAGGACAACATGGCAGGATCAATATGCGATTGGGGACATATAAAGCTATATACATACAAACTCTAGAAATGTAATTTATTTATTTTTGCAATTTATCATTTGAAAGAAGTAAGTGCTAACCTAATTTTTATTAAATTAAAAAATGTTTGGGTGCTTTCAGTCACTTTCTTTATGATTTTCACTACATTTTCTTATATATACTATAATATGAAATTCTATTAATTTTATGCTCAAAGATTACTGAGCCTTTCTAATATATATGTTGGGCATTTATTTAGCATAGGAACATTTTATTACTTTAAATATTTCATTATTTCTTCTGTATTAGACATTGTGCTTTCTTCCACAATAACTTCTATTCATTTGGTCATACTGTCCTTTTTCTGTCTTTCACAATTATGAATTTTTGCTTCCTCTTTTCCTTTCCTTGTGTTGTTCCCCCTTTGCTTTATTCAGAAATATATGTAGCTGGCTGTCCACATTACTGTTCTATTTTTATTCTTTGTTAAATTTACTGTTGATTACCTCCAATCAACATTGTATTATAATCTTTCCTCACTTCAGTGTTAGTAGATTGGGAATCTTTTAATATACCAGATCTTTTATCACAGAAGTAAAGTCTTTTAACACAAGTTTTAGATGGGCCTTGTCTTAGTCTTTATTCTGTTTTGTTTTGTTTTGTTTTTGAGAATGTCAAACTTTTCTGAACTATTTTCCTGTCTGCTCAGCTACTTAGCCTTCAGAAAGTGGTTCTCTTTTTCTTGCTCTGTAATATTTTTCAAAGCTCATATAGCTCTTTTTTCTTATTTTCATTGGAATAAGTAAAGATCTCTTGAGAACTAGTGTTTTTCCACAGACAGGCTAGATTGACTGCTCCTGTCCTTATTTCATGTAGATTTATTCCACTACTGTCACTGTATGACCGAGCTCAGCTTCTAGCTCGGTAGTCAGTCTTAGTATAGCTGTTAGGTTGCAAAGCAATGAAATATATTCAAATTAAAATCACCCTGTTCTTTGATTTATTAAGGCTTTTCTTGCCATCTACAATTCTTAACTTAGGGGGCCACTTTTCCAAAATGACATCAAGCACTCTGACCCCTCTCCTCCCAATTCATTTTACTCTCTTTATGACTAGTTTTAATCTCTAAAAGAATGGAGAAAGTATTCGTGTGTATTGTGTGTGTGTGTGTGTGTGTGTAGTGTTGCAGTGTTGGGGTTGGAGGGTAATATTAGGTTTAAGTTGAGCAAGAAGGACACTCTGGATTAATCAAAATGTGATATCCATTCAGTAGTGGGCAATTGCTTTGTTTTCTTGTTGGTATGTGTCTTGTGGAGCTGATCATTCGGCAAAGCTTAAAGGTAGCCAAAGTTCTTCCACCTTATTTTAAGAGGATTTTCAGATCAATCCAATCGGCCTTGCAGTACACAGACTCTCTCCTGGATTGATTATCCTAGTTTTTACTTTAGGTTTCATGTTTCTTCTAAATCTTCCTAGGCATTGTGTTGTGAAGTTGAGAGAAACTGCCTTTGGAATGACTTGCCCAACGTTTTTTTAAATTTTTTATTTGAAAGTCCCCTTAAGTGACACTTTGAACTAACTTGATAATCTTGTTTTTTATTTCATACACTAATAGGAGAACTAAGTAAGAAGAGGTAAGGGATATAGCCAGAATTAGGCACAGCGATAATAATTAAAAATTTGAAATTATATCTAGGTAATTAATTATGAGTAGCAGCAGAAAACACAAAAGTACCCTGAAAAATATTTCTAGGCCACTAAATGTATCTTAAAACTAAACTCTCATTAAGAAAATTTTAAATTATTAACTTTTTAATGTAGTGATGAGCATAATGCTTTGGTTATAAAAAGGGAAAAAATAAAAATTATTGGTACTTGAAGAGACTCAATTTTATTATCTAAAATATCAACTAAGTTAAATAACCAGTTCCCCAATATTTTTGCCCTATTAGATAATACCTTGCATACATCCATTCTCTACACACACACACACACACACACACACACACACATTTATCTTAGACTAGTTGTTCTTCCACTTAGTTTTGGATGAAATATGTGACTGGTAATTAAGATCTATAAATACAGTTAAAAACATGACACCACTACCCCATAATAAAATAGAACATATACTATGCTTTCTACTTAGGATTTCCCCATACCATTTGAAAAGCATACTTAGACTTTTCCTTTTAGGATTTCCTGATGTCTTTGCACAAAATGATTAACACGTTTCCTGAAAGCTACCTGAAGATGCTTCGGCAGTTGCTGTGGCTTCTAACCACCCATTTTTCTGCCTCATTGTTTGAGGTTGTGTCCCAGCGACTCTTTAAAAGTTATGATCTGCCTCATTTCAACTTGTTTTACAACAGCTGCCAGGGTTTCTTGCATTTATCTACGCTCTGCGCATGGTCAAATATTTTTATGGACAACCAAGGGCTGAACGCTGCCACAGCATTCTTTTACCTAGGCTTTTTGACAACTATTTAAAGAATGGAAGACTAAAGAACGGTATAACCTTGGGAAGCTTCACACAGAGTTCTGAACAAATGCAACATCGAGATCCAGGTCTAATTCAAAGTCACTCAAGTGATTGTACCTTAAATCCTATGTGGTATGAAAGACATTTTTCATTAAATATAGTGGAGATTCATTTTTGCATATGCAAGCATCAATGGCTCTATGTGTGTGGTTGGGGGTGTGGGTGTTTCTGCGTGGGCATGCTCCTATATAGACAGAGAGATTGAGAGTGAGAGAAACAGAGAAGCTGAAAGAATGAGCATGTCTAAGTAAATTGGGGATGTTGTAACACTACTGTGACATTTCGAAAATATTAGTTTTTGAAATAACAAATGGATACTTGTTCATATATAGAATTTGCAGAGTGCTGAGACATTTTATTATTCTATATAAATTCAAGATACAAATATAGTAATATAATTTGTTGACATGTTTAAACTATATTATCTAACAATGAATTCCTAATACTACTAACACATCATTCCCAGGACTTTCCAATGATGATTGAGTTGTAAACTATGTAGCTACTGACATAGCACCTTTAACGCAAGCTCAACATACATACTGACATGAGCAAATTTATGAAGAGATACATTTTGTCTTGTTTATTTAGTTAGTTTTTTAATTAGAATTTACATTCAATATCATTTTGTATAAGTTTCAGGTGGACATAGCTGAAGAAACCAAAAACACTAATTCAAAAGTCTACATGCATTCCTATGTTCATGGCAGCGTTATCTGGAATAGCGAAGTGGCCATCAATAAACAAGTAGATTGAACA
Source organism: Corynorhinus townsendii (assembly GCA_026230045.1). Classification (NCBI taxonomy): domain Eukaryota; kingdom Metazoa; phylum Chordata; class Mammalia; order Chiroptera; family Vespertilionidae; genus Corynorhinus; species Corynorhinus townsendii. The sequence goes on along the minus strand of JAPDVU010000006.1, from coordinate 104,428,526 downwards.
GCTGTGGTACGTATATACAGTGGAATATAACTCAGCTATAAAAAAACAAAACAAAAACCTTACCATTTGTGACAGCATGGATGAATCCTAGAGGGTATTATGTTAAGTGAAAGAAGTCAGTCAGAGAAAAACAAATGCTGTATGATTTTACTTATTTGTTTATAAATAAACAAACAAAACAGAAATAGACTCATAGATAAACAGAACAGACTGATGGTTGCCAAAGGGGAGGGAGCTGGGGATTGGGTAGAAAAGGTAAAGGGATTGAGAAGTACAGATTGGTAGTGAGAAGGCATTTTAAAAAAGAAAATCTAAGATTCTAAATAGTTTCATGCCAGATTTCACAGCCTTTGAGGGGAAAAAAATAGACATAATTTTACCTGATGTCATATGTCTGCAAGCTATGCTTTCTTGTCAGCAATTCATTATCTTTAGTAAAGAGATAGGGTAACCAAATAAATAAGTACAATATAAACTACATCCGGTTCAAAGGAGCCTTCAGGGTAGTTTTATGTGAAGTATTCCCAAGATTCTAACTTATAACAAAGTAAAGATACACGTTCATCAGTGGTAACAAAACTCAGGTTAAAAATCATTTTTTTTTTTGAGAAAAAAGCCTATCCTCCATATTTATTTTCCTTAAAACTTGATTACTTCAACAACAAAGCCATTCTACATTTACCATCTTATTTATAATGATGCTCAATAAAAAACAGTAAATGTATCTATGTAGATTACAATTTAGATGAGAAATACATGTATATTTTGGTTGACTGTTGACTTATTTCTCAAGTGTCTTTGGAAAGGGATAAGTGCACATATAGTTTTAGAGCACAGGTCACTTGGATGTAACACTAAAAAGAAATTTAGATGAGCCATCCTCAAAGGCCTTCTGGAAAGCTCCTTTAGAAAAATACTTTTTTTTCAATATTCCAGTCATACTGCCACCAATCCTACTATTAGAAAATAGCTTTAGAATTAAGAATTTTTAAAGAATGAAAACATCTCTTAATATGGTGAGTTCACTCCTCAGTAGGACACAAAAGAATGGCCCTTCTTTTCTTTTTATGAACCTCCATTCACTCAAGCGGTAGGTTATCAGTCATAACACCTTCTCTGCCTCGGGACTGGGATCTTTGCTGACTAATCATAGCCCGATCCCACTGAACTTGGTGACTGTCTAGCAGGGCCAAAAAAATCCAAACAGAACCAATCAAGGCCCTTTTAGTGGAAATGATATATATGTTAAAAGAAAAAGGACCTTTATCCTTCTGTGATTGTAAAAGCTAAGTGCCATGTAAAGCTACAGCTTTTCAGACCCATTTTTGCTCTTATGGACAGAACCTGTCTAAAATTAAATGCTACATATGAAAATGAGGAGTGAGATATTCCTAATGATATCATTTGAAATTCTGTATCCAGTTGTACATGATGATTCTGTAACCACTTGAATTTCTCAATTATAACAGCCAATAAATCCTTCTCTCCCTCTCTCTCTCTCTCTCTTTCTCTCTCTCTCCTTAAACTACTTGATCAGAGCATTTGTCCCTTAAAAGGGATAGAATTCTTTCGATGATTCATATTTTATTCCAAAAACTAGTTAAGTACTGGCGTAGATCCAAAGAGGATCAATGTTTGGAAAGACCAGAAGAGTTGGAGGGAGAGGTGATTTTGGAGCATACATTATTGTTAGGGAGGGTATTTTTGAAGAGGCCATTGAATTGGGAACATTGAAGAAACTAGGATGTAATATGGAGACACTCATTGGATTTTGGCCACTAGGAGGGTAGAGGAGAAGTGCAGAATGAAAGAGAGACATGAAAAACCATTGCTATAACCAACATGTTTCTAGAAAGCGCCCCAGAGGAATCCTATATGTATTGCTTTCACTGCATTTCAGATACTTATCAACTATTAAGCAAGAGCCCGAGTAGCTTGTACATTTAGAACTCTGTTCTTCCTGAAAATTTGGCAATAGGAAAATCAGGAATTAAAAGAATGTGCACTATAATACTGTACTTCAGAATAGCTGTTGATTTAACTTTGAAATGTACCTAATGTTGACAAAGTAATTGGGTAAATTCTATTGGCTTACTTGTTTAGTAAAATGGAACTTTTAGTATTGCAATCAACCCTGAGAGTTTTCTTTCATCTGAAGACATTTTTTAAATGATAAAACCCTTCAACAGAAGGTGTTGTGTCTCCATAGTTCAGAAATAACAATTTCAGTAATGAAGAGATTTAAGCGTCATACTCACCTAAATTGTCACCTTTATCATATAATAAATATTCTGAAGCCAATTTTAAGTTGGGGGCATTTGCTAGGGTAAAACTATCTTTTATACACTTTCCCAGAATATAATTTGGTGAAAATCATAAAACTGATGTTTTTCTGACTATAATAAATTCCAAAAATATATGTAGCCATTCATAATCTACCTTTGGTTGTTATGCACTGTGTATGGTGCCTCTAATTGGCTAAATGTTAAGCAGAATGCATTGCTTCTTAGCATGTTGATAAATGGGCCAACTGGAGCAAGGGCTGAGATTTCATAGGGAGTATTAGCATCTGTGAGAAAACTAACTGTGAGGGAGTAGAAGATAATTAAACCTGAGCTAATAGCAACAGACCTGAAGTTCAGAGGGCCACCCGGATATTTTGTTCTCAGTCACTTTTTCTCATGTTTCATTTTTCTCATTGGAACAGGTCAACAGTCATTAATTTTTTTTTTCATAACATCAGAGACAAATCATGGCGTTAATTTATTTGTAAGGTGTTTAGAAACCACTTATTTTATTTTTAGCATTTAAAACATTCAGTTTCCGCCATTTTTTCTTCTTTATTTTCTTTTAAGTTGAAATAGTCTGGGAATCATTAAGTGCCAAGTGCTTTCATCAGGCCCATAAACAATACAAGATTCTGTGGTCAGTGCAGTTACTTCTCAGGAAGTTTCAACAGAATGCATTTTCACTTATTCAAAGCTAGAAGGAATAAATCTTGAGGTCTTTTAAGAAAGGCTCACTTAAGAGCCGAGGAGGCTGACACGGTACTGGATTTCACACAAAAAGATCACAAAAGCTGTCCTGCAGGCTCAGTAAATTCTGGAGGTTCTTGGAAGATTTGACAAGCTACTCAGTATTGGAACCTTTCTTTTCTGTCTCTCTGTTTATCTCTTGACCTAGCAATTTAGATAAAATATGAGATCAGGGAATAGGCTTTCAAGCAGCTCCATATTTTCAATCAAAGAGAATAAAATGAAGGTCAGGTTATCATCTAAGGGAAAGGCCAAACTGTTATATCATTGTTTCTCAATGTCTTATGATGTTAAACTTATTTTTCTTCCTGACAGATATAGTTCTGCTATGTATTTTTATTTGCAGCTTATTCTATATAGTGATGATTCTTTGGGCTTTAATATGCAAATGAATGCCATTTCAATTTTTTACATGTTGGGAAATGACTTAATAGAAATGAGTTAATGTAGTAGATGTAAAATTAGAAAGTAAATACCAGTAAACAAGTTATTGTCAGAATCTATGATGATGAGACAAACAGCAGAGAAATGAACCCTGAAAAAAGATTCTCCTCCACACTCCTTTCTAGCTACTTACAAAAGAAAGCTCTATTGAGTCTCTACTCATAGTCTCCTTAATGCATAGAAATAATAAAGTGAAACTAAAAGAAAAAACACAGATGAAAGGCCAGCAGCTTTCACAGTATTATAATCTGAAGGCCACCTGTCTCAAAATAACAGGGGATATTTGTTAAAAATTTAGCATCCTTGTCATCATTTTAAACCATTTGACTTTATATTTCTGGTGGTGGATGCCAGGAATCTGCATTTAACAGATTACCCTGTGATTTTGTTGCCCTTAAAGATGAAAAGCTACTGGTGTGTGTTGGGGATAGGGTTATCAAGTTTGGTTGGAATTGTCATGTCTCTGATCTGAGGAAGGAGTGGATCAGAGAGCAGCTGGTCTCAAAGAGGCATGGGTCAGCAACTTGTTCAGACATGTTCTTTTTTTTAAAAATGTATTTTTATTAATTTCAGAGAGGAAGGGAGAGGGAAAGAGATATAGAAACATCAATGATGAGAGAGAATCATCCATCAGCTACCTCCTGCATGCCCCCTATTGGGGATTGCCCCAACCAGGAATTCAATTGTGACCTCCTAGTTGATAGGTCAATACTCAACCACTGAGCTACACGAGCTGGGCCAGACATGTTCTTAATGGTGGTCCTGGCTGTCCCCTGTGGTAGCAAAGTGAACCCATGGGACACTCACCCAGAAAGGGACAAGAGTGCCTCTGCTTATAGTCACTTCTCAGAAGTGCTTTGAATCCTCTTTTCCTCAAATAATAATTTGGTGACAGGTATAGCACAGGCTGATCTACACAGTCAGAAAGCCCAGGCTACAGAGAAACTGAAAGTCTAGGAAAATATGTGTAAGATTGTTTCCCAAATAGTCCAACCAGAAGATACAAACATGATACATCTCACTAAAGAATATATGGTTGAGATTAATGGTCCTGAACTGCAGCCAAAAAAGTCTCAGAGGGTAGCTGAGGACAAGAAGAAATCCATCATTCAATGCATCATCACCAGACCAGACACATAAAACAAGAAGTCTTCATAAAAGCAATAGCACATTGAACTAATGCTTTAAATTTATTTCATTCTGTAACTATTTGTAGAAAATGTCTAGCCTGTTTCAGGCAAAGAATTGATATTAAGGCCAATACAACTACAAGTCAATTTATTTAAAAATGCAAATGGAGACATTTTGCCAAATATGTGTGTTCAGGTGTGGTGGGAAGGAGATAGGAAAGAGACATCATGGACATTTGTACTTGTGGAGGGAATGGAGATGGGGAAAAGTAGCTGTAACTGGTAAGAGATGTTTATTTCAAGAACTTGACACATGAAGGGGGCTTGAAACTCTGTATTTGAAAAACCTTAATACCTGCAAATCCATTGCAGTTAATCTGGTTACTGCTTGACTTTATTATTATATTTTTATGGCATGCACCTACTTCACTGGTTACTGGTTCTTGGCTATAAAAGATTCTGGTTTTGCTTTCCTAACGTGTCACCTCCAGGTGGGGTGCTTGCCAAATATTTGATAATGGGTTATCAAGTCATTTTTAATGAAGATTATTTCTATAATACCTTGGGAATGGACATTCAGTGGAGTGCAAATGACTGTATCATCCCCAATGCAACAGCACACTTGAATGAGAGAGTTTATGGACAGGACAGAGATCATATTAAAAAGCACTGATAGATGGAAATACTGTCCACACAGGAGCTGACAGACTTTGCAGTATCTTTAAGAAGGATCTTCACCGAGTGGGCTGTGTAACCGATCCTAGGTCTCCAATTTGTTGTCAGTTTTAAGATTCTGAATCTGTCCCTTCATTTATTCTTTCCTGTGTCTGAATCCTCTTGTGTGTGATCCTGTTTTATGATTCTAAGTGCAGTGGGTGACATCAAGCACTAGACCAGGATTCAGGGGACCTGCAGCTTCCCTGCTAAAATTACCTGTATGATTATAGTCTAGCTATTTCATCACTTCAAGTTTGCCTTGACCTCCTATAAGAGGAGAGAGATTTAAATGGCTCCATTCCATTAAATTAAACAAGAGTTTGCTGAGTAGCAGGTCATAAAAATGAAAAGGCTGAGTACTTCCTCTAGGGAAGCTGAGAGCTACTAGAAAAGGTAAACATAAAAATAAATGGAGCTCATGTGTCTCTTGATAAATATCCTGGATTTTGAAAATAAAATTAGATGGATGCAATTATATCCCATGGGGAATCTATTGCCTCTTAATTTCTGAAAATTCCTGGAGGATGTATGTAAACATGGTCAGCTGTGGCTTCAGGTTTGTAGTCTGAGTACCCCTTCCTGCTCCACACTTGATTCAATCTCCTGTATCTATTCTGTCTACTCCAGGGCTAAATGTGGAAGTCAAGCCCTCTGGCTGCAGAGCACAGAGTTTGTTTGGTGAAAGGCTCTATGCTCAGGTTTGAAGTCTAGTGATGACGCTACCTTTGTAAATTGGGCAAGTGCCTTAGCCTTAATTTTCCCATTTGTAAGATGGGATAACATTGTTTCAATGGACAGTGCTTTGAGCAAAGTAAATGGATGATTTAAACAAATACTTAACATACAGGATGATGTTACAAATACTCAACATATTGTTTGCTATCATTTTTAAAAGTCACTTATACTGACATTGATGTGCATAGTTCATACTCTGCAGGCTGGGGTGTGTTGGGGAGAGTTTATTACATTGCAGAAACACAAACCCTTGACTATTAGATATCCTTGTTTGCTAAAACCACATCTACTAAGACACCTTTTTACCAAACTACAAAAGTAAATTGTATTACATGCTAATAAATGCAATACTACCAGATACAAAGGTAGAGGCGTTTAAGATGATTAACTTTGTCTTGGGAAAGGGGAAATGGAAGAATTCAGGAGATATTTGAATTAGGCTTTGCTGGGTAAATAGGAGTTTATCAAGTCAACAAGTTACAAGAGGGCATTACAAGCAGAAGCAAAGAAATTGTTACAAAAACCTTAATTTTTTATTTACTTAGTCGTTTCACAGCATATTTATTTGTCATCTGACAGGCCTTACCTTAGGATCAGTGGTTACAGGAGAAGATGCCAGGTTCTCCGGGAGTGTGTACCAGGAGGTCCTTACCTGGTCTAACATCAGGTTTCCTTGAGGATGTCACATTGAAGCTGACACTCTGTCAGGTCTTACTTTCAAAGTATCCAGAATTTTGTACTGTCTCACCACCACCACTACCACCATCCTGCTCCAAGCAACTATCATCCTTCATACCTCTTCTCCCTTCCTTCCCTACAGTGCATTCTCAAATCTGCAGCCAGAGGGATCCAATGGTATTTGTTATAATGAACATATTTCATATTATGTATTTATTGCCTCAGTCCCTTTCCTCCCATGAGCTCACTCATGTACGACCTATGTCTCCAACAGTGCTGGGTTCATGGGAAACTCTCCCTAAATGTTTGCTGAGTAAGTGGATAAATACATGAGAGAAAAGTGAGCTTTAGACAAAGAAGGTGGACGGCTGTCTGGGGATCTTTCCAGGCAGCGGGACAGCCAGTTCATTGGCTCTGAGCTGGGAAATGCACTGAGTTGGAAGAAATAAAAGAAGTTCAACCTGGATGGAGTACAGAAGGTTTAGGAAACATGAGCTAGATGATCTTTTCTGTTATCCTCTACGGTTCTACTACAATGATTGAAAATGAGACTCACTTATGTTTTGGACTTAGTGGTCAGTAATGGCAGGTGCCTAAGGATTATAAAATGACTAGATTACAACTATACAGTAGAATATTTTGCTTATAGCAAAATGTCTGCCTTATTGTGCTAAAGTTGTAGGTTCGATAAACTTTCCTGGAATAATTTGACTTTTAAAAAATATGTTTTTATTGATTTTTTAGAGAGCGGGATAGACAAATAGAAACATCACTGAGAGAGAAACATTGATTGGCTGCCTGCCACATGCCCCTCACTGGGGACCAAGCCCACAATCCGGGCCTGTGCCCTGACCTGGAATCACATCAGTGAACTCTTGGTTCATAGGTTGATACTCAAACTCAGAGCAACACTAGCGGGGCTAATTTGATGTTTTTATTTGATGGAGAATACTCTTTAGGGACAAATCTTTTAGGTTGCTAACATTAAAAAAAATGTGGCTTTCTTAGTCTGCTTTTTCCTTCTGATCAATTTTAGGGACTTTCTCGCATTTGGTAGTCAATGCCTGCAAGATATTTTTGAAACACTTTCAAGTATTATATTATTTTTTCCTTGGCGATGAGGTTCTTTCTTTGGCTATTTTATCCAAGAAGCCTGAGGACTTTCCTTCTGGCAGATGGCCGTCTGTGCAGAGTGATGAGTGCGTCGCATCTGTTTTGGGGACCAGAATGCTAAGCTCTGCCAAGCAGTCCTGGAACGTAGGCTGGCCACTGTCATCCACAATATGAAATGAAAAGTCCAGTTTTGAAAAAACACATGTGGTGAAAGAAAAAAAGTTATTTTTATTTAAATATGGGAATAAAATATAATTCAATAAAACATATATATTTCTTATGTTTTATTTCCATATTTAAATAAAAATATATATTTCTCTAAGTGAGAACTCTGCTGAAATAGTTGAATTGGGAAGAAAATAAATGGATAACTTTACTTATGAAGCTAGGAGTGATGCTGAAAGTATGAAAAGTTTGAGTTCCATCATATTTTTACTTGAAAAATGCTTACTGGCTCCTTTTCTTAAGCTTAAATCATTTCTTCTTGAAGCAAAAAATTCTCTTGGAGTTGGAGCTACTTACAGTCTAGTCAAGAGAAGCTGGAGGAAACAAAGAAAGTGAATCTTAAGTGGTGATTTGTATAAGTGTGTCCCTGTGGCCGGCTGGGCCTTACCAGCATGGCTGCTGCTGCTGGTGAGAAGATGTATGTGGAAGAAAAAGTGGTCAGCAGGGACCATGGCCAGGTAAAGCAAATGGAAATCTGGCTTTAGGGAGGGGGTTAAGCTTTTGTTCAATGTGCCTCAACTCATGGATGTGGCAAACCTGACTTCCCTTCTGACAGATGTGGTATCATAAAAAAATAAGCATTGCATATTTAACATAGTATCAGAATATTCTATATAGCATTCTGTCATAGACAGTTAGGTAGAGTTTGCAGCTATGCAATTCTTATATCTGGTGAATACAGTCTGTCCACAGTGTGAGGGTATAGTTCTGGGCAAGTTGACCGGGGTTTCAGATGAGCTCTAAGATTAGTACCGAATGACATTGTAAAGCATGGAAACAAATTAAGCACTGAGGTTTATGGTGGGCGGGGGGGAGTCGGGGGAGGTTGGGGGGAGGGGTAGAGTGAGAGGAGAGATTCATATGGATTACAGCATGATTGGGAGTACAGAAAACCTAATCTTTTTAGAAAATTGGCAATCATCGAAAGTGAATGTCCTGATCAATCTTCATTTTATTTATTTTTGTTTCATAAACAATTCAAGGACCGGTAATTTAGACATTATAGAGAGGTATAAAATGAAAGCAAAAGTCTTATAACTTGTCCACTCTCAGAACTATCCATTTGTTAGGTTTATATGCATGCATACAAGTCATTTCGTTGATCTCTCCCTCTTACCCCCACCCTCCCCTACCTTTCCTCTGAGGTTTCATGGTCGAATCAATGTTTCTCTAGAGGGGTGGGGGGGGGGGGGTAATGGGCGATAAGCACACATATGTAATACATTCATCAATAAACAAAAAATTTTTTTTTAAAAAGAAATAACAACTTCTCTCTAAAGCTGCTTCATGTATAGATATTTAAGTGTTATATATAAAGTTTTAAAAAGTAACAAAGAAAAGAACCCATAAGTATAATAATACTAGAGGCCTGGTGCACGAAATTCGTGCATGGGGGGGGTGTGTCCCTCAGCCCAGCCTGCACACTCTCCAATCTGGGACCCCTTGAGGGATGTCCGACTAGCAGTCGGACATCCCTCTCACAATCCAGGACTGCTGGCTCCCAACTGCTCGCCTGCCTGCCTTCCTGATTGCCCCTAACTGCTTCTGCCTGCCAGCCTGATCACCCTCTAACCACTCCCCTGCCAGCCTGATTGCCCCTAACTGCTCTCCCCTGCAGGCCTGGGTCCCCCCCAACTGCCTTCCCTGCAGGCCCGGCCTGATTGCCCACAACTACCCTCCCTTGTAGACATGGTCCCTCCCTACTGCCCCCCCCCCCATGCACACACCACCTACTGCCCCATGCACACACCATCTACTCCCCTCCCCTGCTGGCCATCTTGTGGCAGCCATCTTGTGTTCACATGGAGGCAGCCACCTTTGATCACATGGGGGCAGCCATCTTGTGTGTTGGAGTGATGGTCAATCTGCATATTACTCTTTTATTAGATAGGATAGAGGCCTGGTGCACAGGTGGGGGCCAGCTGGTTTTCCCTGAAAGGTGTTCCGGATCAGGGTTGGGGTTCACTTGGGGCGTGGGGCAGTCTGGGCGAGGGGCCTGTGGTGGTTTGCAGGCTGGCCATGCCCCCCGGTGACCTAAGCAGAGGCCCTGGTATCTGAGATTTATTTATCTTCTATAATTGAAACTTTGTAGCCTTGAGTGGAGGCCTAGGCCAGCCAGGGTGTGTGGGAAGCTTGGCTTCCTCCATTACCAAAACCCAAGCCTCCTGCTTGCTCTGTGGCCACAACCATCTTGGTTGGGTTAATTTGCATACTCACTCCTGATTGGCTGGTGGGCATGGCTTGCGGGTATATGCAGTGGTGATTAATTTGCATATTACTCTTTTATTAGATAGGATTGGTAATAACAATATTAATAACAAAGAGAAGTCAGCCCTAACTGGTTTGGCTCAGTGGATGGAGTGTCGGCCTGTGGACTGAAGGGTCCCAGGTTCGATTCTGGTCAAGGGCATGTACCTTGGTTGGGGGCACATCCCCAGTAGGGGTTGTGCAGGAGTCAGCTGATCAATGTTTCTCTCTCATCGATGTTTCTAACTCTCTATCCCTCTCCTTTCCTCTCTGTAAAAAAATCAATAATATATATATATATATATATATATATATATATATATATAGAGAGAGAGAGAGAGAGAGAGAGAGAGAGAGAGAGAAGTCAGCTGGTGGAGGAGTGTCTGATAGTTTCTTTCATAGCAATAAATTGGTAGATGAAATTTGGACTTTATAGACTAAGATTTACAGTTTTAGAATAAGATTTAATTATGTGATTAAGTGGAAGTCATTACCTGATAAACCACACATTAAATTGCTTGTAGAGAGTTAAAATTGTGTTTAGAAATCAAGGTGGAGAATGGATTGGGGAAAGGAGGAGGAAGCCTGGTTCAAAAAGTTAATTTTGAAGCCATGGTAAGAAAGCAGGTTGGAAATGAAGAGATCTCAGTCTACAGTAGAGTAATGTAAAACCAAAGGTGGGGGCAGGTAATGGTGAAATCAGGTAAGTAAAGTTTTACTGAGATATCAGAACCAGAAGGCCAGGGCATTGAGATGGTCAGCCATACAGATGATGTGGCTCAAGATGTTAGGCAAATAGAGTGGGGACAGTGGGGAAAAGCACAACTTTGAGTCTCATTCCTGATATGTTATGGAACATAAAGAAGTAACCTGTAGGGAAAGAATGCAAAAGAATGAAGGACAGTGAAAATTCAAAGCTAGTTGCCTAGCTAGTGTAGCTTAGTGGTTGAACATCGACCTATGAACCAAGAGGTCACGGTTAGATTCACTGTCAGGGCACATGCCAGGGTTGCAGTCTCCATACTCAGTGGGGGTGTGCAGGAGGCAGCCGATCGATGATTCTCTCTCATCATAGATGTTTCCATATCCCTCTCTGAAATCAATAAAAATATTTTTTTAAAGATTCAAAGCTAGTGTTAAAGTGCTAAAAACAGGAATTGGGGAGTAAAACAAGTGCTGATCATTTCACTTGTATCTAAGAGAGAAGAGGAATACTTGCATTTGAAATGCTGACTATGCTTGTGTTTGAAAGTTGTGGGTCATCTGGAGTAATAAAGTAGAGAAGATGCTTATAAATTATGATGCAGAGGGGTTTTTTTGTAATCATAGTTTTGGAGTGGAAGAAGAAGCTGGTTAGGTATTCGGAAATGGGACCAAGGATGAAAGATGATGGAGTAAAATTGGACTAACCTAGAGTGAGAGGGGAAGCACAGAACTACACATAATATGTGTAAACTAGGACACAGAGCACTTGATCTGTAATCCACACATAATCTCAGTGCTTTGTTAAAAATGTTTACACATACAACCCTCATATTTATTATTATTCATTTCTTATTCATTTAGTAATTTCTGATCTTTAAATTCTTAATAATCTTACATTTAATATTGCAATATGTTTCTTTACTTAATATCCATAGATTCCAGTAGAGAGAGAGTTAGGGAAAGAGAGAGAAAGAGAGAGAGAGAGGAGAAAGAGAGAGAGAGAGAGAGAGAGAGAGAGAGAGAGAGAGAGAGAGAGAGAGAGAAAGCTCATACATGTAGAGATGCACAATAATAAATTTTGTGACCTTTTATTTAAACAGGTAGACAGACATGCTTCACTGGGTATACTCAAATCACTTTTCTTTAAGTTCTTTAAATTAGTAAATAAAAATACTTAGGTTTCCATTGAATTCAGCTATATTTTCTTTCCTCTATGGGATTGAAATCTTTCCAAGTTTGAAATTTATGGCTTTGGCCCCATTTGATATATATGAGCAAAAAGAAAAATCTTAACAGTACTTTTTATAAACGGAGAAGCACATTTCTTCTATTTTCACATAACTCACAAATAGCTAGACAGATTTTACTTAAGTTTTCAAAAGAAATTCCATTTTAGACTAGACACAAATATGGAAAATTTGAGGCCAAATGATTCAACTTTTTAAAGTCTTATAACTAGGAGAGAAAGTGACAGAGAGACAGAGAGAGAGAAACAGGGAAGGAGAGAAGTAATTTATAAATTGATTAGAATACATTTTGTATCATCCTTCTATAACTTACTTTCCAATATTAAACAATGCTTATAGTGCACACACATGCACTATTTATTTCATGTATAGTGTATATTTTTATATTTAGTTGAATTATTATCTTTGTTTCTGGAAAGCATATAGGTTCATCTTTTCTCTAAATTACATAATTTAAATGCAACTTTTAAAAACTCAAATGCAACTTTTATAATGTTATAACAAAAAACAGAAGATGCAACATGAATATATGTCAGTTTAACACTAAATATTTACAAAATGTGGGGGAAAGAAAGAAAAAACAAAGACCAGATTCACCAGACGCAGTTTCTTCTGTATGTAGAACGCCCCTAGACTTCAAAGGGTTTACTGCTCAGAAACCAGACTCACAATACGGGAGAGGGAATAAAAATCTGCCGACAACTGCCAGTTGCAGAGTCTCAGCCAACTTTTACAAACTTGGGAGTTGTTCTTCTTTGATTTTTTATCAGTGAAAAATGTCTGGAATGACTGAAGGCACTTTTAAAGTGTTTTGCTTCTTTACATTTGTACAGACTAAAATAAGTTGGAAAAATTGGATTTTCATTAACATGTCCCAAGACATAGTGTGTTAATCTTATATTTTCTTCAGAGACAACTAAATTCTTAAAGTGCCCATATATTTACTAGAATCATACCATTTCAAGCTTTGGAAGCTTTGGGGAATTATAGTGTAACATGAATTTGTTTTACAGGAAAAGATGCTTCAAGGTGCATTTTTACTTGCATTTACACACTTTGTCCCTTCCTCTTTCCCTAGGAGTGATGCATTTTCTGGCTGTCATCTGCTTTCCACCAGTGAAACCATTTTCAAAAACATTACCAACGGCTTTGCTTGCATTTTTCAGCCAGTTAGTCACTGGACTGCGTTAGAAAAAGAAGGTGAATTTGGGCTGCAGACCATAGAGAACAATGTTAGCCTTGATGGAAACGATCAACAAAGAAAGACAGCACAATCCAAACGTGTATTCTCTTTTGTTCTTCTGAACATAAATACCTATGAAAGAGGCAAAGGAGTAAATGATAAACTCAAGTAATCCTAGACTGACAGCAAGAATAAACATCACAATTGACAAGTGGTTGTCTTACATGTTCCATTAAATTTGCTGGATGAAATGTGCTTGAGGAAAAACATTTGAGTAATTCACCAATAACACAGCTTAATGTAAATATGCATCTTATTGTCTTTTACTGGAAAGTGCTGCTGCATGTGTGTTTGCCAATGTGTATTTGTGTGTCAAGTGTAGAGTACCTTAATGGTGGATCCGTGGGGATGGCTTTGATAGACGCCATTGATCTCTCTTGCCCATAAACCTAGAGCCCAGTATCATGCAAAGCCAATGAATAGACTTGATAGGGAGATGTGTCTCTATTTATTTTTATGGTGCCAAAACAATGTTGGGAGCATAATGTACTATTTATTAGTTTCATCCACACATTGCAAAACAAACAGTTTATTTTATTTTTTCCCCCTTTGAATTGAGAATGTGTTATTCTAACCTGCACACAATACAAAATATTTCTGTTTTATTGTAGAAACAGCTTTGGGAGAGTTTTACTGCCCCTTCTATTGTAGCCTGACAGCTGCAATGAGTACGCACATCTGCCATATTGATGTCAAGTGGCACACAGTCATCCATCATAACAGCTGTTGTTGGCAGATCATTTCAAGTATCCTGGGGATGAATGGAATATAGATGATCATTGCACAAAGAATACAAAGGTTGGGTTTATTGGTTTGGACACTGGTTCCTTATCAAAATACTCTGTGTTTTCATTTTAGTACTTCTCTAATGCTAAAAATTAGGTTACAAAATGGAACCAAAATGTTTTCTTATCTAATTTTCCAAATATTCAAGAATGCTGGTGTTACTGAATAGTGCCAGAAAAAAAAAAAGTTTTGCTGAAAAAACAGTTTTTGTGTATGCTGCCTACTTGAAATATATCACAACCTAAACTTAAAAATATACAGATACAACTATAATAACATGTCTTATATGTAAAGTAATATGTAAAAATCCACAAAATAATATACTGAATTGAGTACATTGGTTAAATTCTAGTGCTATAAGATAGGCCTAACCTTGGTTTAATATTATTGATGAAGTCTCTATATATGTCTCTGTCACTATCTCTGCTAGACCAGATGTCACTTCTACTAGAACCACCCTGGGATAGCAGGTTTTTTATGTGCTATGTGTGCTTGGTCACAGTTTTGCTTCTACAAAATCAATGTGTTTTAACAAAGTAAAAAGACTGAGAATGTAATACTAAAGTGGAAATGTATTGAAAACACACAAACAATATAGGGCTCATAAGTAGATTTGTTCAACCTGGTTAGAACTAAACAAAGCATCTTCAGTGAAAACAAGTTATTGGTTATGTGCAGGAATTACAAAGATGAGGATATATTTTGGGGTAATTATCAACAAGGGGATGATTGTTGGGGGCAATTATATGGTTTGGTATTACATAATTCTATGTTTCACTATTTTTTTTTCTTTATTTGACATCATCACAATCAACTATTAATTTCTGGGGGGAAAAAGATTCTATGAGTAGCAATCCACAGAACTCAGAATTTTTTACAACCTGCCTTTTACACACATATAGGGAATAAAGAACCTCTATGACAATATGATGCCAGATCTTTGGTTGTGTATCTTATCTAATAAAAGAGAAACATGCAAATTGACCATACCTCCGCTATGCCCACAAGCCATGCCCACCAGCCAATCAGGAGCGAGTATGCAAATTAACCCAACCAAGAGGGCAGCTAATTTGCATATCCAGGCGCAGAGTGAAAACTGAAGACAGCATAGAAGGAAGCCAAGCACTGCAGAAGGGAGTGAAGCTGCAGAAAAGCAAGCAAATGGGGTGGCGGAGAAGGGAGGGAAGCAGGTGGGGTGGCAGAGATGGGAGGGAAGCAGGTGGGGCGGTGGAGACTGCCACAGGAAGCCTTATTCTTGCAGGAATCTTCCTGCAATGGGCCTCTAGTCAATTCTATAAAAATAGAGTATTTGACTCTATATGAATGTCAAGTCTGTGGAACTCTTCCTTGGGAACATGCACATTAATATAGGTCATGCAGTTCAAAGTTACTTTTTGTTTTCTCTAGCCACACTCCTTTTAATGACCTTATCCAATTCCATGGCTTTAAATACTATCTCTATATGCTGATGACCTAGATTCATCTCTCCATCCCAGACTTCCCTTTAAAGTTCAAACTCCTGCATCCAACTATTTATAAGACATTTTCCCTTGTGCATCAAACTATCAAACTGATCAAACTATTCTTTCCTTTACCCAGCCCACTATTCCTATGGTCTTCCCTATCTTAAAAAGAAAAAATAATAATTTTATTCTATCAGTTGCCTGAGCAAAATAATTTGAGTTAGTCTTTATTCCTTTTTTCTTTTTAAATGTCATATCTCCCATCCAGTTCACCAGCAAACACTGTTGGCCTTTAAATGAAAATATATTCAGCATCAAATCACTTCTCAGCTTTTGTATCTGCACAATTGCTTTTCACTTCACCCCTCTACAGTATAGTCTCAATATAGCAGTCAGATTTTTTTTTTAAGTTTTAATTTTAAAACTTGAGTCAGACTGTGTCACTCTTCAGCTGAAAAGCTTGTAAGAACATTCTATTTCATCCTAAATGGAAGTCAAAGTTCTTACAGACTCCCAGGTCCTACGTGGTCTCATTCTCTGTTCATCTCAAACCTCGTCTTCTAAAATTTCTCTTGTCTCATTGGCTTCTCGTTATTTCTCTAATATGCTGGGCATATTTCTACCCTAGATTATTTTTACTTGCTCTACTTTTGTGTTGAATATTCTTTATTGCAGTCATGAATAGATATATGCATGACTAAGTTACTCATTTTTGGAGGTTTCCATTAAGCAAGGTTTTCTCTAACCACCTGATTCTAAATCACCCTCATCTCCACTATCACACTCTATCCTCTTATCTTACTTGAATCTTTTTAAAACATCTTTTTATCACCATCTGGTATTTTATAGTCTGTATTTCTTCATTAAAATAAAAGTTCCATGACAGTGTGGTTATGTTTTGTTCCCGAACACAACTTCAGAGTCTAGAAGAGAGTGCCATGGTATGTAGTAGGCATTCAATAAATAGTTGACTTGAATATTACTTTAGTGCCATTTGCAAAACTCTCATTGGGTACTAAATGTATTCAGAAGATTTCTACTAGAACAAGAAGAAATAAATAGCTTTTCCAATTTCTTTTTGACAGTAGAACAGATGTAGACTTTTTTTTCCCAATAAAGATAATAGTGGTTTTAATTCAATCAACACTGTTCTTGTTGGCAAAGAAAAACTTTCTGTGCAGAAGAGGCAACTTGACCTCTAAATAATTTTGCCTCCTCACCACTGCAGACAAAGAGGAAATATATCAAAAATTATTTTTTAGAATATTCATAGTTGAATTAAAATCTCCAATGGAAAATTAAAATAAAATGTTTGAAAATACTGAGATGAGTCAATATATTTGTTCTTGGGTTAGTTTTCCTATTAATATAAAATAATTTATGATTAGTTGATCAAATTCATTATTATTTTATATTAAGGTAATAAATAAACACTTCATATAAGGAATGAGAAACAGAAATAAACATATCAGAATATTGAGTACCAAGGTAAATTTTATATTTTATAGGCAAACACATTTGCATTCCGCCCCGCCCCCCCAATTCTCTGCAGTGGGAAATTTCTGAGAGAAATTCAGGAATAAAATAAGCCTGAGGTGTGAGGTCATAGTAACTTGATTTAGTGCAGAATGTGAGAATTCTATTAAAAGACATTGTTTTGAAGATCCAAATTTTATTTTTTTCTGACGAGAAAGATACTTTCCTTTTCAGACACCTTCAACTGCATGCTGTGAGATGTTTTGGATTTTGTTGCAGACTGATGTAACTATTGCTGGGCAGGTTACCCATGACTTCATCCAGAGTACAAATGACAGTTAGGAGATTTAGTATGCGTATGTAATGATTTGCCACATATGCATAGAATTAAATGTCCCAGGCTGCTTCTATGTTCCATGTGGGATCTATTGTTTTGCTTGGTACTTGACTGTAGAAAGTAGCCGAGTTAAGAGATTTTAAGAACATGTAGAAACAGTCCTAATGGCTTCCATATGGGAAGACATAGTCTCAAGAAGTGACTGATAAATGTGTGTATGAGCACTGATCTAGGAATCTGAAGACCTGGATCCTGGGGCCCAGATCCATTACTTCCTAATGACATGCATGGGTGGCCTCATCTTTTGAACCTAAGATGTCTCATTTTCAATATGGGGAAAAAATCATTGTTTTGCTTATGTAAAACTTTTGCTGAATATTAAAAGCCATAATAAAACAGTTGGCAAATGTAAAGAAGAGTTTATACATTTTTACATGGATAAAATGAGTGTTCACTGTGGATTGTATGGGAACAGGATCAAGAACACCAAAATTCCATGTTAAATTAAAAACTCAACACATAACTGACAAAGTTAGACATATGCAAAAGGCAACATAAACATGAAATATTTCTAGTGCTTGAAGCAAGAAGAGCAAGACAATCCTGACCAATTTAGCATATTTAAAGCCAGTCAAGAGCAATTCCTTTGCAACAGAGAACTACAAAAACAGTCAGAAAACAATTAATAAAATGGCAATAAGTACATATCTATCAATAATTACTTTAAATGTAAAAGGATTAAATGCTTCAATCAAAAGATGAATGATTAAAGAAGATGAGGTACACATATGTGCAATGGAATATTACTAGACCATAAAAAAGAATGAATTTGCAATAACCTGGATGGACCTAGAGAGTACTATGCTAAGTGAAATAAGTCAGACAGAGAAAGACAAATACCATATGATTTTGTTTGGATGTGGAATCTAAAAAACAAAATAAACAAACCAGCAAGCCAGAAGCATACTTGCAGATACAAAGAACAAACTGATAGTTTCCAGGTGAGAGGGGGTTGGGATGACTGTATGAAAGGGCAAAGATATTTAGAAGTACAAATTGGCTGTTACAAAGTAGTCATGGGGATGTAAAGTACAGGTTAGTTAATAATATTGTGATAACTATACATGGTGTGTGGTGGGTACAAAACTTATTGGGGGATCACTTTGTAAATATATACATATATATAGAGAGGCCCAGTACACAAAATTCGTGCATGGGGAGGGGGGTTCCTCAGCCCGCCTGCACCTTCTAGCAATCCGGGACCCCTCAGGGGATGTCCGGTAGCCGGTTTAGGCCCAATCACCCAGGAATCCCTGCGGGATCAGGCCTAAACCGGCAGTCGGACATCCCTCTTGCAATCTGGGACCACTGGCTCCTAACCACTCATCTGCCTGCCTGCCTGATCGCCACTAACCACTCTCCTGCCTGCCTGATCACCCCTAACCACTCTGCCTGCCTGCCTGACCACCCCTAACCACTTGCCTGCCTGACTGATCTCCCCTAACCAATCTGCCTGCCTGCCTGATGGCCCCTAACTGCCACTTCCTTGCCCCCACCACTGGGGCTTGGTCTGGAAGGTCTTCCAGAAGAATGTCTGGAATGACATCCGAAAGGTCATTCAGCTGTCCAGTCTAATTAGCATATTACACTTCTATTATTATAGAAAACCACTATGGCGAACACCTGGAACTAATATAATATTGAATGTCAATTTAAATTGAAAAATAAGAAAAGAGATATTCCTTTCAGAATGTTTAAAGATAGAATGTGTTCTTAGAAGAAGGATGGTGTTTTAGGGTGGGTTTGCCAAAAATAGATCCTTAATGAAGCTTCATGTATAAGTTAAGAAAAATTTCTTGAAAAATATTAAGGAAGTGGGGAGTCAGATGCAAGGTAATGAGGTCAATGGCATGTTGTCAACTCAAATCCCACAAAGGATAATTTTGGCGGAATCCCACAGGAGAGATCTTCAGATCCTATAGGTCACACCTAGAACTTGGTGGGAAGGGATAGAATAAGAGAACGACTTGTCAGTGTTTATCATTAAGATTCCGTTCCAAGGGACACACTGAATCTGAAAAGTTGAATGGAGACCCTATTTATAGCATGGTTGTAGAGATAAGCGGACATGTTTGAATATCCCTTTATTTAGTCATTCACACAGTCTATAGAGTATATATACATATCTATTATGTGCCACATTCTGAGTGAGGCACCATAAGGTATCTCAAAGAGATTACCATACATTGCAGAAGATAGCATTAGAGGAGAATTTATACCACCCAGGATGAGTGTTATGGTACCTCCCAGGCTTTACCTGGTTTCTGACACATATTGTTCAAGAGAAAGCAAAGCAAAGAATAATCAGCAGCACTATCCTGGTTTCAAATTTTGCCTCCATCATTCATCACTCTGTGACCCTGAGAAAATTGCCTAATCTCTCTCTATGTCAGTGTTCTCATCTGTACCATGGTGATAACAACTCTACCCAAGTGCTAGTGTATTTTTGTAAAGACTAAGTGATATCATACATTAAAAACAAAACAAAGCTTCAGAGATTGTTAAAATTAATATTTATTTTTATTGAATATTTAATTCACACAAGTAATCTCCACTTTTCTGATTCTGGTTTTACCAAGAATCCTGAATGTAATTTGGCTTTTCATTTAGATCTGCAAGGGTCGGGGGTGGGGGGTAAGTACTGGTGAAAGGATGGGAATGGCGTAGTCTTCTGGCAGCTATATTTCACACTGTAAATCAAACTTCAGTGTTATAGACTGATGGCAAACTAAGATGTTGTTAACATCTTTACTGCAACTTAAAGTATGGTGGAGTCTGGTGACAGAAGGATTCTTTAAAAACAATTTTTTTTTCTTATTCCTACATAGTCTTCTCCTCTGTAATGGCCTTCCTCTTTCTTAAAGGAAGTATTAAACAGTACACAGTGGAATGCACATTTGGAGGTCAGAGAGAGCAGAGCTCCAATTTACATGCTCAAGAAAGTCCAGAAGTCAGAATCCTTGAAGAGGATGGACTGAAGGGACAGTGCTATATTGCCTTCTCTTCCTCCCATTGGTGAGGGAAGGATTCCTGCCCTGGACTTATGGGGATGGCTGAACAAACAACATTGATCCTGGACAGAGATCAACAGCAGTTTAGTGATGTATACTCACAGCTAAGTGGGGAGGACACTGCACGCCATGCAGGGCTACACAGGGTCACTGTCAGGAATAGAATGAACAATTAAGGACTCAGGGAGATATGTAGTATCACAGGACGTGTACCCTTGGTTCTGTTGAGAGAATGTCAGTGAATTGTTAAAATAATTTTGCATGCTGGCAAAAAACTGAAAACTGCTACTCCGTGTCAAACAGGAACTGCCTCTGGTCCAGGAATGAGGTCCAGTGTTTGAGGGAACCTTATCTGCTGGAGCAGAGTGAAGAGGAGAATTTTTAATTAGATCCTCCCTGGCCCTCTTGATTTCAATAGTTGTCAAGGCAGCACACAATCTTGAGCCTTAGTTTTAGGTTTTACGCCACTGATGGCAAAGGAGAAGGAGTCCCAGGGAAGGAGGCTCCTTGGTTAGTCATGGTAAAGAGAACTTTGGGGGGGATTGTATGTTTGCTGGAGATGTTGTGCACTAATTATTGTAGATGTGCAAAGTAAAGCCTACGCCTCCCTTTCTCCTCTACAATCTCCAATTACACCCACTTCATTATGCAGAATTTGATGAAAGTAAAGCACTAAGTGACAACAGCAAAACACTCCTGAGTCTGGTTCCAAGGTTGGCCTGGGTTCATAGCAGAGGCTGCCTGTAAAGATAGTGGTCACTTTGATCAGTATTTTCTGAGCTTGGTTTTCTGAGTTTGTTACCTGTTTTCCAATTTTGTAAGCATCCTAAAGCTCAGAACCTGGTCTTAGGTCATTTGCTAAAGTAAATGCCAATCAATGAGCTTTCTCTGCTGATACCCTCTGTGGACCAAGTGCTTTCTGTATCTGACATGTGATCATTCTAAGTTAAATCTGCTAATATTGAAATACACTGGCTACATTTCTTCTCTGGAACTTTTTCTGGTGCAGATGTTTGTTTGTTTTCTTTCTCTTTTATTTGTAACATCTTTTCAGAATACACAGCAGGAAATAAATATATTAGAAAATTAATTACATGACTTTTCTATTAAGTATTTTTGCAGAACTAACTTTGAGCAAAATTTTATCTTTAAATTTTTATTTTTATCTTTCAAATAATCTATCTTTGACCTTGTGTTGGAACATTCTTTTAAAAGAACAGAATTAATATTTCCAAGAAATGTATCTGTGATTGTATTGAAGCAAACAAGAAAGAAAATGAAAGGAAGAATATGACTCCAATTCTTATTCATTTCCAAAATTTTCAGAGATGGGTGAGAGATTGAGTGCACATATCTTAGGCCAGACTAATGATTTCATGTATATTTACATAATTATATAAAAATCCTCTTGAAAAAATTATGGATATCTCTAGGCTATGGATATATCTTCAAACCATATTGAATAGTCGATGAAGGAGTAGGACAAGGTGGAAAAAGGACATAGAACAGAAATTCTAAAGCACAGATGTTAAAGGAAGTTTAAGGTAGACACACAAAAATGTGGGTTTCCTAATTATCTCTTTTTATTCCCTTTACCTTTTGTGCTAAATTACCAAATTCTTTTTTAAGTTTATTTGACTCATGAACATTTTTTAACTTCCCAGAAAATAAGTGGTAAACTTTGTGGTGTATAAGTGACCCATCATATAACTTAAAAATGTGTTAATCTTAACATTGACTTACTTTGACCTTTCCTCCATTTTTTTCTGAGGATGTGGTGGGATTTTGTTGTTTAGATATCTTAACCTCTCTTCCCTCTCTTTGTGGCAACGTTACCTCGTTTTCCCTTGGAGAAATGATATCTCACCACTTTTACCCAACATGCTGACCCTTCCCTGACATGTCAAGAATGGAATACATAAACTAGGAACAGTCAGGATATCTAATTCCACTGGGCAGTTACTGGTACAAGGATGAGCTCATGACCAAAGACACATATTCCCACTTAGTTATATCCAGTTCTGGCCTGTTGGTTTGCTCTAATTAAAAGTGGACCTTTCTGCCTGGCTGGTGTGGCTCAGTGGTTGAGTGTCAACCTATGAACCAGGAAGTCACAGCTCAATTCCCAGTGATGACACATGTCTGGGTTTCAGGCTCAATCCCCAGTGGAGGACATGCAGGAGGCAGCTGATTGATGATTCTCTGTCATCATTGATGCTTCCATCTCCCTCTCCCTACCTCTCTGAAACCAATCTTTATATATAAAAGCCTAAGCAACTGAATGATCGGTCGACCAGTCACTATGACATGGACTGACCACCAGGAGGCAGACACTCAACACAGGAACTGCCCCCTGGTGGTCAATGAGCTCCCACAGCCAACCACCCATGGCCAGCCAACCTCCTGCGATCCCTCCTGCCGCCAGCCAACCTCCCGTGTTCCAGATCAATCCCAGTTGCCGGCCAGGCCAAGGGACCCGACCTGTGCATGAATTCATGCACCGGGCTTCTAGTTATATACATTTTTGCTACACTGAGTTTTGTGGTCTACCTATACACCTATAGCTTCTGTGAACCCTGATAATGGAGTCAACCTAGAAGAGAGCAGAAAGATCAGTCTTGGGAATATTGCCTACAACCTTCAAATTACAATAGTAAGTAAGTAATTGTTTTTGCAGAATTCATTTTGTTTGGAGAACGCATTGTTTTAATTTTAGAATGGGGGTGTCTATTCATGCTCTGAGTCACTCACATTTATATAATCCCCATGAAGCTTTTTGTTAATTTATAAATTATACTCTAGAAATAAACTAAATTTTTTGTCCCTTTAGTACATTTTAACGTTCAGTGATTGTGAGAAGAGAGTTAAAGCAGATGGTCTAAGGCAGTGGTCGGCAACTGCGGCTTGTGAGCCACATGCAGCTCTTTTTCGGCCCCTTGAGTGTGGCTCTTCCACAAAATACCACGACCTGGGCGAGTCTATTTTGAAGAAGTGGCATTAGAAGAAGTTTAAGTTTAAAAAATTTGTCCTAGACCAGTGGTCAGCAAACTCATTAGTCAACAGAGCGAAATATCAACAGTGCAATGATTGAAATTTCTTTTGAGAGCCAAATTTTTTAAACTTAAACTTCTTCTAATGCCTCTTCTTCAAAATAGACTCGCCCAGGCCGTGGTATTTTGTGGAAGAGCCACACTCAAGGGGCCAAAGAGCCTCATGTGACTTGCAAGCCGCAGTTTGCCAACCACTGATCTAGGGTTTTCTCATTTCCTCTAATGGATGATGGAAATGGTCCTGGGACAATAACAGGAAAGTAGATGACCCTGTCTAATCTTGTCAACCTGACCTCTAGGTAATGATAATTTTTATGAATGAAAGCATGTAACTTTGAATTGCCTTTATTAGAATGTCTCCAATTAAGGATTTCCTAGAAAAAAATAGAATACAGATCCATATGACATGGTTTTCTGGTTAACTAGGGACTGCCATTACTTTGAGTTGTTTCATATTTTAAACATTCCAGCTGTATGGGGATACCCTTGAAACTCACTCAAAGAACTCATCTATTCTGCACTGGAATCTGGGGGGCTGCCATTGATGTGTCAGATGTCTCTTTGCTTTGTCTTAGCCTTTTCTTTACCTGCTTTCTTGAAATTGTTCAGTAAAGCTTGATGCTAGATAAAAATCTCTGAGTCCTGTGAGTCAGATTTTGCTATCATATTTCTATAAATTAGTACAATGATCTACACTGCTAAAGAGAGGCTTGATTGTATCACTAAAGATACCAGCCAAACATGCCTACCAGGGAGTTCTACAGGGACCTCTCATAGAGTCCTGTGTTAGTGCTGGAACATATCTAATATGTGTCTCAAAGGAGCTTGGCTAATTAATAAGGATAATTTCTGCCATCTATTTTTTTTAATATATAATGTTATAAAGCAATTTGTCAAAACAGGATTCTTATAACCTTATTGTTTAATGTGGTCTATGGGTCACCAATGAAACCATCATGGCAAGTATTACTATGGTTCAAAATGGTACGCTGGATCATCTGTACAAGGTTTGGAAAAGAAATGAAGAAAACTGACTTGGGACATCTAGCCCTTTCCTGGTTTGTAGAATACATGAGGTTGAGGTTGAAAAGCTTGAGGATATTGGAAATCAAGCCCTTCTTTGGAGTATTGGGATGCTATGAATTCCCATGGGAAAGGGAATATGTCATCCTCATATCAAGCTTAGTAAGGACTTCACAGAAACTTGTCAGAGTTTGGGGATCAACTGAACAGACCCATGCCTGAAGCAGCAGAGGAATGAGAGAGAGAGAGAGAGAGAAAGAGACTAGCTGAGTGGGTGGAAGATATACTTCCATTCATACCAGGGTCAGTGTTCTGAAAGTTTCTTGAGACCAAATGTAGCCTCTGAAGAGAGAGAGGAGATTGCTTGCAGTCATTTTACTAGTAAACCTTCTGAAGGATTGGCAAAAGTGCAAAGGTCAGCAGATATGTACACGTGCCTTTAGAATCCCAGGAGATCTGGGCAGAGGAACATACCTGGTAAGTCAAAGGAATTGCCTTCAGATGCTGGATGAGATGTGGCACTCTGAAGAACACACGATATTACACACAGTGTTCAGATTTAAATATTTGCAATGGTGAGAAGAAATTAATAGCTCTGTGCCAGTCAAGTAAAACAACTCTTGTTCATTTAACTATTTAACTTACTAACTAAACTGCCAGTTCTCCTCTCTTTCTGACCTTTCCACCAAAAATAGGAGAGATCAGAAGTCAGAGATATCCTGGGGTGGTAGTCAAGGAAAAGTCAGATTAGTGGCGGGTAGGGGAAGTAGCTCACTAAAATTTCCTTTCCTGTGAGTAGCTAGTCTGAAGGAGATAAAATCCTGAAAGGAGGAGCATTCCCACCTTAAATTAATTCTGTGTTTTAAAAATTGTATGGCTTTTACTATGTTAATTAGTTTTAAAAAATGAAATTGACATGTAACAATGACTAGAGTGACCAGAGGACTTCTTAATTTCATGAGGGTGAGTAGACAGTCACAGCCTGCCTGAGTTGCCCTCCATGGGTCAAGGAAGAGCCAGCACTTAAAGTGCATTTTTAAAAAATATTAATTTTGTTGGTTTCAGAGAGGAAGGGAGAGGAAGAGAGAGATAGAAACATCAATTATGAGAGAGAATTATTGATCGGCTGCCTCCTGCATGATCGAGCCCACAGCCAGGGCAAGTGCTCTGACCTGGAATTGAACCGTGACCTCCAGGTTCATAAGTCAATGCTCATCCACTGAGCAATGCTAGCCAGACTTTAAAGCAGATTTGAATGAGCAATGGTGGAGGTGGGATAAAGGTGCTTTCTGACCTTAGGAAGTTTTTGTTGTTTTTTTTTTCTTTTTCTTAATGTCATTAATATACTAGGGGCCCGGTGCACAAAATTCGTGCACTTGGGAGGGGTCCCTCAGCCCAGCCTGCCCCCTGTCACGTACTGGGAGCCCTCAGGGGATGTCCTACTGATGGCTTAGGCCTACTCCCCATTGTGAGTGGACCTAAGCCGCAGTCTGGCCTCCCTTTGAGGGAGGCGACCGGGCTGATCAAGGGAAGGTGCCAGCTCCATCACCCCATTGCTGCAGCCACTGTCAGTCACGGCAGCTGCCAAGGTATTTTCATTAACACGGACTCCAGTCTCTTCACCATGAAAAAATGACAACTTTCTTTAAGCATTTTCAAGATGTGTCTTTCATAGGATATGACATTTCTTTCTTTCTTTTTCTTTTTCTCCTCACCTGAGCATATGTTTCCATTGATTTTTTTCCCTTCCCTCCGATCCTAGGCTTGGCCCCTTCCCAAGCCTAAAGCCTCTGCCCGATGGCTGGCTGGCAGTGACCTGAGTGCTGAGGAGGTTCCCAGGACCCGGTATGTATGCAAATTAACTTCCATCTTTGTTGGGTTAACTTGCATACTCACTCTGATTGGCTGTGGGTGTAGCAGAGGTACGGTCAACTTACATGTTTATCTATTATTAGGTAAGATACTCATTGTATTTCCCCTTTCACAATTTTTGACAGCATACCTGTGGTAAACCACAAAAGTAAAATGTAAGCATGTAAATAGGGATAGGCTTATTTGAACAACTGCTTCTATTTGAAGAGCTCAAGGCCATGCCTATGTCAATGACCAATAGACAAGGGCAATAAGTGTCTGGATCTCTTGCCCCAACCAAGAAAACTCTGAAGGGTCACCTCAGCGTTAGATCTCTGCATAGGGCTGACTGAGGCCTTTTTGAGACTGTGTGATAGCCCATCATCTCCCTTTATCTATTCCCTCCTCCCTTGCCTTTCCCATATGTTCATTGCCAGGGCACTCCTTCCTAACCCTCCTGTATGTGCTGGCCTTGTCACTCCATGTCAGAGCTGGCCTTGCAGGAACCCAGGCAGCCACAGTAACCACCGTGCTTTTTGCATTATGTTCAGGAAGTTCACATATAAGCAAGAGGTGCGGTCTGTTACTTGATTCTTAGGTGTGTTATATAACAATTTTGGATGACTGCTTTTTAATGATTACTTCTTTTTCTTAAATGTGTTCAAATATATTCCTCTTAAGTTCATGGAAGAAATTCATATTGGCATAAATTATTTTATGTGGAAATATTTCAGAGGAAATTTAACACTGTATCATGTGAAATAAATTCATTTTTATTTTCATTGCCTTAAAAAGACATAACAATACATAAATCGAATGAAAAAGTTTTATTTATAGTTATTGGTTCACCAGCTATGAAATAGTGCTAATATAAATTCCTTAAATATAGTTTTTTTTTTCATATTAAAGGATATATATTTTTTTTGTAATGATAATGTTTGAGTATCTTCTGAGAAGGATACAACCCTAATATATATCCTCTCTTGCTTTCAAGATAAGAGGCATTTCTCTTCATGTCAGTTGGATTTATTTATTTATTGGCTAAATATATTTCTATTAATTTAAACAATTTGATTTAAGTTTTTATTTAGATGATAGAAAATTTCAAACAGTGCATTCTTAATATATGTTTTCTATTTCCAAGACATTTCCTGAGGGCCTGTAAATAGAAGGATTATATAAGTATATATATATATAACTTATAGATATACTTATAGATATAGATATAGATATAGATATAGATATAGATATGTAATTTTTCCCCAGTATTTTCCAGTTGTGGAAAAGAGATGATGGGAAGGTGAGAAAGAGGGAGGGAAATAAAGGAGCATGTGACTAATCTGGAAGAAGAAAGACATTCACAATTCTTTTTGCTTTCAGGGTCACAATATAGAAAAACAACGTTTTTAAAAATTAAGTTCTGATGCTTATGAAAAGTAACATTTTATTTTCTAGTCCATTACATTAATTATACCTTTACTTTGTGGCCAGGAATAATTGCATAAATCTTAGAGTAAACTATAGATTCTTTGAATAAAAAAAAAGAGAGAGAGAGAAACATAGCAAAGACGGAGTAAGAAGTCTTCATGTTGAGTTTTACTGATCTCTGGAACAGTAGCTCCCCTTGAACTGAGAACCATAACAGATTTAAGGAAAGATATTTCCATCCCAGAGACCAGACATTTGGAGAGCAGCCATTGTGAGTATAAAATGTGAACCTGGCCAAGTATTTTATTTCTTATTGGATTCTTGATGATTTCTGACTCTCATTATTTAGTGAGTCACGATTGACAGTACATATGCGCATCTGCAGTCACTGATTCTGAGAGAAATATCTCCAGGGATCCCTGCTGCTTTCTTTGGAATATACCAAGAGGGAACATTATTTCAGTCCCAGAAGCTTCTGAAGCAGAGATGGAGAACCTCAGACTGTAAAGCTGATTTCACCCTGTATATTTAAGGGTACAAATTGGTTCTAGGTCAGCGTCCTATGGAAAACAACCTGAACTGGATGCCAATGATCACCCTAGAATTGCCTTGGAATGCACACTTGTGATCTCAAATGCTTCATGGGAAACAGAATGAAAACATGCAAAGGGCACAGGACTTGAAGTCAGCAGTCACGGGTTTGAGTCCAGGATCGAACACTTCCTAGCTATATTATTGGGCAAGTCATTTAAATTCTCCAACCTCAGTCTCTCTTTTGGCAAAAAACAAAAAGCAAAAAGTAATGTAAATCTGTATAACTAGATCAGTGGACACTTCAAGGACAGCTGGATTTTTATGTGAAACCATCCAAATTATATGCTCTGTTAAATTTCATTTTTTTAATTGAAAGACAAGAAAAAAAAAAAACAACTGAATGAGACTTCTTCTTTAGGATTGATTCCATCTTTCTTCTCTAGCCTTAACTATCTTATATAAAAATGTCTGCTTTCAATTTTTTTTTCTCTGTTTTTCAGTGCTTACACCATACACTCCATGAACAGGGGTGATAACAACACTCAGGAATTCATGTCACTAAACACAATAGACATTGTTCTATCTGTATCTTACTTGCCCTCTAAGTAAAGCCTTTGAATATCTCTGACACCCTTTCCTTCTGGAAATTCTTTCATTGGATTCATTGACACATATTTCTGCCTTTCTCTTATCTCTCAGATGCTCCTTTCAGTGTCCTTATAGAAAGGTCTTTTCCTCCTTCCCTGACCTTCAAATATTATATTTTTAAGACCTCCTCCCAGCCCTTTTCTCTCTTTTTTTGTTTTTTTGTTTTGTTAATCCTTACCCAAGGATTTTTTTTCATTGATTTTTAGAGAGAATGGAAGGGAGAGGGAAAGAGAGAGAGAGAGAGGGAGAGAAACACCACTGTGAGAGAGACACATCGATTGGTTGCCTTCTGCAATTGCCCTGACTAGAACCAGGATGGAGCCTGCAAGCAAGGTATGTGCCCTTGACTGGAGTGGAACCTGGGACCTTTCAGTCTGAGGGTCGACACTTTATCCAATGAGCCAAACTGGCTGGGGCCCAGCCCTTTTTTTTTTAAGCTCTATATTCTCTCTCCATAGGTAAATTGTATCTGTGCTCATGATTTCATGTGCCCTTTTAACAAATGGTTCCCAAATGTGTACCTTTAGCCCAAATCTTCCTGTGGGCTACTGGGGTCAATTGCTTTCTAAATATCTCCCTTCCCCCACCCCCCCTAAAACCTGTTCCTCCTCCAGGATTCCTTATCTCAGTGCTCATGGTTAAAATCTATTTAATTATGCAAGCTAGAAACTGATGAAGGAACTGACTACCACTGCTATTTCCCTCCTTCTTTCCTGGAATTTCTAATACATGTGATTACATATTTCTTAAAACTTCTACTTTTCTCCATCTACACTCCTGTTACCTGGATCCAAGCAACGACCTCCACTCTTTTTTCCCTTTTAATGCATTCAACAGACAGATTGATTGGTTAAACAAAAATCTCATTATGTCCAATCTCTGTTCAAAACTATTCATGGATTGCTAACATTTTAAGGAGAAAAGACATTTGCAATGTTATAGTTCTAAGACCTTCCCTTCTTCTCACTAGCTTTATCATGAATCACTTTTTATCTTACACTCTACCCTCTGGCCTTCATTCAGTTCCGAGAACTTATCAGTTTTGTTTGTTTGTTTTCTGTTTCAGGTCTTTGACCTGATGACACATACTCTTTTTGACACTCCTCTTAATTCTCAGTCCCTAAGAACTCATTGCAGAGCTGTCATTGTAAGCATTACTTCCATTGCAAAGACTTTACCAACCCTCCAGACTTGGTTAGATTCTCCCTCAGTTTGTACTCTCTACATTTACCCTTAAAAAAATTTGGGACAGCGCATAATCACATTTATGTCATTGTTTGGTTACTGTAGTCTCCCAAGTAATCTGAAAGTTCCACAAAGAATGGTAATATGTATTTTATTCAAAATTATATTCCAAACTGGAGGCCCAGTGCACAGATTTATGTACATTGAAAGCAAATTAATTAGAAGGTGGCCAGTGGGGCAGGACTGGGTGAGACAGGCTGGACATGCCCTGGAGCCAACCTCTCACAGCCCCTTCCCAGCTGGCCACATCTGGGGTGTCGCTGGACCTCAAAGGGCATCTGCGGAGTGAGTAGGGTCCCTCTGGCAGATGGGGTCCCTTGGCTTGGCCTGCGGGGATCGGGCTGAAACCAGCAGTCCGACATCCCCCAAGGGGTCCCAGAGTGTAAGAGGGCACTCTGCAAAGTTGCTGTTGCTGGGCAGCTCCTGCATTGAGTGTCTTCCCCCTGGTGGTCAGTGCGCATCATAACCACCAGCCGGTCAGCCAGTCACTTAGGCTTTTATATATAGAGAGACACTTAGCGTAGTTTCTGGTATTTAGAAATCTGTAAATACTGAGTGAATGAATGAGTTTTACTTTTATATTTTTATACTTTACATATATTTAGAAATTACAAAAGTATTTTTGTTGATACATAAAAATAACAATAGCATGTTCCTTCTCCCATCCATGTCTTGCATCTTGTGGCATCATCCAATCCATTCTGCTGTTTACAGGAGACACAACACCTAGATAAATATTTATTTAAATATTGTCTTTGGAGAAGTTAGAAAATCATTTATTTCTTTTTTTGTTATGGAACCAACCTCAGAGAAAGTGTTCAACGGTGTAATTTCAGAGTCTGGAATAAATATCATTGCTTAGATAGAGAATTATGGGATTCTATTTATAGCCATTATTTGTGTTTCAAAGAAGGCCACTTTTAAATCTCAGGTCACTTTCTTACAAACCCAGCATAGATCCTAGGTCCATTACTTAGATGACCTCTTTGATCACAGACTCAAAGTTCTTTGCTTTCTTTTCCATATGCCCCATTCTTATCGAAACTCCAACATCTTTATGTGATGATCATTGCATTTGAGATTGTAGAAAGATCCCTAGAAGAATCTTTAGGCTCTGATGTTAGCCTTAGCTACATCTCAGTGCAGCTGGAAAATGCCTGTGCATGGCCCTGGTTGCTTAATGCCCTTTTGATTGTTCTGAGTGTCTTGCAAATCTTCCTGTTATTCCTCAAGATCTGTACCCACTCATTCCTGACCTCAGAAACCATTTCTCCTTCACAAAGAAAATAACATATAATCTAGATTTCTTACCTATTCAGAACAAAGAACCCTTCCTGCAATCTCTGTCCACCTCTAGGTATTATTATTTATTCATATTTTACCCTT
This sequence comes from Corynorhinus townsendii, assembly GCA_026230045.1. Taxonomy (NCBI): domain Eukaryota; kingdom Metazoa; phylum Chordata; class Mammalia; order Chiroptera; family Vespertilionidae; genus Corynorhinus; species Corynorhinus townsendii. Next base: position 104,396,709 of record JAPDVU010000006.1, on the reverse strand, counting down.
TGATAGGGCAGTGTGTGATATTTGACTACATTTATTCATTTTCTTCACAGTCAATTGCAATCTGGCTTTCCCTGTTACTTCACTTTTCAGTGGAGATTGCCTATATCCAACTAATGGCTTTCTCCTAAGCATGGAGATATAGATATACATATATAGATATTCCTTTTCTTTCTTGATTTCTAAACTATTGTTAGCAACTATCCCAACATTTAAAAAAAAATATCTCCTTAAGATCTTTGACACCCATTGTCTCTTCTTTTTAACTCCCTGCCTCTCGGTTTCCTTTAAGCATGTCTCTTCTCCCACATTGTAAATTGTGAAATTGCTATTGATTCATTATCAACTATCTTCTTCTCTTACTTTCCCGTGTCATCTTAGCAATTCCATCTGCACACCTGTGTTCGATCACCGTCTCCATACCATGTCTCTATAGAATGGTGGTGAAGATTTGAGCTCAGGGGATAGACCTCATTAGAATTCTAGTGCTTCCATTTCTTAGCTCAGAGAGGAAGTCAGAAAACAGCTTTTCTAATACAGTTTTTAATAACTGAGGGTACAAGATATACTAGAGATGTTGCCTATCTACTTATTTAAGCCCATGATTTGGAACCTAGTGTTGCAGATTGGTAGGGTCACTGAAGGAGAAATGCATGAGGCCAAAAGGGGTAAACAACTATACATTTATTATTACATCTGCTAGCAGAAGGGCTGAGACCAAAATGGCATCAGTGGAGCAGAGTAGGGGGAGCTGGATATTTATGTCCCTTGTAAGGGTCAGTCAGATAATCAGTCAGATCAGGTGCAGGTGGGGGCCAGGTGTAGGCAATCCACTGGAAACTGGGTGAGGTAATTTACTGGAGGCTGAAGGCTGTTAATCATAATGGAGCTTCTAGGGAGGGCCTCAAGAATGTGCCTAACACAGCCGAAACCAGTTTGGCTCAGTGGATAGAGCGTCAGCCTGCAGACTGAAGGGTCCCCGGTTCGATTCTGGTCAAGGGCATGTACCTGGGTTGCGGGCACATCCCCAGTAGGGGGCGTGCAGGAGGCAGCTGATCGATGTTTCTCTCTCATCAATGTTTCTAACTATCTCTCCCTTCCTCTCTGTAAAAAAATCAATAAAACATATTAAAAAAAAAGAAAAGAATGTGCAGAAGTAGAGACATCTATCTGGTACTGGGGAGTTGGGAATATCCAGTTTCCCAATGCAGTAGCAGAAGTTCTAGCAGTAGCCTCCATGCTCTGGCTCTGGTGAGTCTTTGGGTGTTTACATGTAGGTTTGCCCTGGTGTCAGTAGGGTCATCTCAAGGGAGACTTTGTCTCCAGTGAATTTGTGGCCCTTGAGCCTGTGATTTGCTGTGTGACTTCACGTCTTCCTGGGGCAGTGATAAGCTAACGAACAGCCTTTAATATATATCTTTCCTGCTCAAATAGCTAAAGCACTTTTGCCACAGGAAGCTGCCCTTCTTCTCCTGTCTAATGAGACTTCCTGACTTGATGAATCTTGAATGATCTTGCCAAAAACAATAACCTTGAAAGGGGAAAGAAGATGTTCGCAATGACACCATTTCCCTAAAATTACTTCAGCATCTCCAGATCTATAACTAATTAGAATCAGCACCCTGGGCTGGGTAGATACGTATTTACAAAACAGAACCTAGAAGGACAAGGATTACACCAGTAAGGATTATACAGTTTTGCTCTTTTATATAACAAGAACCTAGAGGTGATGAATCGATTCTGTGAGTATAGATTCTGAAGAGAGAGGCATAAACTTAGATTACACAGAATTTACTGATATAGGTTCATATACCAGGAGTTAGGAGTGGTTTTAATTGCTTTCACTGTTCACTGAGTGAAATCTGGACTTGGTGACTAATGCTAAAATAATTTAATGTTCAAATCATAACTGGTATGACCTTGACTAGAATTCAGCCAATTATGGCTTTGAGAACCAAACTAGCCAGTGGCCTATTTCTGTGTTTTATATTTATTTTTTGAATGGCCCATGGGCTAAATTGGTTTTATATTTTTAAATAGTATCAATTTAAATGTTTCTATATGTACCAATATTATATCCATTATTTTATCTTTTAGTCTAAATTATTTGCTATTTTGTCCTTTAAGTAAAAGTTTTCTGATTCCTCATTTAGGTTCCAAAAGAAGGTATTTTAAATTCATAGAAATAAGAATGATTGTCCTGTACAAATTACTACCTGCTATATTTGTCCCCTTAAAGGGCTTTCTTTTACCTACTAAGAGTGTGGGTGCTATGCATTGGGGGCAGAGAGGAGTAAGTCTAGAACATAGGGAATAGTGTGAGACTGTTATGTCTAATAATGAAAATTAATAAAAGATTATAGCATAAATGTAGGACCATTGGAATCAGATCTCTGAGAAATAAGGGTTTCGTTTCTCTTTCTGAGTAAGTACCCTAACCAGTTGAACAGCTAGCTGAGGGAAAGGAGAACATGGTTTAGAAAAAGGAGAAATGTTATGAAGTGTAAATGCAATCTTATGACCGCTTTCAGTATTTATACATTTTATTTTTTTGTATTATGTGTACATAAGAATATTGCAATAAATCTCCCCTCTTATCTTCCTCTTTTAAATAGACTGTTTTGATCATGGGAAACATTACTTTCTGTCCCATAGTTTATAGCATATTAAGCAACAAGGGAGGACCATGACAGAACTAGAAGAATAATGACATCACCCAGAGATCCAGAACTTGGAACTATTTTCTCTATTGATGAAACTGTGATGTCTCCCTTTGCAGAGTGTAAGGATGTTTTCACTTAAATAGTGATGATTGAATTATATTAGAGGAATATGTTTTTTCTTCTTGCATGTTTAAAAAAGAAATAAATGTATAAATATAAAGGATTAGATTATAATGAATTTAATAGATTATGCCAGCATCATTGAAGAGTATACTTTGGGGGCATTTCTTAATTTAGAAGCCAATTCTTCCACAAAGTCAAAGCTACAAACTTACCTGCTCTGTTACTGGAGGGCAGGCATATTTCCCAACTCTGCAAATCATACAGACCTACTGGGGACTTTAATTTGGAAGCTAGTGATATAAATAGAGGTGACCTATGAGATCTATCATGAAGAGGGGGCAGCAGTTACATTAGTTGCAATGAGTCTCCAAAAGTTGCAGGGGTCCTACCAATAGCATCCAGTACTCAGTGTCCAAAGTGAGAGATGGAATTTTGTGTGGCCCAACCCTGTGGTGGAGGCAGCGGTGTAACTAGGAGACAGTTTCTGCAGTATTATTTGGACTTTGTTTTTGGCTTCAAAATTCAATAATCTGGGCCTCCTGGAGAGTCTATGAACTGCTTAATATTTTATTTAATGGAATCTTTCCTTGTTAAACTAGCTAGAGTCAGTTATGCATTTTTAAAAAAGATTTTAGAACCCTGACTGGCACACTCTTCTACAATATCTCAACTATCCAAACTATCAAAGACTAGCTTTTGTGGTGTAACCAACCAGACTCAAAAGTTGGTGCCTTAAGAGAACAATTTCTTAGCTCACTATTTGTGCGTCAGCATTATTTTCTAGTTTAAATGGGCTCGTCTATGTGGCTGCAGAAACCTGGCTGATCAACTTGGAACTTGTTGGTTTCTGATGGCCTCACTCACATGACTGGTAGTTGGTGCTGGCTGTCAGCAAGTGTTCAGTGGAACTCAGGCATGTGCCTAGTAAGCCTTCTTAGGCTTATTTCTGTGTTAAAAGTGAAAGAACTTTCTGACTTTTGCTTGTATCACGTTTGATACTATTCTACTAGCCAAAGCAAGCCATGTGGCCAAGCCCAGATTTAATGGGTAAAGAAATAAAATTTACATCTTGCAAAATCACATAGTAAGTCAATGTGCAAACAGGGATGAAAAAATGGTCAGCCTGTTTTATAATCTCCCTGAACAACATAGAATGTCTTTTGTTTGTTTGATTTGAATCTCAGAATTTTGAACAAACTTTCTTTGAAGCTGCTATCTTTGAATATGCTATGAATGTTATTTTCTAGATTATAATTTCTTAATTTTCCTGAGAATATTGCCAAGCAGTCTTGTTCTCATAGTTCAATATTCCATTTCTTCTGTTTTTTATCTTAGTTGCTACAAAATGTTGTGGATCTACCACGTATAGTTCTTTTTACACTGCCCTCCATCATCAAAGGCCCATTTTACAACAGTTACTGAGAGGTTGGAGATTTCCTAGGGTTTAACACAATGATTAGCAAATGGTAGCTGCTCATCTGCCAAACTGCTATTGAATAAGGTTTATATCCACAGTGTTGAGTTCCTCTTTCTTCTGGGGCTCATTAGTAATGACCATGTCCTGGAAAAATCTATCTTTAGAGCTGAAGAATTTCTGTTTCTAAGAAGTTTACTATGTAGAGGCTATTATAACCATACAATGGCTAGACCTTTATTGTGCTGCCTAATATTAATACAGATTCTTAGTAGCTATCCACTAGCTAGAGATTTTAACTCTAGAAAATATACAAAGCATGTCTGACTACCATTATCCCTGCCCCACCTTCTTTTTCAATAAATCAAAAGATAATATAAAAGGAAATCCCAGTGGCATACACTAATCTCATTTATTTAGATAGTCATGGCTTAAATTTAATCTCTTTTTTACATAAAATAAACATTTTATTTATTTTTTCTTCATTTTAGAAGAGTGGAAAGTAAATCATCCATTTCATTTATTCTAATAAGCAGGGCAGCATGTTCATAAGCTGTCTATTTACTCTGCATCCTTTCATTGAACTTATTGAGGTTGGTGAAATACAACTCTTTCCAAAGACTTAGCCTAAAAATAAAATTGCATATATTCTGGCATTTCTGTTACCCTAAACAGATGAGAATCCATTTTGGAACTCAGAGGGCTATTTAGGGACTTTCTCATTATCCTCACATAGCCAGAATATCTTGTTCTTCCCTCCCACCCCCCAACTTTCCTCCAATTCTGGCCAGATCAGATAGTCATGAACAGAGATCTTTCCTTACCCTCTTTATGGTAGGAGAATGGAAAATGCTCTGTTGGTCAGATTTGAGCTCCTGGCAGCTGCTGTGTTGGCAACAATTAGAGATTTTGAACTAAACGTCTGGCCGCTGAAAGTTTTTGGATTTGGGGGTTTGATGTTATCAAAAAAATTCATCTGGTCAGATGCAGAAACATATTGTTTAATCTAGCAGGAATGTGAGCAGGTTGTCCTTCACAGTGCATTTCGGAGTGCTCTGTCTTTTTTTGTGGTGAAGTCTACAGTAGTTGCTCTGTGTAACATGAGAAGGGTATGTCTGGGGACAGAGTGCTCCACCCCATTGCAGTTGAGTCTGTTTCAACCCTGAGGCAGATTCCGGAGAGATTTCTCAAATGAATGAACCGGGTTAAGTTTCCTGGTTTCTTTTGCAACGTTTGAATTATTAAACTGATCTTAAGCTAATTCTCTCTCCTAATAAGATTTCAAATTCTTTAGTTCAGAGATTATGTTGACACACACACAAATTATTTTAATATAAGGATTTATTTATTTTATTCAGGCTAAGTATTTTATTGGTTAAAAACTATTAATTCTGATAGTAAAATAATTTTGACCAAAATTTGCCAAACTCTTTATGTCTGTTATTTAATTGTATTTAATTTCAATTGTTAATAATAACAACACAGAACTCACCATTCTTCAATGTTAAGATTATAATGAGTTGGACACATGTTTCTCCTAAAACTCTGAAACACATCTTAATTTTAGAATCTTTGTTAAGGAGAGGGACACAGATAACCTTCTTTAAAGGGGCAATATATTGCCTAGATTGAGATGTCTTCAGACATACAATGTGATTGGTAGACAACTGATTACAGTGTGAAGAAAAGTCTACAAAAGGGAAATGTATTTATTCCTTGTTCTTCTGAACACAGACTACTTACCTACATTTTCTATTACCTACTTTACGTTTCTTACCATTAAAGTCCTAATATCACTGGGATAATTGGTTCTTTTCAATTTCTATGAGCAAGTTATTTTGTTGGACAGCACGTGCTCAGCCTTTATGTGCTTAGGTTTGGTTTCTTTTGTAGTTTAAAGCATAGACTAAACAATTCCTTTAAACTTTTGAGGTCATTTAATTGTGACTTAAAGAATGTAATTTACCTATTTTTAAAAAAATTTTAATAATTCTTGTGCACTTATATTTAACTTTATCATTCTCTCTGATTATTTTTATAATAACCTGCTATTTGATAGCTTCATTTAGTTTATTCGTTAAACAACCTTAATTGGTCTGCCCTTTCTATGACTGTCTATGTTGTGTCATATTTCTGAAACAGTAAGATAAAAGTTATCTGACAATTTTTCTTTAAGTAAATAATTTTTATATGGTCAAAGATGTTTTTAGATTCATTATTTTGGGTCTTCATACAGATGGCCAAATTGGATATTGTGGAACGACCCAAGAATTCATTTCAGCTATGACTATAATCTCTAGTTCCTATATAAGCAAAGAGCTAAACATAGAAAATTAGGCCAATGCTATACTTTGATGCCTCTACTTCTGCTATACTAGTATGCAACAAGACTAAAAACATAAGCCAATGTTTACTCAACATATTTAGAAGTATCAAATGTATAGAGAGCTTCCAGAAGCTTAAAATATGAAATGAAAAGCTCTATGTGGCTTCTCATACAGTATAATCTTGAAAAAGAAAGTGTATGTGTATAAAAATAACTTCAGGGATGCTTGATTGAGATTAACTGTGGCTGCACTGTGCAACTCAACAAGCCCAAATTTGAATTTATCTTTCTCTTATTTTAAAACAAACTTTTCCTTTTAGTAAAATTCCTACTACAGTTTATAGTACATTTTCTTACTCCATCTTAAAAAACAGATGTGACATGGATTCTGTGATTTATGTTTATTATACTCATTACAATATAAATTCTTGTTAGTTATTTTGAAATATGTTTTAGATTTTCCCTTCTCTTCCTATGTCACCCATCTATTTCCAATTCTCATTAAGTGATGCATTCACATTATCTCTTCATTAATTTATTTTGTTGTCTTTATTACCATTCTCTTTATGATCATTTTGTTTGTTCCTTCCTCCAGTTTAATCTTCTGTGGAGTCACTTTTGACTCTTTCCCCCTCCCCGATCCTTGCCTGACATATCCAATTAGTTGTTACTTGTTCATCAATTTTACTTTATCCATGAACACCTTCTATCAAGTCAGCTGTTTCTATTTCACACCACACAGCCCTGTCAGATTAGTGTTTTCAATCACAGTTATGATAATATGACTTTCCAGCTAACAAACCTAGAGTACAGCCCAGTATCTGATGCATGAAGGTCATATGCAAAGGAGGTGGAGGCCTGGCCTTACCTCTCTGAGTGTAGCTTTCACCACTGTCCTGTGTAGATGAAGCACTCTAGTCAAATAAAACTTCAATTCTTACCCCTGATTTCCCACCTCAGCACTTTTTCTGGGCTGATTCTTCCACCTGGAATGAGCTTCCTTCCACTTCCAGATCTATTTTTTTTCTTGTTATGTCTATAAAATGTCACCCTTTATAAAGTGTCCCCCTATTGCCTTTAAAAATAGTCCCATAAGATTTTTTACATAATAATAATCCAATCTTCTGTTATTGATATTTGTGATTGAGGTATATCTTTCTTATAGCTCCTATTTCTTAAGATTTTTGTTTGTTTGTTTTCAACTACTCTTTTTCCATAATTCTTATCATAACACCTTAAATGCTATTGGCATGAAATATATTTGCTTAAGTTTTAAAATTAATATTCTACAATGCCTCAAAAAAAAAAGTTTATGTTATTCTTCACGGCCATTTGTAATCCTGTCTCAAATCGACTCCTCAAATTTGTTTTGTTCTCTTCAGCACACATGATTCGCTACAATCAGTAAAATCTACTAGTCGCATTGTTTCCTGTGTTTTCCACTCATTCTCTTGCTTGAAGCTTTGCATAAAATGCATGTAAAGTAGCAGCATCCTATGTTGTCTTTGGAACCATTGAATAAATAGGGGTTAAGGTACCTGTCATCGAAGTACCTGAGTTTAATTCCAGCCCTGATGCTTGGAATCTGGTTAATAATTACATAACGTCCCCAAACCGTGGTATCTCTGTTGTTAAGAGTGGAAATTAATACTATCCACATATTACAAAAAAACAAAACATTTTGCACAGTGGCTGGCATATATTACTAATAAATATTGTTAACTATCCTCTTGGATCGTTTTCTCATCTTTATTTTCTTCTCTATCTTAATGAGAAAGAAACATTTAAAAAATTTTATTGGTACTATGTCCCAAGCACTGTTTTATTCCAAGGCATACAGATATGAATAAATCATAGTCTCTGCCCTCATTCCCACCCTCTTTTTCAAAGGCTTATACCTTCAGCAAAGATGGAATTCTAATGATGTGTAAAGGATAGGCTTGAATATAGATATTTATAGTTGGGGGATGAAATACAGAAATTGAAATTACTTGTATTTTCTTTTTATTTATTTATTTATTCATTCATTTTTTATTGTTTGAAGTATTACAAATAGTAGTACATATGTCTCCTTTTTTCCCCCATTGACCTCCCCCCTGGCCTCCCCTACCCACCAGTACATGCCTTCACCTGCCTGCCCTCCCCCCCCTCCCCCCAGTGTCTTGAATCCTTTGGTTTGCTTTGTATTATAAGATCACATAACAGTGTTGAGAGGAATAGATATGACTACACCAGTCCACATACAGAGTGTCACTGAAGGGAACAGAAAGAGAGTGGGTATGTGCCTGAAGACATGAGAGAGAAATGAGGAAAGATTACTAGGAGGGAGTTGTGGATTTGATGGAAAGATATGAAGATTGACTATATATGTAATGGAAACACTGCAGTGTTAGAGAAGGAAATATGGCTTTATTTCAACAAACATTTCTTGAGTCAGCTCTATGTTCTAGACACTGCCTAACTGAAGTGTGACACATCTATATGAATATGTAGCTATGGTGATGTGGGACCTCAGAGGAGGGAACTTGGTATAGTCTAGTGGTTTAGGGAAGGCATTCTGGAAGAGATGATGTTTGAGCTCAGTGTTCAACATGGCCGGAGTGAGACAGAAGGACTTAATTGGTTTCAGAGCAACACAACAATGATGATGTTCCAGGCACAGCTCTCACAGAGGGTTCTGGAGTAGGAGCAGAGCTGATGTGCTCATGGGTGCTGAAGTTTTATGGTTGGGTAAATTTTATTTTGTGAGTCAGGTGAAAAAGTCCCTATTAGGAAAGGAACTTAGAATTTGAGTGGGAAGAATAACAAATAGTAGAATATGGCCAAATGGCATGAGCCTCAACAGAGGGGAAATTGATAGACTTTTGGAGCTCAGATTGATTGAATTTTTTTTTAATGATTAAGTAACTCAGTATGGCTCTAAGGAACTACCTCTGCCCCTTCTCTCAGGTGTTATGCTTCTGATGGAATTTGTTCCATATTGACATGTATTCAGATCCAACTACTCTTGTTTGTCATCACTGGTCATTCCTCTTCACAAAATAGTTACTTTCACTAGACATTTAGTCATTTGATTATATTGAAATTTTTACTGCTTATATAGGTATTATACTGCAACTCCATAATATCTAATAGCTAAAAGAACGATTATAACAAAGGGAGCAGTCAGTAAGACGTAGATGAAAAAAATAAGGCAACTGAGAAGTTGAGAAAAGGAAATTAACTAGAAATTAGGTAAGAATAGAAAATTAAAGGGAATGTTTAAGTTCTAGGAGATCTTTACAGAATTACTGAGTAGGAAAGAGGCCCAGGCTGGTTTTTCTGGCAAAGTTAACAGTTATAGAATCAATTTTTGGTCTTGCATGATAAGGTAGTCAATTACTGAAGTGAAATATGATAAAAAATGTTTGAGAATTTTGTCAAATATGCTTGGCTCTGAAATGGGCTAATCAAGACTTGTGCAGTTGTCTTTCATGGATATATGTGAGGTTTAAAAGATAACTATTAGGGTTAATTGGATGTTCCTAAGACAGTGAGAAGTAAACTAGATATTCCCTCAAACCCATTAGCATTTTATTGTGAATAAATATATGAACACAGGATTTATAATTCACTTTACTATCTCTGTGTTTCCCAAAGAGTATGTTCTATCATTTTATTTTTCTGAGATAATCCAAGATTGATTACCTTTTTAGAGCATTGATCTCCTGGCATGAAAATTGAGACTGCCTCATTTCCAGGTGAAGTAATTGTCATTTATTAAAATAACTGGATGAGTTATATAAATGATCTAGCCTTTAAAATAGCAGCAGGTTGTCTTCGAAAACATTCCTTCCATTCCTCATAATTCCTTCTGAAAGCACAAACTAATGTATCTTGCTCATTTGGCCATTAAAATTATCTTGGTTTCATTGTAATGACCAATATATGTACTTTATTTTTCAAAGCATGACCTTGATTAATTATTCTTTCCCATTTGTACCTCTTAGAAATCAAGTTTATGGAGTCATCATTCACTAGTGAAAAGGGAGCTCTTAGTATATTTAACCTGAGTTCACTAGTTCTGAGGGACTCTAAGCAGGTCTTATATCTCACTTTCTCCTCAACTCAAACTTTAACTCCAAATGTTTTAAGGAATAACATAGACTTTACTGAACGTTTCATGGAAAGGAAAAGAAGTTTACTTTTCACACTGTCTATTAAATCCTTCTCCACTAGGTCACCTTTAAACATTTCTACTCTTTCCTCAGAGTTTCTCTCAATGACAGGTACCTCACCACAGGAACCCCTTCTTTCCACAAGTCTCTTCTGCCACATCATGTTAGTATTTAAGTCCCTGAACTTGACTGTCCTAACTCATAGAAAAAAAAAAAAGTCAAACAAACGCTTTTATTTTTCTCTAAGTATGCTTTTGAAGAGCTTCATTCAAACAATTTATATTTTTAAGAAGATAATTCTCTCATTTTGTTTTAGTTATTTATTACTATATAACAATTTATACCAAAAGTTAGTGCTGTAAAACAACATTAATTAGCTTATAGTTTCTGTGCATCAGGAATCTGGGTGTCACTTAGCTGGGCTCCCGTGGCTAGGGTCTCTCACAAGCTAAATAAAGGCCTTGGCAGGCGTGCAGTCATCTCAATGCTCACTGGGAGAGGATCTACCTCCCAGCTTGGTCAGGTGGTTCCTGGTAGGACTCAGTTCCTAGAGTGGCTTGGACAGAGGGCCTCAGTTTCTTATGCTGTTATCAGGAAGAGACAGCTGCTTGGAACTCTCAGTTTCTTGCTAAGTGAGCCTCTCCCCAGGGCAGCTCACATCATGACAGTTTCCTTCATCAATGCAAGCAAGCAAGAAGAGACAGAGAGAATGCAAGTAAGACAGAAGTCACAGCCTTTCATAATCTAATCCAAAAAGTGACAGTTCACCACTTTTGTTGTATTTTGTTTCTTAGAAGCAAGTCATTAGGTCCAGCCCACACACAAATTGAGGGAAATATAGAAGGGTTTGACTATAAGGAGGTAGGGATCATTGGGGACCATTTTAAAACACCACACCACCCCCGGTTATATTCCCCTAGATATCTTGGTAACATGTGCCTATTTACAAATTAATCTATAGCAGTCATACACCTAGCAATGGTTGTTTAATTGACATCATTATGTTTCATGCTATAATCTGCAGAGAGAAATAATTATGTCTGTTAGCTCACTTTGTACAACTCTTATCACAACTGTGTCAATTCTATTAAAGGAGGAAGATGATGATTTCTCTTCTTATCGCCATAAATATGAGTGCTGAAAAGCATAACATGAAGGAACAAATATGGAAACGCTTACATACTAAACCAAAACAAAATAATGTTCAGATAAGGGGGATAAAAAAGCCTGGGGGATGATGGATTGGTTAATATCATTTGTTTCAAACAACAGAACCCATCCTGAATAATCTTATCAGAAAAAAAATATCCTATTAGAAGTTATTGCCAGGCAACCAGAGAGCCAAATTTAAAAAATACAAATAACATCAAACTCCACCTCAATATAAAGGCTTCTGAAATAAAACCACTACAGCTATCCCCATGGAAATCCAAGGACACCACAAATTGTGCACCTGCAGACCCTGAAGAACTGGGTTTTTCCAAAAGCACTTGTTGCAAGATCAGTATCTTCTTACTTGTCTCACTCTTGAATTCAAGTGTCACCTGAGTAAGTCTGATTGGTAGGAGGACTTAGATACTGCATTGGAAAGGGGTTTGAGGGCATGAGCTTTCTGTTTTTACTTTGGCAAGATGAAACTCATAATGTGGAGAAAACCCAATTTATACGGATATTATATTTTTAATGGTGTTGGGCAGCCTCCAATGATAAATGTAATGCTTATCAAGTAAAATAGGAAGTGGTAAAAATGGTTCACACCTGCCTCTCATCATGTTCACACATGTGCACGTGTGAATGTCATTACTTTGGGGTTCTGTAGCCTTAAGGAGGGCTGCCTTCCCTGCTCACCAGTACCAAACCTTTGGATCTAATGTAACCTCACACCATAGAGACTCTTCCCTAGCTCCCTTATTATCTAACACAAACTGACCACTATTTGGGCATTGTGATTGGAAATCTGATGAGTTTTTTTGTTGGAACGAAGTTCTACTAAAACTTTATAAGAGTGCAGCATGCTTGGAAGGAGTGAAAGTGTTCTGCTCTCTGAGTAGCCACAATACATAAATCATATTCAAAGGTGAGCCAAGGTGCTTCCTAAAACCACGTAAATAAAGAAAAATATATGTGAAGTGCGGTGGAGCATTTCTACCCCAGCTATGAAAAAAGATCAGTGAAATTCAGAATCTACTAGATTCCTTTTAGGTTCCTAGGCTGAGAACCCAGTTTGTGGTCCAGTCATCAGCTAGGGTACTTAGCCAAGGGGAGCAGAATATAAAGGTCGCTGTGCCTCATAGCTCAACTACTGTAGGTGAAAGGAATGAAGGAAACCTTTTGCAGAACATTTAAGCATTGAATCACAGACCAAGTGCATGCTTGCTTCCTCCCACCCTTTTCTTTTTCTTTGCAGAGGTAGGTAGCGGCCTGTTAAACATCATTCAGTATGTCTTGAGCTTTACAGAATTTCCACTGGGATGTTAAATTCCTCATCCACACACATTTCTTTTCATTGTTTTTTTCCCCCTTCACTTTTATGATGAGCTAGGGAAAAGCCTGCTAATCATCTCTCACAGCCCCTAAATTTTCCAGTCATATATCAAATATATCATTTTCTAAGCAGACATTTTTCTAAGAAAGGAATGATTTAACCATAGAATAATTGTATTACATGAAAGATTTTACTATGTTCTTAATAAAAGAAAAATGGCTTTGCCATGACCACAGCATCCAAATATGGATAGGAATGCTGGGAAGAGAAATAGTAATTCACTGAGATATCACATTATCAGGTGTTCTCTTTCCAGTAGAATTTTCCAAGGTGGACTTAGCTGAATCTACTATGACTCATAAAGGAGCAATAGAAGCAATTACAGTTGAGGGGAAGCAGTTCAGGCATAGAGACTGAAGAGTGAACAGATAAATTGTAGGGAGAATTTAAGGAGCAGAAGACCTCATTTATCATTGCAGGGAGACTCTGCCCTAACACCTTAACCATTTTGTCTGAAGCAGCTCTCACTTCTTTCTTGGCATCCTTGAAGTTCCCGTCAGGATTAGTTCCTTTGAGTTCTCAATGTGTCTGATCTCTAAGAGAGTTCAGGATCTCTCCTGGAAGGAAAATGGATGTGATCTGCTTCTGTGTGACTCTGTTTAATTTGCTAAAATTGCTGAGGGGTCATTGAACAAAGAAATGATCCTGCAATGGTGGGTATTGCCCATTCCATAGCAAATGAGAGGATAAGCTATCCTGGTGCAGTGCTTTGCTTTGTTTCTGAAACTTACCTTCAGTCATACCTCATACCAATGGCTTTTTCTATAAGATGGGTACAGATAGCAATATTATAGTAGAATGGGTCAGAGCATAATGTGATCAGGAATAAAGTTAGGAAACAAGAAGAAAGGCTTGATTCTAAGACATACAGTCACTTAACTAAAGTTGACGTTTGTGGTAATGTGGTAGTTGTTCCGTCCTGACTAAAAATTAATATTATAACTAGCTGAGCTACTGATACTCTGACAGTGGATATTGGTGACATGATCTCATATTTTCTGTTATGTACGTTTTTTTCCAGTTTTAGTTTAATACTGGTATATTTTTTTAATTCATCTTGATTGTTGAAAGTAATACAGATGTACCCAACCCCCTGCCCCCCACTGATCTCTGCTAGGCCAACCCTCCCCCCTCCCGACCCCAGGCCTTCACCACATTGTTGTCTGTGTCCATGGGTTATGCATGTATCTGCATATAGGTTTTTTGGTTAATCTCTTTCCACCCCTGCTTTTCCTCTGATATTTTCTTAATAAAAAGAAGAAGCTTTTGAATTAAAAAACTGAAATGGTCTGCTTCTGGGAGCAGTATAAACTTATGAATTTTAATATTTCATTATTACAAAAATCCATTGATTTTTTTTTTTTTTTGAGGCCCATGAACAGTCAAAGCTAATGTGGTTTGGCTGCAATAGGATTAATGTTTAAATTCCAGTATTGATACAACCTGGTCTCTTAAGTATTAATCTATAGTGCTCAAGTTCTATCACAGTTTCATCAATTAGACTAGTTGGGAAAACTCAAACTCAGAAGAGTTAAGTGCACACAATTAGAAATGAGATCATCTTTACGGAAGGAGTTTCTTTTGAATATCTGCAAATAATAACAGAATAAGGAAAGATAAAATAGTAAGCACTTTAATAGGTGAAGTTTTGAGGGAATATGATGTTGGTCAAATGTCTGCCATAGTTAAAGGAAAATAATGAAATTCTTAAACTAGGCTTTATTTGGTAGCTAAAGAATAGATTCATGCACTAATATTAATGAATTGTTAATTAATTAATTATTATTAACTAGAGGCCCAGTGCATGAAATTAATGCACAGGGGATGTGTCCCTTAGCCCAGCTGCACCCTCTCTAATCTGGGACCCCTTGAGGGATGTCCAACTGCCCGTTTAGGCCCAATCCTACCACTCGCCTGCCTGCCTTCCTGATTGCCCCTAACCACTTCTGCCTGCCAATCTGATCACCCCTAACCACTCCCCTGCCAGCTTAATTGATGGCTAACTGCTCCCCTGCCAGCCTGTTTGCCCCTAACTGCCCTCTCCTGCAGGCCTGGTCCTCCTCAATTGTTCTCTCCTGCAGTCCTGGGTCCCCTCCAACTGCCCTTCCCTGCAGGCCCGGTCACCCCCAACTTCCCCGCTCTGTCAGCCTGATCACCCCTAAGTGCCCTTCCCTGCAGGCTTGATAGCTCCCAACTACCCTCCCTTGCAGGCTTGGTCCCTCCTACTGCCCTCCCCTGCTGGCCATCTTGTGGCAGTCATCTTTGACCACATGGGGGCAGCCATCTTGTGTGTTGGAGTGATGGTCAACCTGCATATTACTCTTTTATTAGATAGGATAGAGGCCTGGTGCATGGGTAGGGGCCAGCTGGTTTGCCCTGAAGGGTGTCCCAGATCAGGGTGGTGGTTCCCTTGGGGAGTGGGGCAGCCTGGGTGAGGGACCTGCGGTGGCTTGCAAGCTGGCCATGTCCCCCGGCGACCCAAGCGGAGGCCCTGGGATCTGGGATTTATTTATCTTCTATAATTGAAACTTTGTAGCCTTGAGTGGAGTCCAGGGCTGGTCAGAACAGACAGAAAGCTTGGCTTCCTCCATTACAGGGAAACCCAAGCCTTCTGCTCATTCTATGGCTGTAGCCATCTTGGTTGGGTTAATTTGCATACTCACTCCTGATTGGCTGGTGGGTGTGGCTTGTTGATGTAGTGGAGATACGGTCAATTTGCATATTATACTTTTATTAGATAGGACTAGAAGCCTAGTGCATGAAAATGTGTGCTCTCTGGGAGGGAGAGTGGGGGAGGGCTCAACCCAGCCTGCACCCTCTCACAATCCAGGACCCCTCAGGTGAGGTCCCTAGGCCTGGACTGAGATCAGGGCTTATTGGACTTTCCTTCCCCTGGCCGCAGGCAGCTGGCCCCACCCCTGCCACTGCCACTGCTTGCCATCTGTGCAGCACTGCCCCCCACTTCCCTGCCACTGGTCGCCTCTCTCTTCAGGTGACAGGTGTGGGGTGAGATGGCTTGGCCAGCCTGAGCCTCCCTCTGTGGGGTGATCGCTGGCCAGGTGCACACCTTCCACAGAGTCACCCCTGGTGGCCTGGGCCTCACTCTTCCTTTGCTGGGGTGTGCGGCCAGCCCTGAGAGAGGCCATCTGCCTACCTGATTGCCTTTAACTGCTTACCTGCCTACCTGATCATCCCTAACCACTTGCCTGCCTACCTGATCACCCTTAACTGTTTGCTGAGGACCAGCGCCAGCCCTATGAGGGGCTGTGTCGGTTCTGGTCACTGGTCATTCCGTTCATTACGCTTATGGTGGCTGGCCTTTTATTATATAGGATAATCTCTATATATAAAAGGCTAATATTACTAAGTGTCCAACCGTCTGACTGGTCACTATGAGATGCACTGACCACCAGGAGGCAGATGCTCAATGCAGCAGCTGCCGTGATGCGCACTGGCCATTTACAGAGAAATGGCACCGTGGACCTGGCACACATTAAGCAACACTTGGCTTAATGTGTGACAGCCCACCAAATCACAGCCAACACTGCCAAGATGCCATGGCACAAAATGCGGTCCACAGCCCAGAAACGGTGGCTGTAGGTGTTGGGTAATGATGTCACATAGCAACTCCTAGCTTCCTCTTCCTAGCGACTAGCCTCCTTGCAGTTTCTTTAGCCCAGGAACACGACTTGCTTTATAGCCAGGTACAAACATTTTACATTTTATTTATTTATTTATTTTTAAAATAAATCTTTTTTGTTCAGATTATTACAACTGTTCCTCTTTTTCCCTCATAGCTCCCCTCCACCCGGTTCCCACCCAACCCTCTGGCCTTACCCCCTGCACTGTCCTCATCCATAGGTGTATGATTTTTTTCCAGTCTCTTCCAGCATCCCCCACACCCCTTTCCCCCCAAGAATTGTCAGTCCACTCCCTTTCTATGCCCCCAATTCTATTTTATTACCAGTTTATTCTGTTAATCAGATTTTTTATTCACTTGATTTTTAGATTCACTTGTTGATAGACATGTATTTGTTGTTCATAATTTTTATCTTTACCTTTTTCTTCTTCTTCCTCTTCTTAAAGAATACCTTTCAGCATTTCATATAATACTAGTTTAGTGGTGATGAACTCCTTTAGCTTTTTCTTATCTGTGAAGCTCTTTTTCTGCCCTTCAATTCTGAATGATAGCTTTGCTGGGGAGAGTAATCTTGGTTGTAGGTTCTTGCTGTTCATCACTTTGAATATTTCTTGCCACTCCCTTCTGGCCTGCATAGTTTCTGTTGTGAAATCCACTGACAGTTGTATGGATACTCCCTTGTAGGTAACTGTTTTTCTCTTACTGCTTTTAATATTCTCTCTTTGTCTTTTGCTCTTGGCATTTTAATTATGATGTGTCTTGGTGTGGTCCTCTTTGGATTCCTTTTGTTTGGGGTTCTGTGCACTTCCTGGACTTGTAAGTCTACTTCTTTCACCAGGTGGGGGAAGTTTTCAGTCATTATTTCTTCAAATAGGTTTTCAGTATCTTGCTCTCTCTCTTCTTCTGGCACCCCCATAATTCTGATGTTGGTACGCTTGAAGTTGTCCCAGAGGCTTCTTACACTACCTTCATATTTTTGGATTCTTTTTTCTTTTTGCTTTTTCGGTTGAGTGTTTTTTGCTTCTTTGTATTTCAAATCTTTGACTTGATTCTTGCAATCCTCTAGTCTGCTGTTAGCTCTCTATATATTATTTTTTATTTCAGTCAGTGTATGCTTAATTTCTAGTTGGTCCTTTTTCATATCTTCGAGGGTCTCGCTAAATTTATCAGCCTTTTCTAGAAAATTCTTGAAAAGCCTTATAACCATGGTTTTGAACTCTATATCCAGTCATTTGCTTTCTTCCATTTCTTTCATTTTTCATCTGTTTCTTTGTCTCCACATTTTGACTGCTTCTCCAAGTTGATAGGGTGGCTTTGTATGCGCAGTGTCCTATAGGGCCCAGTGGCTCAGCCTCCCCAGTTATGTGAGGTGGACACTCTTGGTGCACCCCTTTGTGGGCTGTGTGCACAGTCTTGTTGTAGTTAAGCCTTGATTGTTGTTGGTATCACTGGGAGGAATTGACCTCCAGGCCAATTCACTGTGAGGATCAGCTGTGTCTACGCTGGGAGAAGTTCGGTGCTGGAGACACCCTTATGAGACAAGACTTGCAAAAAGCCTCTGTGCTCAGCTTGGATGGGGCAGAGTCTCAGGGCGGAGCAGACAGCATTGGTTTCCCATCAGCCCTGCCCTAATAGGCCCGTGTGTCTCAGTGTTGGGTGGTAATCGCTGCAAGCACTTCTGAGAGAAATCCACCCTTGAGTTCCACCTGCTGTCAGACAGTCCAGTTTCTCCCTGAGTCTCACCCAGAACTGGAGTTCAGCACAGTCAGGAGCTTTGTTCTCCCTCCAGCTTGAGAAAGCCAGCTGCACACTCAGTTGCTAGTCCACTCCGTGTGCATCTCAGTACCTCTGCCTCCTGCAGCTCCTCTGAGGCTCAGTGTGCTTTTCACTTTCCTTCTAGTTGTAGAATTTCCACTCAGCCAGCCTTCCTGTGGTTCTGGATGATGTCCTTTTTGTCTTAGTTGCAGTTTTGAAATTGTTGTGCGAAGCAGCATTTTAGGTGTTTACCTATGCCGCCATCTTGGTTTCTCTGTCAACAGTTTACTCTTTAACCAAACATCTATGAAGTGTTTTCCCATGCATCATTTCATTTGATCCTCACAGAAGTCCTGGAGTAGGTAGATAGGTCACTTGGTGGAATCCTATTTACTTTTAATTAGTCAGAAAACAGAGATTTAGAAACTTTAGAAACTTGACCCAATTGAAAAGAAGTAAGAAATGGTGGACGTTGAAAATGACTTCAGGTTTTTTCACTGCACAGAATATAGTCAAACACTGTTGCAGTTAAATATGTTCTCCTGTAGAGAAACCAAGATGGCAGCATAGGTAAGCACCTAAACCACTGCCTCGCACAACAATTTTAAAACTACAACTAAAAGACAGAACGGACACCATCCAGAACCACAGGAAAGCTGGCTGAGTGGAAATTCTACAACTAGAAGGAAAGAGAAAAGGTCACGGAGAATTGGAGGAATGGCAAAGGGTTGAGGTACAGCAAAGGGTCTTTGTGCACGCAGAGAGGAAGGGCGGCTGAGAGCCTGGCTGACTTTCTCTGGCGGGAGGGGGAAGGAAGCCCCAACTGCACTGAACCCCAGGTCCGACTGCACTGAACCCCAGTTCTGGGCAAAACCCCTTGGACCCAGGCTCATACAGGGGGAGTCTGGACTGTCAGGTAGAGAGAAAGGCACTCTGAGACTTGGAGACCCAGGGGAGAGCCGGGGAGCCCCGGCGGGCAGGGGTTTGGAAGCACACGCACTCACGAGTGTGCACAAAGACTGCAGAGGTTGCCACAGGCTTTCCCTAGCAGAAGGGAGTCGGAAGCTCCTGACTGCACTGAACTCCAGTTCTGACTGCACTGAACCCCAGTTCCAGGCGAGCCCCTGGGGACCCACGCTCTTGTGGGGGGAATCTGGACTCTTGGGCGGAGGCTCAGGAAGCGGGGAAGGCAGAGGTCTGGAGGCATGTGTGCACAAGGTCAGGGCTGACGGGAATCCAAGACTGTCTGCTCCACCCTGAGACTCCACCCCATCCAAGCTGAGCACAGAGGCTTCTGCAATTTGGCAAGTCTAATCCCATAAGGCTGTCTCCAGCACAGATCTTCTCCCAGAATAGACACAGCTGATCCTCACAGCCAACTGGCCTGGAGATCAATTCCTCCCAGTGATACCAACAACAATCAAGACTTAACTACAACAAGGCTGTACACACAGTCCACAAAGGGGTGCACCAAGACTGTCTACCTCAGGTAACTGGGAGGCTGACCCACTGGGCCATATAGGAAATCTAGCACACAAAGCTACCCTACCAACTCAGTGAAGCAGTGAAAATACGGCGACAAAGAAACAGATCACAAACAAAAGAAATGGAGGAAAACAAATGACTCGATATAGAATTCAAAACCACGGTTATAAGGCTTTTCAAGAATATCCTAGAAAAGGCCGATAAATATAATGAGACCCTCGAAGATATGAAAAAGGACCAACTAGAAATTAAGCATACACTGACTGAAATAAAGAATAATATACAGAGACCCAACAACAGACTAGTGGAACGCAAGAATCAAGTCAAAGAATTGAAATACAAAGGAGCAAAAAACACTCAACCGAAAAAGCAAAAAGAAAAAATAATCCAAAAATATGAAGGCAGTGTAAGAAGCCTCTGGGACAACTTCAAGTGTACCAACATCAGAATTATGGGGGTGCCAGAAGAAGAGAGAGAGCAAGATACTGAAAACCTATTTGAAGAAATAATGACTGAAAACTTCCCCCACCTGGTGAAAGAAGTAGACTTACAAGTCCAGGAAGTGCACAGAACCCCATACAAAAGGAATCCAAAGAGGACCACACCAAGACACATCATAATTAAAATGCCAAGAGCAAAAGACAAAGAGAGAATATTAAAAGCAGCAAGAGAAAAACAGTTAATTACTACAAGGGAGCACCCAGACAACTGTCAGTGGATTTCTCAACAGAAACTATGCAGGCCAGAAGGGAGTGGCAAGAAATATTCAAAGTGATGAACAGCAAGAACCTACAACCAAGATTACTCTCCCCAGCAAAGCTATCATTCAGAGTTGTAGGTCAGATAAAGAGCTTCACAGATAAGAAAAAGCTAAAGGAGTTCATCACCGCTAAACCAGTATTATATGAAATGCTGAAAGGTATTCTTTAAGAAAAGGAAGAAGAAAAAAGTAAAAATAAAAATTATGAACAACAAATACAAATCTGTCAACAAGTGAACCTTAAAATCAAGTGGATTAAAAACCTGAGGAACAGAATAAACTGGTGAATATAATAGAATCAGGGGCATAGAAAGGGAGTGGGCTGATAATTCTCAGGGGGAAAGGGGCATGGGGGTTGCAGGAAGAGACTGGACAAAAATCATACACCTATGGATGAGGACAGTTGAGGGGGAGGTAAGGGCAGAAGGTGGGTGGGAACCGGGTGGAGTGGAGCTATGGAGGAAAAAGAGGAACAAATGTAATAATCTGAATAAAGACTTATTAAAATAAATAAATAAATAAACAAATAAATAAATAAATATATTCTCCCTGCATGATCTACAATAACAATCTGCTTTGTGTTGATATTTACTACTGTGTTGTTGACAATTACCTGAAAGAGAAGTTGGGGTGCTTCACTGGGCTGGAAAACGTTTAGCTAAATCAGAAAGCAGGTCTAATTAAGCAAGTTTATTCTATATTTATAAAAGGCTAAGTTGACTCACACATGCAGGATACATAGAAAGTTCTTACTGGCACCAATCGCACCCATGTGTTTCGATCTGTCATTGTCAATTGTGAATTTGGTTGACATTTCTCTTATAGAGAAAGGGCGAATAGCAATATTAAAATATTTCTTCTAATTAATTTCCTTTCAATTTGCATGTATTCATGCACTGAGACACTAGTTACGTATATAATTTATAATGAATTTATTACTAATGTCTCATGTGAACCATCTTCAATGTATTTGGAGGTGGGTGCTAACAAACTGTAATAACTGTTATGGTTCTATAATTAATAGTGATCAAAGTAAAGTTTCCCTACAAACTCCTGTCATTATAGGCTCCATCACCCCTACTTATTAAATGTTGACTTTCTGCCTGATAATCTGGCTGAATTCTTAAGGCATAGGCCAGAAACAGCTTTTTTGCCTGTATTTTGGAAGTTTCTTTTCCTGTCACAAGTTAAGACAGGAAGGGCCAAAGCCCTTGGAAAAATGGGGGGAAAAACAAAAATAAAATGTCTCTGAATTTCTGGAACATTTGCAAATATTTAGTTTATATGTCAAGGTTTGGTTATTGGGCAGACTATTTATAAGGACCAAACTTTCTTAAAAATATTCCCCTGAACATAAGAAAATAAATTTTCAATGGAATGGGAGCCATAAAACTCTTTAGCTTATAAATTTGTTAATATTAGATCAATTAAAACTCTCAGTTATGTGTGCATTCTTTCCATATGAGATATTTTTATTGAAAATTCAGAATAATAGTTTAAATGTGAACAGAACAGTTTGTAGAAATAACCAGCTTAATGGCAAGTAGTGATAATGGCACTGACTATTTTGGAATTTGGATGTTATAATCTTTTTTTCCAAGACCCAAATTTTTTTATTGTTGTTGTTTGTTTTAAACCTTGCATTACCTAGCAGACATTCAAGAGAAAAATGATCAATAT
Organism: Corynorhinus townsendii; assembly: GCA_026230045.1. Lineage (NCBI taxonomy): Eukaryota > Metazoa > Chordata > Mammalia > Chiroptera > Vespertilionidae > Corynorhinus > Corynorhinus townsendii. The sequence goes on along the minus strand of JAPDVU010000006.1, from coordinate 104,374,164 downwards.
ATTTCTTTCAGCTTTCTGCTTCTGCCTAATCTTGACTCAACTGATCTCTTGCTTCATTCTTAATGATTCTTGGACCCTGTTTTTATTATTGAAGCTGAACAGAAAAATGAAAAACCTTAAACATAATTGCATATGCAACTAGCAACTCCATTAGATATTCCATTTCCCAAATTACATTTATATTTGAATCAGGCCATTTCCTTAGTATGATATGAATAACTCGAATGAGTCTCCTATTCTGTTTAGGAGTAAAAGTTTTCCCTTTAAAGCTCTACTGTAGTTTTCTCACCTGGAAAATTATCTGCTTATATCTAGACTAAGACATTTCTTAGCCAAATTATCTTTGTAACATTAGGCAAACCAATATGACAGAGTGAATTAAAGAAAGAATACTAAAAAAATATATCTCTAGGTAGACTCCTAAGTGGAATCAGAGAGGGACAGAGAGGTCCAGGGAAGCACGAAGTGCTACTTGAAACAAGCAGTGACCCTTTGACGGTGGCTTGGGCACTTGTTGAGATCCAGACACACTGCAATCAGAAAACCAACATTATCCCAGACAGGATGTATGAGTCAAGGCTATCTAAAGGAGATGGAAAACGTGGCATCCGGGCATTTTCAACTTTCCAATTGCCAGGTTCCACTTGCGGTCCCTGCCGCTGGTCGGAGCATTCTGGAAAGGAAATATAAACAGTTTAAATTGAGTATCAGAGTTCAGCGTTCTCATGCAACTTTCTTAAAAGTTGAGGAATGGTCCTCTGAGAACCGCTGGAAGTCCTAAGTCCGGTGGGGCAGGGAATAGAAGAGGGAGTCTTGGCACAAATGAACAGAGAGCACAAGGACGCTGCCATATATGGGTAAGAGGCAAGACTTTCAGGCAAAATTCCTGTGATCTCAAAACTCATGCTACTCCGACAGCTGCATCAAATTCCATCCAATGTCAAAGTAGTACCTTAAGCTAGTTTATCTGGTTTGGCTTTGAAGTGGCAATAAAAGCCAGGAAGCCTCCTGACCTGGGTCATTTCTAAAAAGAGTTGTTTTCTTTCAGCTTTACCCATTTTTAGAACAGCTACACTTATAGGTATGTCTATGAAAGAGTGTAATAAAGAAGACATTTACTAACACAGGAAAGTAGTCCAGAAATTGTTCCAATTTATTGTCAGTTTGGGCTTTAAGCAGCAACAGTATAAAAAGTGGACCCAATAGAATAAAGCAAACACTATTTTCAATCATATACCATATACCAACATTAGAGAAACCCCATTGATTTTATTCTTAAGTTACCTTGTTCCATCCAAATGACATCTAGGTTTAGAACTCCATTCACATAGAAAGAGGATGCAAATGTCCCATTTTACAATCAAATGTCTTTCAACTTTTTGGCCAGTAGATATCCTATTTGGGTACATTCTGCTCCAACTAGTTTTTCTGGAGAACCTACAGTGTTAGGAGTTATCTTCTTCAGAAATTTTAAAGAAAGGCATCATTTTGAGATGGTTGAAAGTTGGATTTATTCAACAATAGTTATTTGACAGTAGTAGTTTTGAAAAATGTAATAGCAAATACTTGTCTTTGTGGTGATCAACATTCCACTGCATATATTTTATAGGTTTTTCCCCTCCTTCATTTTTTGTTTTATTTCTGCTCAAAGTATCTTGGCTAATCCACTATTCATTATAAATACTAGACCAGAGAATAAGGGATATTAAAACCAAGTTAATTTCTAAGTTTTTATTAGCTTTATGAAAAAAAGTCATGTAGAAAGAGGTTAAATCAATTATTTTATATAATGTCTTATGTATTTTACTGAGAACTTCAATGCCCAAGGATTCCTATGGAACTCTCCTACATGGGAAACTTTACATGGGCAAGGAAGTCCTGTACTGATGCTGATGCAAATTGGACCTGTCTTGTCATTAATTCTGTTTCTTCAGGACTCTTACAAGCTAATTTTACAAAATAATCTTATGAGATGTGTTATGCACCTCAAAGTAAAATTCTTCTTTAAACTGGGAATCTCTGGATGCTGTAACTGAAGAAAAGATTATGTTTAAGGTATTTCCAGTATGCTGACGACTGGTGGAGCTCTGCAATGAACCTTGACTGACTCAACTAAGTTGGTTCTATGCTCTAAAAGAAGAGCCTATTGTTTTTGGTTACTTGCTTTGTAAATCATAAACAATGTCAAATTGATTGTAACTTATTACTTTCCATTTTGTATTAACTTTATCAGTAATTGCTAACATATCCCATTTTCATTTCATTTTTCTTTCTTATACTAATAGACTAAAGAATATAAGCATTTTCTACAGTGTTAATATTTTTTTAGTATTTTCATCTAGTATTTCCTTCCCCAAGTTACACCAAAATGGACATTAAAATCACCAGCCTAGTATATTAAATTACTTTTTAGCTTGCTTTGATATCCATCAAGCTGGGTCCAATTTCTTTTAAGTTCTAAGTATAAGAGTCATTTATAATTTTTATGGCTTTACACACAGGTGTGCTGGATAGATAAATAAATGAGAAGCTTGGATGCTAACTTTCTCTCTATATATATAGAGAGGGTGAGGAATCCCTGCTGAACTGAAAATCCTATCTAATAAAAGAGCAATATGCAAATCGACCATACCGCTGCTACACCCACCAGCCACGCCCACCAGCCAATCAGGAGGGGATATGCAAATAAACCCAACCAAGATGGCTGTGGCCACAAGAGCAGGAGGGAGGCTTGGGTTTCCCTGGCAATGGAGGATGCCAAGCTTTCCGCCTGCCCTTGTCTGCCCAGGCCTCCACTCAATACTACAAAGTTTCAATTATAGAAGATAAATCCCAACAGAAATGGTGGAAGCCACAGAGCTGGAGAGAGCAGGAGGCTAGGGCTGCCCACGGCAATAGAGGAAGCCAAGCTTCTGTAGCCCTGGCCTGCTTTGGCCTCCGCTTAAGGCTACAAAGTTTCAATTATAGAAGATATATAAATCCCAACAAAAATTGCTGCAGCCACTGAGTGAGCAGAAAGCTTGGCTCCACTCCAGGCTACAAAGTTTCAATTGTAGAAGATAAATAAATCCCAGATCCCAGTGTCTCTGCTTGGGTCACCTGGGGGCGTGGCCAGCCTACAAACCACCACAGGCCCCTCGCCCAGGCCGCCCCACACCCCAAGGGAACCCCCACCCTGATCTGGGACACCCTTCAGGGCAAACCAGCCGGCCCCTACCCATACACCAGGCCTCTATCCTATCTAATAAAAGAGTAATATGCAGATTGACCAACACTCCAATAAACAAGATGGCTGCCCCCATGTGGTCAAAGATCCTGCCCCCATGTGGATACAAGATGGCCACAATAAGATGGCCAGCAGGGGGGTGGAGCAGTTGGGAGGAACCAGGACTACAAGGGAGGGCAGTTGGGGGTGATCAAGCCTGCTGGGGAGAGCAGTTAAGGGTGACCCGGATGGCAGAGGAGGGAAGTTGGGGGTGACTGAGTCTGCAGGGAAGGGCAGTTGGAGGGGACCAAGACCTGCAGGGGAGGGCAGTTAGGGGTGACCAAGCCTGCAGGGGAGGGCAGTTAGGGGCAAACAGGCTGGCAGGGGAGCAGTTAGGCATCAATCAGTCTGGCATAGGAGTGGTTAGGGGGTGATCAGGCTGCCAGGCAGAAGCAGTTATGGGCAATCAGGAAGGCAAACAGGCGAGCCATTGGGAGCCAGCAGTCCTGAATTGTGAGAGGGATGTCCCACTGCCTGTTTTGGCCTGCAGGCAGTGGGGTATCCCTCAAGGGGTCAGATTGGAAAGGGTACAGGCTGGGCTGAGGGACACCTCCCCCCCCGTGCATGAATTTCATGCACCGGGCCTCTAGTAAGATATAAAATCTGTGACCAATTCCTGCAGAAGGCATCCAAAGTCTAACCAAAACTCCCATTTCTCAGAAGCTATCTACTTTAATAAGAATTATATTGCCAAAGAGTTATCTTTGGGGCTACTAATTTTTAAACTCATTTTGATTTTGCCTGATAATGTCATTGAACAACGAAGACTTTTCTTCCATGTATGTACTAGTTTATTTTTTGAAGCAAAATTAGAATTCATTTCAAGAGAAAGCATTTTGAGAGTTTAGAGTGAGTTAATATTTTGGCAGAGAGTGCATGAGAAATTTTCTTCATGGATATTTCTGATCCATTGGGGAAAATACCAGAAATGTGCCTCAATCCAATCTCACAAGGTTTACAATGTGAAATTCACACACCCACAATGATTACACAAGCGTCTATTGAGGCTGGTCCTTGTGGATGCTTCTCCAAGTCCTAAGAGAATTTCCTCCCTTTGCTCAGTCTCCTCTTCCATGTGTGCTGATACCTGGATCATACAACCTTCATTTGCTAAATGAGAATAAACAATGAGGGTGATAGAAGAAAAGTCAGTGAAAATGACACTTGTTTTGCTTATGAAAAAAAGAAAGAAAAAAGTTCATTGGAAAATGTCAGCATGCAACAGATACAACTTCCATTGACCTGATTCTACTATTTTCCTTTGAAGAGAGATTACATATAATACCTTTCTCAAGGAGTTGCTGCATATAGATTCTAAATCCTTTTGGGTTCATGAGAGTTTTCTCAAGAGTCTTCTCTCCCTTTTCTTTTGCTTCATGGATTACTTAAAAATCCATTTCTAATCTCTTTTGATAAGAAAGTGCTTCAAAAAAAATCATCCACATGCTTAGATTGTCTAGAAGATAAAACTAAGCTCTGAATTGATCTGTGCGTACTTTTAATAAAAAAAAAACTATTTAATTCAGAATTTTTCTTATAGATATATTGAGTTTACAAAATGGGATATGGTTTAGCTTCAGAAATACTTAAGGAATCAATCATGTCAAGTTGATCAAATGTGGATGTGGGGGAGACATGTTTATTGAGCTCTGTGTCAGGCACAATGCTAGGTGTCAAAATTATGAAAATATCTGATCTTTATTTTGCAATTATAGTGTATGAGGTCATGTTATAAACACATTACTCTTCACTACAAATCAGATAAAATATTGCTGCTATTATTTTTATTTTGTAGATGGGGAAACAAAAGAGGGATTAAACATTTTTACCAGTTGACAGAATTATAAGTGACAGTATTGGGGTTTAAACCCTACATTCTCACTCCAAAATTTAACTACTATCCTGTATTTTGTGTGTACATGTGTGTATTTTCCAGATAGTTTTATAAACCATTGTTAGATAGAGAACATTTACTTTTGTTCCTTTTAATTCAGTTATTTTATGTTATTGTGAGAATTGGTTATCTGTTGGTGTACAAAAAAATCACACCAAAATCTAGTGATTTAAAATAATGAACATTTATTATATCACATATTCTATGAGCACAGCTTAGCTAGGTTGTCTGCGTCAAAGTCTCTTGAAAGGTTGGCATTAAAGGATTGGCAGGGATGTGGTCTCATTTGAAGGCACAACTAGAGAAAGATTCTTTTCCAAGTTCACTCTTCTGGTTGCTAACAATCTTCAGTTCCCTGAGGAATGTTGTACTGAGTACTTCAGTTCCTTGGTGGCTGTAAACTAGGGGCCTTCTTTAGGTTCTTGCCATGTGGGCCTCTCTGCAGGCAGAAGAGAGATTATATATAATACCTATCTGGAAGAGAGTTGCTCACAATAAGTCAGCTAGCATAAAATATGATTTTTACAACACATTAAAAATGATTGTTGTACAATAAACTGTGTTATTATAATGAGAGTTTTATTCTGTGGCTTTTACTCTTTTGAATATCTTTTATATTTTTTAAAGACCATGCAATCAAGTACTTACTAAAGAAAATATGTTAGGCGCATATTTTCAATGGCAACATACATGTTTAGAAAGTATTTTATTACTTTTAAAGTAAAAGGGAGCACAGAGCAGTTGTATAATCAAACTTTATTCACTAATTAAATTCACCAATACAATACAACCCAACTGAATTAAATGTATTTTAGAGAATGAAAGAATCATATTCTGTAAGAATGAATAACATGCATTTGTTTACATAGGTATATATGTTAAATACATAATGAAAGGCTATATTTAAAGTTCTGTTTGATAGTCTCAAATATTCAAACATTGCTAATATGCTTATTCATTCTGTACACTGGATAGCTTTTTAAAAACATATATCATGTGTGTGCACATCTGTTTTAGTACAACATAGCCCATTATAAAACTACTTTTTCAGAGAACATAGGTGACAAATATTTGATATATACGTAAGAGTATCCGCAAATAAATATTTATTTTATTTTATTTAATGAGAATTACTATGTGTGAAGATTTATGCTCAACTCTGTTGGGAATTAAAAAAAATGAGTCAGATATCTGCCTTCTTGGAAAGAGTTTGAGCTTTGTAATCAGACAGGCATGATATAATACACTTTAACTTTGGGGACCTCAGTTTTCTCATCTATACAATAGAAAAATATTAATAGTTATTTAAAGAGCTTATAGAAGACTTAAATTACATAATGGGCATGATTTTTCTTGAACATCATAAGTGTTTGATAAATACAAAAATCTATCTTTTATCTCCATTCCCATCTTTACTTGCCACCAAAGAATTTAATAGGGAAGAAAAAAAAATAGCTCAGATAATTGAAACATAAGGAGCAGAGTGGTAAATGCCATAAGAGGAACAGATAAATTGCTATTGGAGTTTAGGAAACGAAAATGCCTTTTTAGGAATTATTTTAAGATGGTGGAGTGAGGTTATTACACAGACTCTGGCTCCCCCAATAGACTATTGAAAAACATAGAAAATATATTGTTTGTAGAAAGTTTAGCTAAAATTCAGTTTAAAATAGTTGAGATATTTGGGAAAGATTGAATAATTAGGGGACAAGCATGCAAGCTGGATTTCCTATCTATCTTATGCTGGGGAGACTTCATATTGTTGGTTACTCTGATTCTTCCCTAGATCACAATAAAATCTCCCTCCTAATTCCAGAGCAAGGTGTAAGCATTGTAGATATTTATAGAGAAATGTTAGGTTCTTTTCCAATTGCTTTAGCTTTAAATTAATCCGCACACTACCCCTAGAAAGTAGTTTTATTATTCTCCTCATTTTATGGATGAGGAAAATGAGGCACAGAAAATTTTAGTAATTGTCTTTATAGTACCAATTTAGTAAATAGCAGACCAGGCTGTCTGGCTCCCTAGCAGAACTTTTGACCCCTACAACACTACTTCTTCTGTAAGGGGTCTAGATATTAGATTATGTGAGAACAGATCTCATTAAAAGTTCTTTTGGCATGGTCACTATGGCCAAGTGGTTGATCTCAGTGGTTGATCGTCAACCTATGAACCAGGAAGTTGGGGTTCAGTTCCCGGTCAAGGCACATGGCCAAGTTGCAAGCTGGATCCCCACTGAGGGGCATGCAGGAGGCAGCCAATCAATGATTTTCTCTTATCATTGTTATTTTTTTCTCTCTCTCCCTCTCCCTTCCTCTCTCTGAAATCAATAAAAATATATTTTTTAAAAAGTTCTTTTGGATTTGGAGTCATGTTTCTCATATTAAGGCTTCTTGTTATCATCACTAAAGATACTTGTTATTTAGTATGTTTTTATACTCTATACTAGGATAATGAAATACCAAAACACCTTTTGGATTTGTCAATGTGAATCATCAAGCATGGAGACTTAATTTACATCTCCCTAATATGTGTCGCCCTTCCATTCAACTGGGCCTGGAGTGAACTCAAAGTAAAAGCAGTATCTTCCTATCCTTAAAGCACATCATAGAATTCTCTGCTCATGTGAAAATGGGGTGATACTGAAATTTCTCCTTCCATTTCAGCCCAACTCAAATATCCCTTAAAGATTATTGTGCTGTAAGCACAACTTTGTTATAAATAACCCAAACTATTGGATTATTACAAAAGAAGTTTATTTTAAACTCTATTATAAAAAGAAATTAAGATTAGATAAAATTTATTCTCTTTCTTGTCACTCTATATCCCCAAAATTTCTCAAAGAAAGTAAAAACAAATAAGCATAATTGTATGTTTTGAAGGGACTTAAAAGTGATTCAAGAATTATCTCCAAAAATGCTGAAGAATATTTCTTCTCCTTTGAAATGAACACATTATCCTCTTTCTACAGAAACTGATGGGAGTATATATTTATAAGCCTTCTTCAGAAAGCAAGTCGGTGTCTTGCAAAGCTTAAAATGCTGTTGCTCAGTGATCCAGTAGTTCCACTCACAGGTACATGCATAGAGAACCCTTGTTAAGTGTAAGCTCCAGGACATGTACAGGAATATTCAAAACAGCATCATTTAATAGTATAGAAGCCCTACACTAGAAACAATTTGATACCTTATCAAAAAGAGTCTAGAAATAATATTGTAGTAGTATTCATACTGATATTTCATTACATCAGCAAAAGTAAATCTCAAGGGCAGAGTGAAGTGAATGAAGCAAGTTGCAGGGGAATATAATTTATATATATATATTCCTATCTAATAAAAGAGTAATATGCAAATTAACTATCACCCTGCTACACCCACAAGCCATGCCCACCAGCCAATCAGGAGCGAGTATGCAAATTAACCCAATCAAGATGGCTGCAGCCACAGAGCAAGCAGGAGGCTTGGGTTTCTCTGGCAATGGAGGAAGCCAAGCTTTCCACACACCCTGATGGGCCCAGGCCTCCACTCAATGCTACAAAGTTTCAATTATAGAAGATAAATTAATCCCAACAAAAATGGCAGCAGCCACGAAGAAAGCAAGAGGCTTGGGTTTCCCTGGCAATGGAGGAAGCCAAGCTTTCCGCACACCGTGGTGGTCCCAGGCCTCTGATTAAGGCTACAAAGTTTCAATTATAGAAGATAAATAAACTCCAAATACTAGGGCCTCTGCTAGGGTAGCCGGGGGCATGGCTGGCTTGCAAATCACCACAGGCCCCTCACCCAGGCCGCCCCATGCCCCAAGGGAACTCCCACCCTGATCTGGGACACCCTTCAGTGCAAACAAGCTGGCCCCCATCCATTCACCAGGCCTCTATCCTATCTAATAAAAGAGTAATATGCAAATTGACCATCACTCCAATACACAAGATGGCTGCCCCTATGTGGTCAAAGATGACTGCCCCATGTGGACACAAGATGGCTGCCATAAGATGGCCAACAGGGGAGGGCAGTTGGGAGGGACCAGGCCTGCAAAGGAGGGCAGTTGGGGGCAATGAAACCTGCAGGGGAGGGCACTTAGGGGTGACCAGGCTGACAGAGGAGGGAAGTTGGGGGCAACTGGGCCTGCAGGGAAGGGCAGTTGGGGGGCCACCCAGACCTGCAGGGTAGAGCAGTTGGGGGGGGACCAGGCCAGCAGGGGAGGGCAGTTAGGGGCAATCAGGAAGGCAGGCAGGCGAGCAGTTGGGAGCCAGCAGTCTTGGATTGTGAGAGGGATGTCCGACTGCCTGTTTAGGCCCGATCCTACCAGGCAGTCAGACATCCCTCGAGGAGTCCCAGATTGGAGAGGGTGCAGGCTGGGTTGAGGGACACCCCCCCCGCCCATGCACGAATTTCGTGCACCGGGCTTCTAGTATATAATAAAAGGGTAATATGCAAAGTGTCCCCTCAACTGGGAGTTAAACCAGGAGGTGGGCCAGCCCACCAACCGCCTGTGGCCCCTCCCTCCGGCCGGCTGGACCCCACCTGTGCACAAATTTGTTCACCGGGCCTCTGGCATATATACATATATAAAGAAGTTAAGGATATATTGCTTACAGATATACATATGTAGTAAGAAAATAACAAAAATGCAAAGAGCCATAAAAAAAATTCACAGTAGTGGTTACTGTTGTAGGGAAGGATGAGTGAGGGCTGTAATTGCTGTGGTGAGGGGTACACAGAGACTTCTCAGGCATTGGGAAAAGTCCATGCTTAAGCTGATGATGGGTCCAGGGATGTTTATTATTCCTCATTCATTATGTAAATTATAAAGTAGACTTTTAATTTATCTCCTGTTATTCTAAGAATGTTACTTCCAACTGCCATCAATCTTCATGTTCAAATGGGGAGAATATAAATAACTGGTTTGGGGTATACCATTAAATGACAGGGTTTCATAACTTCAAAGCTCACAATAGTTCCACTAAGTAGTGTCCCTAAATTTCTAATTTCAAGAAATCCCAAATTTCTAATTTCAGGAAAACTCTGAAATTAGAATGCATGCTGAGATGTGACTATTTAGGATTTTTCTTTCAATTAAGAAAAATGAAAAAATTAGAAATTTGAGAATTTTCACGAGGAGGTTTAGAACGGAAATGGGGCTCAATGTTATCTGGTCAATGGAAGCCCAAGAGAAGTCAGATATTTTTCTCAAAGACAGACAGCAAAGAATCCACAGCTCTCTAGTGGCACAAAGACTAAAACCAAAATCTGTAGACTCTCAGTCTAGAATTTTTTAAAAGACAAAAACAGACCAAACATGTTTTAATAATATTGTCCTTTTTTTTTTTTTTTTTTTTTTTTTTCTATTTCAGTTTTGTCTGTCTGGGTGCAGGATTTAACAATATAACATTAAACATTTTTCCCCCCTTCAGATAGTTCTAAAACAAAGTGAAATTGACAGATTAACCTGATCACACTAAAAGGACTAAATATCCTGTTTTTCCCCCCAGGTTTTAATACAATGGGTCTTTCATAATTTTCAAAAGGTATGTGGAAATCGTAAAGAGTTATGCCGGCCTGTTAAGGAGGAATGTTTTTTCTTAGACAGATAAGGATCAGGTTAGTATTTGTGGTGCCAGAAATAAGATACAATTTCACTTCAAAACTTGAGCTGTGTTGATCTACCTATCCTCATTACATGCGGCCATTTATAGCAGTCAGGCCCAGCAAACCGATCTGCCGCAGTTACTTTCCTGCCATCTTCAAAATGCGCTAGCCCCTCGCAGTGTGCATGGCCTGCCACAGCACCTCAGGGGAACTGAGTGCACTGAGAGCAACACAACTGTACCTGCGGGCACAATGCTGTGTATTTTTCAAAGGAAGTAGGCAATTGCAAGGCTTCTTTTATAAAGTCAGGTATTTGCAGTAAATGGTACTTGACCTAAGGTGAAAACCCTATATTTAATTGGAGGATGGAAACTCCTTTCTTTCCCCTTTGCTCTACTTATATTTATTTTGCCACAGAGTTCATGGCAAAATGTTGTACTCTGAGTAGCACGAGCACACTTTCCTTCAACCTCTTGCTTTTCTTGCTGTTAACTTTAATAATAATTATTCAAAGTTTTGAGAAGTTCCATGGTTGGCTCTTGACCAACGCTGACACTTACTTTGGGAAATAAGAAACATTGCAGTTTATGCATATACATGTTCATTTTGTTGAAAATGTTTATAAAGTTTCTCATAAGACCACACTTCTTACCGAAGTCCTTCAAATTGTATAAGTTCCATTTCTCCAAATTCAAAATGCAAAACTGGATTTTCAGATAAAGGCTTTCATAGTAAGTCAGTGTTTTGTCCATGTAATAAGATAGAAGTTATTGGATTGCATGCCATTCAACTATCTTACTAAACAGATCTGAAACCTGAAGCCTAGGGCAGGTATGAACTTCTGGAAGACTTTGGCAAAGATAGACCACACCTGTTCCAGATCCTAGTAAAATAAATCACAGTTGTAGAAAGAACTGACCATTAGCAGTAAGAGAATATCTTTCAGTGCACTTTCGAAGTGAAAATCTAAATACCTGCTCCCTATTGCATATCTTCAGTCATATACAAGTTTTCCTTTGTTTTTATGAAAGCTATTCTTAAGTGTGACACATAGTTTTACGCATTCTACATTTCTGTTTGTATTACTAGTATTGACTAAAACCCTTTAAAATATGTCAGTAATATTTAAAGTGCTTAGATATCCTGGAACAAACTGCTTTATAAATGTAAAGAACTATATTGTCATCTGGGATCCAGACTTGGCCAATATAAAATTTTCATTCACCTTGTCAGTGTTTATGATGACAGGTTGAGGAATGCAACAGCAGGATAAGAAATAAGTGGGGCGTATTTTATTTTAGTAATGCCACCTATTGTATTTCATAGTGATTACCAGCAGGGTTATACAGCTTGTTTTCCCTTTGACATTTCTTTATGAAAGATGGTGATACAGGCTAGAAATAATTAATGAACCATAAAACAGTTAATTTCACTCAAACCTTTCTTAGGGTAAAACATTAAACAGGGATCATTCTTAAAATAAACCACATTTTCCCATTCCAGAAAACAATTTTATTTAAAAAAAAAAAAGAAAGACCAAATTGTTAGCATAAATCAGTCTATCACAGTAACCATTCAGGAGCTATGCCTCTCAAACACATCAAAGTTAATAAAGGCCTATTATAAAATAAAATAAAAATAATTGCATGGGCCTTTTATTATATTTGTAATGGAGCATTACTATATGGCCCTTTCTTTTTAATAGGTCTATTATCATAGTTGGTACATTAAAACATGTATATAAACGTGATTGCATTACATGAGATGTTGAACTAGAAAGACTTTGCATTGTATCACATACCTAGATACTAAATCACACAAAAATAATTGTCAAATACTAACACTATCAATAAGAAAAATCTAGAAAGTGAATATAGTGTATTTAACCAAAGAAAAAAGTCCTTTGTACCTACAGACAGTGATTAATAGGTATAATAGAGAGAAAATGTATGGACAAGGTAGGCTAATTTTTTGAATAGTTCCTCATCATACAATTTTCTTTTACCCTTTGTATCTCTCATTCTATTGGGTAGAGTGTCCTATTTCACTAAATAGAAAATATAATATAAATATGAAATGTAATATTCATAAAATCTAGGTATATTGCTTTTGATATTACTTATTATTTCTACTCTTAATTATTGTACATTATTATAAACTTTACTGCAAGGATTAAAAGCATTCTAAATTGAGTTATTTAACCATTGTAGTTATAGAAACAGAAATTTCTTTAGGTTCATTGCCTTTGAAATGTCTTTGCCCTATTGATGTCTCCTTCTAATTCTTTTTTTCCCCTTCCTTCTAATTCTTATTTCAAGTGCTCAGTCACAGGAATTTTATTAGTGGCATAATTTTCTCCTTTAAAACCAATTGGCTCATCCCCAAGCCTACAGTTCTTTATATAGCATATTTGAAATGTTAGATAAAAGTCAGAATGCCAATATATTTATTGGCAAAATGACAATAACCTATTGTATTTTCTATAGCACTTTCATATTTTATAAGGAGTTTAGTGTGATTTTGTTTATGTGTTTTTAAAAATTCATTTTATAAGAGCCATTAAAAATGTAGAATTTTTAATTCTCAAAGCTTCCAAAATCATTGGGTCTTTATATATTTTTTCATCAGCCTAAGTATAATTACTGATTTACTCTTAGGAGTTACTCTACTGAGTAAGCCAGATTATTGGCCCCATTTAAACCACCACACTTCTGTTATACTTCCTGGTGACCTACATTTTTAGGAAGATAATTGAAGACATATGAATTCGCTTTTGCCTGTATTTACCTAAAAGGTACTCTAAACTTATTTTCTTAAGAAAATAATTAAATAAACAGTGTTACAGGAATGAGAAAGAGAGTCCTGGCCCTGACCTCAGTTTATACTGACAATTGGGGAAAATAAAGAATTTAACTAGTAACACAAGTACAGTGTGATTGTTTCAAGAGTGAAAGTGCTGAGTATTTTAGAAAGACATGGTGGTGGTGGGTTGGGGGATGCATAACCTAGTGTAAATGTGTTTGAAAGGTCTACTAAAGAGATTACTTTTTTAAAGGTGGCATCTGAAGGGAGAATGTTGAGTAGAAGATAACCAGGCACATAGGGAAAGAATGATAGAAATGGAGTTATAGGCAGAGAAGAGACAATGCAGGGAAGCCCAGATTAAATAGAGTTTGGCACATCTCATTGAGCTAAAAGGTCCAGTGTGTGTAGAGAGCAATCCAAGAAGAGACAATTAGGGGTCCTCAAACTTTTTAAACAGGGGGCCAGTTCACTGTCCCTCAGACCGTTGGAGGGCCAGACTATAGTTTAAAAAAAAACAAACTATGAACAAATTTCTATGCGCACTGCGGGCCCGGGACGAGTTGGCTGCTAAGCAAGACTGGCAGCGGCACCTGGCGGGCCAAATAAATGTCCTCAGCGGGCCGTATGTGGCCCGCGGGCCGTAGTTTGAGGACCCCTGAGTAAAATGCGGAACTAGAAAGACTTTGTAAATTACATTAAAGGTAGCAGAAAATCACTGAAAAAGTTTATGTATGTGTTTACTAGGGTCCCTCTGGTTCCAGTGTAGGCAAAACAACTCAATGAACAAACATTTTGATCATTCACCCTTGTCAGGATGAAATTTTGAGCAACTACTTCAATTAATTTAAATATATTTGTTTATAAATTATATAACTGTTTTATTGACCAATATCTCAAGATCCAATGTGCATTTAACCTAAAGTTCATTAACAGTAATAATAATAATAGATAATTTCAAATTTTATCTTATTTCTTGTCCAATTTGTTTAGATCATCATTGTTTTTTTTCACCTGGTAACTTACCTAAGAAAACACTAGGTTTAGAATTTTATGCTCTGATATTTTCTTATTGTTTATTTATATTATGACTATTAACCTCAATTCCAAGTTTTATTTTAGAAATACTTTTATATTTAACTTTCAATTTTTTGAAGTTTAAAATGTAGTAATATACATTATAAATTCACTTAAAAAGGCATGTTAATTGCCACACATCGCAGCATACTGAAAGTGAATACGAAAAAGAAAGGGTCATGTGGTAATCAAGGGCCAATATTAGCTGCTTCCTGTTGAATTCCCAGGCTTGCCTCTGGATACCTTCAGTATCCTTTGTCACATACTAATAAATGACTTGGGGATTGATTATAAGTACCTATGTCAATTCCAGATATTAAATAACTCTAAAGCTTTATTTGTGTGTATTTTTCAGATAAAAATAAAGAAGTTATAATATTTTCTTCTGGAGGTGAAATAAATTACCTGGGAGTGCCTGGTTCCCATTTTAAAGAGAATCACAATAGAGAACTGAATGAGGAGTAGCCATGCCCACGGAAAGGAATCAGATAGAAGCTGCTGTCTTGCTACAAAAGGGTCTATAGCTAAGTACTTGGTGATGACAGAGGGATGAAAAGCAATGGGGAGGTTTACAAGATGACATGGGCAGAAAACTAATCCTTAGAGAAGTTCCCAGATTCCGTTTTCTTATTTTCATGATGTCATTACTTCTAGCAGAGGATCAAAACACATATTTTGCAAAGAGTTGTATTGGTACCAATTGTAACATAATTGCCAGAAGGGATGTAAATGCAAATTTCTGTGTACTACTTTAGTTTTATTGACATAGAAACTTTTAGGATATTGTACAAGAAGCTACATTAAACACGAACAACCCAGGAAAACTTAATGCAAGTTTAAGAGTCATTGATCTAAACAGAACTCGAAGTAAACTGCTGTAGAAATAATGTGGACTCACCCAGTATTGGAGTGTTACCCATCTATGCCTTCTAGAGTAAGAGTTGATCTAGTTATTAACTAGTATGCTTATTCTGAAGTTCATTTTCAAACTCTATAGAACTTGGGGAAGATTTTGCCTTAGATAGACATTTTTTGTTTGTTTGTTTTGTACTCTGCTGAATAAATGGATATATTATATATATATATTATTAAATGTATTGGGGTGATGTGGTTAATAGTGTTAGGTTTCAAGTATACATTTCTATGGTATATGATCTGTATGTTGCACTGTCTGCCCACCATCCGAAGTCAAGTCATCTTCCAGCACCTTATATTTGGCCACCCTTTACGCTTAACTACAAATACGACAGACTTTCAGTAGCCAAGTAAGTTCCCAAAAATCAGGCAAAGTCTTACCAATTCACTATTTTTTATTATTATTATTACTTGATAATGAAAGTTGTATAGAATTTTACGAAAGGCATGATTACCTTATTAATCACCCATAGATGTGTCAATAATGAAAATGAAATACTGACAGGATTGTTTTATAGAGCATGTTCAGTATATTACTTCATTATAGGATTGTTTTATAGAGCATGTTCAGTACATACAGCTACAACTCTGTATTTTACAATTAAAAATCATCATTGTTCAGATATATTTCCTACATTTTCCCCCAATTAAGGAGATTTTATGTTTGTCTGTCCTCTTTAGGTTTGAGTTTTCTAAATTACTGCAATGATAAAATATGCCCAGCAGTTAAAAATACAATAAAAATTAAAGTAAAAACTGATTTTGCCTGGCACACATGAACTTTACAGAGACAAACTTTAGTAGTAAAACTTATTTGCACTTGCATTTATCCATTGGATCCGTAATTAGAGAGTTTGAGATAGTAAATCCTGTGTACAATGGTGCGGATTTCTGAAGAAGGCAAAAAGAGCTTAGACATACTTGAAAGTGTTGAGTGCAGCTCAACTTCACTTGATTTTCTTTGGAGAACCGTTTGAATTGTTTTGGAATTAATCATGAACTATTTAGTTGCAAATTCTCAAAACACAGCCCATTGGAGGTCCTTTGAAAATTCAGGGCTAAATCTCCAAAGCCTTTAGCTCAATTTTACTTAGCGAATAATATTTGAAAACACAAATACCATTTTCTCAGGTTGGCCTCTCAACCCATTCTTGATGGGATTAAAAAGGTCACAGTAAAAGCAGGGGCTGTAGAGTAATTGTCAACACTTTCAGTACCACTTACTGCCTGTGAAATGTGCAAGTTAACTTATTCTCTCTCTCTGTGCCTTAATATCACAATTGAAGATGGCTGTTGTGATTGTTATATTCTTATCGTTTTTATTGTAAGCATTGCTATGTTAAGTCTAACTCAACAGGAGAATTGTCAAACGTTGCACAAATGGTCTAGGAAGGAGAAAGGTTGTAAAGGATGGTGGGGGCCGGGGCTGAAGGATTTGTCTCCAAAAAGGCTCCTTTCAGAAAAGAGTCCCTGTGCTGTTGGGGCAGAATGTGCTCATGGGCCAGCACTGGAGAAACACAAAATGTGCTATTTGTCTTAACAATAAGGAGGAAGAGAGGAAGAGAGGGAATTAGAAAGAGAACATGTATACTAGATACAAGTCAGTGCAGGGTATTTTTTCTTTCTTTAAAAAAAAAACAACTTTATTGTTGAAAGTGTTACACATGCCCCTTCCTCCCTTCTTCTCTCCCCCCTTCCCCCTCCCCCGTTGACCCCTTCTAGCCTGTCCCCTCCCTCCCTGCCTCAGACCTTCACTACCCTATTGTCTGTGTCCATGAGTTATGCATATATGCATACAAGTTCTTTGGTTGATCTCTTCCCATCCACCCATCCACCCCCACCGTCCCTCCGAGATTCTATAGTCTGTTCTATGCTTCTTTGTCTTTGGATCTATTACCATCAGAGACAGCATGAAGGGACCTGCAGAGTATTATGCTAAGCAAAATAAGCCAGTCAGAGAAAACAAGTTTCACAGGATCTCACTCTTTACTCATATGCGGAATCTAATGAACAAAATAAACTAGTGTAGGGTATTCTGAGGCAACTTTTCCGGGAAGGGCAGTCAGAGTCCAGTACTGATGGGTTTAAAAGAAGATGTTCCAATAAAATGTTAGTGTCGCCTTTTCAACTTTGGCCTCATGACAGTCCTTGGTCACATTTACTTGTTAAATCAGCCCATCTACTGCTAAGTATACCTGTATACTAGTATGTATTCAGTCTTCCTTGCCATTGTCCTATTTCAAAGGGGGAAAATATGTATTTCCAAATGTCATCTAACCTCCTTCCTCATATCTCCAACTATTTCTTCTGTGTAGGCTAATTCCCTTCAGCCTACAATTATAGTTTTGTCTTTCTGTTTGTTAAAAACAACAAATTATTTTCTCTGCTCCATCTGTTCCTTCCCTTTCTCAAATGCACAACCACAGTTCTAGAACCAGTAGCACAGGATTCAAGCTCCACTCCTCATCTTCCTCTCGGCCTTGCCCATTGCATGCTGACTTTCCCACTCCCGTCTATTAACCTCACCCTCGACCTGCCAAACCCAAGGGTTCCTTTTCATATTTCATCCTGTATGACTTCTGTACAACTTATCACCCAGCTTGGTTCTCTTCTTCTCGAAGCCTCTCTTTCCTATGACTTAATCACATGCCCTCTTTCCACTTCTCTGTCTGTTTATCTCTCCCTGTTTCTTTCACTGGCTTCTCTGCCTCTATGGGCTGCTGTTCTCCAGTGTCCCATCTTCTGTCCCCAAAGTATTACTTCATATCACTGCTCTAGACTCTACCATCTATCCTGAAGCATCATTGCGTGTTCCCACTGTACACTTTCCAGCTTGTGCCCACCGGTCCTTCTCTGTACCCTTCTCCCAGCACCTGGGTTAAATCCTGCCACTTTACAACATTCAACAATCCTAAGACTATGCAAGATTTCCCCTTCACCCTTCTCTGCCTTTAACTATCTTCCCCTCCTGACTGAAATGTCCTTTCTTTTCCTCTTGGAGAACTCCTATTAACATTTTAAGGAAAACCTCTCTGGGGTACTTAGTAGCAAGGTCTTTTCCCCGAGACAGAGAAAAGAGATGTACTATCTTTTGTTCCCTGCGCTTCCACAACCTCTTTCTTTTACTGCGAATATAGCATTCATTATATTGTATTATAATTAATGGCATAGCTGTACTTCCCTATGCTAGAGTTTTAGTTCCTTGATAATAAAGGCTGTGTTATATTCATCTTTTTACCCCTAGGAACTAAAATAGTGCCTAATGTGCAATGGATTTATTTTAAAAAGGCATTGCTTGCATATTATATGTGCGTTAGAAATAAGATAAGCATTCATTTCTGCATATTGTGACTTTCAGATATAGGAGAAATAATAGAAAGGACATTTTTAGAGTTAGTTTACTTTAGATGGATTTAATGCAATTTAAAGTCTATTTACTGAGTGGCAACATTTAATTAGTAAATGACATCTGTATTAGCTTTAAGAATATAAATTTGGGAAAGAAAAATGAAATTTGCTTCAGGAAAGAATATATTATAAGGATGCAGGTTAGATTTATAGACTATTTCTATATTTCAAATTTCATTAAATTACAAATTTCACTAGATATCAGATTAAATGTAGTTCATTAGACTCCTAATATGACACTAATATCCACGTATCTGGATATTGTAATTACTTCTACTTTCAAGACTGTCTTGTCTTTCAGAACAGTGCAACACCATCTGTTTCCTATGCCATGCTTAGAAATACATATATTCTAAATTTCCACCACTCACTCATGCTTTAAAACATTATTTCGTTTACATTCTTGTTACTGAGGTGACTGGCATTGCTCTTCTTTTAATTGAATAAGCAAACATACAAAAGGTGCACAAGTCATAAGTGCATAGCCTGATGAAATATAAAATAAACACTCATTCATAACCTGCACTTAGATTAAGAAATAGGACACGACCAGCACCTCAGAAACCACTCTAGTGACCCTTCTTAACCACCAAGGTCTTTCTCTTTCCTAAAGATAACCACCACCATGACATCTCATGCCGTAGTTTAGTTTTGAAATTCACATAATTTGAGCCTTACAGAGTGAAAATCATGGAGGGCTGCCTCTTAACTCCCCCTGCAGAGAAGACTCCTTGCCAGCTGCCAGGAGTGTGGTTAGCTGACAGCCTCTAGCTGAGAGCTTCTGCAGAATCTGTCTCAGCTTTTGAGTCAGAGCCACACTATTTTTGGTGATTCCCCAGTCAATGACTCAGTCAGGTGACAGTAACTTAAGGACATGCTCATCTTAGAGCAGCCCACAGGCATTACTAAACAAACTGCTGGCAAAAGGGCCTAGCCATTTCTACCCAAAGCAGATGGCACTAATTGCCAGTCTTTGCTCCAGAATTCCCCGCTGGGCTGGCAGCAACTGACAGATTTGCATCATGATCTGACAATGCCGTTTGCTCAATTCTGTTACTCCCTTTTTCCCTTTCCCAGGTGAATAAACTTTTTGCTGTGACACAGAATCTATTTTTTTGTCTTTCTTGTATATATACTAGAGGCCCGATGCATGAAATTCATGCAGGGGCTTGGCCCTCAGCTGCCTCTGCCTCGGCCCCCACCCACCATGGTGGCCGCCTCAGCCCTCCCAGCCCCGGCTTTGTCTGGAAGGTCGTCCAGAAGGATGTCCAGTCTAATTAGTATATTATGCTTTTATTATTATAGATGCATTTACTGTTATATTAGTTTTTTTCACTTTAGACTATTGTGAATAAAGATGCTATGAACATATGTGCCAGATTTTTGTGGACATATGTTTTCAGTTCTTTGGTCAAGTTTATGTTTATGAATGGAATTGTTGGGTCTAACAGATATCTAATAAACAATATTATGAGAGTTTCAATTGCTTCATGTCCTTACCAATAGTGTGTGCTACCAGTCTTCTAAATATTTGTTCTTGAGTGTATAAAGGGATATCTCATAGTGGTTTTTAATTTGAATTTCCCTAATGCCCAATAATGTTCTGCACCTTTTCATATGCATATTTTTTTCATTCTTCTCTTTTCTGTTCATATATTTTGTCCATTTTTATGATATTGTTTTGACATTGTTTATATATTCAGGGCACCAGTCCTTTGTCAAATACATGTATTGTTAATATTTCACCAGTCTATCTTGCCTATTAATTTTCTAATGATATATTTTAATATACAGAAGTTTAAATTTTGATGAAGTCCTATTTATCAATTTTTATTTTATTGTTAGTATTTTTGTGTGTTCTATCTAAGAAATCTGTGTCAACCCTGGGTCATAAAAATATTCTCCTAGTTATTTCCTAGAAGATTTGCAGCATTAGCTCTTATGTTTAGGCATGGTGGTAGGCCTCAACTATTTTAGCCAAAGTTTTAAGAAGGTTATGGTTTTCTGAACTCCTTAAGATATTAAATAAAAATTGTTTATAATTGATATAAGGGGTAAAATTGAGTGGAGGTAGAGAGAGCATTCAACAGATTCATTTTTGTTAATATCCATATGCCTTCGAAGAGAGAAACCTACATAGATACACCTTCACACTCACTCATATGTACACATATTGAAAAAGAAGAAATAAGTTAATTGGGGATAAGACAAAATGTAGTCAGATCTCATGTAAACTGACTGAAGAAATGAGTACAATGGTGAGAACTGAAAAGGACATAGAAAAGACAAGGAAAGGATGAAACAAATTATGCTGGTTCAATAAGGGGTTCAAATAAACGGAGAGAAAAGACAGATAAAGGGTATTGATGATATCACACTTTAAGATATAGTATTGCGTTTCAGGTCTTTATTTGCTTTCAAGCTAAACATATAATATCAGGCTTCCAAGTGAGTAAAGTTAACTTCAGTTTGAAATTCAGAAATACATAACTGTCTGAAAGTTACTTTGATGTAAAGTTTTAAAGATTAATATAAAATCAGTTCCTACTCATTTTGGAATTGCGCTTTAAAAAATTTCCAACTTTTCACATACTAGTAAAAGTAGTTTATTTATTTTCAGATTAAAGCATTGAAAAAAAGCTTAAAGGTCTATCTTCTCACCTTTCTACTCAAGAATTCCTCTTTAGAGATCAAAGGAAAAAACAATGCATTTCCTGCCTTTGATGAAAAACATGCTATTGCTTTGTCATCACATAGACAAAGAACATTAGATCAAAATAATTGGGAACAAATCCCTCTGGACAACTGCTTTTGCAAACCTGCTGTACTCTGGCTTTGATGGGAGAGACAGAGGGAGAGAGAAATCTAGTAAATATGTGTGTGAAATATTGCCATAATTAATCATGGTTGCTAAAAATTCTATATATTTAGAGCAAGCATTTGCAAGATTGTTTTTTTATATTTTACAGATACAGAATGAATACATAGTTCAAATGTTCAAAATCAATCATATATGCATATATTCTCTCCCTAAAACTGAAAAAGGATACCATATGATCATACTATATGCAAATTTATATTATCTTTATTCATCTTAGAAATCCAATCAATGCCCCCCCCCCTTTTTTAAATGGCACATTATCTAATAGTTTAAGTAAGACACAATGTGATGGTAATATTGTTACATAGTGTGTAGCAGGTGGGTCGCTGGGTTCAAACACTTTTTTTTTCTTTAGGTATATGTATAACAAAGCTGGAAAAAAAAACAAGTTAAAAAAATCAAGGCCGCTAAGGTGACTGGGCTAGCTAGCTTGTTGTAACCTTTGCTATTTAATTTACTACTCTTCAAAGTAATAGATAGCTCTGAGCTTCAGGGACTAGAAAGTAAGTGGTAGAATATAGTGTTGGAAGGAGAGCAATGATGTTGGTATGTTAAAACAACTATTTTTTTAATTTGAAGGAAAACCACTCTATAATTTTCTACATATAGGGATATCATTTGCAATTTGTTATATATTTTTTATCTGCTGTTTTATTCTACAAGGAAATCAATTTTTAAAAATACTAATTCTGTTTTAAAAAATATAAAGGCGTAATCTGAGAAGAAAAAGCTGTCATTGCAAAAACACTGTGGGGATTTAGGTGGAAGGAATTAGCAGGACAAATAAGACGAAGTGGAATAATTAGAGTAAGCTGGTAATGAAAGGCTGCTGAGCCCCAAGAGGGGACCGAAGAGCAGTCTGGCGATGGGAGTGACCTCAGCAGCCTCTCTGTGCAGCAAATAAAGGAAGGGATTGCACGAGAGCTGGAAGTCAGTTACTGGTCCCAAAGGAATGTGCATGTCAATAGCTTTTGGAACCCGAAACTTTGTAAGTTATAGGTACAAAAGCAAAATGATTTTTAAAAACCAAGTTTCAGCTAAATATTTTGTAAAAATGTTGTCCTTCGTCAAAAATTCAGGCAAAATATATTCCTTCAGATTTATTTTCTAGTTTATATCTTTATTAATATTTGAATGTAAGCATCACTAGTATTTATCACATTGCTTTAGAGAATATTAGAATGCTAGTCTCTCAAATGTTCACATTAGGTTTCACTGGTCAGCAGGGATATGGATTCAGATAGTTGTTCATTTGGCAGGACTAGAGTGTTGAGGGCCAGGGCCAGATTTGCAGATCCAAACTTGTTAAATGTTGACATGTCTTTAGAGAAATTTGTAGTACACTTGGAGACATTAACAAAAGAAGCTTGAAATAGTTATGGCATAAGCAAGATGATGTATTGTCAGTTTCATTTAATTGTTCAACAAATATTTACTGAGTACCAGAGAGTGGTCAAAACTTTGGAGGTACAGCAGTGACAGACGTGACAAAACCCTCGGCTCTCAGAAAGCTCCTTTTCTACAAAATAAGTAATGGCTTGGAACTGAATGCTGAACTCCAGAGAACAGGGAGATCGGGTAGAACAAGAGGAGCTATGTCTGGTTTCGGAAGAGAAAGAAGGTGGCATTAAACAAGGGACTTCAAAAAGAAGAGCATGCCCCAGCCAGTTTGGCTCAGTGCATAGAGCTTTGGCCTGCAGACTGAAGGGTCCCAGGTTCAATTCTGGTCAAGGGCATGTCCCTCATTTACAGGCTCAATCCCCAACCCTGAATAAAGGCAACCAATCCATGTGTCTCTCTCACATCTATGTCTCTCTCTCTCTTTGCTTTTGTACATGTAACTTACAAAAGTTCAGTTTCCAAATGCTATTAACATGCACATTTCTCCCTCTCCCTTCCACTCTCTCTAAAAATCAATGGAAAAATCTCCTTGGGTGAGGATTAGTCAAAAGAAAAAGAGCAATAGGTGAGATGGTCAAGAAGTAGTGCAATTTGGGGGTGAGTGAACAGATAGTCATGTAGGAAAGGGAGGTAGATAGTGCAATGCCTGGGAATTCCAGAAAGTGACCACACCAGTACAAAACAACTGGTGTATCCCTCAAGGGATCAGACCTAAACGGGCAGTCGGACATCCCTCTCACAATCCAGGACTGCTGGCTCCCAACTGCTCACCTGCCTGCCTTCCTCATTGCCCCTAACTGCTTCTGCCTACCAGCCTGATCACCCCCTAACCACTCCCCTGCCAGCCTGATTGATGCCTAACTGCTCCCCTGCCAGCCTGTTTGCCCCTAACTTCCCTCCCCTGCAGGCCTAGGTTCCCCCCAACTGCCCTTCCTTGCAGGCCCAGTCACCCCCAACTTCCCTCCTCTGCCAGCCTGGTCACCCCTAACTGACCTCCCCTGCAGGCTTGATCACCCACAACTGCCCTCCTTTGCAGGCCTGGTCCCTCCTAAGTGCCCTCTCCTGCTGGCCATCTTGTGGCGGCCATCTTGTGTCCACATGGGGGCATCCATCTTTGACCACATGGGGGCAGCCATCATCTGGTGTGTTGGAGTGATGGTCAATTTGCATATTATTCTTTTATTAGATAGGATTAGATAGGATAGAGGCCTGGTGCATGGGTGGGGGCTGGCTGGTTTGCCCTGAAGGGTGTCCCAGATCAGGGTGGGGGTTCCCTTGGGGCATGGGATGGCCTGGGCGAGGGGCCTGTGGTGGTTTGCAGGCTGGCCACGCCCCACCAGTGACCCAAGCAGAGACACTGGTATCTGGGATTTATTTATCTTCTATAATTGAAACTTTGTAGCCTTGAGCAGAGCCAAGCCTCCTGCTTGCCTTATGGTCCCAGCCATTTTTGTTGGGATTTATCTACCCTCTATAACTGAAACTTTGTAGCCTTGAGTGGAAGCCTAGGCAGGCCAGGGTGGGCTTAGCTTGGCTTCCTCCATCACTGGGGGCAACTCAAGCTTCCTGCTCTCTCCAGCTCTGTGGCTGCCACCATTTTGGGGGGGATTTATTTGTCTTCTATAATTGAAACTTTGTAGCCTTGAGTGGAGACCTAGGCCAGCCAGGGTGTGCAGAAAGCTTGGCTTCCTCCATTGGCAGGGTAAGCCATGCCTCCTGCTCAATCCGGCCGCAGCCATCTTGGTTGGGTTAATTTGCATACTCACTCCTGATTGGCTGGTGGGCGTGGCTGGTGGGCGTAGTGGAGTGATGGTTTATTTGGATATTACTCTTTTATTATATAGGACTACTATTGATATTATTCAAAACAAATTAATGGCCGAAACCTGTTTGGCTCAGTGGATAGAGCGTCGGCCTGCGGACTGAAGGGTCCCGGGTTCAATTCCAGTCAAGGGCATGTACCTTGGTTTCGGGCACATCCCCAGTAGGGGGTGTGCAGGAGGCAGCTGATCGGTGTTTCTCTCTCATCGATGTTTCTAACTCTCTATCCCTCTTCCTTCCTCTCTGTAAAAAATCAATAAAATATATTAAAAAAAACACAAATTAATGACATGGAAAATAACAGTGATACCAAATATTAAGTATTATTTAAAATATCTACATTAATAAAAGAGAAATATGCAAATTGACCATCACCTAACGATGCCCACCAGCCAATCAGGACTGAGTATGCAAATTAACCCAACAAAGATGGTAGCAGCCTCACCCCCCAGCCATTCCGGGTCTCTGGGCAGCATGCATGTAGGCATGGAGTGGCTGGGTGGGGCAGGATGCCTGCTATGAGGAGGTGGATGGGGGTGGAAGGAGCTACAGGAGCAGTGCTCTGGCTGGAGCGAAGACTGAAAGCTCCAACTGGAACAAACACTCTAGCCAAAGCAAAGATGGAAGATAGAGGCCAGAGCGAAGGCCTGGGTCCCTGGTGCCAGAGGAAAACTGGTGCCAGCAGCCAGGGAAAGGAAGGCCTATTGCATGAATCTTCGTGCAACGGACCTCTAGTATTAATATAAAAAAAGAATATTGTAATAACTATGTATGGTGTCAGGTGGGTACCGGAAGTATTATGAGAAGCACTTTGTGAAGTGTATCATTATCTGATCACTGTACTCTACACCTGAAATTAATACAAAATAATACTGGATTTAAACTATAATGAAAGAAAAGAAAAAATTTAAAGAATGAAAAAATATTAATATTTAGTATCATAGTGAGAGGGATGATGATAGAAGTTGAAAAGATGGACAAAACAGATCATGTAGGTTCTTTAGATCATAGTAAAGGATTTAGGAAGGGCATTGGGGGACTGAGTGAAAGAGGTAAAGGGATTAACAAGTACTGCATAGGGAATATAGTCACTAATATTGTGACAACTATGTATGGTGCCAGGTGGGTACTGGATATATTGAAGGGAACATTTTGTAAAACATATGATTGTTTAACCCCTAAGCTGTGCACCTGAAACCGATACAAAAATAATATTGAAAATACATTGTAATTGAAAAGTAAATATTAAAAAATAAATATATAAATAAAATTCTCACCATCATATATTCCATGTTCACATGGCTGAACACTCTCCACAACCCTCTGCCAAAAAATAAAAAAGGACAGAAACTATGAATAGTCATTTCTCCAAAGAAGACATGCAGAAGGCCAACAGGTACACTAAAAAATGTTTTATATTATTAATCATCAGGGAAATGCAATTCAAAATCATAATAACATGGCATCACACACCTGTTAGAATGGCTATTATAAAAAAGATAAGGGATAACAAGTATTGAGAAGAATATGGAGAAAAAGGGAACTTTTATATACTGTTGGTGGCGAACTAAATTGGTGCAGACACCATAGAAAACACTATGAGAGTTCCTCACAAAAATGAGAAATAGAGCTACTATATGATCTAGCATTTCCAATTCTGGGTATATATCTGAAGAAATCAAAACACTAACTTGAAAAGATACATATGCCCCCATGGTTACTGCAGCAATATTTACAATAGTCAGAATACAAGGGAAAAAAACCTTTTTCCACTAATGGATGAATGGATAAAGAAAATATATATATTTCCAGAGGATGGGAGGTGGGATAAATAGGTGAACTGTTTTTTTTTTCTTTTCTTTTTTTTACTTGTTTATTTTAGTTTAAACAAGTTTTTTAAAAAGTAGACGTTTATGACACCATTATTTAACTTTTTCTATTTGTTTGACTGCCTAGAGGTTTTTGTGACTTTAGGGATGCAACATAAAGGTAGATAAGATCTCAAGCAGATCAGTTAATGACAGTATGCCAAGGCAAGCTGCATGCTCTAAAACTCACCCCTCAAACCCACCCTTTCCCTTGAGAAATCTCTTGCCTACAGAATTTTGTACTCTCCAGCTATTGACTAAATTGATGAGTTAATTTTCATTCCCTCTTTTTCCCTGTGGATGTCAGTCACAGGGAATTGTGGTGTTTTTTTTTGTTTGTTTTGTTTTGTTTTGTTTTGTGTGTGTGTGTGTGTGTGTGTGTGTGTGTTTTAATGTAATTTTTGCTTTAGTAAAAAGCCTGAGCATTAATAAGCTGTCTATAATTTTGCAGGCAAAACTATCTTCCTATTTTTTATATTTAATGCTACAATTTTTCAATAATATAAAGATGTGTAGCTGTGGTTTTGGTTCTTGGTTCTCTACCCAATAGTTACATTTTCCATCTTATTTTACTGGCCTGTACCTCCCCTTAATTTCCCATATCTATTTTCTCATTGATACAACATAATGTCTATTCACCTTGCAGACATACTGTGAAGTGTCATTGATTTTTCTGTTTCTAAAACACTTTCAGTGTTTTGGAGAGAGATTGTGTTTACATATAACTTGTTTTTCCTACATGTGTCTTTTTACAAAGTTCAACCTGATAAATATGTCTCTTGAATCTGTGTAAATTACAAATATGTTTGTTAAAATGTTGAAGAAAATTTGCAATGACTATTATACAGAGAGGAACTACATAGAAAGCCCCACTGGCGTTCTATGTGTATTGGTATAGAAACAGCTAATGGTTATAAAATGAGTGTTTAGAAGATAAAAAATAGAAAATTAAATTTTAACTAATTTAGTATACTGAAAATTTAACTTTAAAGTGTTCATATCTTTTCATAAGGTTTTTACTTTATCACTCTCATTCCTCCCACTACACTAATGTAAAAATCTATTAACAGGCACAAAGTAAATTAGATAAATTTTCTTTGCTTATCTAATAATCATTCTTACTTCTTTCTTGCTTTTTCTGGGTTTAATGACACAGATTTTATCAGATGCAATGTGATATAATTTTTTAAAAGAACAACTGTATTTGCAAATAAGCATGCGAGCATTCTTGCATATGGCAGTTCTTTGAAATGGAAAGTTAACTCTTACTTTAGGATATGTAAGGTTGATTATAGGTTTATATACAGAAAACATGATAATTTTCTATATAATTACAAAAAGAGAAAGAAGGCAGCCACAAAGGCAGAAGTCAAGAGTAGTGTACTACCTTATTTTCAGGACAGTGTGCCAATATGATATATACAAGGCAGTCAGGCTATGTGGTCCTATGTTAATTAATAGTCAATTCTCTTGACCCTGGACAAGTACTCAGTTGGTTAGAACAGTGGTCGGCAAACTCATTAGTCAACAGAGTCAAATATCAACAGTACAATGATTGAAATTTCTTTTGAGAGCTGAAAACCGACTTCTGCGCATGGGCCACAAAGTTTCAATCGCATTGTACGTGCGTGCCCACATGTGGTATTTTGTGGAAGAGCCACACTCAAGGGCTCAAAGAGCTACATGTGGCTCATGAGCCGCAGTTTGCTGACCACTGGGTTAGAACATCAGCCCAATAAGCCAAGGTTGTGGGTTGGATCCCAGGTCAGGGCATATACAAGAAGCATCAATGAATGCATTTATAAGTGGAAAAGCAAATCTGTATTTCTCTCTCTCTCTCTCTAAAGTCAATTTTAAAAAGTCATTTCTCTAACAAACTATTTCCATATAACTACAAGGAAAATTACAACATTAAACTTAAGCAAGACAAAGAAAGAGAAATAGCCTAACCGTGGTCGGCAAACTGTGGCTCGCGAGCCACATGCGGCTCTTTGGCCCCTTGAGTGTGGCTCTTCCACAAAATACCACGGCCTGGGCGAGTCTATTTTGAAGAAGTGGCATTAGAAGAAGTTTAAGTTTAAAAAATTTGGCTCTCAAAAGAAATTTCAATAGTTATACTGTTGATATTTGGCTCTGTTGACTAATGAGTTTGCCGACCCCTGGCCTAGTAATAAACAGGTATTGGGGCAATATGGAAAAATGACTACTGAGGGATTTCCAGGCATTGAAGCCATTGCACAAATAAATATACAGATAAAAAATGAGATTAGTGGCAATAACAGATGACAAATTATATGTATTTTATTATTAACTATTCAACAATGACTGTTTTTTACCCTCTCTATCTCATCACTTTAACCAGCACAAGCATTTTATTTCTGTCTCCACTGGGAAGGATAAATGTTTATTACTACAAGGAAGGATTTTCACTTTTGCTGTATTTTTAGCTCTGATCACTGCCAATGGAACCATAAAACTGTCATGAAAAACCCAGATATATAATACCTTTGGTATCATGCCCTCTTGCTTTCCCACTAAGGAAAAAGCCACTATCACTAATCTCTCTCTCTCTCTCTCTCTCTCTCTCTCTCTCTCTCTCATGCACACACACACACACACACTTCTTGGCAATCTTTGAAGTTTCTGAAATAGAGATGAATGGATTGCAAATATGGCTTATTTGTGACAATCTAGGTTATACCTATTGTCTTAGAATATTAAAGACTAGCTCATCCTTTCACACTCAGAATTATTCTACTATGGGCAGTAAATGATATAATCATACTACTGATAGGTACGAAGGGGATTCATGCCTGGCCCAATAAAATTGAAAATATTTAGAAATAATTCTTTCAGAGGTTACAGGATATGAGAATTAGGTGGACGATAAAAAAAAAAAAAAGTAAGTACTGTTTTCTAATTTACTAGCATGGCCTCTCAAATTAATTGGAAATACATTTTGATTTAATTACATATGTATATAAACCCTAAATAAATTGCTTATATCAAGTCATAAAACAAGCTACCACAGCTTATGAAACTACTGTTGTGTGCAAAATCTAAAATTTCCCATGCTTTATATTCATGAACAGTCACACCTAAGAAACTCATCTTATTTCTGTGTTAGCTTTTCAAGGATGTATAGATTTATATTTTCTTGTCATCTAAATAACTCCAAGTTCAGGAATGATAAACATGTTTTTGGTAAAAGGGTTTTTTATTATTTGTATTTTAAGTCCACAATTGCTATTGATTTTTGGCCCAGAATATCATTTAATTTGTTGTATAATTGAGGATATAGAGATTGTGTAGGTCTTGTTTACCATTTCATGTTGTGTCCATAAAATAGTGTCTGACACAGAGATGGACCTTAAATGTTATTTAAATGAAGATTGGAGGAAAGATTATCTAAGATCATATTCCCATTAACTCTGAGGCAAGGACATTACACTTTTATCCTCCGGGGATAGCACTTTGAGTAAGCCCACAGGTCCTGGGTAATGTCAACCTAGTTTAGAATCCTGGCTCTCTCACTTCTTGGAGGTGTAGCTTTTGACGAATCAGCCTATCTATGCTGTTATTGTCCTACCTTTAAAGCAGAGTAGTTGGAAAGATTATGGACTGAAATTCATGATAAAAGCTAAGCATTGTGTCTGACACATTGCAAATTTACAATGGTGCCTGTCTTCTAAATCTTACTTTATCCTCAGATTTGGTTCTAGTGGGAGTGTCTCACATCCTCCTTAAGAAATTGCTGAGTTTTTTTTTTTTAACTCTATTTTGAAACTATGGTTGGTATACAATTATTATACTAGTTCAGGTGTACAACCATGTGATCAGACATTTATATAACTTACAAAGTGATCACCTTGATAAATCTAGTACCCATTTGACTGACACCACATATAGTTATTACAATATTGCTGACTATATTTCCTATAATCCCATTGATTATTCTGTAATTACCAATTTGTACTTCTCAATCCCTTCACCTTTTCACCTACCCACAACCTCCCTCCTATCTGGCAACTGTTAAAATGTTCTCTGTATCTTTGAGTCTGTTTTTGTTCTGCTGAGTTGTTGTTCTTCTTCCTCTTGATTCCCAAGGAACTAAGTGTCAGGAGCTTTCCAGTAGATTTGCCATATTTAGCAATAAAAATGAAGGACATCAAATTAAATTTGAATTTCAGATAAACAGCAAGTATTTTTTTTAAGTATGCTCTGTATTTTTATCTGATAACCTATCCTAAACACTATTCATACATGCTATAGAATCCTCTAGTTGTGTTCACTGTGAAGACTTGGACAAATGATGGATTAGGGTAGGAGAACTAAACTTGGGAGAGCAAAGTTTAGTTGTTTATTTAACCTGATGTAGTGTTATATAAATATAAGTAATGTTTCATTTAACTATTAGCATATGACTGCAATGATAAATTGATTTGAAATAGCCAAATATTATGAAATAGAATGAAAATGTAAACCATTACTAAGGAAACTTGAAAGCATCGAAAATAAATTAATGTTCTTATAACAATATATTGATGGCCAAAGAATAAGTTTGTTCTTTTAAATTCCTATAGAAGATCTAACTATATGTATAAGAAAGACTTAAAGATGTTCTTCACAATTGAAGGAGAGATAAAGACCCCTCAATAAATAAAACCTGAGGGGGTTTGTCAACACCAGACCTGCATTACAAACAATGCTAAAGAAATCCCTTCAAATTGAAATGAAAATATGATAAATAGCAACATGAAATCATATGAAAGTATAAATCTCACTGCAAAGGTAAATATATAGACAAATAAAAAATACTATACAATTGAAGTTATTATCAGTTTAAATTAGTTTTTGTAACATAAGGTGTGTAATTTAAGCCTCTTGGTAACCACAAAGAAAGTACTTATAGAAGATACACTAATGAATCAAAGCATGTGACTGTGAAAAAGAAGACAGCAATAGAGGGAAGAGGAACAAAAGAATAACAAAAATAGTCTAACAGAAAAAATAAAATGGCATTAGTAAGTTCTTTAATACCAAAAACTATTTTAAGTTTAAATGGATTAAGCTTCCCAATATAGACACAAAGTAGCTGCATGGATTTTAAAATATCCAATTACATGTTGTCTACAAGAAACTCACTTTAGATTTAAAGACACACATTGACTATAAGTGAAGTAAAAAAGAACAGTAAAATATATTTCATGGTAACCAGAAGAGAACATGTATATCAGACAAAATAGACTTTAAATAAAAAGTGGTCACAAGAGCCCTGACCGGTTTGGCTCAGTGGATAGAGCGACGGCCTGGGAACTGAAAGGTCCCAGGTTCAATTCCAGTCAAGGACATGTACCTGGTTGCCGGCACATCCTCAGTGGGAGGTGTGCAGGAGGCAACTGATTGATGTTTCTCTCTCATCGATGTTTCTAACTCTCTATCTCTCTCCCTTCCTCTCTGTAAAAAATCAATAAAATATATATTTAAAAAATAAAATTAAAAAATG
Organism: Corynorhinus townsendii; assembly: GCA_026230045.1. Classification (NCBI taxonomy): domain Eukaryota; kingdom Metazoa; phylum Chordata; class Mammalia; order Chiroptera; family Vespertilionidae; genus Corynorhinus; species Corynorhinus townsendii. Next base: position 104,341,741 of record JAPDVU010000006.1, on the reverse strand, counting down.
GTCACAAGAGACCAAGAAAGGCATTATATAACAGTAAAAATGTCAATTCACTAGAGAAACAAGGCAGTGATGCTCATTTGTCCACTCTTATCACTTCTATTTAACAATAGTACTGGAAGTCCTAATTAGAGCAATTAGGCAAAAAATAGTGAGTAAATACATAAATAAGTAATAAAAAGCCTCCACATCAGAAAAGAAATAGCAAAGTTATCTTTGTTTGCAGATTACTTTATCTGCAAATCCTGTATAGAAAACCCTAAAAATTCAATTTAAAACAAATAAACAAACAAACAAGCAAACACAAAATTGTTAGAACTAAAAATTAACTCGGCAAAGTTGCAGAATACAAAGTCAATATACAAGAGTTAGTTGCATTTCTATAACCAAGCAATCTGGAAAGAATATTAAAAAAAAACAATCCCATTTACAAGCATATCAAAAGGAATAAAATACTTAGAAATAACTTATTTAAGGAGGTAAAAGAGTTGTACAAGGAAAACTGCAAAACATTACTGAAAACAATGAAAGATGATACAACTAAATGGAAAGATATCTTGTATTCATGAATTGGAAGTCTTAATATTGTTAAACTGTCCATATGACCACAAACAATAAACAGATACAGTAAAATCCCTATTAAAATCATAATGTCACTTTTTTACAGGCAAAAAAATCCTAAAGTTCATTTGATACAAATGATTCTGAATAGACAAAAAATATTCTTTTATACTTCCTGACTTCAAAACGTATTGCAAAATAAGGTAAAAACGAAAAACAAAAAGAGTATGTTACTGGCATAAAGACAGATATATAGACCAATGGAATAGACTAAAGAGGTCATAAGAAAACACACACATGCATATACTAGTATGTCCAGTGATCTTTAACAAGTGTGTCAAAAATACACAATGGGGAAAAGATAGTCTTTACAAAAAATGGGGTTGGAAAACTGGACATTAGGATGCTAAAGCATGAAATTAGACTCTCATACCATGCACAAAAATAAACTCAAAATGAGTTAAAGATTTAAACATAAAGAATGGAAACTGTAAATCTCATCTAAGAAAACATAATGGAAAATTGTCATGATATTAGTCTTGATAAGATTTATTGAGAATTATGATAAAAGCACAGTCAACTAAAGCAAAAATTGACAAGTGGAATCATATCATATTAACAAACTTTGACCCAACAAAGAAAACAACAAAATGAGAAGGTAGCCTGTAGAATGAGGTAAAACATCCACAACCATGTATACAATTAGGGGTTAATATCCCAAATATCCCACAGCACAGCAGTTAAAAAAATAACCAATAACCTGATTAAAAACTGAAGAAATGACTTGAATAGACATTTCTCCAGACAAAACATAAATGGCCAACATGTATTTGAAAGGATGCTCAACATCACTAGTCATCAGGGAAATGCAAATCAAAACTGCAATGAGCTATCACCTCACCCCTGTTAAAATGGCCATTATAAAAAACAAAAAACAAAAAAACAAAAAACAAACAAACAAAAAAACAAAAAACAACTAGAGGGCCGGTGCATGGAATCATGCACATTGAAAGTAAATTAATTAGAAGGTGGCTGGTGGGATGGGACCGGGTGAGATGGGCCAGACATGCCCTGGAGCCAATGTCCCGCGTTCCCTTCCTCACTGGCTGCACCTGGGGTGGTGACAGGGCTGGAAGGGCATCTGCAGATTGAGTGGGGTCCCTCCGACAGGTGGGGTCCCTCAGCCTGGCCTGTGGGGATCGGGCCAAAACCAGCAGTTCGACATCCCCCAAGGGGTCCCGGAGTGCGAGAGGGCGCTCTGCAAACTTGCTGTCACTGGGCAGGTCCTGTGTTGAGTGTCTGCCCACTGGTGGTCAGTGCACATCATAGCTACCGGCCAGTCAGCTGATCGCTTAGCCTTTTATATATATATATATATATATATATATATATATATATATATATATATATACCTATGTTGGCAAAATGTTGGAGAACTTGGAATCCTTATGCAATCTTGGTTACTATAGAAAACATTGTCAAGTTTCTTAAAAAAAAAAAAACACACACCTAAAACTAAATATACAAATGCTGTATAATTCAACAATCCCACTTTTGGGTATTTAGACAAAAAACTAGAAAATAGTATCTTGAAGAGATATTTTCAGTCCTATGTATATTACAACATTATTTGCTTTGTCATGAAGTGGAAACAACCTAAGTGTCAGGTGAATGAATAAGAAATGTGGCATATATATATGAAAATTCATCCTTAAAAATGGAAATTACATAATATGCTACGATATGAGTGAAACTTGTAGCCATTACATAAAATAAACCAGTCACAGAAGGAAAAATACTCCTGAATCCACCATGAGGTGTATTTAAAGCAGTCCACCTCAGAAGCAGAAGGTAGAATGGTGGTTGCCGGGGCCAGGGAGGGAGTTCCTGTTATATGAGTATAAAATTTCAGTCATGCAACATGAAACAGTTCTAGAGATCTCCTGTATGACATTGTACCTGTAGTGAATCATGCTCTACTACACTTAAAATTTTAAGAGGGTTGATCACATGCTATATTTTGTTTGTTTCTTACCATAAAAAAATGACTTAAGGACAGGAAATGAGAAAAGATTAGCTTCCTTCTCATATTTGGCTCTGATTCCTCTTTTTCACAAAAGTAAAATTTCCAATAAGGATTCAAGTCTGTTTCACATGTGATATTGGTTGATTGAGTCTGAATGCTGTGCAGAAACTGTTTACATTGAATAATCAAATATGCATAACTGCAGTACTTATGACAATATAAAATGAATTGGCTGCTAATATAAACACATTAGTCACACTCTAGGGTTGCAGCTATTCTTAATATTGAACACAGCTATAAAGAATGACAGTTAAAATCTAAAGACTGAAGTACTTTCACAATGAATCAAAACATCAGTTTGACTTTTATGGGCTTTATAGCCTGGTCATATAATATGATAATAATGGATGGTTTATTCTCTTGTTTAATTTTAATCAGCCTTTGCAACTTGGTTGGCAAAAATGAGCACAAATAGATACTGTGTAATCAAATTTTACTAATAGAACATTTAACAGCAATTAATCTTATTTAGAAAATAATAAGGCAGCATGAAAATGTGTACCAATCTGTTTCAGACTTAACTTTGAAAATGAGAATCCTAATACGTCAGCAATTTAATGCATATTCCTAAGCTTATAGACAAGCCAGTATTTCACCATATTCCAATAATATGAAGACAAACTCACTAGCTGCAGTGACAACAGTCATAGTCTTTGTTTCCAAGAACCACTTCTTGCATGAAAAGATAGTTATCTATATGGCAAAAACAAAATGCTTTTGAAGAAAAATAAAGGAGTATAAACATTGGCATTATAATTAGGATATAAAAATAGAGATTTGGAGACCTTGCATCTATCTATAATTATTCTTAGAACTGACCTAGCAAAACATGAGTAGTCTTTTCTTTGTTTTCTTTTTTTTAATCTTAAAAGAGGAGGCAAGAGGAGAAGGAAGGGAAGGTACAAGTGGGATGAGATTTTCATGCAGAAAATTGAAAAAGAGGGAGTTACTTCAGTAAACAACATTTATATGCAAAGATTATTTCCATTTTGAATTGCATGACAGAGCATTAATGAGGTGATTAAAACACAAAAACAAAAAACTAAGGAAATTCTGAGTAATTGTGAAAACAGCATCAGATTAGAACATGATGGTAGGTCTGAATTTCAACACTTCCCTCTGTGTGACCTTGGGCATATTGGGTAACTTTTCTAAATTTGAGTTTTTTCATCCACAAAATCTACACTAATAAAAGAGAAAGATGCAAATTGACCATACTTTCATGATGCCCACCAGCCAATCAGGAATGAGTATGCAAATTAACCCAACAAAGATGGTGATGACGCAGGCATTCGGCACTGCCCCAGCTGCTCAGGGCCTCTGGGCAGCATGGGAAGGTGGGGCCAGAGCGGAAAGAGGTGACTCCAGGGCCGAACGGAAAGGTGGTGCTGGCAGCCAGGGAAAGGAAGGCCCATTGTTGCTTTAATCTTTGTGCATCGGGCTTCTAGTGGGATAATAATAATACTGACTAATTGGATTATTGTGATCCTCATATGTGATAATACATGTGAAACATAGAGTAGAGGCTCAATTCTATTATCTTAGGTACTTGACCTTCCTACCCACAGCCTAGTTAGCTGTATTAACGGAATTAGTTATGTATATACTCTATCTTTCTACAAGATTAGGTACTGTTATTGCAATTTTATAAAAGTTGAATAGTTGTGAAAATACAATGGGATAGACAGTGGAGTGTGAACAATAGGATAATTTAAATCCTCAAAAAATTTTCTTGTGACTGCTTACCCACTTTATTTCAGAGCACAACAAAACCAAAGCTTGTTCCTCAATTAATTACTGGACTGTAGGGTTTGGACAAAGATAGCAAAGAAAATGGACCTTTCCAATTCTAATAGAAGCCTTTCTGTCTGTTCATCTTTTGGATTTATACCTAAACTTTGGAGCAATACAAGGTCCTTCTTCAGATACAATCCATTTACTAGCTCATAGACTGAGGCAAATAAGACTGAAGCTGTATTAGACTTCTAGAATGGTTAAAATCCCTCTCCTCCATCCTCCCTCTCTCTGCCACTTCTAATCTTGGAGGCAAAATCATACATAGAAATGTGACTTTGCTTTCTGTTTCACAAATTAAAACATTTCAAAGTCTTAACACTTCATCTATTTATCATCTGTTTTATACCAGGTTGTATTTCTTGCTTTCTACAGAAATAAATCCCCTTGATCTACTTTATTCAATTAAAAATATTTAATCAGAGTGTAGACCTCCTATGGGTCTACAGTTTGCATTACAGGCTGCAGATAACATTGTTGGATGCTATATGGAGTCCTTGACTAGAAAGAGTTTACAATATACTGAATAAGTGATATAGCCAAATATAATAATGTAAGTACAGGAGGTTACAAGAACATATAGAATCAAAGCCCAGCCTAAATTTAGGAATAAAAGAGTAGTCATTTAAATATTAGAAGAAGTAATTTCTGAGCCAATAATTGAAGAATGAGTCAGCATGACTCAGATAAGAAGCAGTGTGGTATGTGCTTGAGGGGCACTAGAGTTTGTAGTAGAAAGAGTTCCAGGCCAAGCATGCTTGGAGTCCCAGGGTTGAGAGAACATGATGCATTCAAGGAACTAAAAGAACTAGTTTAGCTGGATCAGAGAAGAGCAAAGGGGAAGAAAAAATAAAGACACAACTTAAGGCTGAGGAGGACAAGTATCAGATCATGAAGGATCTTGTATGCAATGTAAAAGTATTGGGACTTTATTATGCAATCATACAAACAAGGGGCATGGGCTTTGTTTCTATTTACTAGAGTAAAATGGTCAGACCTGTGTTTTAGAGTCTTCTGGCAGAAGAATGGAAAAATCAACTGTAGTGGATCACAATTGAGGCAGGAAGAACTGTGAAGAGTAAATAATGGTGATTCAAGTGGGTTAAGTTAGTGCCCTAGGAAAGAGATGGTGGTGTGTGGAGAACAAGACAGGTGTGAGAGATAGAGAAAAAATCAACTGGAATTTTGTAAGTATTGACCTGGTAGATCAGAAAAGGGAGAACTTAAATTCTAGTATGACCTAGATATAGCACAATGTTTTATAAATAAAAACTAGTGGCCCGGTGCACAAAAAAAGGGATTAATTAGAGAAAATCATTTAATATTGCTATTTGCCCTTTTTCTATAATAGAAGTGTCAGAGATGAAAGAAAATTAGTAAAATGTATATGAAAACCTTCCTCCTGTCAGAGTCTGGGGCTTACCACAGGACCCAGAGTCAAGTCCCTGCCCACCCACATTCACCTCAAAATGGAGTGAGACCCAGACCCGGCCAGCCCCCCCACATTGGGCTAGATCCAGACCCAGTCAGTCCCACCCTTGTCAAGCCCTGCCAGGCAGGGGTCATAGCCTCAGGTCCCCTGGCCTGTGGCCAGGACGGGGGGCGTGGCCTGAGTTCCCCAGCCCAGACCAAGGCGGGGGACATGCCTTGAGGTCCCCCGTCAAGCCCTGCTGGGTGGAAGGCATGGCCTGAGGTCCCCTGTGACGCCCCGCCAAGCAGGCGGGCACAGCCTCAGGTCCCCCATCAAGCCCTATGATCAGGGGGTGCAACTTCAGGTCCCCTGGGTAGGGGGAATGGCCTGAGTTTCCCAGACCCAGCACTGGGGGTGCTCCTTGAGGTCCCCTGTCAAGCCCTGCTGGGTGGGGAGCCCGGCCTGAAGTCCTGTGTCAAGCCCCACCTAGTGGAGGGCACTGCCTGAGGTCCTCCAGCCTGGCGCTGGGGTGGGGGGAGCAGCCTGAGGAAACCTAGCCCAGCACCAGGATGGGAAGTGCACCTTGAGGTCCCCCGTCAAGCCCCGCTGGGCGGGGTCATGGCCTCAGGTCCTCTGTCCTAGCACTGGGGTGGGGAGCATGGCCTGAGGTCCCCTGTCAAGCCTTGCCAGGTGGGGGATGTGGCCTGAGTTCCCCTGTCAACTTCTATGGGGGGGGGGGGAGGGCATAGCCTCAGGTCCCTGCTGATTGCTCATTAAGGCTCCTTATGGGAACTTGGCTTCAGCTGTGGGTGCAGCCATCTTTGTGAAGGAGTGATGGTCAATTAGCATATTCCCTCTTTGTTAGATAGGATGTTATTAGCATTCCATCAATGCTTTTTCTTATTCTGAAAAGTTTGCTAATGCAGGCAGATATAATTGAAAGCTCTAATTTATCCTGACATTTTTGCATTAGCTCTGAAACATTCACCAGAAGTTTATTGAGAGCTTATGAGGTGGATAAAGTCAGAATGATTGAGATTTCTTTCTCACAAAGCTAACAGATTTCTTGGAGACACTGACAAGTCAGTTAGCAATAGGGCAGGATAAGAGCTACAAAGGAAGCTCATGGTATGTTAGATGGGCACTTGAACATGTAAGAGAACCTCATCCCAGCTACCTCACAAAATTGCCATTTACTGTCAAACACATCTCCTGGAACTGGGATATGAATTGGCTGCCTCTTCCGTCTCCATCTCTCCACTGTCAGCTATACACACTTGTTTGTGCTTCTTTCTGCGCATCTGGACCACTATCCACTCTATTTTCAACTAAGGTTCTTCTTATTTCTGCTTCTTTAAAACTTTGGCTTCTTGAGGCCCATCAACATCCTTCTGGCCTTTCTTCAAATATGATATACTACTTGAACTAGCTTTGCTAATGACCTTGCCTCTCCATATTTCTTATACTTAAACTGTAACAAAAGAGTCTGATAATCCCATTGGAATGTTTTTGCATTGGGAACATTGAAGATTCTTGCAATCCCTATGCTTTTGTTGTTGTTGGGGCTTCTGACCACTTCTGGTCTAATTATATGACTGGGCAGAAAAAAGGCCCATTATGGCCACACGTTTCAGAATTTCACCGCAAATTACAACGTGGGCTGTTTGTGGGCGATGGAGGTGGAGGTATGTGCACTGCAGCTTTCTCGGGTCAGCTTATTCAATATACAACACACTGAATTGTAGCATTTATGTTGATTCTTAACAAAAAAAAAGGGAGGGGTTTAGAATGGGAAAGAAAGGATGTACCCTTGTTAGTGTTAATTGCAATTACAAAGGGATGTGAGAAGCAAGGCACCTTCAAGAAGCACCAAAGTCAAAATAACTGATTATTCTTCATTTCACTCAGCTAAGACAATGTAAATAGTTGTCTGTAACAATGTTTTTCAAAAAGGAGTCTGTGATTCTCCAGGGAATGGATCAGTAGTTGTAATGGAGCCACGGAGACAGCAAAAGCTATAACCTCCTTTTCTTTGTTTTCAAATGGAGAGAAAACAGCAAAGACATAGCATTTTCCATTTTGTATTTAGTTTTCTAGGATGGTCATAACAAAGTAGCACCACCTGAGTGGCTTAAAATAATTAGACATTTATTCTCACATTTCTGGAGGCTAGAAGTAAGGCTCTGGCAAGATTGGTTGCTTCTGGAAGCTCTAAGAGAGAAACTGTCCCATGCTTCTCTCCTAGCCCCTGCTGGTGACCAGCAATGCTTGGAAATCCTCGACTGGGGCTGTATCACTGTAATCTCTGCCTCCTTCTTCACGTGGTCTATTATAAGGACACAAGTCATGACAGTCCCAGCCCATCCTAATCCCTTATGACCATTTTTCTTAACTTGATTACATATACAAAAATGTGATTTCCAAATAAGGTCACATTCACAGGTACTGGGGGCTTAGGACTTGGACATATCTTCTGGGGGGACACAAGTCAGCCTGAGAAAAGTAGTGCTTCTCAAATGAAGTCTGTGATTCTCCAGGGAGTGATTTAGTTGGTGCACTGGTTCATGGAAACTACCAAGTTGAAACCTCCTTTTCTTTGTTTTCAAGTTAAATGAGTAGAGCATGCTTTTTTCTTGAATAATTGTTGATTTCCTCTGAACTGAGGACATGTTTTTATTTTGAAGACTGAAACTGGATTCAAAATAACAAGCTGGCCCGATGATATGCCTATGTGGACTACTCTATTTTATTGAAAACAGCTATACCAACCAGGTAATTCATATGAGAAACATGAATGAGACCATGAGAACAACATAATTGTACTGTATCAAATGGAAGAAAGCAGTTGTAAACATAGAATGTGGATTAGCTGTGTATTGCCTTGAACTTCCAGTCCTCTGACATACTGCTGACAGCGAGGCTACAAATGGAAGACAAACCGCAGCAGCATGCAGCTATAAGAAGAGAGGTAGCTCAAGTCCAGAAATGTTCTCCAATGAAAACAAAGGCACGCCAAGAAATATAATTTTGAGAAACACGGCCACAGAAGTCACAGACCTCATGAGCAGTTTCTGAAATATATATATATATATATCCTAGAATAAGGAGATTAGAAGGAAAGCCCAGGGCCTAGTCTCATCTGAATTTCCAGGAAGTTTACACCATCTGAGCAGTAGATCTGTGGTATTAAGGGTTTCCCCTGTGAAGGCTGCTCACAGAGCAGTCTCAGTATAAACACCAAATTAAATGACAGTAATCCTTGTTGACATGCAAAGTGTGCCAATCTTACATCTGGCACTCAGTAACACAAAATAAATTTTCATATATTTGAAGGGGATTAATCTGTGTTTCCAGTTCATAAAGATGTTTTTCATAGATATTTTGGCTCTTAGAAAAAGATTTTCTTCAAAGACTTAAGCAACCAACTTTTTATAGAAAATGCCTCAATTGAAGGGCAGATAAAGAGTTTCCCAGACAAGAAAAAGCTAAAGGACTTCATCATCACCAAACCAGTATTATATGAAATGTTAAAGGATCTTCTTTAAGAAGAAGAAAAAAGATTTAAAATATGGACAATAAAATGGCAATAAATACATATCTATCAACAATTGAATACAAGAAAATGAATAAATGAACAAACAGAACAGACTAATAGATACAGAAAACATTTTGATGGTTGCCAGACAGAGGGGATTGGGGAGCTGGGGGAGAATGGTGATAAAAGTGAAGGGATTAAGAAATACAAATTGGCCCAGCTGTGTGACTCAGTGGTTGAACTTTGACCTATGAACCAGAGGTCATGGTTCCATTCCCGGTCAGGGCACATGCCCAGGTTTTGGGCTTGATCCCCAGTAGAGGGCATACAGGAGGCAGCTGATCACTGATTCTCTTATCACTGATGCTTCTATATCTCTCTCTCCCTCTCCCTTCCTCTCTAAAATCAATAAAAATATATTTAAAAAAAAGAAATACAAATGGGATATTACAGAATAGTCATGAGGATGTAAGGTACAGCATAGGGAATATAGTCAATAATATTCTAATAACTAGGTATGGTGTCAGATGGTTGTGAGATTTATCTGGATGATAAATTAGTAACTTATATAATGTCCAGTCACTGGGGTGTATATCTGAAACTTATATAATAATGTATGGCAACTGTAAGTGAAAACTAAAAAAATGATTTAAAAAGAGAAGACTGAAGACAAAGTCACCCTGGGGGGAGCTGAAACACTGAAAGCATTTGTGTCTCTGTGTGTGTACACATTGGTGTATGTGTTTCTGGACTAGAGCTGAGCTGACTAGTTCACAGCTTCACAGCTAAGCTGTATTACAGTTAGGCTGTTTGTATTGAATAAAATTTCTTTCTCCACCTTAAAAAAGAAAACGCCTCCCCCAAATAGAAGAGATAATGACATTTTGTTTTTAAACATAGTATATAAAATATTCTTATAATAGCATTTAAACACAGACTTTTTTTGGGTTTCATTTTTTTCTTTACTGATTAAGGTATTACATGTGTGTCCTTATAGCCCATTGCCCCTCCAAATACTGCCCTTATCTGCCCTTCAATTGAGGCATTTTCTATAAAAAGTTGGTTGTTTTATTGAACAACCCTTAGTCTCATCTACAGCACATTAATGAGGTTGTAGTAGGATAGATGAGCTTAATTTTGGAAAGCAAAATGGGGGTTAGAGGAAAAGTTTCTCATATCCAACTCCCTCTTTGACATTCTCAGTTTGACTTTTAAGACTTCCATGAATGTGCCCTAGCCTAACCATTAATTTATTTCATTTTGTTCCATTAGATTCAATGTAATTAAATTCACTTTAACCAAGATGTATTGAGTGTCTACAATTATCAAGGCTTAATTCTCTTTGGTATTATTTTCTATTATTTATTCCCACTTGAAATATTTTTCAAATGGACCATTTGTTTTGTCTTTATTACAAAACTGTCCTTAAAATATACTTACTTGTATCTCTAGTTCTCTAAATCTATCATATTTGTTAATGCTCAGGTTAACTACAACAACCTCTGTGAAGACTGATTTGATGACCAGTTCAAAGTAAGTTCTTTAATCCTATACTCTGATAGCACCTTGCTTGAAACTATCTTATATTTCTTGTTACCCTTTGCATTATACCATATTATTTGTAGTCATCTTTTCTTCCTTTCTGTGTCTTCTTCTTTATCTAAGCGAATGCCTTGTGCATTTACATAACTAAATAATTTGTGTTTTAAGATTATAAATTAAGAATGTGGAAAGGTCTTTGAAATTCAAATGCACAGTGAAAATGTTTATTTACATTGAATAGAAAATTCTTGTGCTACCGACCATCTGGTGAAAAGTAGGCTGATTCACAGTCATTTTACTTTTACTAGTATTTTTCTATGTATGAACTCAAAAATTTCTGGTATATTTTACTGCTACATGTAACCTTGGCAGCACACTTTCCCTTATTTATTTTAAAGAGTAACTTACATAGAAAAATTCTTTGTGGCTATTTATTTATTAAAAGTTAAATATACTTCCACTGAACTTAAAATTGGTTTATTAAGTTTCTGTATCCTCTTTCAAAAACCATTGCCACGGGAACAGTGTTCAGACATTTTGTCTTCCCCTAAATGTCACACCTGCTATCATGCTATATATATAACATCACATACACACACACACAAATACAGACATTTTTAGTTTTTACGGAGATCAAAGTGAACATTTCACAATGTGAATACACCATTTCTTTATGCTGGTGGCTAGTATTTGGAAAATAATTGGGGAAAACTAGGACACACATGATTTTAAAATATTGACTGAAGGTAATTTATAATCTGAATTATTTTTGTTTTACTGACATGTTATTTTCAAGTGTTCAGCACATCGCCACATAGTTCTGTTATTTTGAAGTCCTTTTGAAGATCACTTGTCTTTTAGATTTAGTCAAGTAAATAATTGCCTCTTCAAGTAATGTCAGTTCTATTAAGAACCTTCACTCTGCCTTGAATTCCTAGGTTAGCCTTTATACCTTTCTCACTCATACAATGAGATGATGGAATCCATCCTTTCACCCTCGTACTGCCATATAATTATGCTCTTAATCCTTTTCATAAAGACATTGACTTAGCTGTTTATTTTCCTTTCAGAAAAAGGGCATATCATCATCACCAGGTAAAATGCATAGATGAAATAGACAAAGATTAGATATAAAGAATTCTGACTAGTGGCATTTGTGTTGAAATATGAGTTCTCACCATTCAGAGGAATCAGCAAGGATTAATATCTACAGGACCTTTTCTTTGAAATCAATTATGTGACCAACAGTGCAGATTCATATCCTCAACCAGGGTCAGCAGATCAGTTACCCTTCACAATTCTTCCCTGATGTGTGCCCTGGAGAAATTACTATGGAATGTGAGTACTGCAACTGCAGGCTTGGTAGGGTCATGCATATTTTAGAAAAGACTCTATATGGAAATTAACTCAAAATTAATTATTTCTTCTATAAGTGTCCTTTCAATAAAGTTTATTTCGTTGTCCAATTCATTTCTCCACATAAAAATCACAATATGAACACTGTTTGGGGTGGGAACTCTATGATAGGAAGACACTATATTAAGTTGAAGGAGTTTATAGCATGGTAGGATGTGTAAAATGGAGTCAAAGAGCATGGTAAATCAAAACTTGATAAGCATCACAACAATATTCAAAGAAATTCTTAGAAATTCAGTGGCTTACTTCTGAGTGGGAGAATCATGGACTAGCATGAGCAAGGACAAAGAAGCAGGGCAATGGATGGCCTTGAGGTTTGAGGGAATATTGTTGCCAATTACAGACATGACAAGTGAGACAGAATATTTGATTGAGGATTTCCTTTTAGATATTCTTTTAGACCTGTTCGCTTTGATTTGCTCATGGAACATCTAGGGAGATTTCTCTAGCATGCAGTAATAAAAGCAAAGCTGAAACTCAAGAAATAGGTTAAGGGGAAATATATCAATATGATGATTGAGTACACTGACACATTGGTTGGAGCTTTAAAGACCATTGACTTATGAAAGATGACAGTATTAAGATAGAAAGGAAGATAGCATACGGGTTGCTAAGGAAATAGAGAGCGGTAAGCAAATAGACAAGAAAATCGAAAACTTGGGAATGTTTATAGTGGAGATAAGGGGAAGAATCAGAGTTAGGATGAAAACCATGAGATTACAGTTAACAAAATGTGTGGGAAACATATAGAAAGAAAAGGGCTTATGAATTCCATCAGTTGGAGGATTAAGATGAAGAAGCAACTCTTAGTTATATTTTTGATACCAGATTTACGGGACTACAGGGGAACAAAGGTTGTATGGGGCTATGAGATAAGTGCAGAAGCAAGTATACACTATCATTCAGGAAAAATAAGGAAGGGCACAAAAAGAAAGGGAAATATCCTGTCATATTTGCTCATTTTGTTCATAGAGCAGACAAGGTTTTAATTAAAATCAATTAGAATTTTCTCTCAGGCTTCAGGCACCTCAGAGAATCATGGAAATCTTTAGAAGTTTGGTGAAATATTTGTTAAAAGCTGAGAATATGACTTTATTAAATTGGTTGGTCCTCTCTGCAACCTGAAAGCAGCTTCCTTCACTCTTTGAAGCTCTCCCATCAGGCTCCTTGCCAGGTGCAACACAGACCTCATTCCTAGTGCAGAGATCCTCTTTCTTTGTGTTTGTGCTGCAGGGCATGTTTCAAGATTGATAGATCAAGTTCTTGGTTCAGCCAGTCTTTAAAACAAGGGCAATTTATAAATGAGCTGTTTCAGTTCTGAGAAAAAAGTATTTGTTGGATCATTACTTATGGAATGTTCTGATCTTCAATACTCTACATATTTTGTACAGTTCCTGGAACCTGAATTATTAAGCTAGATTTTATAGAGGAGGAAAGAAAATTAGCAATGTGGTAATTTTTTTTTTTTTTTATTTTGCTTCTGTTTACCTAGTCTGTCAAATAAAGTATTGGGGACCTTTAAAAAAATACACTTTTGGAAAAAAGACTTTAAAAAGTGCAATTCAAAATCTATGCTGTAAATATGCATCATATAAATTCTGATAGTCCTCCATTGTGTGTGACTTGAGAGGAAAAAGGCCCTGATAGAAAATATTCTATGCTTTTGCTTTTCATTGTAAGAGGAAGAAGGTTTTAGGAAAGTGTTTAAATGGTCACAGTTAAAAACTCAAGGAAAATAACATGATCCTTGAAAATAACTGTAAACAATATTTTGTTTGAAATACCTTCTAAATAGGGAAGTTGGTAAAAATTCTCGCTCTCTTTTTTTATTGCTTTCTAATTAACTAGAGGCCCGATACATGAAATTCATGCAAAGGGCCCTGCCCTCGCAGCCCCGAGCTTGGTCCGGAAGGACCTCTGGAAGGTCGTTCAGCTGTCCAGTCTAATTAGCATATCATGCTTTTATTATTATAGATGAAAGGTGGAAACACCTTGAAACACTTACGGGAAGAAGTAGGTGAGTCAAAGGCTAAATCCTACTAAGTTTCATTAACTCTCTTGAATTTTAGAAAACGAGGATAGCTCTAAAACTCTGGTTGCTTTGCCTAATACAAGTGCAATGAGAACTGAAGATTTGGCTCAATGAACAGTCAATATGTTCTTAATTTCTCAAATATATTTTATAATATTTTCAATAATCGTAAAAATCCAAGTTTTATTTTAACATAGGAACAAGATCTCAAACTTAGGGTTAACTCATGGAGCTTCAAGAATTATTTTTATAATAGATCCTATAGTATTATTCAGAGTATTCATTTTTACTTTACATTTCAAAACAATGTTTTTGTTGCAGTTGAGTTGCTGTCACTTTTGAGCAGTGACTTTTCAGGATTCGGTTGTGAGGTGTAGTCTCATCATATTGTGTATGATATAAGGCAGGGTCTTGACAATATAAAGATGAATTATTCAATTCCAAATGTTTTTAAGGAAAACCAAAACTTTCATTTAAATACTAGAGGCCTGCACACAAAATTTGTGCACAAGGGGGTGTGTCCCTCAGCCCAGCCTGCACCCTCTCCAATCTGGGACCCCTAGAGGAATGTCCAACTGCCCATTTAGGCCTGATCCCAGTAGGATCCCAGTAGGATTGGGCCTATACAGGCAGTCGGACATCCCTGTCACAATCCAGGACTGATGGCTCCCAACTGCTCACCTGCCTGCCTTCCTGATTGCCCCTAAACACTTCTGCCTGCCAGCCTGATCACCCCCTAACCACTCCCCTGCCTGCCTGATTGATGCCTAACTGCTCCCCTCCAGCCAGTTTTCCCCTAACTGCCCTTCCCTGCATGCCTGGTCACCCCTAACTTCCCTCCTCTGCCAGCCTGGTCCCTCCCAACTGCCCTCCTTGTTGGCCTGATTGCCCACAAGTGACCTCCATTGCAGACCTGATCCCTCCCAACTGTTCTCCCTGGCTGGCCATCTTGTGGAGGCCATCTTGTGTCCACATGGGGGCAGCCATCTTTGACCACATGGGGGCATCATCCTGTGTGTTGGAGTGATGGTCAATTTGCATATTACTCTTTTATTGGATAAGATAGAGGCCTGGTGCACAGGTGGGGGCCAACTTGTTTGTCCTGAAGTGTGTCCCAGATCAGGGTGGGAGTTCCCTTGGGGCATGTGGGTGGCCTGGGAGAGGGGCCTGTGGTGGTTTGCTGGCTAGCCACGCCCCCTGGCGACCCAAGCAGAGGCCCTGGTATCTGGGATTCATTTATCTTCTATAATTGAAACTTTGTAGCCTTGAGCGGAGGCCTGGGCCTAACAGGGTGCGCAGGAAGCTTAGCTTCCTTCATTGCCAGAGACAGCCAAGCCTTCTGCTCACTCTGTGGCCGCAGCCATCTTGGTTGGGTTAATTTGCATACCTGCCCCTGATTGGCTGGTGGGCATTGCTTATGGGTGTAGTGGAGGTATGGTCAACTTGAATATTACTCTTTTACTAGAGAAGATGCCAAAATTTGCCTAGCTGGTGTGGCTCAGTGGTTGAGCATCAACCCATGAATTAGGAGGTCATTGTTCAATTCCACATGCTGGGGTTGTGGGTTCCATCCCCAGTAGGGGGTGTGTAGGAGACAGTCAATCAATGTTTGACTCTCATCATTGATGTTTCTATATATCTCTCTCATTCTCCCTTCCTCTCTGAAATAAATAAAAATATATTTAAAAATAAATAAATAAACCAAAATTTAGCAATCATCTACAAACTCCACCACTACTTGCTCTCCTTATTCCCATCAGTTCAGTTATCATTATCTAATATAATTATTTTCTACATTTTTAACCACTTTTAATTTCCAGAATTTTTGAACTGAGACGTGATGTTTTCATTCTAATCACTGTAAATTTAGTTGTGACTATTATTTTGGAAATTCATCTAAGACTAGTTATAAGTTTTTAAGATTCTAAATAAATTATGATCCCACACAGCTAGGATTTTCTTGACAGCAAGTATATCATAAGGCTTATAAAAGAAAATAAATTAAAACAAAAAGTACATTTGTGCATATTTTTTATTTTTTATTTCTCTCCTGGTAACATCAAAAAACTATAAGGGGTAGCCCATTTCTAGTACATTTAAAAAGATGTTTTTCTCATCCTTAAACTTTCTTTTTTATGCATAACATCTTTCTCTCTCTCTCTCTCTCTCTCTCTCTCTCTCTCTCTCTATATATATATATATATATATATATATATATATATACTTTTTCATAGAATCTCAATTCATTTTGTTCATTCGATTTATTCTTTTCCTCGCAACCATTTTTTCATGTGATTTAAACTTTAAACTTACTGAGAAAGTTTTATAGCTAAATATATCAGTTTTGTTACCTAAAGTTTATGAAACTATTTAAATTTCTACATTGCCTACATTTCAGATTTGGATATCACAGTTCGAGTGAATAAAGGAAATATTTGTAAATTCAACAAATATTTACTGAATAAATGCTGAGTTCAAAGTCCTTTGTCTAATGTCACAGGTGGGAATAGAAAAATAGCCACTCAAGAAGATTATAATGTATGTAGTTGGGGCATTATAGCTGAAATACAAGTCAGAATTAGCTGTCATTATGTAGGGCTTTAAGATGGCTGAGAGGATTAAAAAAGACAAATCTGAAGGAGGTGAAATTTGAACTGGTATTCTTTAGAGATAAGTAGAATTGATGTTATGTCTGTGAGGAAGAAAGGGTAGAAGGGATTCCTAGGAATGGGTGAAGCATGAGTAATGTCTCAAAAAAAAAAAAAGGAAAATTATGGGGACACAATTGTAGCTGAACATAACTGGATTATTAGAGATTTATTTGAGATCAGTGGGATATAGAGGCCACCTTGTAGAGGACTTTAATATCTGATTGCATGTATTGAAATAGGTAATTGTGTGCCCTTAAGAAGAGACCTGATAACTTAAAGAATAATAACAGAGCAACAATTAGACATTAGCATTTTCAATTGATTAGAGCAGCAGAAAGGCCTGCAGGCATGAAAGCAGTTTATAAGGATTTACAATAAACATTGTAGTTAAAGAGGAATTAAAAGGCATTGCAGACATATACTCTATAGCATTGGTTCTCAACCTTCCTAATGCCGTGACCCTTTAATACAGTTCCTCATGTTGTGATGACCCCCAACCAAAAAAATTATGTTTGTTGCTACTTCATAACTGTAATTTTGCTACTGTTATGAATTGTAATGTAAATATCTGTGTTTTCTGATGGTCTTAGACGACCCTGCTAGCTGTTCTCAACCTGTGGGTCAGGACACACAGGTTGAGAACCACTGCTGTAGAGCCTATGACCATCGGAAAACACAGATATGTACATTACGGTTCATAACAGTAGCAAAATTACAGTTATGAGGCAGCAACGAAAATAATTTTACGGTTGGGGGTCACTACAACATGAGGAACTGTATTAAAGGGTAGCAGAATTAGAAAGGTTGAGAACCACTGCTCTATAGGCTGTTTCAATGGTGTGAATATGGCCCGAAATGTCATTAATGATCAAAGGTGTAATCCATTTGGTTAATGAGCAAATAGAGGCATCAGTGAAAGAGCGAGAGAGGTCAGAAGGAAGAGTTACCACTGAGGGACAAGTGCCGTGTTCTTTGGTCATGTTACCATTGTGGTTTCAGGGGAGGCATCCAGCTGACAATGTCTAACACCTGCTTATAACCACAGGACTTAAGCTAGGGAGAGAGGACATTTGGACTGGAGATATGGATGAGGGGGTGAATCACTTTCATAGACAGAATTGCTACAGACCATGATAATAGATGAGGAAGCTGAGAGAGAGATTTCAGAAGGTAAACGCATGCATATTGAGAAAAGTAACCTTGAGTAATATGTTAAAATGGGAGCTGGGAGAAAGACAGTGGAGTTACAGAGCAATTTAAAAAGGAATGTCAAAATTTCAAGTACAAGATATGCAATAAAAATAAAATTCTGAGCATAATTAATAGAGAAATTTAGTGGATTCAATCTAGAAATTTAATTTTATTCACAAAAATAGTAAAGATTTTCATGATTAAGAAAGTTGGCAATCTAAATGTCATCAGTTTACAAAGTCAGAGAATATTGGAGTTGAAGAGAAACTTGAGTGCCCAGTTTTCTAGTTGGTAATTGAGTCTTTCTATAATGTTTCGACAAGTGGCTGGAGAAATTTCTCTAATAATTAAAGTTTTCCTCCATAGGGTGAATACCTCTACTGGGCAAAGTAATTTAATCCATTATTTCATTTGTTTTAAAAAATCCTCCCTTTTGACCAGTTAGTGTTGTTCAGTGGTTGAGCATCAACTATGAATCAAGAAGTCTTGGTTTAATTCCCAGTTAGGGCACATGCCTAGGTTGTGGGCTTAACTTTAGTGTGGGGCATGCAGGAGGCAGCTGTTTAATTATTCTCTCTCATTGATGTTTCTCTCTCTCTCTCCTTCTCCCTTCTTCTATAAAATCAATAAAAATACATATATTTTTAAATTCTCCCTTTTGTTGAACCTAAATTTTGCTTTAGTTTCCCACCATCTGATAATTTCAATTATGACTTCAGGAACAATTAAGTGTAAATCTAACCCATCTTTCATTTAACAACTGTTAGTATGTCTGAAGACAACTATATTGTGTCATTTAAGTCTTCTGTTCCCCAAGTTAAATACCTTCTTTCTGTGAATCTATTTATTTTATAACATGGTTCCAGTTGTCTCAGCATACCAGCCACGCCCCTGTGTATACTATCCTGTTGCAAGGTGCCTTCCAAATGGAAGTTTCTAGAATTTGATGCAAAATCCCAAGTGTGGTTTGACCCAAGCAAAGTTTTATTTGGTACTTCTTTGGAGACTGCTACAGATGTAAAACTGTCTTCTTGGAAAGTATATTAAATAGAGGAGCACTGAACTTTCAATCAACTTAAACACAGTTATGCAATGCCTCTTCCTTCTAACACTTATGAGATTAAATTGTTGACTTGGAATGCAAAGCATATCTATTAAAAACTATTTTCATAAATTTAGCCAATTGTACCAGACTGTTCGATACTTTTGCTCCATTTCTGACAGCTAATAAAAGGCTCATTAAACTTTGGCCTGAGGGCAAAATCCAGCTCACTGCCTGTTCTGTAAATAACATTTCTTTGTAACACAACCATGTTCATTATTTCATGTTCATTATTTTATGCTTCATTGCCTATCCCTGCTTTCACTGTAAGTGAAACTCTGCAAACTTGAGTACTTTTAACAAAGAATGTGTGGTCCACTTACTGTAAAATATTTAGTATCTTGTCATTTATAGAAAAAACTTTCCCAATCCTGAACCAGTATATCAAATGTTCATGTCCTTTCCTGCAGATTCTGTGAAAATGCATCTATGTCCTCATGCAGCCTAATGATTAAGTAGTTGGACAGATTTGGTCATTAGAGGCAAAAATCCAGTGAATACATAATCATTTTATTAACTTATTTAACCTGATGTGACCCAAATAATTAAACTATCATCCAGCCTACATTATTTGCTTCATGATGACATGCCTTGCTGAAATTCAGATATACTCTCCCTGCTACACTCCCAGTCATACCAGTCCAGTGACATCCTGACACTGGATGGAAATGGAGTAATTGAAATGACTTCTTAGTGAGCCATGTTTGTTTTTAGAACTCATCATTTTTCTTTCTAAGTACCTGTACCAGCTCATCTTTTCCCATTTGTGTTTCTCTGAAGACTAATCTTGTAGGACCTTAAATAAAGGGTCCAAAGTTAGATAATTTTATAAAATACTACTTGCTATATACTTTCTTTGGAGTCACAATACAAATTAACATGTTAAAAGATGAGAAATTCTATAGTAAATATAACTGCTGAATAGGAGTCAATGTATTCCTCCCTCATGTTATTTAACCACAATACTCCCTTTTCTTCTTATAATGTTATTTTCTAGAAACTTTAGAAAAAATGATAATTCCCTTGAGGAATAATGTAAACCAAATTAGCCTCAGATGATGAAAAACTATTTCTTGGGGGCAGGAAAAGTAGATGGAAAATAAGCAGGAATAGTTTGGAGTATGGATATATCCCAAAACTTAAAAAAAAAATAGTAATATAGTTTTATTTTAAGAATGAATGTTTATTTTGCTCTGTTTTTCTTAAATTTACTGGGCTAAAGTGGCATTTTTTTGCACAGTGGTAAGAGTGAATTATAGCCTCATTTTTATAAGAGTAGTCAGTTATCATAGAAATAGCCATAGGCATAAAAGAAAGGAGCAAAACATATTATAAATATGAAAACCTTCCATGAGGACTAGGGTTATTTCTTACTGATTTGTAGTAAGTACTCATTAAATTGTTGTTGAATGAATTAGCAAATGAATTAAAGCATACATTTTAGAATATTTTTTGTCTTACTCTCTTTCCATGTACTAGTAATAGAGATTTTCCCATGCTACTGGTAAGCAAAAAAAAAAAATACTTTTTTTCATTGTTTTTTGTATCAAGACATATACACAAAAACCAGATATCCTAAATTACAAGATGAAAGAAATGTGAGTTTATCCATTCTATAAAACTAAATTTTAAAATTTCACATTTGATTAAAGCAAAACAGTCACCTTAAGTATTTCTACATTCATAGCCTTTGGAGACAGAGTTTGAAGTCAATAACCATTGGGTGACAAAATTTCTTGGTTTAAAATTTAAAATGGACATAAATTCAGTAACATAAATGTGCAAATATCTTAGATAAGAACTGCAGGTTTTCCTCTAAAACTGCTTAGGAACATGTTATTTTAGTATATCATTTTTAAACATTTGAGGAAACTGTTCAAAAATGAATATTTAAACATGATGATTAAAATATTTATCAATCATCATTATACCTTCTAGGTAACCACTGACATAGAAAAACCCATTGATAATTTATTTTAATCATAAATATAGTCTAAAATAAAACCCTAAGTAGCATTAAAACAACAGAACCTGTGAATTTTCCACCAATAGGCATTTTCATTTTTTATTTGACTTGTTTCAGATGTCTCAAAATATCTCTTACAGGTACTATTACTTTAAAATTCTGGTAGTTGCCCTAACCGGTTTGGCTCAGTGGATAGAGCGTCAGCCTATGGACTCAAGGGTCCCAGGTTCGATTCCAGTCAAGGGCAGGTACCTTGGTTGCGGGCACATCCCCAGTAGGGGTTGTGCGGGAGGCAGCTGATCGATGTTTCTCTCTCATCGATCTTTCTAACTCTCTATCCCTCTCCTTTCCTCTCTGTAAAAAATCAATAAATATATTAAAAAAAATAAAAATAAATAAAATGCTGGTAATTAGATTCATCCTGTATCTCATTTTTTAATATATTAACAAATGCATGCTTATTATAATAGCACATTTTTTCAATGTGTTTTGATAACTGTATCTTAATACATTGAATTCTTTTACACTTCTCTTCATTGTATGCATTATCCTGATAAGAAGAGCATAATAAATTCATAGCACAAAAAAGGTTAGGAACTCCATTAAATGTTAGTTCTTAAGCCTTTCCTTTGCTGTTTTTACTCCCTAGCAGGCCTCACTTGAACCTGTTAATGAACTCAGAAATGTTAAGTCCCAAGAGATTTGTTAATTGAAAATGAAGCAATGTCACTTTGTTGTTAGCCTATCACTCTGTTGTCCAGCAATCTGTTTTTGTTGAAGTGCAGGTGTCCTCAGGAATCACACTTCTTTAAGGTGCAAGTAGCATAGTCATGTAATTCAAAGAATCACAGGATGGCTCTCAAATATAAGTAGACACAGAAAGAAAACATGAAGGATTTAGAAAGATTCATTGTTCCGTTTTCTTGGCAATGGCTCACCTAAGAAAACTGTCTCTCATTTTAATCTTTGTTTCTCCATTTTGTGTCTTTTTGAAAAAAAATATTTTTCTTGATTTCAGAGAAGAAGGGGGAGGGAGAGAGATAGAAACATCAATGATGAGAGAGAATCATTGATCAGGTACCTCCTGCACTTCCCTCTTTGGAGATCCAGCACACAACCCAGGCATATGCCCAGACTGGGAATCAAACCGTGACCTTCTGGTTCATAGGTCCATGCTTAACCACTGAGCAACGGCAGGGCTCCACTTCCTGTCTTTTACCTCACTTTATTCTCATTATTTCATTTGGATATTATCATGTTCCTGATTTTTTTTTTTTTTTTATGATTTAGGCCTTTAAGTTAGATGTGTGCTTCTAATAGCAGCTATTCCATTTTTTTAAAAAATCTTTATTCTTGTAAGTAATACATATATCCCCCTTTTTTTTTTCCCATTGACCTCTTCTAGCCTGCCCCTATTTACCGCCCCAGGCTTTCACCATACTATTGTCTATGTCCATTGATTATGCATACAAGTTCTTTGGTGCAGCTATTCCATTTAAAAGAATATATTTCTCATTCACCACAGAAGATATTTGGCCTTCTCACCCCACACCACTTCAATTTCCACTGTGGATGATTATGACAATCAAGATTCTGTGTCAGACAATTTTACTAAGAGACATGTAGTAACTAGCTCATTCTTTCAGCAACTCCTAAGTAAAATTACTGTCCCACTGGAAACTTTGACAAAGATTAAACTCTGATAACTCAGTAGGTTTTTGTCTGCAACTGGGACCTGGTGCTTTGTAAATTTAGAAGCTTGCAAAAAGTAGTCCCATTAAATATCTCATGCTTGGATCCATATAGCTACGTAACCCCCCACTCATTTTCATCATTGCACTGCTTTCTTCAGTATATCTTTTATTGTTTGTTCCATCGATAACATCTCCTCATTTGTATTAGTCTGGGTTCTTCAGAGAAACAGAGCCAATGGGAGGTTTTTACACATATGCATGAGAAAGAGAGAGAGAGAGAGAGAGAGAGAGAGAGAGAGAGAGAGAGAGAGAGAGAGAGATCATAAAGAATTGGCTCATGTGGTTATAGAGGATGAGAAGTCCATGATCTGAAGTTGGCAAGTTGGAGACTCAGGAGAGCCTGATGGCATAGTTGTAATGCTAATTTGAATCTGGAGACAAGAGAAGATTGATATTTCAGCTAGAAGAAAGCAGGTCAGACAGTGAATTCTCCCTTACTGAACCTTTGGTTCTTTTCAAGTCTTCAATAGATTGGATGCCAGCCACTCACATTAAGGAGGGAAATCTGCTTTACTCAAATTCAATTTAAATGTTAATCCCAACTAAAAACACCCTCATAGATATATCCACATACAGGCCACATGTTTGGGCAAACCTCCGCCACCTCCCATGGCCCAACCAAATTGACATAAAATTAACCACTACACTATTGATGTTTATTATAATCTATTTTATGCTAGGGTCATTGTTAGCAAACATTCTTATATCTCCAGGTTTTTTTTTCAGAGAGTGATCAATATCTTCACTCCTTACTCACTTTTCTATTTTGAAACTTAGATTTCTTCTTATATTAAGAATTTTTCATTGAAGACCACTGCAATCAAGGCTGTTGGAAAATTCATACAACATAGAAAATATGGATATTCTTTAGCTCTCCATTGACAATTCCAGACAATTATTTTTCTGCCCTTCTTTGATATTCTATGACTAGATAGGACACCCCCAGCCCTTCTAGGTTATCATTTACCTACTTCACTTTCCCTATTAATTTAGAATTTTGGCTTCTAGCTAACATTTTTTTTATCATGATGCCTCACATCCTCTTTAGTAACTTTAATGTCTTTGTATATGACTAATCCCTTCCTCAAAAATTACTGTGTTCTTTGAATTTAAAATATGGCTCATAGTAAATCTTAACAACTCATACTCTTATAGTTTATCTCTAACCTTGTTAATTTATTGATCAAATTATGAAATTTTAAATAATAAAACTCTAATAAACCAATCTTTCATCATATTCTATTGTCCCTTCAGATCTCCCTGTTTTATTCCTCTGACACCTGTTCTTTGCCTTCTTTTTCTCTGGACCCTTCTTTTTCTCCACTATCACTGTTAGGTTTCCCTTCATGACTGTCTGATCCTGCTGACATAGTTTATAACATTAATTTAATCTCCTTATTGCCAACGTCTTCAATGCTTTCACCCTGTAGATTTCCAGAACACTTTTTCTGAAACTCCTAAATGATTCATTCTAATCACTTGTAATTTTTGCTTCAATATAAGGGGTGTTGAGTGATGTTTAATAAAAAATCTATTTCAAATGTTAGCTGTTGTCTCTACAAACATATAATCAGAATTGGCTAAAGAATAAAGTTCAACCTCTTAGCAAAGCAAAAGAGAAACCCATGATGTGACCCTATTTACTCCTTTTCTAGACATAGTTTTCAGTAAATGTCTGTTCATTTTACTATCAAGAACTGGGTCAAGTCTGAGATTTTGTCCTAATCACAAGCTAACCAAATTAGCCTGCCACAATTTCATGGACGTTGGCAGAAAACATGAGCCCTCTGGTCTAAAGTTTAGAAAAGAATTTAAACTTGCCCAAAGAGGTCTGGCTTTTGTCTTCAGTTTCTGGGAGTTAATGTCTAAGTCCTTACACAGGGGTCCTCAAACTTTTTAAACAGGGGCCAGTTCACTGTCCCTCAGACCATTGGAGGGCCGGACTATAGTTTAAAAAAAAACAAACTATGAACAAATTTCTATGCGCACTGCGGGCTCGGGACAAGTCGGCTGCTAAGCAGGACAGGCAGCGGCACTCGGCGGGCCGGATAAATGTCCTTGGTGGGCCGCATGTGGCTCACAGGCTGTAGTTTGAGGACCCCTGCGTGTATTCCTTGAAAAAAGTGTTTGTCTACCTGGGAGCCTTGAGCACTGCAGACAGTGTGGCAATGCTATTTGTAATAGGGGTTTGGATCCCGTTGCATCAGCTAGACCTCTGGAGGGGCTGGAGACTAAGGTCAACTACAAGGGCAGTCAGCCATATATAAATGATGGAGTCCCAATAAAGATGGTGGACATCAAGGTTCAGTTGAATTTCTCTGCCTGGGAATACTCAGCGGGAATATGACACACCTTATTGGGAGTAGTGAACAGACATATGAGTCCACTGGAGGAAGACAACTGGGAGTGTCGTGTTTGGAATTCTTTTGGACACCACCCACTTTTCTCTTCCCTTGGCTGACTTTAATCTCTACTTTTCTTGCTATAGTAAACCATAATTGTGAGTATAACAACTTTCAATGAGTTCTGTGGCTACATCTAGCAAATTATCAAAACTGAGGGTAATTTTAGGGATTCCTGAACTTTGTATTTAGTATAAGAAGTGAGAGTGGTCATGTGGACTGTCCTCTAACTTTACAATGATACAAAGAACTCTATTAGAACACAGGGCACAGTATGAGTATTACATATGCATCAGTTTTCCTTGTCCCCCAAATCCCATGTGGGTATTTGGAGAGGTCTAACTGGAGGCTGTATATAGAATGGGCTTGAAGCATAACTGAGGAACTCAGAACTTGGAGAATTTGAAACTTTTATACTAGATACAAAGCATGCCTATATCTTAGAAGACACTATGTCTTCCAAGGCCACAGTCCAGAAGTTTAAGTTTACTTTATCTTCTAAGTTTACTCAGTATAGAAAGATCCTTGAAAAAGTAGTTTGGAACGAAAGAACAGTTAGTGCCTCTTTAGCATGATGTGCAGAAACATGAGAGACCCATGGAGAAGTGTCTTCCCACAATTTCATGCTTCAATCACACCAAACTACCTACACTTTTCCTAAAGTACTTTCCTGGATCACATGCCTGTAGTTTGTTCAAATTGCCCTTCTGTCTGAAATATACTGATCATTGTAACAAATATTTTCATTTTCAAGATTCTTTTCAAAGAATATTAAAAAATGCTCTTAAATTCACCTTTCTATCTGGTCTTCATTACTAAACACCTCTCTTTGAGCCCTCATGTAATCTCCTCAAAATTCTGCTGCAACAATTACATCACTCTATTGTCCTTGCTTGTTTAAATGACTTTTTATCTCTGCTGAAACATACAGGGACCACTGCTGATTTATCCTTTTATACCTTGGGTAGCATTGTTCCATCACATAGTAGTTACTAGGAAATATGTTGAAATGAAGAACTAGTCCACGTTTTTATGAAAAAGAATCTCTATTTGATTCAAAAATTTAATCATTAAAATTAGGACAGAGCACAGATGAAGTTGCTTCTAATTTTTCCAACTATATTCATGCTATTGACTCAGAAAATAGAACCATTCAGTAACTCAAGACTCAATTTGTGTCTATAAGGGCCTTTATGGTACTCAAAGAACAAGATCCTTACAATTTGTTTCCATTACCACTTATTTCCTGGAATCTGGTTATTTCTCACCTTTCCACTTTTACCACCTGGGTTTAAGACATTACTTTTCACCTACTTTACTTAACAGCCTACAGTTTGTCATTTTGCTTCTACCTTTGCCCTTGGAGTCCCATTACAGCAGCCAGAGTGATAATTTTATACCATAAATCAGATCAGACCTTTTTTCTGCTCAAAAAACCTGCAGCAGTTTCCTCTTTCCTTCACAGTAAAAACCAAATTCTGTAAAATGACTTTTTTGGGGCTGTTTCCACTCTCTGAAATTTGCCCCCCAGTTAATCCATGTGAATAACCATCAACCATAAATGTCACTAACTTAATGAGTACCTGCCTAATGAGGATTATGCTAAACACACTTTTGAAATTTTAATCTGTGCCCACACCCTAAGCACTCTTGATCTTACATTTGACTACATTTGTTCCCTAATACATGCTATATAATTTACTCATTTGTTTGTTTATTGTTTACTGTAGGCTTCTTCCGGAATGTAAGTTCCATTAGGGTGGAGACCTTTGTTTGCTTTTTCTACTGTTAATTGCAATGCACTTAGGACAGTGTACAGTGCATTGTAGGTGGTCAATAAATATTTTTCTGTGAATCAATTAATGGATGATTTAGGTACACTTATGCAAATATTACTTACATTGCTTCAAGTTGGAAGCAGGGACAATGAAGGATAGAGCCAGGATAACAGTGAGTAAGAATACATTGGGAAAACTGAGTATAAGGCACATGTGGGACAATGTGAGACTAGGCACTCAGATTTTGACCACTTGATAGTGGTTGTATGGGTTAACATGGCATCGCTTATGTGAACTTACATGAACTATTCCTATCATGTTTGGGTATCTCTTTCTTGAGTAGAATTGGTATAAAGAAAGGAATGATTTTTAACCAAATTATATATGCTCTTAATTTAATGTTACCAGTGCTCCTTTCCTTAGTTACATATATGGTATATTAATTTTAAATTAATATTATGATTTAAATAATAATTTATTATTTTCATTAATTATATAATTATTTTCCTGTAAGACAGGTCATTTATTTTTCACAATATTCAATTCTGTCACTTCCCTTTCCTTGGAAATGATATAGTTTGGTTCTTATCTTTGCTCTGATAACTATAGGAAAAACCAGAACAGAAATGTGACTCAAGTGAGCAGCAGCAACACATACACAGGGTGTGGTTTATTCTGTATTAGATAATCATGCCTTTGGGGATTAC
Organism: Corynorhinus townsendii; assembly: GCA_026230045.1. Classification (NCBI taxonomy): domain Eukaryota; kingdom Metazoa; phylum Chordata; class Mammalia; order Chiroptera; family Vespertilionidae; genus Corynorhinus; species Corynorhinus townsendii. The sequence continues at coordinate 104,313,816 of JAPDVU010000006.1, read as the reverse complement.
AAAATAGTCAACATAATTCTGAGATCTTTATTTTGAGGGTACATGGCTTCCATGGATAACACATTGGAAAGATGTACGTGTATGGTTGTGAGGGTGGAAAATATTTTGTTGACTCTAGAAATTTACTTTTATTGTAATAAATAATTAATTATTTTTGTGAGTAATTAATTATTTATGAATCATCTAGCCAGAGTCTAGATGATGTTTTATCATGTTTTATAATAGTGAGACTCATAAATATTTCCTCTGGAAGACTGACTCAATTTTTTTTTTATTTTTTTATTTTTTTCTAACTCTTTCTTCAAGGAAAAAATCTCCTTGGTTTAACTAATCAAGGTATTATCTAAAAGTGTTCTCTTTTTTTCCTATCCCATAAAATGAAATCTTAATATAATATTTAAAATCTTTATTTTAGTTCCATCAACAGTTTTATGTCCTCATAATACAATAAAAGTTGGTGATTAAGTAAATTGTTGAATTTTTTTCTGCCTGAGTTTTGTTATGTGTGCTAATCTTAAAGGACAAGTTACCAAGTTTAATTGCACTGTGCATGTTTATATTATTGAATTAATGTCTACTATGAACAAAGCTGAAAGATAATACTACAAGCAATCCTAATATAAAACCAGACAGATATAATGCTCAGCAGTGTTTGGAACAAGTTTGTGCATGAACATGTTCTGCAAACAACTTGATATTTAGATCTAATGAATATTTCCTAGTTGGAAAGTAAATTGCTGAATGTGCTTCCTGGCATCATCTTCCTACTGCCAGCACACATCTTGTTTTCCTTTGAAAGATCTTTCATAAAGGGATTGGTGCCTTCAAACCAGTTGGAGCTAATCCTTACACGCTGTGTTCCCTTATTGCACACCAGAGAAAAATAAACACTAGATTTTATATTATGAAAATGAGCCCCTTCAGGTTCTCACCTTTGTCAAATGATATTTTTTTTCTCTCTCAAAATATTTTATTGTACTGCACTCACCTTTTTACATAAAGGAAGCACTTGATGGCTTCCTTTTGGCATATCTGAATTGCCAGCAGCACTACTTTTGCACTTTGGGACCATTATTAAGTAAAGTAAGAATTACTCGAGCAAAAGCACTGTGATACCACCGTAGTTGATGTGATAACCAAGCTGGTTAGTAAGTGATGTATTCAGAGTGTTCACACTGAACAAGGGGATGATTCACATGTCAAGCGGGATGGAGCTGGACCACACAAGATTTCATCACACTACCCGAAACAGTGCAGAATTTAAAATGTATAAATTGCTTATTTCTGGAAACTTTCATTTAATGTGCCAAGTATCTAACTCTTAGACATATTTCTTAAGAAAACACACACAAAAAACACACACAAACAAACAAACAAACAAAAACACACACAACAAAAATAAAACCCCATCTGGACATCAGATATTCCTTAAAAAAAATTTTTTTTAATTTTGTTATTGATTTCAGAGAGAAAGGGAGAGGGAGAGTGAGAGTGTGTGTGTGAGAGAGAGAGAGATATCAATAATGAGAGAAAATCACTGATTGGCTGCCTCTTGCATGCTCCCCACTGAGGATCGAGCCCGCAACCTGGGCATGCTCTCTGACTGGGAATAGAACTGTGACCTCCTGGTTCACAGGTCGATGCTCAACCACTGAACCACACCAGCCTGGCCAGATATTTATTTTCATAAGCTTACTAAAATGCTTTTGTGTACTAACACAAAAGCAAGAGTGAAATGTCCTGTGGATTTTTGTCATTGAAATAGGCTTTACTTTTTGAGAACTGAAACTAATTAAGCAGGAGAACTGGCACCTTTCTTTCTGCTCTGTACTCAATTACTGAGCATTTATTTTACCTTGCATGCATTTCATAAGTTGTTCTAGTATTTTCAAAGTGCTCATACTGCCTGGCTGGTGTGGTTCAGTGGTTGAGTATGGACCCATGTACCAGAAGGTTATGGTTCGATTCCCTTTCAAGGCACATGCTCAGTAGAGGGCGTGCATGAGGCACCCAATCAATGATTCTTTCTCATCATGGTTGTTTCTATCCTTTTCTCTCTCTTCCTTTCTCTCTGAAGTCAACAAAAATATATTAAAAAATAAATGAATATTGTAAAGTAAAAATTTTCTAGATGTAATTTACTTATAGGATATTTTTCCTTACATATATTACACTACTATCCCCCCTTTTCTTTTGATTAATGGAGGCTTTTGTAAATTTTATAATACAGTCTTGATAACTTTAAATTTTATTTTTTTTTTGCCCAAAAATATGACTGCTTTAGGTTCATTGCATGTTCAGGAATTTTACCATGAGATGAACTACCAATAAAAATTTTAGTTATCACTTTAGGAACAGATTTTTGTCCAGTACTATTAAATTTTCTTGAATATTTACTTATTTTGATTAGCCTATTTAAATTAATTTGAAAACTTGATTACTATTTTACTATAAAATTTAATACTCTACCAACAATCTTAGTTTACCTTGTAAATATTAATGGAAAAGATTATTTGTATTTTTGAGTAGGCCCTGAACATTCCTGATGCTAGGCTGGATTTAGATATAGGGCAGCTGCTGTCGGCCAAGTCTCTGTCTGTTACCTGGGTCCCGATCTGAGCTGGGCCGAGTCTCTGTCTGTCACCTGTGTCCCAATCTGAGCTGGGTGTGGGAAGCAAAGCAGTCATGGGGGCAGGAGACCTCCCACAGAAGGGGTGAGGGTTCAGGCACCTTCAGGGTTGGGGGGTGAGGGTCTGTGCCCCACCTCTGTTGACCCCCAAGTTCTCTCCTGATGGCCCCTCTGCAACTGTGCCTGTCTTTGGTTGTTCCTTCCCTGAGGAATCTTACCTGTCTCTGGCTAACCAGTCATCCTCCGGGGCCAAGCAGGGTGATGTGAGGTTCAGTTCTGTCTCCTTGGTAGCCTATGCCTCCGTGGCCTCCACGCCCAGCACCTGCCTTGGGATCCCCTGGCCTGCTGGTGGGGTCCCAGCGCTGATCACATATCTCGGGGAACTCAGGTTTCTTCTCCAGTGAGGGCCCAGCTCACACACTTGGGCAAGAGACAGATCCATGGTACCAGCCACCATGAGGCTTTGTAATGCTAACAGCAAGACACCCATGAAAAACACACATGGTGTCTAAATAAGACAAAGGAAATAGTTTGGGCAAAAATAAAAAGGATCCCAAACCAATTATATAGAAAAGATTCCTTTATTAACTTGTGGTTGAGAATATGTTTGTATATTTTCAGGAAACAACTCCAAGACCATGTAGATTCCTGCAACAGAGAGGAATTGACAGGTCTGCTCCAACCACAAAGACAAGAGGAGAAACAGTCCAGAGATGGAAGACGCTGACAACGCCTTGCCACACCAGCAGTCAGCAGCTGTGCGTCACTGCAGGTTGCCTAGGACCAAACCAGAGAGGTTCAGACCTGCATTGCCACCATGTGCCCACCATCCAGATATCGTTGTTGATATGTACACATAAGGAACTGTTAGACATTGAAACAGGGACTCAGAACTGTTGGACATTGAAATTGGGACTCAAACATCTTTTGTTATTATATGTTTATTTCTAGTCTGCAGAGGCAAGATTTTTTAAAAGAAAGAAATGGTGGGAAAAATAAACACAGAGGCAAAGAAGCATTGAACAGACTGTCAAACTACAGCAGGAAGGCAGGGGAGGTTGCGCAGGGGGCAGGGGGGGGGGGCGGCTGTAAGAGACCAACCGAAGGACTTGTATGCATGCATATAAGCACAACCAATGGATACAAGACACTGGGCGGGGGGGGGGGGGGGGGCGCGGGCAGGTGAAGACATGTACTGGGGGGGTAGGGGAGGTCAGGGGGAGATCAATGGGGGGAAAAAAAGGAGACATATATACTACTATTTGTAATACTTCAAACAATAAAAAAATAAAAATAAAAATAAAAATAAACAAAACAAAAAAACTTCCAAATAGAAAAAAAAGAATAAATAAATAAAAATGCTCATATTAAATATACTATACATGTAATGATCTAATAACCTATGCATTCTGAATATGTATCTTGAATATTGAGAGAAAAGAATTCATAGGATACAATTTTAAAACAATTTCAGTTTTTCTCATGTCCTCTTTTAAACTGGCTCTATGTTGGTCTTCCCTTCTCTGTACTAAATGATTGGCAGTTAGTTTAGTTTGTTTGCTATTATTAGATGATTTTTTAAGACCTCCTGTCTCTTTATTCCTCAAAGGACCTTCACTCCTTTAATTAATTTCACAAAATTCCAAATTCAATTCAAAATGTCTCCCACCTCTTCCTCCATCTCATCTCAGCCTGTCAAAGGCTGCTTCTGAAAGTGGAAAAGGGGCACACAACCAGTTTTTCTTTTCTTGTCTTGTCTTGTCCATCACCAACCCCGACTCCTAGTTCCAGCTTCTGCCCTTCCAAATTTGGGGACAGGAAGGGAAAAGCCACACCAGACAGTGTTTAAGCAGGGGGTGGTTTTGCTCACTGTGACACATTTTTAAAATGGACTCTCTCATAGGCACCTTGAGATTTTTCCATCTCTGGGAATCTCTCCTCTGTAATCTTCTTGACACAAGTACAAACCTCGGCTCTAGCTGGGCCCTTCCATTACCCATGTCTTCCTGAGGGCTCAGTCATGTGCAGCTCTTTGCAAAGTCTCCTTCCTTTCCAAGGACCTGTGGCTCTCTGCGAAATTGCAGTTAACATCCCGGTGGGAGCCCCTGTTCACTTTATTTATTTATTTATTTATTTATTTATTTATTTATTTATTTGCTTATTTATTTGAATTAAACTCTTAGCTTTCTCTGTGAACCCCACTTTCAAAATACATATATATAATTTCAGAGAGAGAGGAAGAGGCAGAAGGGGGGGGGAGAGAGAGAGAGAGAGAGAGAGAGAGACATTGATTTGTTGTTCTACTTATTTATGTATTCCCACATGTGCTCTTACCAGAGACTGAACCCACAATCTGGCATATAGAGACAATGCTCTAACCAACTGAGATACTTGGCCAGTGTTGTCATTGTCACTTTAAACAGCTTCTTACCTTTTAGCTTTCTGAAACTTTATAATATACTGCTCTACTATATTTCCCAGATTTCAGAAGACATACCCAGTTCTCTGAGTGATCCCATTGAAGTTCTGGAGGACCGTCTGCCCTTTAGTCTCCCGTGGGGCAGGGGTGGGCAGGCAGATGGGGTGCATATGCAATACTGCTTTCTCTAAAATATTTGTTCTTCAACTTTCTGGTTTAATTTTTGTCTTTGCTTCTATAACTTGAAGATACTTGTTTGACAAAGTTCACAAAACTGGTTTGGCATCTTTATCTCAGACCTGATAGGTGGTCTTGGACCTTTATAATGCTGCAAAATTTGATACCTACTTTCTTGCATTCTTAGTTGAAAAAAAGACTGAAAAAGAATCCCATTTTAATATTAAAAGGCAAAACTGAGAAACAAAAGTTTACAATATTCCATACCAACAATTGGTCAAGATGTAGTCTAACATTTATAGGATTAATTTGACATTATTATATCTATAATATGATGCTGCTATGTATCTTTAATATATTATTATTATTTATTAATAATAAAATAAGTTATAGAAAATTTATAAATTTAAATTTAGCTATTTCATGATGAAGCAGTTTTCCTTTTAACTATTTACAAAGCATTCACTGAATGAATGTCTATTGAATTACCACAAGGTGGCAGGTACTATACCAGGTTCTGGTTACATGGAAGTGACCACACCCTTATGCATTATGGTGCTAGTGCATAAGTGGAGTAATAGTTGAATAATCACAGACAAATGTAAACTCACAACTGTGAAAGATTACAAAGAGTTGGTACACAGGGCTACAAATCTGTCTCAAGGTAAGAGCAGAGGAAAAATAGGGATTGCCTGAGAAGGGGGGCGGGGAAGTTGAGAGAAGATGTTTCTAGGCATAGAGACTGGTAGGAACAATGTCTTCATGGAGAGTGGAAGGAGTAATTCAGGCGATATATTATCTATAATAATAAAAGTGTAATATGCTAATTAGACCAGACGTCTTTCCGGAAGTCTTTCTGGATGACCTTTCAGATGAAGCTGGTGCTGTGAGGGAAGCCAGGTCAGTGGGTGTCAAAGGGAAGCCAGTGCTGGCAGCTGGGGGAAGGAAGGCCTACTCTTGCACAAATTTTGTGCACCGGGCCTCTACTAGGAATATATTAAGATTTGTCTTTTAGCTAAAGACAAAAAGATGACATTGATCATTGCGGGTAGGCAGAATGACACCCCCCCCCCCCCCGCCAAAGACATCCTCTTTCTAATCTCTGGAGCCTGTGAATATGCTACTTTTGATGGCAAAGATATTTGCAAATGTAATTAAGGTTATGGGCCATAGATAGATTATCTTGGATTATGCCTGTGTGCCCACCTAATTGCAGAACCTTTAAGGGCAGATAACTTTGGTTGACTAGAGGCAGACAGATGCCGCAGAAGGTAGAGATATTCCACATGGGAGAAGGGTTTGACATACCATTGCTGGTTCCAAGATATGGGGGCCACATGCAAGGATGGAGTGAGATTTTTAGAAGCAAATGGTGCCTGTTGGAACAAAGTCAGCAAGGATACAGTGACTTTAGTCCTTTAATCATGTGACTGAAAAAGTAAGTCAACACCCTAAATGAGCTTGGAAACAGATTATGCTTCTGAACCTTCAAAACTGAATACAGCTATGCCCATACCTTGTTTTCAGTTTTGTGAGATCCAGAATAGAGGAACAAGCTGAGCAATACTTGGCACAGACTCCTGATCCACAGAAGTTGTGAGATAATATATGAGTATTGTTTTAAGCCCCAAACTTTGTGTTAAATTAGTATGGGAGCAATAGAAAACCAATACAAATATGGAGAACACTTAGAAATGGGTGGTGTCAAGAGTGGAATATAGATAGAACTGCTGGGAAGCTAGTATGATAAAAAGCATGGAAAAGTAATAAGCCAGTCAGAGAAAGATAAATTTCATATGATCTCACTCATTTGTGCAATATAATGAACAACATAAACTGATGAACAAAAATAGAGCCAGAGTCATAGAAGCATCAAACAGACCATCCAAGCTAAGAGGGTAGGGGGGTGGGGGTGGGGGTGGGGGTGGGGTAAGAGATCAATCAAAGAACTTACATGCATACATATGAGCATAACCAATGGACACAGATAATGGGGGTTGAGAGCATGTGCTGGGGGGGTGGGAGCGGCTGGGGAGAGGTCAATAGGGGGAAAGGAGACTTATGTAATAGTTTAAACAATAAAGAATTTTTAAAAGAATGAAAAAAAAGTAATGATGGTGACTCTGACAAACATTGATCTAGAATAAAAAATATAATTTGACTCTATTTTTATCCTATACTCTGTCTCTAATATTTGGCCAAAGGTTTTGATTTGATGGCCAGAGTGAGATACTTTACATGTGAATATTTCAATATATCTCTTGCATTTCAGGAAGTCTTTTAATAGATGTTGAACCAGAAGTTGCAGAACAGTGGAAAAAAACCCATAGAGAAAGCAAACACACATTTAATATTAGGTGTTTTTGAATCTGAAAACCTGGCTGACTTAATGTCTTGCACTAGCGGTTATTTTTAAAAGACTTAGAGGTAATCAGTTTATAATGTCAGAGTTCTCTTCATTATATAACTGACAGTCTAAAACCTCACAGCATTACTTGAGAATGAAAGAAAAATAAAATGTGTGGGTGATGAGGAAGACAGTATTTTTTTTTTAAATTGGCCCAATAGAAGACAACTAGTAGTATTCGAAGAGATGTCCAGGAAAAAACAAACTGAGTCAAGTCAAGGTCAGCCTGATCTAAGGTGCTGGAAAAAACACACAATAAAATCATTTTGGGGCCATTTGTTTTGGGTTCCAGCAAAGTTTTCAGCTCATACATGGCAGCAAATTGGGGTCTATGAATTAATTTCTTTCTTAAAGCTTTAAAAAATATATTCATGGACTTCTATATTTCAGTGGTATTCAAGTAATAATATTTAACTCAGTATGAATCAGGGTGACTATATCTCTTGTACAAGAGATGAGGTTGTGTAAAAATATGTGAGGTAATGCTTCCTTATAATCAACAATGCTGGCAATCACTAATTGTTATTTCATTGTCAAATTGCTATAAAGTAAAGGTGTCAATGTACTTACACAAGCTCGAGAATGCTATATTCTATTTAGAATACCAATATTAACACTTTTTAAAAAATATTCCACTGCCTGTTCCATGTTTCTATGTCTCTGAATCTGTCGAATCTCAGAGGGAAGGATGGGGTAGATGGGTGGGTGGAAAGTGATTAATCAAAGACCTTGTATGTATATATGCATAATCCATAGACACAGACAATAGGGTGGTAAAGGCCTAGGGCAGGGGATGGGTGCAGGCTAGAAGGGGTCAATAGAGGGAAAAGAGGGACATTTGTCATACTTTCAACAATGAAGATGTTTAAAAAACTAAAAATAATGTTTTCCAAAGTTATATGGATTTCATGCTGTTCATGCTAATGACAAGGTTGGGTTTAAGGAAGAAGTTTTTTCTAAGAAAGTTTGAAGTTTTCACCGGAAGAGTCCTCAGCACAAATTAGATGTTTATTAACTTCCTGTTATGACAAGGTGGAATCCCATAGAATTGTAACCGACTGTGAGCAAAATTGGGAATTACTATACTATAAAAACCTCAGCCTTCCTCCATTTCTCAGATGCCAGTTGAGTAGAATAAGGTAAACACCATTTCCAATAAATGCCTTTTGTTTTAGAGTTGAATTTGTGCCACTGACCTGGAGAGTATTATGCTAAGCGGAATAAGCCAGTCAGAGAAAGACAAGTATCACATAATTTCACTTGTATGGGGAATCTAATGAAAAAAATAAACTGATGAACAAAGATCCAGAGACATCAAAGCATGGAACAGACTCACAAATCTCAGAGGGAAGTGGGGAGAGGAGCAGGAAGAGATGAACCAAAGAACTTATATGCATATATACATAACCCATGGACACAGATAATGGTGCAGTGAAGGCCTGGTGAGGGGCGGGGGGCAGTGGGGTAGAGGGAGTCAATGGGGAAAAAGGGGGACATCTGTAATACTTTCAACAATAATGATAATTTTTTTAAAGCAAAAATAAAAGAAAAGAAAAATTTAGCTAGATCTACTGATACATCTCATTTTATATCTGTGGATAAGAAACATGGGTCTTATGTCATTTCCTACATAATAAAGTGTCCAAAGGAGATATACATGCTAACTTCATAGCTGCTGTGTTCAAAAACACTAATCAGGAGATTAGTGTTGCCAAAATAGGTGATGCTGACCCCCCATGTTGAACAAGAATAGGGCAGAAAGGATAGAAGAAAGATGATAAGTGGGAAAGAACAAAGACATACTGGTAGCTGCCTCTGTTGCTGGAGTTGGAGGGAAGCAGTTGTGCTTTGGTGTCTGAGGCAAGTGGGATATTCTGGTCATCCCCAGAGTGAGTACATGCATTATGTGATATCATTCTGAATAAATTTCCCCCGTCATTGTCAAGGTTAAATTTCAAAACCTACTTTTAGAATCAGATTCAGTCAACCATCCTGTTTTCTGATTGCCTTGCTTATTCTTGCTATAATACAAATGTTAAGGGACAGTTGTCAGACTGCAAAAGGAGATTTGAAATTGTTGCATTGAACACTGAAACCAGTGATATTGCATTTAAGACTTAAAGATATTTACCACTTCTTTATTTCATGTGTTGTTTTTACGCTGTGCAGGTAAGTTGTAGGTGGCATTTAAGAAATCAAATGTATTGGTTATGTCATCAAAGGAAGTGCCTTACAAATGAGGTACATAAGGGAAATTATGTCAAGTTGAAAGCATTTTAAAGTAAGTTGCCTTTGCAAAGAAAATCCAGTTAAGAATCCTATGTGTCAAACTGTATGGAAGTGGAAAATATTGCTCAAAGATGCTGAATGAAGATTGTCCCAGGGCACACAGTGGCTACAAGAGAAAACATAATTTTAAAAGAGTAATTTCACAGTGGTGAACTTATAAAATTGTGCTAAAAAGTCCTCTGTCTGCCAAAAGCACCAAATACTAAGTGGTTCACAAAACTCTTTTGGGAAACATAATGGTTTATTGAGAAATGAAAAACCTAGGTGAATTCATCTCTAAATTTTGCATGGAGTATAAACATCAAATATCTTATAAAAGAAAAATGCATTTTTGGTGGTAACTGGTGCTTTTATATTGTTGTTGATTATATGATAGCACCTTTTAGATGTGAATCTATTTAGATTTTTTAAAACATTGTTTACTTCAGAATTTTTAGAGGGGAAAAAAAGAGATTGGTTTGTGAAAATGTGTTTAAGAAGCAGTAACATTGGGAGGGCTAATTATTCTGAAACAATATGTGAATTAGAAACTTTGAAAAATAAGGTTATTTGACCTAGTTCATTTCCTGTTAGTAGATTTTAGTGAACTGCAGTACATGTGCATGTGCATACAAACACTAACCTCTCTTTCTTACTAATGACCTATGGATTAGCAACCTCCTTGAAAATAGCAACAGTTCAATATATCTCTATATGGCTCTCTTCATCTATCACACAGCTAGGTATTTAATAAACATTTGTGTGATAAATAAGTCAGTTACTTAACACAAGATATGGCTATAAAAGTCAAGTACAGTGACAAATCACACTGTCATTTTCTTAATTTTGATTTCATAGCAATTAGAAGACCTCTATTTCACTAATTTTATTTACTTGTAAAAACAAATTTAACTATTTTAAGCCCCAGTTTCTTTAAAATGGGAAATATTTGAAGAGATATAATGACATACCATGTGCTTTGAAACAGAAGGAACAAATAATGATGTCAGTGCCATTTTCTTCATCTTCTTAGGTTTAGACTGAATGGTGTGAAAAATGTAGGACTTTTTATGAGTGATCAATAAATAAAGTTATTAATTTTACAGGTTTTATTGCATTAAGACCTGAGTAATTTAGTGAACCTACAGTCACATTTAACAAGAGACAATTTTGGGAATATTGGTGTCTATTTTTACCTGACCTTGGAATTTCCTGGCATTTGGGAAGTGAGTCCTTCTTGCCAGGTAAAAGTTAGATAATTCGCAGCTTCTGCACTGACTCAGATTTCCCCTGAAATGAGTTGAGAAAACATTTTGGCTGAAGAATGAGTGTTTGTCTCTTCAGGAGTTGAGCCAGGAAGCCTTGTACAAATTTGCTTCCAACAATTCAAAGTCAAACATTCACCTCAAGAATAACGTTCAGTGTGGGATATAACATATCCTTGTAGCCTTGAGAGATCAGATGAGTGACTGAGTCTTACAATATTGCAAAACCTGAGCTAGGATGGAAAAAATAACTGTTTTCACAGGTCATTTAAAAATCCATTCAGTAAAGATTGCTTCTGTTCAATATTTGGATGTCTGCTTCATGTCTCTGTGTGCAAAGAAAATGAAATAAAGTGCTCCTTGGAATTAGTGACGGGCAGGAGTGCCTCTGGAAACCAATTCCCTCTATTTTAAAAATTCAATGTGAATAAGCATATCTTTCCTAGTTTCATATACCATTTCAATTTAATATTTTAGAGAGAAGCTTGAGTTCAATCTCTATCAATTAGTACTGAGACTCACTTTCTCTAAAGTGAGATTTGCTGCCCTAATTCTGCAGATTTTCAAAGGGAATTTGGACATTTTACTGACTGGGAGGACATTTTGGTGACTTTAGTTAATTGTCACTGAGGAGAACCCAGCCAGCATTGCTCAGTGGTTGAGCGTTGACCTATGAACTAGGAGGGCACAGTTTGCTTCCAGGATTGTGGGCTCTAGCCCCTGTGGAGGGGTGTGCAGGAGGCAGCCGATCAATGAATCTTTCTCATCATTGATGTTTCTGTCTCTCTCTTCTTCTCCTTTCTCTCTGAAAGCACTTTTTTAAAGTGTTACTGAGGAGAGACTTTCTTAGCATGATTTAATTTAATACTCTTTAATTTTAATATTTAGGATACCATTGTAAATGATTTCTGATGGTCTTGTTGCTGTAATAAGTATTATTTCATTTTGTAGGACCTTCATTGTCAGTAGCCTAATATTTCCAAAAAGTAGGTTTAATTATATTATATGTTTCTTAAAGTTTTTCAGTGGATTTCTCTTCTTAGAGTTTAAAATGCCAAATTACTTAGGATACCACACTAAATCTTCTTCATCTGGCCACTGATAATTTTGTATCCCCTTTTCTGACACTCTCTCAAGAAGCAATCTCTACAGCTTTTCCAGGATACCTGCCATTCTCCAACCTTTTATTTTATCTATCAGAACATAAAAACCCATGCATTTGTTAGAAGCAAAAATATTAAGAAAGTGTACTTTGCCATTAACATCTTCCCAAATGCTAAAACTGTTTTTTCCCCCAGATTTGGGGGAAGGGGAAAGTTTCTACTAACATTTGTTGAGTGCTTACTGTTTTCCATCCAGACATTAACACATTTAATCCCTACAATAGCTTTATAATGTTAATGGTTCTTTAATTATTTCTACTTCATAGATGAAGAAACGGAAGCTCAGAATCCTTATGACTTAAGTCTAAGACTTGCCCAAGGACACAGAGTAAGAAAATGAATAAACTCTAGTTCAAAACCACACAGTTTGGTTTGAGATCTTTTTTTTCATATTAAAAGAATATTGCTTAATCTCTCCCTACCACATCTCTATGTCTCTAGATCTATGCATATATGCATAACCCATGGACACAGACACTAGTGTGGTGAAGGCCTGGGGTGGAGAGTGGGACAGAGTGGAAGGGGTCAATGGGGAAAGGGGGACATTTGTAATACTTTCAACAATAAAGATATTTTTAAAAAGAATATTGCAATATACTTCTTAGAAAAATTTTACAACCACCAGTATATTTTTGAAGACTAATATTACAAAATTGACTTTCAAAGACTATGCTGTTTTAAATAAAGAAAAGTAAAAACTAAAATTTGGTTATTGAAGTATGTTGATTAAGCTATTAAATTTGATTTCAAATTATATCAAACCATAACCAATTCTAATAATGGGCTACTAAAATAATTTATTTTCTCTTAAAATTCTTCTTATTTTCAGAAATATTAGAGAAAATCTATAGTAAAATGAGATGAAAATAATAGATTCACTACATCAATAATAAAGAGAAAAGTATGGAATTTGGACTAGGATAATTCAAGATAAGAAAAAGGTATTTCTTAGAATTCCCTAGAAAGCAAAGTACCAGGAAGGAACACCAAATAGCATGTAAACAAGGAAGGCCCACTCTTCATGATGGCACTAGGCATCCTTAATGCGCTCAAGTGTGGATCTCATTCATTTTTATGTGCCGCTGTCATCAGCATGAGTTTGGTGTTATGACCACAGACATGAGAGATGTGCAGAATCCAACCTGATGACATGTAATATCTATAAAACTTGTGCCCTGCCAGACAGGGAAAATATGAATACAGAATACAGAATTCTGCTTACCTAAAGCAGGCAATAAATTTAAAAGAGGCTATGACAGAATGACATAAGTATATAAAAGATCCAGTGCAATGGCATTAAGAGTGTTTTTAGAGCCAGACAGGAAAACACTCAAACGTATTAAGGGAGCCAAAGATTTGCAATATTCAACCAAGCAGTAAAGCCTTTAGCTACCATTTCTTTGTGGCTGCAGAATTCTTTGGTAAAAGGAAGAATGATTAATGTACATGAGGTAAGAATAAGAATAAGGCAATGGTGTTTTGAACCCTCTGAAGGTCACAACAAGGGTCCTTGTTAGGGATTATGAAAGGGGCTCTATTTGTTGTGAGGGTTCTCAACTGAATTAAATTTTATGTATTAAGTAAGCATTTCCAGTAGTTGAGCGACATGAGAATAATTGTTTCCTCAGAGGGTCTCTTAATACCAGGAAACATTAGAATATATAGATATATTTTAAAGATGAAGTATATTAAACTACCAACAACCTTTTTGTGTGAATTTTGGAACTGACTTGAGCACATATGCTATTTAGTGTAATGAACTGTTCAAAAGAATTTAGAATTTTAGAGTTGCTAACTCTACATTTAAATTGTTATTGGACATTTGAATATACACCTTAGATATTATGTTAAAATGTTAAATATGCATTTATTATCTATAAAATTATTAAAGTAATTTTAAATATATATATTTAATTTATTAAATTAATAAAAAATAGCTTATATAGTTTAACATTTTGTCTACTTTAGAGTGAAGTGTAAGAAGTAAATGGAGCCCAGCTGGCATGGCTCAGTGGTTGAGTGTCCAATTTATGAACCAGAAGGTCACTGTTCGATTCCTAGTCAGGGCATATGCATGGGTTGTGGGCTTAATCCCCAGTAGGGGGCATGCAGGAGGCAGCTGATCAGTGATTCTCTCTCATCATTGATGTTTCTAATCTCTCTCTCCTGTTCCCTTCCTCTCTGAAATCAATAATATATATATATATATAATTACAAAGTAAATAAAAATAATAAGGGAGTTGATAAGTCATTAATTAAAGACCCTGTTGAAAATAATTATTATATTTGTTATATTGATAAAGTATAAAAACTTTATAGTTTGACGTAAGAATTTAGGAAAAACTATGATTTTCAATTTATATTTTTGATAACTTCAATGTTAATTTTGAAAACGTATTAACTGTAAGGTCATCAAAATCACATGGCTCATGCACATAGCTTGTACTCTATGATTGTTCATTGGTCAAAACATGGAGAAGAAGCAAGGGTAAGAGAGTACATGAGAGGATTCTTCTAGGCAGCAGTTCATTTTAAAAGGAGGTAAGCAGCCACTTTGAAAGACAGACTGGTGCATTTTCCAACACTAAGCATACTCTCAACTTAGGGTTCTTCAATCACGTTTTATATTTACCCAAAAGATTTGAAAACTTAAGCTCACACAAAAACCTGCATATGGATGTTTATAGCAGCTTTACTTATAATTTCCAAAAGGTGGGGATAAGCCATGGGCCAGGACCAAGCCACATTGTCTCTATAGCGAGGCCACAGACAAAAAATTCAAGGGACATAAATTACACAAGAATTTTTAGCAGCAGATTCTTGCAGAATCCTTTGGGGAAAGCCCAGTCAACCCTCAGCTCAATGGTCACCACTCCAGGAGCATCTCAGCAGCTACTACCTGGTAAATATCAGCAAGGATCCCAAGGCTGTAATATGGATCCAAGGAACTCGCCTCTTCTCTGCAACCATAAGGTCCCATAAAACAGCAGCAACCTCACTCACTGAGAGGCTACCTCATCCTGAGAGAGTGTGGATTTATGTGAACTTCTTAAGTTCCAAACAAAGTTGGAATTGCCTTAAGGAGACAGTTTCAATGGTTGAATTGATCTTAGATTATCTGATTGGACAAAATACAGGTTTATTTATTTCCTCTGCAACTCTGAAGGAAAGTCAGATTCGGGGATTCCCTGCTCTTTTGAATGTAGTATGAGTAATAATTTTACCCTCTCACATTTAGAAAGATTGTGTGGCATCTTTAAGAATCTCTGTAAGTATATTCCTGTACCCAAAGCTAAAAACAAACTTGTAGTGTAAATTAGAGAGGCAAGGTACCTTGGCCATGGTTGAAATCCTGAAAGAGATAAAGGATGATAGGGAGATGCAAGGTAATCATTAGGGAAAGGAAGAAAGGAGTCCAGAAAATGTTTTATTTAGGTCCTGTCTTGGATGCTGACATTTGTTTTTTGATATAAAAGAGTAATCTTTATTTATTTTTGTTTACACTATTACAGATGTCCCCTTCCCCTTTCATGTTGCCCACCCTGTGGACCCACACCCTTGGCCCACTTTCCCTCTGGCCATTACCACACTGCTTTCTGTATCGATGGGCTATGCACAGGCGATGCCTAGGTTCAGCAATGGTGACTCAAACCATATATACAGTGGCTGAGGCTATATTTAAAGAGCACCTACTCGAGAGGAGGGTAGACTCTGAAGCAAGCCTAAAATGAATCTACAGTTAGTATTGCATAAGCCAGGAGCAAGGTTGAGAGGTCCAGGGAAGCTCAAGAGTGTGGCCATGCTGTTCTCATGAAGACTAATACCCATTTTCCCCTCAAGCCAAGTATCTAAGGCCAGATAAGGTCAGGGCTTTAGAGTTTGGATCAGGGATGGAGTGGAAAGCAGATGAGATACATTATGTGGGGCACCAGCTTGCACTTCTGGCAGCTTTTCAATGGAGCCAAATGCTCTCCCTGAGGTGTAAATCCACTCGGTGGTTGCCTGTGATCACATCTCAGCTCTCAATGGAGATAATGTCAGTGCCAGGGGAGCTGGGCACCCAGACGGACCAAAATGTCACCTGTTAAGACTTCCACCTAGTAGGCAGGGCTGCCTATTAGATTAATTTATAAAAAGGGGAAACACATTTTGGATAATGACCTGGCACTCAATTCTTGGTAGGAGATAAACTCCAGGCTCATAGTAAATACTCATTATAGGAACACATAGATTTACTAAAGGAAGAATATAATTGTGTATAATATTTAAAAATAATTTATATAAGTGTGTGTGTCATGTGTGTTTCATTTGCACTTATGTGCACTTTACCTTTTTTTTCCTAATAAAAATGAGACATGCATTGGCCTCAGCAGAAATGTTCATTGAATGCAAGAAGGCAGAAGGAGTTAATATTCATTGTTGCCAGAATTGACTTGATTCAGAAAAGATAAGCATATCCTTTAAGAACATTATTTTAATACTAACAAATATTCTAAATCCCATATGCTATGTCAAGAGGACATACATCCTAATTACCTATAATTCATTATCTGATTGTTTAACTAAAGAAGAGGAAGTCGAAAAGTTATGACATAACCTTATATTACACCATTCTGGACAGGAATTCACTTTGCCAAAGGCCTGATTTCAGGCATTCTGATTCTAGAATAAGATTTTTGAATATGCATTAGAATTGAAGCTTCCATCAAGATGACATTGCTGATTGTGGAGACAGTTATTGCCTAGATGTAAATCTTTGAAGATGGATTGAAACATGTTTGGCAGCTCTTAAATCTCAAGCACTTCCTCAAATGAATGAAGCATCGTGACAATAATTAACTATGAAATGGTCGTTTTTCAAGTTGCTTTGTTTCTCATAGGTGCTAGTAGTATATTATGGTTTAATTTATTAAAAAGGAAGTTGGCAAGGATTTAAAGGAAATGGTTGGTCTGTCATTGTGGGAAGCTGAATGGATACAGACATACAGAACTACATGAAGAATGTAATAGAAGTATGCATAGCTATCCAATTATTGAGGTCTTCTGCTATCCTCAATGTGATTTAAATAGTTTTGGTGTCAGATCTAAATGCTTTAGAGCCTTTTAAAGTTCAGACTCTTAAGTTGTGTATTCTAGTAAGACTGTTTTCTAAGATTTCTAAAGAAATGTATAAAAACTTTGAGAAAAAAAATCTCATGCAAATATCACCAAAATACGTATATTAAGAATCCCTGTGACTTAGTCTTGCCATGATTTTCAATCTTAAATATTATGTGGTAAATACATGGTAATGAAGAGCTGATATTAATATGTAAGCTTATGTTAAAATATTAAGTAAACAAAACCTGCAATATTTATTATTGCATATGTACTATTATCATAGTTCTACTAAGCAGGCAAACAAAAGAGAACTTTATAGAAACTTAAGAAAAGGGAAAAAATAAATAGCATTAATATGGCTTTATATTTGGGATACAGAAGTATTTGTGGTTTGCCTTTCAATTGAAATTAGAAATGTCTGTTTTGAGAGGCAAGTGTATTAGAATTGTTTTTCTTCCTAATATTCTTTATGTCCTAAGTGATATCTAATAGCTAAGGATTTGTTGAAGTAAACTAATTGCCATTCTTCACTGACCTCTGAAATATAACCATATTTCTCCATCTATTCATTGTCTATCTTTGGTGGTAGTGTTTTATGTTCCAAAATAAATATTTCTTTCCTCCTACCAATTGAGAGCCCTCATTTCAGGAGACCTTTTCTCAGTTGTTCTGATGATAGTGTTTACTTTACAATATTATAAATAAAAACATAATATATTACCATCTTAGATTTATTCTCATGTTAAAACGTTGTTAGGCAAAGTGAATTCTAGACATGGGATTTTTCTTTCCTTCTCTTTCCCCCCCCTTCCTTTTCAATCTTAAAAAACAAGAACAACTGTATGTACATATGTATGTGTGTATATATGTATGTGTTGTGTGTCAATTGAGTGTAGTTCATGTACTTGGATGAAAGTCTGAAACCTGTGAAGAGTCCCTACCCTTCTCCAAGGCCATTGTCTCAGAGACGTGCTAATCCATTGAAAGTGACATTCATTGACCTAGTTGTTGGGCAGATAAAACAAGAGTTTCTGAGTAGCTTTAAAAATACATCCATAGAAAATAGCCTTGCCAAGGTTTAAAAGCAAAAGATGGATATGTTGAAAGAAAAAAAAATTATTACATCCTAAACACTAGGAACTTGAAGGCCTCTATTCTAAAAATTTCCATTGATTAAAGAAAACACAAAAATAGTTGTCTACAGTGTTCAAGGTAAAGGGATGATGGAGAAAGATATGATTGGATCATGGGTATAAGGATTCCTGAAGAGGGATCTTAACCCACGTTCCAAAGTATGACATAATAGGGACCTGCAGATCCGAAGACTAAAATGGCTTGTGCCCTGTTTCCTTCCTGTAATCCTGGCATAAACAGCCTCATATATATTATACAGGAACATCAAACTATAAATGGAAAAATGTTTAGTCTATGTCTTTGAGTTTCCTTTGGTTCTCTGTGCTCACTACTCTACTCCTTACTCCTAATCATGGAAGTGGTTTGTAGGCCCAAAGAGCTTGGCAGTTCATACTGGTCAATCAATGAACATGGCAGATTTCAGACATCAGCAAAAGCTTCAAAGGACAAAGAGGACCAAGATCAAGTGTCAGATGGAATTTTACCTTCTCAGTAGGTGCTGACTCAGAATTGCTAAGGATGAGGTGCCTGACTCCATGCTGCGTTAGCATGTAAATCCATCTCTTATGCATAACCAGAATTGAGGGTGTGCCTCAACTGTTCTAGGGACAAGTGATAAGGGGGAGGAATCCATGAAGTTGACTAAGTTTAAATCAGAAATTATTGTTAAAATACTGATTTTTTTCTGCATTTACTTGGAAGAAACTAGATTACTTGTTCTGTTATTAAGCAGAAATGGGAGCTCAAGATTATTTTATGTATACATTTGACAGATATTTTTGTCACCTACTGTGAATCAGGGATTTTTTATAGGTACGAGGATATAGTAGTGGACCAAAGAAAGTCATAAAACTAGTACTCATAGAGCTTTGATTCTAAAATGGGAGGATAAACATAGAAAATTACAAATAAAAATAGAACATGTCAAGTGGTGTTAAGTGCTATGAGGGACAATAAATCAGGAAAAGGGATAGATAGTTATGTGGGAGCTATTTTAGACAGAGTAGGCAAAGAAGGCTTTGTGTAAAGCTAGTACTTCAACAGAGACCAGGAGAAACATTTCAGATAAAGGAACAGAAAGGGAGTAGGCCTAAATACTACATACTTATGGCTTGAAATCATAAAAACTAAATACAGTTTCAAATTTTTTAAAATTTTTATTTATTGTGTTTTAGAGAGGGGGGGAAGGGAGAGAATGGGAGAAACAATAATTTGTTGTTTCAGTTATTTATATATTTACTTGTGGCCCGGCACATGAAATTCATGCACAGGGGTGGGGGGGGGGGGATGTCCCTCAGCCTGGCCTGCACCCTCTACAATCTGGGACACCTCGGAGGATGTCTGACTGCTGGTTTAGGCCCATTCCCAGGGATCAGGCCTAAATCGGC
Organism: Corynorhinus townsendii; assembly: GCA_026230045.1. Taxonomy (NCBI): domain Eukaryota; kingdom Metazoa; phylum Chordata; class Mammalia; order Chiroptera; family Vespertilionidae; genus Corynorhinus; species Corynorhinus townsendii. The sequence continues at coordinate 104,293,866 of JAPDVU010000006.1, read as the reverse complement.
AGTCAGACATCACTCTCACAATCTCACAATCTGGGATCACTGGCTCCTAACAACTCACCTGCCTGCCTGCCTGATCGCCCCTAACCGCTCTGCCTGCCTGCTCACCCTCAACTGACCTCCCCTGCTGGCCTGGTCACCCCTAACTGTCCTCCCCTGCTGATCTGATCACCCCTAACTGCCCTCCCCTTCTGGCTTAATCGCCCACAACTGCCCTCCCCTGCCAACCATCTTGTGGCAGCCATCTTGTGTCCACATGTGGGCAGCCATCTTTGACCACAGGGGGGCAGCCACCTTGTGTGTTGGAGTGATGGTCAATTTGCATATTACCTATTTATTAGATAGGATTGGTTGATTCTTAGCTGTGCCCTGACAGAGCATTAAACCCGTAACCTTGTTGTGTCTAGATGATGCTCTAAGCAACTGAACTACCCAGTCAGGGCTAAAAAATATACCCTAATAAGGATAATATTGAATTACATTTTGTTATATAATAAAGGCATACTGTAATAAGAGTTTGGTATCTAAAGAATTTTGCTTAACTGTAGACAGTCTAATTGCTTAAAAAAGAAACAAAACCAAAAGAAAAACAACACAAAAAACAACTCATGGATCATGAATTCAATAAGGATAAGACAACCAGAGAAGATTGGGGAAATATATATAAAATTTATACCTTATATTTTATAAAAATAATCTTAAGGTCTTATTGCAGTTTTAAAGAAAAAACTGGAAGTAACTGATTATTCAATCAGCTACTTTGGCATGCCAACAAAAGATTTTGAATGAATAGACATTAATGTTTTAAGATCAAATACAATATTAAAGGCATTCACATTACATATTTTATTATAGCAACATATTTTTGACAAATTGACAAAATACAGTTTATATACATTAAAAGAACTTAAGCCAAGTAGGGGAAACTAATGGGTTTTAATATTTCTTATTAATTTTATACATATGTACCTCAATAAAGACTACAATATACTTTCTCTCTACCTAGTCATTCTGTTTTGATGCAGATTTCCTTTCTGAGTTCAAATGTAAGTTTCCTCACTTAATGGTGAATAAAATGACTGCAGAAAAGCAATAATGGCAAACAGTCAATACTACACACTATCTTTGTTTTAATTTGCATTTTAAGTGAACTCTTTCAATTACTAGACAAAGAGAAAGGATCAAAGTAACAAAGAAAACAGTGAAGGATATCCTAATTCTGTGGAAGTGCTAGAGTTAAAATTTCAAATTCCTGAATTCTTTTTGAAACTGTTTGGCTCTTATGTGTATGTACGTGGGAGTAAGACAGACTGGTATATGTGAATGACACATTGTACAGTTCACAGATTTCTATTAAGCTTACATCTAAAGAATAATAAAAAAAAAAGTAACACAAAAAGAAATGAGATCAGCATTCTCAATGCTAATTATATAGGAATGAAGAATTATACTGGGTCAGACACAGTCTATCAAGCTTACATTTCTTAGACAAAAGCAACTTTATGAGCATGTTCCTGAAGGCCTGATTATCCTGTCTGAAATCACTTTTCAAGCTTAAGTATATTTTAGTATATTTCAGAAGTTATTCAAGACCTCATTATTCAAGAACCTGCTCAACGTGATTTTACTCCCCTTCATATTTTTTAAAAGCAATAACCTCTTAGGACAGTAAGTTCTTAAAAATAAACACTTTCTATCTCAAGGATGATTAGAGACTTTGAGCATGTTTTCATATGTCTCTTGGCCTTCTGTATGTCCTCTTCAAAAAGTGTCTACTTAAATCCTTTTCCTATTTTTTGATTGGGTTGTTTGTTGTGTGAGTTCCCTATAAGTTTTGGAGATTAAACCCTTATCAGATGTCACATTGGCAAGTATGTTCTCTCATGCAATGGGCTTTCTTGTTTTGTTGATGGTTTCTTTTGCTGTGCAGAAGCTTTTTATTTTGATCTGGTCCTATTTGTTTATTTTCTCCTTCATTTCCACTGTCCTAGGAGATGTGTCAGTAAAGATATTGCTAAGAGCTATATCTGATATTTTGCTGCCTATGTATTCTTCTAAGATTTTTATAGTTTTCAGTCTTATGTTTAATCATCTGAGAGGTACAAAGCAAAACAACAATGAGATATCATCTCACACCTGTCAGAATGGCTATCAACAAATCAAAAACAAATGCTCGCAAGGGTGAGGAGAAAAGGGAACCCTCATACACTGCTGGTAAGAATGCAGACTGGTGCAGCCTCTGTGGGAAACAGTATGGAGTTTCCTCAAAAAATTAAAAATGGAACTGCCATTTGACCCAGTAATCCCACTTCTAGGACTATATCCCAAGAAGCTAGAAACACCAATCAGAAAGGATATATGCACCCTTATGTTCATAGTAGCACAATTTACCATAGCTAAGATTTGGAAACAACCTAAGTGCCCATCAGCGGATTAAAAAATGGTGGTACATCTATACAGTGAATACTACACTGCTGTAAAAAAGAAAGAACTTTTACCATTGGCAACAGCATGGATGGACCTGGAGAGCATTATGCTAAGCAAAGTAAGCCAGTCAGAGAAGATAAGTATCACATGATCTCATTCATTTGTGGAATATAAAGAACAATATAAACTGATGAACAAAAACAGATCAAGAGAAACAGAATCATCAAATAGACTGTTGTCAAACCTCAGAGGAAAGGCAGGGGATGGTGGGGAGAGGGTTGGGGATAAGAGATCAACCAAAGAACTTGTGTGCATATATATATATATATAACCAATGGTCACAGACAATGGTGGGGGGTGGTGAAGGCCGGGACTGGGGTGCGGGGACAGGCTGGGAGAGGACAGTGGGGGAAAAGGGGACATATGTAATGCTTTCAACAATAAAGAATTAAATTTTAAAAAATCCTTATAATGCTTATTTATCTTAATTACCTTGTTTAACTTAAAGGACATTTTTATATTTATGCAACAGGTCTTTATTTATGTGCACTATTATTTTTTGTAGAGATTTTTGTCATTGTTTCTTGACCTTTACTTATTTAGTTATATGAAGCAATTATTAAATCTCTTTTGATATTAATCTCCTCCATCATCTTGCTTTTTTATTTCCTTTCTTGACTCTTATATAGCTTACTTTATGTGTGTGTGGGTGTGAGTTTATATATGAAGGGGAAACACAAAATTATACAGAAAGCAAGCTGGAATACTAAACAAAGAAAGAAAACTTGCCTGGAGAAATTTACAAATCTCAAATAAATTGCACATGAATAGGCAATAAACAATCCCACTGTTATTTGGGGGATTATTTCTTATGTAGCATAATCTATCATTGCCTGACTGATACAGCCAAATTATTATCCTATATAATAAAAGGCTAATATGCAAATTGTCCTTTTGACTGGGGAGTTTGATTAGGAGTTCAACCAGGGGCAGGGCCTGCTGGCCAACTGCTTGCAGCCCATCCCCCTGGCCATCCCTGCCCCTGATTACCCCCTCCCACCCTGATCTGGAGTGGGGCCAGCCATCCAACCACCCCCAGCCACTCCCTTCACCCAGCCTGATCACCCCTATCGAGGTGGGCCAGCCAGACCCTACCCATGCATGAATTCATGCACAAGGCCTCTAGTTTAAGGTATAATATCCTAAGTAAAAAAAGATTTAACAATTTAGATACTGTACATTACAGTCACTGATTTTAGTTTAAGGACCATATACTCACAAAGTGTAAATCAGAGTACTATTGAGAGTTGAGGTAATACATATATATATATATATATATATATATATATATATATATATACACACATACACACACACACACACACAAATAAAAGAGAAACATGCAAATTGACTGTCCCTCTGTTATGCCCACCAGCCAATCAGGAGCGACTATCCAAATTAACCCAACAAAAAATGGTGGTTAATTTGCATATGCAGGCACAAAGCGAAGACTGAAGACAGTGTAGAAGGAAGCCAAGCAATGCAGAAGGGAGTGAAGCGGCAGAGAGGTGAGTGAGGTAGCCAAGACAGGAGGGAGAGAGGCAGTGGAGAAGGGAGGGAGGGAGAGAGGAAATGGAGAAGTGAGGGAGAGAGGCAGTGGAGAAGGGAGAAAGAGAGGCAGTGGCTTCGCTCCCTTCTCTGCTTCACTCAGGCTGCAGGAAGCCCTATTCTTGCAGTAATCTTCCTGCAACGGGCCATATATATATATATATATATATATATATATATATATATATATATATGCTAGAATCACAAGTTGAATTCTGTCACTCTCATTTTCCTAATGTGTATAATGAATATGTGTTCCATAAGGTCACTGCAAGAATTAATGTTTGTTATCATAGTGTTTGCTACATAGGGAAATCAATCAGCATTATTAGAAAAAAGTTTACTGACTAACCAAATAATTATCTTAGGAATTTCTCAGTTTTTTCTTGAGTGGGGAAGAAAAAAACATTCTCACCACATATGCGGTTTTTGAAATGTAGTAAAATTGATTTCAATCTAAGGAAAGAGATTGCTATTAAGAAAATATTATTTTTAAATTCCAGAGTCCTAAAGTATATAATGTTATAAACAAGTAATCGTTGGATCAAATATGATACACTTGATAACCAAATGAGTTGTGTTTGAAAATATATCCAACCTAACATTAAAGGCAAACTCTACAGCAGCTGGACCATTGAAAAAAATAATTCACTGGTGTTGTTTTTTTGCAACTATATCTTTTGAAACTCCCTATAATTATGGGTCTTTGTAACCTGCCATTTTTTCTGTTGTATTAGGAGCACAACAGTATAGTTAAGTCACATATAATTTTTTTCTCTGAAACTGTTTTTAAAGCCTGTTACTGTAAGTGAATGCAAAACAAAAAACAAGATCCAACAGTTTCCACTTGAATATTCTATTTCCTGAAATAGAATATTCAAGTGTCTTTGTATGTCAGAACCTAAATACATTCTTTTCAAAATGAACTATTTTAACATTTTCACTTCTAGATTTTCAAAAAGTCACATATATATTCAAACTAGTTAAACTTTATTCTATATGCATCAGTCTTTAGAATAGTAATGTGAGGTTTGTGGTGTGTGTGTGTATTTTAATTTATAGTACATATTTTGGAAAATAATCCAAATGTAATAATAGTTCCAAAACATTTCCCCCTGAATAATGGTTAATAGTGAAAATCCAAAAAAAAAAAGTGCATCTTTTAAAGAAATTTTGACAAATTTCAGTTGATAAATAATGGAAGAACAAAAGTATTTTGTAGCATTCTGTTTTCATATATTGGTCACCTTTAAATAGGCAAAAATATATAACTTAAAGTAATGTAAGTTATAAAATGAATAATATGAATATTTTAGTCTATCTTGCTTTTGCTTATATTGAATGAAATACATTGATATTCAAGAAAACCTGAAAAAATATTCTGAGCATGGCTATTATATTATGTTTCTAGCACTACTGGGACAAGTGACCACAACTCCAGTGCCTCAAGATAACACACATTTATAATCTTACAGTTTGGGAGATCAGAAATCTAAAATGGGTTTTATGGCCTAAAATCGAGATATTAGAAGAGCTGCATTTCTTCTGGAGGTTCCTAGGGAAGAAGGATTTCCTTAACTGATCCAGCTTCTAGTGGCTGCCTGCATTCTTTGGCTCATAACCCCATTCTTCCTCTTAAAAGGTAGCAGCATAGCACCTTCTAATCTCTCTGACTCTACTTCCATTATGATATTACCTTTTCTGGTTCTAATTCTGCTGCCTCCTCTTATATGTAAGCATACTAGGCCAACCTGGAAAATCCAGGATAATCTTCCCATCTCAAAATATTTTCCTTAATCACATCTTCAATGTCCTCTTTGCCACCAATGGTAGCCATTTATAGTTTCTAAGGATTAGGTGGTAGAAATCTTAAGGGGGCATTCTTCAGCCTACCACAACTATGCTTGATTTTTCTGAAATGCCTAGATATGTAAAAATAAGGTCTTTATCAAAAAACCAGAGGCCCAGTGCATGAATTCGTGCACCAGTGGGGTCCCTCAGCCTGGCCTGCACCCTCTCGCAATCCGGGACCCTTTGGGGGATGTTGGAGAACTGGTTTCAGCCCAATCAACACAGGCCAGGCTGAGGGACCCCACCAATGCAGGAATCTGTGCCCTGGGTCTCTAGTAAACTTAATAATTATGAGGCCTGTCACATTTTTAGTTTTTTTTTTTTTTTTTTCTGAGAGAAACTCCTCATTTCATTTATGAAAATGATCCTTCTCTACTCCCCTCAGCCTGAGAATTGTCACAGCAACTCAGTCAAAGTCTATCAATCTATTCCAATGTCTGCAGTTATTAAGATAACCTTAAAAAGGTTCTCTGTCTAAATTGAGATAGGATAATATTATTCTTGCTCTTTAGAATTTGCATGGACAAGTATAGAGTGAATAGGGCAGCTTGTAATGACAGGTGGAATAAAAATAGGCATGTTTGCCAGAAAAAAAATGCAGAAAATTAAATCAAATTTGCATTTCAGGTAAAGCATACATTATTTCTTAGTATTGTATGTCCTAAATATTTACATGCTTATACTAAAAATTTGTGTTGCTTATCTGAAATTCAATTTTAATGTGGTGCCTTATGGTTCTATTTGCTCAATCTGGCAACCCTACCGAGAGATAATATTGGGTCCTAAGTGACCAAGAACTAGCTAAAGTTAAAGAAAACAGAAAATTTTGAAGAAATAGAAGCTATAGAGAAAAGTTTGAGGGCCAGCAGAGATACTTAATGTGTTCTTATTTGACAAACAGGAAGATGAATTGCAATATACATAAAGACTATAACACTTACAAATCTTTCAGAAAGAGACCAACACTACAGGAGCACTAGACAAATGACACAAATAGGCAATTCATAGAAGTAGCTAGTAAACCTATGACACTATGTTCAATTGCCTTGATTATTATTAACATAATAAGGTTTGTTTTTCCCACCAAGTTTTATAAGCAAAGATAAAAGAGATTGATAGTGCTCAGAGTTATTAAGCATGTGGGAAAATTAGGACTCCCATACACTTTTGCTGAAAGTCTAAATTATTACAATAATTTTTGAATGAGTATGTGGTGATGTATCTAAACATATTCATGAGTCATATACCTCCAAGATCATAATATTAGGAAATCACCTTTCACTCTCCTTGAGGTGGAAATTGAAAGGTTTTGATTCTTGGACCAACTTCTTGCATTAGAAAGAATCTCACTGGTCATTAAGGAGATTAAATCAAAGACCTATCCCCACATGGTTTCAAATCCATCATATATATAAGATTATGGGAGGAAAAGTCATATATATATATGACTTTTCCTCCCATAATCTTAGCTCCAATCATACAGCTCCAAACTAGTTCCCCTAAAACCACTTTTGCATCCTAAAGTCAGAATAGTCTTTCTCAAAGTGCAAATCTGATTCTGGAATATTTACCTCTTTCCCTTCCCCCATCCTTATTGTTGCTAAGACTCATTCACTGGCTTCCTCTTGTTGTTAGGATGAAAGTTAAAATCCTTGACACAATTTACTGACTACAACCCCAGCCTTCTTGTACCACCAATTTGCTCACTGGTAGTGTGGAGCCACCCATACTTCTTCAGTTCCTGGAGCTCACCACACTGTCTTCCTGACAGGGCTTCAGATCCGACCTCTTTTTGACTGGTATCTATCATTCATTGATCACAACCTTGCTCTGCCCTGGCTTACTCAGTATACCCTTTTCTTGTCTCTGCAACTAAGCAAAACCCCAATTGCATGAGAGTCTGCTGCACTGTGGTGTACTTCTCTTCTTAGCACCAACCACGTTGGAACGTTATGTCTTGTGTGGTTATATGATTCATGTGTCTCTTACCCACTAAAGGACTAACAGAATGAGTGCAAGAATCATGTCTGATATTCTCTCCATTGTGGCAGAGTATCTCAAAAATCTTACTGAATGAGTAAAACATTTATCTGTTTCCTACACATGTAAATGGCTGGGTAAACAATATAAGTAGGCATGAGGGAGTTCCCACCTCAAATTTCTGATAGAGATCTAAGCATCCCCAAATTACCAGTGACTATAGAAGGAAGATTCAAATAATACCCCCTGTAAACCCTAACCTGTCACTGTTTTAATCATCAAGGAGTCTTTCTCGGCCATTTTACCATTTCCCAAAAATGGCTAAAGCTACCCTCTTTCAGATTAATGAGTTGCATGTATGAAGTAAGAGAGCAAACAATGTGGGCTCCTTGGTGCCAAGTTGAAACTGATTTGCTTAAGACTGTAGTTTGAGTCTGTGTTAACTCTGCACTGGAAGGATTTTCAAATTCAATATAAATTAGCTACATCAACCATATGTGGATTTTATGTGAATACTGACTGGTGTGACAAAGTCTATAGTTCAATGAAATAAATGGAAACACACTTTAAGGGGGCAAATACTTTTATAAATATAGTTCTTATTCAACTTTCTTGCTTTTGCTTCCAACTCTCTGGATATCAGAGGGCAGTATCTGTTGTGTATGTCTTTCACTATATCTCCAAGGTAAGCAATGGCTAATGCAATTCACTAAGGTTGAGTCAACTCAAGAAATTTTAGTTTGTGGTCTTTATATTTTATTCTAAACACAAAATAGCTTTCAATTTCTAAGTAGATCTAGGAAATTGTCTAATATACTTTACTGACCAAAGGAATTATTAAATTTAAGAAAGAATAAGGAGTTTTCAATATTTGTGCAACACACCAAGGATGATATGGTGCTTGCTACCTGCTGCCAGAGTATTGAATCTAGACAGGCTAATCTGTACTACTAGAATGACACCCTGTGGCTGGATGTATCAATAGCAGAATGCTCACTTGTCATTCTTCTCTTTCTCTTTTTGGTAAAAAAAAAAAAAATCCAATATAAAATGCAATTTATGTAGAATTTACAGACAAAATCAATGTATTGTTGGAAATGGATTGCAGAGAGTTAGTAAGAATAAAGAAAGGAGTTCAGTATTTATATCTCAGTCTTTGTATATCATGACACATACCAACACTTCAATGCACAAGCAGGTAGAGATATTTCCCTTACAAAGTACTTTGCGTTTACAACTCACATGGATGCTCATCTCTAATTCTTACTGGAGCACAGAACAGCTTTGAGTCCTCTCTGGTTGTCATGTCAGTATCTCTATGTTGCAGTTATAGAAACTGAAAGTGAAATATGTAGTAAGGTGGTACATACTGAAACAGGGAAAATAGAGCCAGCCATTTTCAATGAGTTGAAAAACTCAGTCTTTCAACCTTCAGAGTTAAAACTGAAGATCAGAGTTTTCAACTTCTGGCTAGTAAATGTTTATCATTAAGCTGCATTGAGTTATTTTGGATTTAAAACATGTATATTACTTTCTTTTTTTCCTCAGGGTACCCTTCTGTAATGAAATCAAAGAATAATTACCAATTCAGGCTTGGAAGATTTGGTCATTTGAAATGTATTTTCTGTTTAAAACAGAACAAAAAAATTCTGCTGCCAGAGATAAGATATTAAATCAATAGCATTTAATATCCTATTAACCTTCCTATTTTTCTATAGAAATCTTCTCACCTACAAGACTGGTCAACACCTGCCTCCGCTGTTCCTTCATTCCCTGTAAATTCTTGTGCACCTCTGATTTTCTAAACATTTATTGAATGACTGTGAAACTTATTTGTTAGCGAGTCATTGTGATGCCAAGCAATATCACATTTTCTTGAACTCACTTAAATATTTCCTGTCATTTAAATTTCTGCCTGTCATCTTCCAGGTGAACACCTTGAGAATAAGAACCATGTTGCTTGCTTTTTCTGGTCCATACAGGGCTCAAAACAACAGTCTGTGCAGAGTAGGTGCTTTGTTAACTTTATCCTAAATTACCCTGAAAGAAAGAGTTGAAATAATTGGAGTTCAGCTGTTTCATATGCTCTTATATTTAACATTTATGTGTTTAAAATACAAATTGTTTTAATTAGGAACACATAATTTTCTTATAGCTTAAGTATACACTTACGCTTCAATATTATAGCAAAACAGGGCAAAAAGTGTGTGTTTTTATCCTATTACTAATATAGTCAATGTATTTTATCCCCATTGTATGCATGTTACAGAAAGAATATACATGGAGTTAAATGTGTTTTAATGTATCAAAAGAGAAAGGAGAAAATACCCTATGTTGAAAATAATTCTTTATTGTCCCATGTGTTCTATCACTGCATTTTAAAAATTGTGGATATTCCAAAAACATATTTACTTCCATGCCGCCTGAATCCTGAGTGCTTTACCTTAGGTCAGGGTGAACCAGCCTCTTAGAGGAGTAAGTCTGTGTGGCTTTCTCTGCCTTGCTGATCTTGAATCTTCTGGAGCCTGGACCATGGTGTGGAGGATGAGGGGGTATGAGAGTGACACAGTTGGGGGGGACAGGGAGGTCAAACAGGTGAGGGAGTGGTATGCCTCTGAAAGAAACTACAAGTCAGTTCTGTCTTAATTACCCTGAGTTCCTTGTCCATTCAAAGCTAGAACCTCACCCTTTTGTTCTCTAAAGCAAACATGTTTAACCCACCACTGGGGATGTTACCCAGATATTAGAGACCTTGAAAAAGTTATTCATGTGTTTGTTAAAATTAAACATATTTCTTTCTAATCACACCGAATGCAGACCAAGTGCCAGTCTAAGGGTTTTTCTGATCAGACTGCTTTCATAATTGGTTAAATGTTTAACTTTTATAATGGATATACCTTTTTGTCAGCACTGATGAGACTTTTGAAAAAAATGAAACAACTATAACAATCAAAATCATTAAAAAAGAAAACATAATTAGAACATGTAAGTTATATGGCTAACCCAATTAGCCCTCTGGGTTTTTCATTGTGCAAAATATAAAAGTGAAAGTGAAAAATGTAGTAAGGTGGCACATACTGAAACAGGAAAAATAGAGTCAGCCATTTTCAATGATTTGAAAAACTCAGGGTTTCAACCTTTACATCAAGTTCTTCACTGTCAACTAAATTTTCCACAGATAATCTCGCATCCAAGGTAGTTGCACAATCAATTTGAAAAGGTTTTCAAAATAAAAAGCCTAGCAACAGAAAGCATGACCTCCTGAAGTCTTAAGTTTAAAACTGAAGGCTGCCAAGAGATGAGCAAAGCTGTGAGGCTGGGGATATGCACATGGCTAATCCTGGAGGGAGAGAGGAGCCAGACCAAAGATAGCACCATTAGGCAGAAGAGAGGAGTTTAAATTTGATCATGAGAGCTGCTGACAAGCCATGGAGCTTGATTAGCTTTGGAATTTCACTTAGGAATGGCTAGAGTTCAAATCTCCAAATCCTCCAGATTCATACTAATTACATTAATCCCCATTGTGGCCCATTTGCTGTAGTGAAAGCCACACACATGGTGGTAAAATAAGGTATAAAATATGTTCCCTACCATGGGGAAAATAATCTCATCAGCTACAAGATAATTCACTGTGGCCTCATCCTATCTAATACATGATGACATCCAGGCTCAGCTGCCAACTACTTATATTAGTTATTGACACTTGATTGGGGTTAACTGCTTTTGCTTTAGGTTTCAGAAGTCTCTGATTTCAGCTGTCTCCATGATTCAGCACTCTAAATACTTATTAGAAAGGGCAGCATTTGCTACATATGACCAGAGAAGGATTCAAGGCATTTTATTAGATAGGATCATTCTTTCCTGTATGTCAACATATGGGATTCCCTTACATTTATATTTGAAATTTGTCCTCTCATTTGTTTGCAATGTATATCTGTGATTATGTTAAGATAATAGGGCTTATTTTTCTGTGTATTTGAAACTAAAATATTATCAGTTGCAGAATGTAACCTAATGGTTTCCACTGCATTTTGATGGGTAGCCCAGTTGGGATGACATTATTATTTAAAAAGACTCTATTACATTAACAGCTTATTATAGCTCTCAAATACCATTATACAAAAAATATCTTAAATATTCATAAATATAGTACAGATTAGTACACTTATTTTTCACCATCACAACACATAAAATTTGTCTTGAAACAAATAAATATTTATAGTTTATAATTAATTGAATTGAGTTGAGTTCAGAGAAAAGCAAAAGTAAATAAAAGGAAAGGTAATAAGCTACTTAATGAAATTTATCTCATACATAAAAAAGTGTATTTTAAAGTGCACTGAGTTCAACTTTTAGTAAAAATTTACATATATATTAAGTCACACATTATAAACCAGAAGTGTTTTGATTTCATGATAGACTAAAACAGTTATTGAATAAAATTTAAAGACTGCAAGTATAGGTTTTACAATTAAAATAAAAGCTTTAACATAAATCATAAATTAAATCTTTTCCACAATCCACAGACTTGTCTTTTAAAAGTTTTTCAGTAATCTTAAAATATGATAAAACATGCTTGGCTTCAATACAATCAAGCAAATAAAACAAACCCATAGGCCATAAAAATAGACTACTCACACTATCTTAAACATCAAGTACTTTTTTATGTTACATTTCCAAAAGTTGACTAAATAACATAATTTTCTTCCTTTGAAGATAATGTGACTTCATTTAAAAAACACTTGGGGGAAACAATTATTTTCCCAAGATGCTGAATTCCTTTTAATCGTTTTATATTTCTTTTCTCTACTGTTAACTGGGCATGCTTTGTAACATATCTGTTACATAGATGGGTTAAAGATGGGCCCTTATATATTGTCATATGCTGGTTACTTCTTCATAGCAACTGGGACCCATTAGCTTAAAAGCTCTCTGGTGCCAAACTCAAATTTTTACTTGCCCAGTTGTCTTAAATATAATCCAGATAGCATCATGCACCACTTAATCACAGGGATACATTCTGAGAAATGCATTGTTAGGTGATTTCATTATTGTGTGAACATCATCTAGTGCACTTACAGAAACCTAGATGGCATAGCCTACTACACACCCAAGTTGTATGGTATGCCTCCATTGCATATGCGATTCATTATGGGGTGCATGACTGTAGAGAGAATTTTAGCCATTTAAACAGAACCTGCCTGCTCTCCACAATGAAACAACATCTAACCTCTGCTAGCCATAGATAAAATAGACCTGAGATCTATTCCAAAGGGCAACAGAACCCAAATCTCTGTTGTCCTTTGGAAAAAGCCCCGTTTTGCTATCGAGTGATATCTAAACACGTAAGTTCTCCTTTTGAATGCCTCTTCCAGGAGTCTTTTACCCTCTTCCCCTTCTGAGTAGTGACCTCCAGGAGTCACATGCTACGAGGGATATCCCCAGCATGCAGACCTTCAAAGTATGGCCCAGATGAAGCTCTTTGTGTCCCTGGTACCACTGTGTGGTCATATCTGTTTCCTTGATCATCCTTCTCTGTTTGTCCTTCTGGCATGATCTGGCAGAAATAAGTAGCTAGATAGACCCCAGTAATCTGTATGAATACACTAGCCTATCTCTTTCCTCCATGGATTCTGTGTGTGTGTGTGTGTGTGTGTGTGTGTGTGTGTGTGTGTTTCCTCATTAGCCTTTCCCCACATTTTTTTTTAAAGTAAAAGGCAGGCTGGCTGGTGTTGCTCAGTGGTTGAGCACATACCTAGGGATCAGGAGGTCACGGTTCAATTTCCAGTGTGGAGACCTGCAGAAGCCAGATGATCAATGATTCTCATCATTGATGCTTTTATCTCACTCTCCCTCTCCCTCTGAAATCAATAATATATATATTGATTTATACATATTCATATTTAAAAGGTGAAAGGCAAACATTTATTTTTCACTGTATAATCCTTCCCCATTAGCTTGTGGTCATTTTGCAGGAAATTTTATATACTTACTAGAGGCCCGGTGCATGAAATCCATGCATGGGGGGGAGGGGGTCCCCTCAGCCCAGCCTGCACCCTCTCCAATCCAGGACTCCTTAGGATGGAGCCAAAACTGGCAGTCAGACATCCCTCTCATAATCTGGGACTGCTGGCTAACTGCTCACCTGCCTGCCTGCCTCATTGCCCTTAACTGCCCCCCCTGCCAGCCTGATCACTCCTAACTGCCTCTGCCTGCCAGCCTGATTGCCCCTAACTGCCCCCCACCACCAGCCTGGTCGCCCCTTAGTGCCCCCCTTGCCAGTCTGGTAGCCTCTCACTGCCCCCCCCCCCAATAGCCTGGTCACCCCTCACTGCCCCTGCTGTCAGCCTGGTCGCCCCACACAGCCTGCTGGTCAGTTGTTTGGTCGTCCCTCGCTAACCCCCCGGCCGGCCTTCTCGCCCCACGCAACCTGCTGTTTTGTTGTTACTGTGAGGGTGTCGTGATCAATTTGCATATCACCCTTTTATCAGTATAGACGTGGCAGGCTGAAGTAAAAATTCAAGAAAATTACTTTGTATTTCTTTCTTTAGTCAAAGGCATTTCATATAGAATTTCATTTTTTCAAAAAGCTAAGTTAAGAAATTTTTGTTGTGATTAAAAAACATAACATAAAATGCAGCATCTTCACCTCTTTGAAGATTACAATACAATAGTGTTAACTATATTCACATTGTCGTGTAGCATATCTCTAGAACTTTTTATCCTACAAAACTGAAACTCTACACCCACTAAACAACTCTCCTTTTTCTTCCTCCTCCCATCCTGGCAACCAGCATTTTACCTTTCGTTTCTAACGGTTTATGTCAGAGAGCTCACAGAAGTGAAATAATACGTATTTGTATTTTGTGACTGACTTAATTAGCATAATATCCTCAAGGTTCATCAATGTTGTAGCACATCACAGAATTTCCATTTTTATAAAAAGGTAAATAACTTCCATTGCATATATATTATACATGCATACATTAATGGACATGTAGGATGTTTCCACCTCTACACTCTTGTGAATAATGCTGCAATGAATATATGAATACAAATATGTCTTCAAGATGCCAATTTCAATTATTTTGATAAATAGCTATAGTTGAATTACTGAGTCATGTGATAGTTCTAGTTTTAATTTGAGGAACCTCCATTCTGTTTTACAAAACAAGCTTTACCATTTTACATTTCAACCAATAGTTCCAATTTCTACATCCTTGTCAATATTTCTTTTTTTTTTCTTAAGAGTGACTATCTTAATGGGTATAAAGTGATGCTCATTGTGCTTTTGATTTGCCTTTTCTTATGATTGGTAATGTTGAACATCTTTTCATATGCCTATTAGCCATTTGTATATTTTTAGAGAAAGGATGTCTATTCAAATCTCTTGCCCATTTTTAAATTGGGTTATTATTATTTTTAAATTGGGTTTCTATAGTATTATAGTTCTGTATACATTCTGAACATTAATCTCTTATCAGGTATATGGATGACAAATATTTTCTCCCATTCTGTAGCATAACTTTCCACTCTGTTGAAAGTTTCTTTTGTTGAGCAGAAGATTTTTATTTTGATTGACCATATACATGAGGACTTCTTTATGGGCTTTTTGTTTATTATTATTGGCCTATATATATGGCTTCCTGATAGTACAATACCATTATGATTACTGTAGCTTTGCAATATGTTTTGAAATCAAGGAGTAGGAGACCTCCAACATAGTTTTTCTTTTTCATACTTGTTTAGCATTTGGGGTCCTTTGAGATTCATATGAATCTTAGGATTTTAAAACATTTGTTCCAGTGATGACACTGGGATTTTAGAGGGCTTCCATTATACCTGTGGATTGCTTTGAGTAGTATGGGCATTTAACAATATTAAATTTTCCTATCTATAAACAAAGAATATCTTTCTATTTATTTGTCTTTTTAAATTGCTTTCAGAATGTTTTCTAATTTTTAGTGTACAAGTCTTTCACTTTCTTGCTTAAGTTTATTTCTAAGTATTTTATCCTTTTTTGATACTATCATAACTTGAATTATTTTTTAAATTTCCTTTTCAGGTTTTTTATTATTAGTGTGTAGAAATGCACTTAATCTTTTTTGTGCATTTGTTGTATCCTGCAACTTTGCTGAATTTATTTATTAGGTTTAAGTTTTTTTTGTTGTTGTTGTGTGTATGTGTGTGTACATGTAATCTTTAGGATTTTGTACATATAAACTTACATGATCTGTAAATAGATATTACTTTATCTTTTCCTCTCCAATTTGGATGTCTTGTATTTTTTTTCTAGTGTATTTACTCAGATTGGGATTTTTAGTACAAATTTAGAACTTTTAAGAGCATATGATACTGTTTAGTTATTGCAGTTGTTGTTATAAAATGGTGACACTACTGTCACCTATTGGCAGGTGTGAGCTTTGAGCTCCTTTTTCACTTTGAGGAATTCAGAATTAGAGATTAATGACAAACTAACTTGGTCCCTTTGGGACTAATTATAATAATATTAATTTACTGTAGTTGTTTTTACATGTTGCAACTCCTTATGTAATTTCACTTTATTCAGTAATATAACTTTTCAAAACTGAGGTTTACTGTTGCCTGTGTGTCTATAACTGACTGAAAATAATTGTCCCAAAGCAATAAATGATACTCTGTTCTTGTTAAAAATGGACAATAAAATATAAACCTTAGTTATCTTAAAATAAAATGTAAAATATAAACCTTACTTATCTGTAAAAATTAAAACAAAGTACTGTGAGATTCATTGAACTAAATTCCTGAGAAATGTTAATAAGGTATCTAGTTTTGAATATATTTTTAATCATGCTTCAGTTTGACTATAAATTTAAAGTCCTTGAATATTTCCACAGCTCTCAAGTAAAATATGCATATATCATACAGTGATTAATCTTAGAATGACTTTGCTGAATGCAAGAGTGACCTTATTAGATTGTCCAGCAAAGAGAAATATAGTTCTTATTACTGGAAAGATTTCCATATTTTCATCATAGTTCAGCAGATCTAAGTTAACATACAATGAAATTTCTCACAGGTTTGGATGTCTTTTTTTCTTTCTTTCTTTTTTATCCATATAGGCCTGTCTACATTTGAGAATATTTAAAATGGCTGATATGTACATAATACCATAAGCTAAATCAACTTACTTTTCTTAAAATTAAGTAAATTCCTTTTAGTGCCTACCTCTGACTGTAGATAATCCACAAACAACAAAGTGTTGTTTGACCAAAAAGATAGAACTTCATACTTAGTTGTTGTTCTTGCTTAGCTTTGTCTTTCATCCCATGAATTTGGTAAATTTTGTAATTAATCACCATTTTATTACTACTGTGTTTAAGCTCCTTAGTTTCATTACTCATTATCATTTCTGGTAGACTAGTTGATTTCTACTTCAGATCGGTATACATGCTCTGTAGTCATTTGTTGCTTAATACTCCCATCATCTTCTCCAAGAAACCTTCTCTAAACTCACTTTCACCTAGCCTCCATATTGGGTTAGGTGCTTATTATCTGCAGTTATGCATATCTATTTCCTGAAGTGCATTATAGTGATCAAATTATGTGCCTTTCTTCCATATTCACTGTGAGAGAGTTGAGGAGCACAAATCTTATTCTTATATTGGTATTCTCAGCACTTTGAAAAGACCCGGATATAGAACATTAATAATAACGTATAATCATACAGTATTAATTTTAGAAAAGTCCATGTTCTAATCACTTTCTATAAGGATATGGTCAATTCTCACAAAATCACTATGAGCTAGATGCTGTTACTCAACAGTTTTATAGATGACCCAGAAAGCTGGAATAACCTTCCCAAGGTCACACAACTTGTAATCAGAAGAACTAGGATTTAAACCCTGATGATCTGGAACTGGAGCCTCTGCTGCTAACCTCCACATTGTGTTACATCAGTGTAGATGAATGACCCTTCTACTTGATGGGATGCTGTCATTGTTATTAGACCTGAGTATTATACCCCATGGTGATCATTATTTTTAGTGATATAGTAATGTAGATGAACTATTATGGTTTGAAATATTTTTGTGGAGGTAAGGAAACCCAACAACATTTTTAAAATATTGCCATTATGGTACACTATTAAATTTAACACAAGTAATTTTTTCAAATAGATCTAATCTTTGTCTGATGGCTTTCAAATCAGTAAATTATAATGGTATAAGTGTGATAATATATGCAAAATAAATAAAAGTTAAGTCCTGTACTATAGAATGAGCGGATGTAGTGGGATGTGAACCTCATAACACTAAAAATTCTCAAGAGGCTGGATACCTGTCAGTTTGGGATAATGCTAAAGTTATATTTTTACTTAGAACATGAAGTTTTATAATGAGAGCAAATAGAATTTACTGAGTGTTTACCAAGGTCTATATTTGTCCTGAGAAATTTATACATAGTACAGTATTTAATCCTCACTACTGATCTGTGGTTTCATACTAGTAAATATAATTTTCCCCATTTTACATTTAAGGTACCTGAGCCTAAGCAAAGTTTAAATAACTTTCCCCAAATCACAGAACTAATTGAAATAACTGTTAAAAGAATAAATGCAATGGACAGTTGACAGTCTAAAAAGTCTCCATAATATTTACCAATTCTTAAATGGTACCATGTATTGATAATTATCATATTTGTAACAGTATATGATCTTTTTGTTGTTGTTGTTGTTAATCCGCACCCAAGGATATTTTTTGTATTGACTTTTAGAGAGAATGGAGGGAGGGAGGGAGGGAGAGAGACTTTGATCAGTTGAATCCTGAGCAGGGATCAAACCTGCAGCCCTTCAGTCTGTGGGCCAACACTCTAACCCGAGCCACACTGGCTAGGGCAGCACATGATCTTTTCACTAGCTTTTCTAGATTTAGAAAATTTACACTTTATGTGAATGAAGATTCCTCAATGTAGAAGGCACAACTCAATTTTTCATGTATTATTTAAGTTATATATACACGCCACCAATTTTGTCCCCATAAGATTTGAATTCTGAAATGAACAATGCCAGGAAATGGGTTTGATGGCACTTCCTTATTGTTGGCATAGTGGATGCAGATCCATCTGGATTTGGGTGACAGTTCTGGCAGTTGTAATAAAGTCAAGGTCTTGGCATGGAGCCCTCAGTGGCATCCATCAGTTTTATCAGATCACTCCTTGACATGGTTTGGGTGTTGTTCCTGAAAGCTAAACCTTAAGTCCATCTGAGCAAATTTTCCCAACATTCTGTGAGTTACCTAACAGGTTTTGAAAAGCTTTATTTTGCTTAAAGCAACCAGAGGCCTTCTGTTGTTTCCAACTGAGAATATGTCTAATGCACATAGCTGAGAAACTAGACTCAGTCCCTCTGAGCTAAAGAGGTACTGTTAGCATTTTTGAATGCTGGAGGCTTTGTTTTGTGTTTTAAATGGATAGAGGGGTCAGATTTTTCTTAACCTTTTACATTAAACTCACATTTATTTAAATTGTTGTTGACAAGTGGCCTTCCATTTTATTGATGATTTTAGTTTTAATTTGAAAAAAATTCTTCATTTTGTAGATGTAGATGCCCATGCCTGATGCAGGGCTAAAGCAGAGTCTGATGGTGCTAGCTTCCCATTCCAAGTACATATTTATTTCTATACTTGTTGTCACCAAAATGACTATTTCTCCTAGTGCCATGGAGAATAATTACCATCATTGACTGAGACACTCTAAGAGAAAGGCTTTTATAATGCCACTCCAATTGCAGAGTGAAAAAGCTCTTGAAAATAAATGTACTGGTGACAGAACCAAACAGCAAATGATTTTTTCTACCACCAATAGAGCCACTAGATTGAGCTCTCCATTATAGAAGAAAAATGCAATAAAATACCAAATACTGCCCAACCAGCATGGCTCAATGATTGAGTGTTGAGCTATGAACCAATAGGTCACAGTCCAATTCCCAGTTAGGGCACATGCCCAGGTTGTGGGTTTGATCCCCAGTGTGGGGCATGCAGGAGGCTGCTGATCAATGATTCTCTCTCATCATTGATGTTTCTATCTCTATCCCTCTCTCCCTTCCTCTCTGAAGTCAATAAAAATGTATTTTTTAAAGTTAAATTTAATTTTGGTATTGCCTAACACTGTTGCCAAAGATAGGTTTGTGGTCTATTCCTGAAATTCAAAAACAAAGTTTTCAGTAAAATACTAAAATACTGCTATTACTACTAAAGTTATCCATAAAATTATTTCTCAAATTTGGGAGAAGAAACTTTTATAATGACAATGCGCTATATAACTCTTCAGTTGGTTTTATGAAAACTTAAAAGCCCTGGCCCATATGGCTCAGTTGATAGAGCATTGTCTCATACACCAAAAGGTTGCCAGTTTGATTCCCAGTCAGAGCACATACCCAAGTTGTTGGTTTGATCCTCAGTATGTACCAGATATGTACCAGAGGTAGCTGAACACTCTCTCTCTCTCTCTCTCTTCTTCTGTAGCTAAAATCAATAAAGACAGTTTTCAATGGGGGTTAGTCAGAAAAAGAAAAGCATAAAAAGTAAATTAGCTATCATAATTTTTGTTTGCTTTGAAAAGCATGTAGCTTTAATTATAAAAAGCATACCTAATAAAATTTGATATTTACCACATTTTTATGTTCCATTTGACAGCATTGGAAATAAGTAGTGGTTTGTTTTTAGTATGTCTATTGAAATATCAAAAATAAAATGAATTTATATTGTGAGAAAAAAAATCTTGTAAAAATTATACCTACAAATTACTTTACAAGTAAATATTAAAATAAGCCAGTGAGATGATGAGGGTATCACCATTATATTTTAAACATTATAAGTAAAATGAAATTCTATCCAATTTATTTCTATCTATTAAAAGAGTATATAATGAGATACATTAAGAATTTATCGTCACATAAATGAGTGATAATACTGGAACATGCATTTCAGTATTTTTTTTGTTTTGGAAAGTCTGATTTTTAATGTTTTCTATAAATTATACAGAGCAATTCATTAATCCCACACATGAAAAGGAAACATATGTGCCCACTATGTTATTTCCTCCCTCCCGGTTAAGATAGCCAGTCGCTTCATCTGTCTCTTCAAGTTTAGTAGGAGTGTGGCTGCCTCTAAGCCCAGGTTGATGCTTTCTCTTCTATACACACACTTGGATATATATTCCTTTGAAAAATATACCTTTCTCTAAGTATTAGAGTGCAATTGTATCCTATTGGAACCTTTTAAGATTTTCTAATTATTAATATTACAGTATTGAGTTAGCTGCTTATTGCTTCCATGGCAAATTTTATTCATCAGTCTTTATGTTTCTATTTTATAAAGGACTAGCCTTTTCTAAATCTTCAATTTTACACCTCTACATAATAGTCTAAGATATATATTCACCTCTTAAATTGAGAAAATAATTTAAAAAAAAATTAATTTATTTTCTCTCTCTCTTTTTTTTTCTCTCTTGACCATAGATATTATTCTCCTGTGTCAAAGGAACACAAAGTATCTTTTTGCCTATCTGATAATTTTTCTATCCTTTGAGCTCACAGTGAGAAGTGTATGCTTTTCTAATAACGGATGTTCAAATTGATTCTGGCTGACATTCCAAATTTGTCATGCCAATATAAAGGTTTTGTTGAAGGAGTTTTAATTTAGCCATATATTCTCTTGACTATTTAATGGTTGCAGGGGCATTCCTCATGAGGAAGATGGAGACAGCCACATCTGTAGTCAGCAACTTCTCATCTTTGCCAAAAGGAATAATTTTACATGTTTCATATGATAACCAAAACATAGTCATAACAGAATCCTCACTTTTTACTGGAAGTGGCCTTTTTTACAACAGTGAGTGGAGAGTAACTATCCCCCCCGCATTCTCCCTTCCTGCTGAGCCTCATTCTGCCATAGGAACACTTTCCAGAAGTGTAGTCAGGATATGCTTCCACTCTGGTGTGGTCTATGCTGGACCAGAAGCCCATAGGCCTCATCCTTGACCTTAGAATTGCTCAGAACTCTATTGGAAAACCTCTGTTGATTTAAACATTTATGTTTTATTATTTATTGCTAATGTCCAGTGTTACTGCATTATGTTTACAAAATGTGATATGATTAATTTGCTTTGACATGTACTCATGTATAACTGTTACATTGAACAAAATCATGTCCCATGGTATGTTATCAGAAAATTTAATTCTTATCTTCTACTACCTCTTCAAATCTCTTGTGGTTTTTCTTTCTCCTTGAATAAAATAGAGAAGGGCCATGAAATATCTGGACATTTTCTATGGTCTTTGGTTCTCCCAAGAATATCAGTTCAAAATTTAAAGTGTCTAGTGTCATATAATAGTAAAAAAAAAAATCTAAATTCATCTAAATAAAAGTTTTCCCCTAACTTTCCTCAGGAATATAAAAATATGTACATACATGAGCCTGTCATTTCCTTTGCTTGTCCTAAAACACAAAGGCACTTATGAAAACAACTTATTGTGTGGGTATGCCAGTTCAAGGTTGCAGACTTAAATGTCTGCTAATCTAATTCTTTAAATTATTTTCTCTAATTTGGAGATGAGACTTCATGCAAAAACCAGGCAATGAGAGTTTTTGCTTGTTTTTAAATATTCATGCTAGTATTCCATTGGATTTATTATAAAAAGTCCATTAATATTATACTGTACAGTCAAAGACCAATTATTATTTCCAGGATGAGCACTTAGCTTCTTCTTAACTGTGCCATAATTCATCTCTCTTGATTTCTTCTTTAATTTTTCATCTTTGATATATCTCTTTATGCCCATATTCAGGTCTATTCTCTCTCTGCTCCATACTTTCATTTTTTCATGATTTTTCTTTCTTTTTAGAATAGAGGAGCCCGGGCTGTGTTACTCATTTGGTTGGGCATCATCCCATGCACCAAAAGATTGCTGGTTCAATTCCCGGTCAGGGCATGTGCCACATTGTGGGCTTGATGGATGTATGTTTCTCTCTCTCTTTCTCTCTCTCTCTCTCTCTCTCTCTCTCTCTCTCTCTCTCTCTCTCTCAAAAACAATGATAACATATTTTTAAAGAGAATAGGAAAAAAGGGGGTAAAAGCACTTCTTTTTAAAGTATATATGTTTATGTATATATGTTTATTACTCTCCTCTGTTCATAATCCTCCCTATGAATCCTATCCTTTAGGGTTCATGTGCTTAAATAACATAGACATTGAAAAGAGGCCAGAAGGAAACATTTGTTAAAGAGGATTCAGGGACCTCACATAAAACTTACACAGCTCCAGGAAGCTTCCCTCAACTCAGAATCGCTTCTTGCTTTATAGAGTGTGATTTTATTTACTTCACTCAAGACTTCAAGATTGTTTTTAATTTGATTTGCCTATTGAGAGCAATGCAATATTTAATCAGCTCCTGTTTCCTGGTCTTTTCCTGCTCTGCTCCTGAAGCTTCCCAGATGTGTACATGGCATGCTCTCACATCCTGTTACCAACATTGATATATTTTACACTTGCAAGTTGTCCTTTATGACTGTTCCTCCATCCAGGAATTGCTGAGTTCTCAATTATGTTGTAACCTTGGCTACTGTAAATTTACCTTTGTTCAAATCATGTCCTTTTTTTTAAGACAAAGTGCAAGCACCTTGTCTTCAGCATTCAAAGAGGCTGTCATATAACACCCAAGGAAGCTGGAAACTTGATGTGAAACACATGTTGAGCCCCCAACGTTCACCAATTAATGACCGGAATGCAAAGCAATTTAAAAGAGGGGAATATGCTCCAATGTCTGAAGGAAAACAAAACAAAACAGTAAGAATCAAATTATATGGCTTGAAGTCAAAAGGATACTTTCTCAAAATTTAAACAAATGGTTTGTAAAGAATAATTCCACTCCCTGTAAAAGTAAGAGCCTCTGAAAGCTGAGACCAATAGATTTGGAAGTGGCCTGTGGACCACAGGAAAACATTTATGCAACTGAGACATATAAGAACCTTTTTCATGTATAAGGAAAGAAAATTTTAACACCCCCCATAGCAATAAATCAAGAGAGATTATTTGAGCAAAGGTAAATTTGGGGACACATTCATATTTTTGGAAATATTCTGGAAGCCTAATATGTTGGGACTGAAAGAACATAGAGGTAACTTAGTCAAAAATTCATTACCAGAAGTATATTTGTCTTGGAATACCTTTTAATTTTACTTGCTTTGTTCTTAAGTTTTATTACTTGTTCCTGGAAAAAAAAATTACATACATTTTTTCTGTTCTAGAATATTGTAATTGTGCTTACAAAGACAAGGTCCTAGAAAGAATAGGAATTATTTTTCAGAAAATCTGCCTCCATCCAAAACTTCTCAATGTAAAATTTTGCCCTAATGAGGAAATTTTAAAAATTAAGAAAATATTTAATTATCCATTTAAATAAAATTATGCATCTGTTTTTCAGGTAAAGTTATTATGAATCATTTTAATTTTTAAAAGACAAAAAGCTTATAAGGAAAAGTAAAAAAAAAAGTGACATTCAACAATACATTTTGATGTAGTTTCTCCAACTTATGTTTATTGGAATAAGATTGTTTATATATAAACTCATAGTTTATCATTTAAGTTTATAAAATTAATTACAGTCAACAAATGTAACATTATATTTGTCACAGGTGTACAATAGTGATTAGACATTTACACAACTTACAAAATGAAATGATTACTCTAGGTCTAGTAACCATCTGACACCATACATAGTGACTACAATATTATTGACTATATTTGATTTAATACTATTTTAAGACATTTTTTCTACACCCTTAAATGTTGTTTATTTCAACAGCTGCATAAAATTTTATTGTGTGAATATGTCACTGTGTGTGTTTGTGTGTATGTATGTGTGTGTGACCACAACTACCATAATTTATTATAATAATTTTGTTATAAGTTATATACATAATTGGTTTTTAACATTTTTACATAAAAGCTATTTTCTAAATTTTAAATAATTACTTCCTTATGAGAGATTTCTAAAAGTACTCAAAACATTAGCATTTTAAGTTCGTTTTCTATAAACCTTTCAACAATTTATGCTCTATGATGGTTTATGAGACTGCCTGCCTCACTTCAATTTTGCCAACAATGAGTTTTGTAAACCATCTTATTTGATAATATCAAGCAAAAAAAGTCATTGGTTAGTTTTAAAAGCCAGTTAATGTGGGAAGCATAAAAATGTATATCTCCATGTTTTATAGATTTTATATAAACTTGAAATGTTTACATGTACATTAACTTGCCTCACTTTTTATTTAGAGCCAAGGGTATTTACTTATTTATCTTTTTTCTGTCATCTTTTTAGCATAAACCATATCTGCTTTGCATCATATCTGTTTTGAGATATATTTTTTATTTTTTAGAATGAAGCAAGAAATAAAGGACACTTATGAAGGAATAGGAATGCAGAAATCTCCTGACCTTTAAAGAAAAAAAAATTACCCTCTGTTTTTATGTTGTTTCATCCAAATCTAATTTGACATGAATTACTTTATGCAGTTTACCTTTAATCTTTTCAAAGCAGAAGGGCAAAGACAGATCTCTGGTCTTTATAATATTATTATTTGGTGCTGAAGGTTCCAAAATCCCACTATTTTTGGAGTAGAAACTTATATGATGAATTACTGTCTAAGGATGAGGTTAGAAATGATATGCACTAGATCTCAAGTCTTTATATTACTGTACACAAAACAGAGTCTTAACTTGGGCAGATGTCTATTTTAATAGCTTTGAGTTTGTACATACCGCAAAAGGTTTTCTCTGACTTTTTATCACTTATAAGTACATAAAATCTAACAATATATGAATACTATTATTAGTTGTAAAATAATGTCTGATACAAAATGCTGTGCATAATAATATACATTAAAAGATCCTCTTTCACCTGTATTTCCTTAGAAAATCTGATAAGAAATCAGCAGTTCATTGCATTTGTAAATAATAAACTTTCTATTCTCTTCACATAAAATATTTAAGGGAATTGTTTTAATTTAATACTGACAGATTAATAAAACAAAAGGGCACATACTATCCACAGAAACAATTCTGAAATTACTTAGAGTTAATTACTGCCAGAAGAAATAAGAAATTCAATATCAAGTATTTGCCTTCCATGTAAAATTTTAGCTTTCAAGAGTAGTTAAAATCTTCTATGCTGTTCTATGAGTTCTCTTCTTTTCTTTTTTTGCTCAATTCCTCCACTTCCCCCTACCTATCCACCCAACCCCAGAGCTGTCTGCCTGCTCTCTATCTATGAGTCTCTCTCTATTTGACTTGGTAGTTCAGTTTGTTCATTAAATTCCACATGTAAGTGAAATCATATAGGACTTGTCTTTCTCTGAATAGCTTATTTCATTGAGTATAATGTTCTCCAGGCCCATCCATATTGTTACAAAAGGAACAATTTTCTTCCTTTTAATGACAGAGTAATATTCCATTGTATAAATGTATCATGGGGGTGGAAGAGGATGGGTGGAAGTGGAGAGAGCATAGAGAGGATAAATGGTGATGAAAAAAATAAAATAAAATAATTTAAAAATATTCTATGCCTTACTGCTTAAGACTGAATCATTTCTATTTGTTAAAAATTCAAATCACATATTTTAAATTTTTTATATTATTGATCATGGTTATCTCTTAGTGATAGAAAAAATGTGATGAAGAGAAACATAACTTTTATTGTTGTATGAATGCAAAATTTTCTTTTATTTATTTTCCCCATTTTTGCTTTAACCAAATGTTAAATGAGCAATGGCAATTATTTTCTCAGCAAGATCTTTTAGAAAACATTTCCAGTAATTTATTTAACCACAAAAGAATGAAAAGAAGGTTAAGTAGTTAAAGTACTTATTATTAGGCATTTATAAGTGCAAATTTAAGTAATTATTCAGACTATATTGTTGTAAAATTTTTCAGAAGTGAAATACATTTATCCAGATATTTATGAACTTAAAGTTCTGATAAATTTCTCCTTGTATCTTACCTTCTATCTTTTTACAGAGGGACACTTCAATATCTTAATTATTTGTGTGTGTTTTATAGTCCTTATCACCTCCCCCCTCCCACATCCACATCCTCCCTGGTTAACTCTGTATTAAATGCAAATACCTGAGTAAAATTAGGAAAAAACAAACAGACAAACTTAAGATGCTGAGCTATAACCAGAATAACTAAACATTCTCATGCAAGACATTCCCATTGCCTGAGAAAGTACACAGTGAGCAAGGGGCCCAGGCAGCAAACGAAAACTTCTTACCCTAGGGACTTAATCACAAGGAACAACAGCCTGTAATTATTGGAATCACCTAGGAAATGCTGCAGAGACTTGAGAGTGCTGGAACCACATGTCTAGTGCTGCATCACACATTTGAAATAATAGTGACAATGATGGTCGTGAACATGATGGCGTGACAATGGTGCTGACGATGGGAACAAGAATGATGATGATGGTAACTGGCACTGAGGAATTGTTTACAACACAGCAAGCCCTGAGCTAGTAAGTGATAAGGATTTAAAGCATTATATCATTCATGTCCTCACAACAAGCCTGTGGAGGAGCCATAGGTGAGAACATTAATGATTAGAGAGATTAAATATGTTGCTCGATGTCTCACACATTGTTGTTGGTACAACAGAAATCTTTTGGTTTATTTTTGAAACCACACTCTTCTAATCTGCTCATTCTCACTTTCTTTCACTAACTCATCTTTCTTTGCTAATCTGTAAAAGATGGAATTCCTGAAGGCTTGGTCCTAGTCCTCCTTTCCCCCCCTCAATCTATATTGCCCCTGGGTAGCTTTAATTATTAACTTTGGGCAAATAATTCCAAAGTGCAAAAGTTTATCTAAGATTTTATCTCTGGAGCTCCAGGTACATAAATCTAACGGCCATGATGGTAGACAAAATAGTTGGAAGGTGGCCATGATCACTGGGTCTGTGTGATCAGATTATTGACATAGTTTGTGTATGTGTGCTTATGCATGGTTTCACTTGTTTATTTTTTTCATTCATTGTGTGGTAGCAATAAAATTAGAAAAGAAAGCATTTTAAAATAATACACCACTGCAAAATAAGTCACGAGTCAAAAGTGAAGAAAACACACATTGCAAATATAGTAGTTTATCCATCTAGCTTGTTGTCATGGTAGTTATTCACTCTCCCCTCCCCATAACTGTCTTATCATCACTACTGTGGTGCCTCTGGGCAATAGTCCATCACACCTGTCTCCTGCTCCCGCTGTTCCACTCAGACCAAGCCCCCTCCCAGATTTTCTTTGGCTTAGTTATTTAGTAAATAGCATCTTTCTTTTGCCATTCAAAAAAACACACACAACTTTAAACTGGATTTTACAGAGGTATTTTACTATGAATATGTTTGATCAAGTGACAAATACTCAGAGAAGCTGAATTGAGCACATGTGTTTTCTCCTCATAAGTGTGCCTCATCAATGGTAGAGGAAAATACCTAACTTATAAACAAAAACTTGTATTAAAAGGAAATTGGAAATAATCTACTTGGGTAATTAGATTGTTGCACCTATGGATCCATATCCTGGTTTCCACACTAGTTAACTATAAAACAAGGGACAACTTGCTTAACTTTTGTGCCTCACATTTATTTTCCATAAAATGGAATCTCAATTGTACCTATTATGGAGGTTGTGTGTGTGTGTGTGTGTGTGTGTGTGTGTGTGTGTGTGTGTGTGTTAAAGAACATAATAGAGAATTTGCACAGAAAAAAAAAGAGCTCTGAAAAGTAACTGCACACGATTGGTAGATTTGATGACCAAGGTCTCAAACTGATTTTTAGGGGCCTAAATTGGTTTGCTTAGGGCTTAATAGCACTCTCATAATCACAAAACTTTTCTCTCTGGATAAGACGTCTCAATATGTTTAAGAAGGAACGATGTGAGAATTACTATTAAACCAGTGCATGACTGACTAAGAAGTGGGATACAGTTTCTAGAAAACTGATTTAAAATGTTCAGTGGTTTAACAGCATGGTACAAAGCCTCCTCTTTTCCTCATGTTTCTCGATGATTTCTTTCATAGGGTGGGGCAGAGAGAGTCCACTTGTCTCTTGAGCAGCAAATGACATTAACAGTGACTTTCTGCATGCCATCATCTCTGGAATTGGAATGAGACTTATTCTGGGAACTTGGAGCACTTTGTAGTCATAGACTAGATGGTGTACAAATAATTTGTTATCTAGATTGTGCAGATGAAGTACTATAGGTCTGTAAGGTTAAGGCCAAGGTTTAATTGTGACTCAGTTTATTGGGCTATTTAACTTTATCAGAGATATTACAAAATAAATAGCTCATATCCTCTACCCCTGGTAAAATGATGGCCCAGAAGGCTTACTTTAGAATGTTTTGTTTTCTTCCTTGAGATGAGTTTAACTCTTGCAATACCATCATATCATACACTTCCTTAACTGTTCATCAGAGGAAAATAAACTTCATTTCCAGGGCTTCTCTCTTTCTTCCCTTTTTTTTTTTTTTAAATTGAAATCATTCTTCAACATCCCCTATCCTTTAGTTGTCTATAATCATCTCAGTCATTCATCTTTACAATCTTTTCAGCCTCACTTTGTTCTTGTTTGTGGAATTCCAAAGTGACACATCCCAATCTCTCCAGAATTCTATCTATGGCCAGAGGGTTGCTCTTTTGTTCAAACAAAGTCAAAAACATTTACTTCAAGATCCAGTTAAAATATTCTGTTTTAAAAACCCTTAAGGGAACAGTTATCCCATTTGGAAATTGTTTACTTAATTCCTTTCCTACCAATCTGCTAGTTTATTTGAATTTTGTTTCCAACCTATTTTTTTAGAGGCTATAGAAGCAAAGAGAACCACATTATTGATAGTTCTTGCCTTACCAAAGAGCCTTCTCTCATTTCTCCAATGTGCTAATTTATGGCTTAGGAAATAAAGCCAAAATAAAATACTATTTTCTTCTCTTAATTAACTTATATTTTTTCAAATGGTATAACATCCAAGGCACTTATAATATGGTTAATATGTTCAGCATGAGGGAATTAATGGAGTAAGGGGAAATACATAGAAAATAAGAGGAAGGATAATTTTTAAACTTAAAAACTTTACAGAAGAAGGACAGGCAGATAGGGAGAAGGTGGAATGAATATCCTTAATACTTCCTTACAAAGTGGACTTAATAACAAATGAATCAAAGTAATGATCACAATAGCTACTGCAAGGCTCAGTGGAAACAGAACCTAAAACTCAAAGTAACTTTTTCAAACTAATGTGAATTGCTATCAATGGGCCACAGTAGAGTGGAAAAGAAAATTCAGAAATATTTTAACAAATTGGTAGTATTTCCAATAAATGCATGTATAAGAATTATTGAAATATGATATCATTTTTTGGCAGAAACCCTGGTGATAACTTTTGGAAAAAGAACCATAAATGAATTACAAATTTGTAGGCGAAAGTATAACAAGAAATAGGATATTTTCATATTATCAAACTGTTTTTATAATTTACCTTAATTTATAAAGAAAAAAAACTAACTCAATAGTGGAGAAATATGGTAAATATCACCTTAGTGAAATTTTCAGTTGACACCACCAGTAATGAAACACATAAATATCATGTATCTCTTTATATCGGCACTGAGGAAAGCACAGATTCACTTCCATGGTATTTGTGCAAAAAATGCAACTTAATATAAACATGAAGAAATATCTGACAAACCTAGACAAAGGAAAATATATAGAATCACTGGCTAACATTCTTTCACAATGTCAAGATCATGAAAGACAAAAAAGCAAAGAACTATCACAGATTTGGAGGATATTAAGGAACACGGATAACAAAATGCAATGCTGGATCCTGATTGACTCCTGGGCTGGAGAAAGGACAGTGGGACAAATGAAAAAATTTGAATAAGTTCTCTAGGTCAGTTAGCAATATCATAGTTTTTGCATAGGTGGCTAATTAATAAAGAAAGTTAGCAAAGGGAATCAGACATTAAGCATAATGAACTAGGGAGCAGAATCCTGCTTGCTTAACCAGGAATTTACAGCATCACAGACTTCCCAGGAAACCACCATCATTCCTAAAGATTAGTGGGGGGAGGGCTAGGAAAATTAAGGGGGAGGTAAGCGCATGGGCAGTAGAAGCCAAAGGGGCTAGATGCCTGATAGAGACCTGTCCGTCTAGCCTGGGAAATGGATCAGATTGGATAAAAGACATTTACCCCAGAAGATCTAGGAAATAGATTGGTTAGAGGGTGGACCAATCAAAAGCCCAAGCAAGCTTGGGAAGTTGATTGGTTAGTTTGAAAAGAGCACCCGGCCCATCCTAAGACCCATGTAGTATAACCTGAGTCTAACAAAGACAAAGGTGGGATGGATGGAGATGAGTCATTGGGAATTTAGGGGCAGCATTCCATTTCCACCTGGATAGATCTTACTGCTAAACCTCATCCCATCACGTTTGTCCCTTAAAACGCTGCACTCATGGCTCCATGACAATTTCCACTGGCAGCACTGTTACTGTGAATCTCCCAGGGCTTGTTAGCTGCTCTATGATTTTATAGGATATTAGTGTTTGGGGACATTGAGTGAGGGATATATGCAAATTATTTGTAATGTTTTTAATCTTTTTGTCATTCTGAAACTATTTCTAAATAAACTTTAGGAAAAATAGAATAATGGAGAGATAGCCTTTATAGGCACGTATGATCTCCAATTAAAAATTTGAAAGTTTAAAGATAAAGTTAGGATCTCCAAATAAAACTTTCAGAAAGGGCCCCTTTCTTATTTTATTACTTATGAAGTAATACAAAGTAATTGCAAAGTAATAAAATAGATGTCCAGTAAGCAAGGAATGAATCCTTTGGTATGTATTTAACTAAGAAGATAGTTTATGGAACATTTCTGGAACTATAATAGTCTGCAAGACGTTTGTGTTTATTTTGAGGTTATTTTATTTTCTGTATCTAACACCAAATTAGAAGTTTAATTTTTTTTCATCCTAGAAGAAAAGAAATGTTAAATTTCTCAACAATTAACAGCAAACCAACGTGGAGCCACTTATCTGTCCCTTTATACTAGCATCTTACTAAAATAACACACACACACACACCCTAAACATAGAGTTGCTTGGTATTCTAACTACATTATGAAAGGTGTGACACTAAGATAATTTACTCAGACTGACTCAAAAGGAAGATAGCAAGCTATTTTTACTAAACACAAACAAACAAACAAAAAAACCCACTATAGTTTTCAAAGTTGGTAATTACTTCCAGAACTTAGAATTTAAATTGGAAAAAAAAATTCTACAGTGGTCACAACAATATCTTAGTTCTTTATAAGTAACCTGTATCTAAGAAAAACCTTCTGGCCTGATGTTTTTAACAATTGAAGAAAAGTGTTCAGATTTTATAGGAGGAAGTAAAAAACCCTGAACAGTTTATTATCTAGGGGGCACTCATTCTTTGATAATGCCTCCATCAGGAGACGGCATCTAGGTCCCACATTCCCTCTCTTGCAGGAATGTTGCCATCAGTCTCAAGATTTTTAAGAGCCTGGCAGCTTCCGCTTCCCTTTTCATGGAACACTCTCTCTTGAATTCTAAGCTACCATGTAAGAGAACACATACTGCACACTGGAGAAACAGTGTGAAACACCCATGAGGATACCTAGAGAAGGAGAGTTGACCAGCTCAGCCCAGCCTTCACATCACTGTCACCAAAATGTCCCACATGAATAAAGCCTTTCTGGATCCTCCAGGCTAGCCCAGCTGCCAACCAAATACCAAGTGACTCTAGTTGACCACAGAGTAACCATTCAGCTGAGCCTGACCCAAATTCTTGACTCACAGATCTTTAACATGAAGAGAGGATCATTGCTTTGATAAATTAATTTTAGGGCAGTTTATTATGCAGCAATAAGTAACCAGAATACATGGATATGAGCAATGCTGTATGGTGGGTGTGCCTGAGGCTGCAGCTTTCTGTCCCATTCTCACCTCTCTTTTAAAATCTGAATCTCCAACTGTACCAATATGCCCAGTTTATGGATTCTATTCCCAGACTCCCTTGAATGTCTGTGTGTCCAGTGACAAAATTTCCATGTAGATAGAAGTGGAAATATTGCTTGCACACTCTGGAAAGTGTCCTTAAACAATTTCCTCTTCTTCCTTCTCTGGACTAGAATGTGGATGTGATTATTTGTGTTACAGCCATCATCTTGGACCATTATGAGGAGAACTTCACCCTTCGGATGTTGGAGTTCATTGTTGTAAGGATAGTGCAATTTTGTGATTTCAGAAGCTGGTTAAAAATCAATGAAAAACACGATATATGGTATATTACTTTATAATTTTTTATATAAGGAGATGAAACTAACCAGTGAGTAAATACACAAAATAAACTAATAAGAAAGATGATAATTCATTTCAAAGGATATTAACAAGATAGAAATATCATATTGGCTAGGCCTTGAGATTCTAATGGTCAATTATTGTACAGTGGAATCCTTCATTAGTCCACCTCAATCATTAGCCAAGAGCCAGAAGTTACATGACACATCCCAACATATGTTGGCCAATTCTTAGTCATGAAATTTATCTAATTGAGGTGATATTTTCTATTTTAAAAATTAAAAATTTTGATACATAAAAATGTAGGGTTATATAACAAACAATAATATATCCAACTTAATAAAAAAATAACAATTACAACTGAAACATATTGTATACCTCCCCCAATTGCATTGCATTTCTTCCCTGTAACCAATATTGTGAATTTGGGATACATTATCCCTAAAATAACTTTAGACTATATGCATTATTTTTAATAAGCATGTAGTTTTGATTTTCATGGTTTTAAATTTCATAAAAAATACTGTCATGCTGTCTATATATGGCAACTTTTTAAAAATATGTTTTATTGATTTCAGAGAAGAAGGAAGAGGGAGAGAAAGATAGAAACATCAATGATGGGAGAGAATCATTGATTGGCTGCCTCCTGCACACCTCCCACTAGGGATGGAGCCCTCAAGCCGGGCATATGCCCAAATCAGGAATCAAACTACGAACTCCTGGTTCATAGGTTTAAGCTCAAACACTGAACCACACTGGCCAGGCTATGCTACAACTTGTAAGATGTATCCACAAACACATGTGGCTGTGGTTTATTTTCAGTACTCTGTAGAATTACACTGCACAAATATCCTAAAGTATATTATTTCATTGTATCACCAATGAGTATTTAGATTTTAGATTTGTTGCTATTTCAAACTATACGGTAAAAACCTTCTTATATAAGCATCCTTCTGTAAGTTATGTTTATTTACTATTAAATAAATCATATCATTTTCACCTGCGCCAAGGATTCTATTAATTTCCTATAATTTTTCTTAAGATCTAGGGTTAGGAGATGAGAGCAGAAAAATTATTTCAGGGTTTCTGTCTTATAATGCTAAATGTGGCAAAAATGAACATTCCAATTCAGAATAAAACCCAGGAAATTTGGTACCTGGAATAAAATTGTAAACTTGGGCCTGTGTGAAGCAATTAAATTGTCATTTTGCCTTGTCTTAGTTTAGCTTCTCTAGTCACTCAAAATCTAAGAATGAGAAAAAATGAAGAGTAGCAGCCAGTGGACTACTATAATGATTATAAATTGTTTAGAAAATTATGTCTTCTGAATGCTATTTTTTCCAAATCATTCTTATGGAATGGTCTTTTACCTTCTTATGATTAGTGTTTTTGAAAAACTGATAGACAATTATGGAATCTCAATGTAATATTTAGAAGGCCTTGAAGACAGAAA
This sequence comes from Corynorhinus townsendii, assembly GCA_026230045.1. Lineage (NCBI taxonomy): Eukaryota > Metazoa > Chordata > Mammalia > Chiroptera > Vespertilionidae > Corynorhinus > Corynorhinus townsendii. Next base: position 104,259,145 of record JAPDVU010000006.1, on the reverse strand, counting down.
GACATTTATCATTTTTTCATTGTCACCTGACTGAAAATGTAAACTATAGTGTTGATGTGGGTCAACATGATGTGAATATACGTTTAATTTGCTGATAAAATCCCTTTAGCTATATGTCTATACTGTTCTATTTTTTCATTATCATCTTCTTCGGAAATATAATTGTTTTGTGCTTGCTTACATTGAATTCATACTTACCTGAGGCATTTGTTCCTTTTTTTTTTGGTGGGGGGTGTGACTTTATTAATGGTGTATGACAAGATAGGGCTCCCTAATCCCCTCCCCTTCTTCAGGGGGTCTGCATAGAAACTGTGGAGGTCAGAAGATTCTGTGTTGGGGGTTGATTTGGGGCAAGGGATCTCTAGCAGCTGAGGACCTCTCTTCCTCTAGGTGGGGCTGGTGGTCCAGGGGGCTCTTACTCCTTGGTGGCCCTGTGGACCTAAAGGTCTACCACACTGTTGCTAAAGCCAAATTCATTGTCATACCAGGAAATGAGCTTGGCAAAGTGGATATTGAGGGCGATGCCAGCCCCAGCATTGAAGGTGCAGGAGTGGGTGTCATTGTTAAAGTCACAGGAGACAACCTGGTCCTCAGTATAGCCCCGGATGCCCTTGAGGGGGCCCTCTGATGCCTGTATCACTACCTTCTTGATGTCATCATATTTGGCAGCTTTCTCCAGGTGGCCGATGAGATCTACAACCCACACAATGGGGACACGGAAGGCCATGCCAGTGAGCTTCCCATTTAGCTCAGGGATGACCTTGCCCACAGCCTCGGCAGTGCCAGTCAAAGCAAGGAGGATGTTTTGGGCAGCCCCTTGGCTGTCACACCACAGCTTCCCAGAGGGGCCGTCTACGGTCTTCTGGGTGGCAGTGATGGCATGGACTGTGGTCATGAGTCCCTCCATGATGCCAAGGTTGTCATGGATGACCTTGGCCAGGGGTGCCAAGCAGTTGGTGGTGCAGGAGGCATTACTGACAATATTGAGGGAGTTGTCATACTTGTCATGGTTCACACCCATCACAAACCTGGGGGCAGCCAAAGAAGGGACAGAAATGATGACCCTCTTGGCTCCACCCTTCAAGTGAGCCCCAGCCTTCTCCATGGTAATGAAGACACCAGTGGGCTCCACAACATACTCAGCACCAGCTTCACCCCATTTGATGTTGGCGGGATCTTGCTCCTGGAAGATGGAGATGGACTTTCCATTGATGACCAGCTTCCTGTTTTCAGCCTTGACTGTGCCCTTGAACTTGCCATGAGTAGAATCATACTGGAACATGTGGACCATGTCATTGAGGTCAATGAAAGAGTCACTGATGGCAACAACATCCACTTTGCCATAGATAAAAGCAGCACTAGTGATCAAGTGCCCAATACGGCCAAATTCGTTCACTCCAACCTTCACCTTGGTGTCTCAGGGTTGTGACTGGCACTGCAAAGGAAGAGCAGCTGTCTGACGAACAGGAGGAGCAGAGAGCTGGATTTGTTCTTTTGTGCCAAGTTTACCTGGAGCCTGGGTAGGGCTCATGTGTAAGGAATGAAAACTTTCAGATTCAGAAAAAAGCAGATGGTAGAATGTGTTGTTACTAGGCTCTCTTTAATGTTCAATGCCATTTGCCAGAAGTAAGATCTCAATTAATTTTTGAAAATTCAAAAATATTATTGGTACCTGGAGGCACTATATAGAAATGCCCTCTGAAGAAAAGGGAAAAGTTGCCTTGGAGAGGAGCAGCAAATGGGCCATATGGTTTTTTGCTCAATCTTAAAGTTTCAAAAGAAAGAAACAAACTTTTAAGCTTCTATTCTCTTGATTTTTAGTTTAGGATTCTTGAGATTCTCTGACTATTGCAATTTTACTTTCTTTTTTTATTTTTTCCCTAAGTTTGGTGCTGGCTGTAAAACAGATGGTGAATAAAGAAGAGAATTTATTCGAGTCTATTTCATAGTTCCTTCAGCCACACTAACTCATTCAGGATTGATTCATTCATCAACCATAATAGTTTTAACTTCTCTATAAAGTCAATAAATGTCCTGCTTTTTATACTGGAATAATAAAATATTAAGGTAAAAAACACACCATATAAAAAAATGTTCTGCATATTCTTGGGGTCTATTGAATGCCTGTTCCACAGGAGAGGTTGGGCCTATAATAGGGAAAAAAAAAACTTAGCAAAACTTCTATACAAAAGCCATAGGAGAATACAGCATCCCAGAACTAAGTGTGTACACAGGTGCACACACACATACACTGTACTTATGTCTTGATGGACAAGCCACCAAAAATGTGGGGCATTTTAAATCTATATATCCTAATATACTGCATAAAAAGTCAGGGGCTGTCATGACCTAAACAACCAGAGGACTACCGAACACAGGCTGCATGGGGCGACAAAGCCAGCAAGGAGGTTAGTGAGGGATGACCAAACGACTGAACAGCAGGCTGCGTGGGATGACCAGGCCAGCAGGGCGGGGGGTAGTTGGGGGTGACCAGGCCAGCAGGGGAGGCAGTTAGGGGTGATCAGGCAGGCAGGCAGGTGAGCAGTTAGGAGCCAGTGGTCCCAGATTTTGATAGGGATATCCGACTGTCAGATTAGGCCTGATCCTCAGGATCGGGTCTAAACTGGCAGTCCGACATCCCCTGAGGGGTCCTGGATGGGAGAGGGTGCAGGCTGGGCTGAGGGAAATGCCCCCATGCACGAATTTTTGTGCACTGGGCCTCTAGTATATAAATAAAAGCCTACGCGACCATTACGATCAAATGACCTGAATGACCAGTTGCTATGGCACACACTGACTACCAGGGGGCAGATGCTCAATGCAGGATCTGCCCCATGGTGGTCAGTGCACTCCCACAAAGGGAGTGCTGCTCAGCCAGAAGCCAGGTTCATAGCTGGCAAATGCAGCTGCAGGGGCAGGAGCCTCTCCTGCCTCTGTGGCAGCACTACTGGGCGGCGGTGGCAGGCAGGTGCAGCAGGGCCAGGATGAGTGGCAGCAGAGCTGTGCCCGGCCCCAGCTGGGGCTCCTCCCTCTCCACCTGCTGCTTTGGCCCTGCTACATCCCCCAAAGGGTCCTGGATTATGAGAAGGTGCAGGCAAGGCTGAGAGACCCCACCTGTGCATGAACCTGTGCACCGGGCCTCTAGTCTATAATAATAAAAGCCTAACATGCTTATTAGACTGGACATCCTTCCAGACGACCTTCTGGATGAAGCCACAGCAGCGGGGGCTGAGGCAGAGGCGACGGCCGCCACTATGAGCAGGGGCCAAGCCCTTGCACGAATTTCGTGCATCAGGCCTCTAGTATAACTATAATCCTCAACCTATTTTGCTCTGGCAATGTTTTCTCTTTCCATATACTGTGTATTCTTACCATCCAGAAAGATCTTATTGATCATTAATTCAAATAAAATGTGTATTAAGTGTAAATTTTCAAATTGCGTGTATCTCTATGGGGTTGAATCATGCTATTGGGAATCAATAAGGTAGATTTTGATATATAATATTGTCTTCAGAAATCTCAGGTGTCAATTCTCAGAATGGAAGAACACCATATGTCGCTAATGTCTGTGTTTTGCAGGAAAGAAGAGGGAATTCAAGATGGAATGAAGTGAATAGGACACAGTCATGATGGCTTCCAAAATGGCTGATTTTGGGATGCACCAGGGATCTTTTCAGAAGCCTAAGTTGGTACACATTCTTCTTAGCCTCTGATAGTGCTAGTGTCCTTCAATTATGCAGCGAGCTGAATCTTCAGGATAATCTGATATAATTTAAATTAGTAATTAATTGATGTGAGGTAAAAATCAATGTAAACATTTATAAAGGAGCTTGAGTCAGTGCCTTTATTTATAAATAAAATAATAAAATTAGCTAGAAAGATGAAACTATTAGCTTCACCTGACAGCCTGAAGTTGTTTTAGTGCCAGAAAGTTCTTTTTTCCAGCTAATATAATGGTAAAGTGCCTGAAATAGTGTTTGGCCTTTAAGGCATACTTATATAATGGAACTGTACACATTGTAAAATATTTCATGAAGCCCATTATTTTCAGTGCTTTGCATATAATTTTTATTACTTCCTGGAATTTGTATAAATTTTTCTATTAGTTCCTTTAGGGCAGAGTTTATGGCTTATCTACTGTTATTTCTAGATCCTGGTAGAATGCAGGAATATAGTCAGTGTCCAGTAAAAATATCCTTGTATGCTAAAATATTAAAGCTAATTTGGGAGCCCAAAAATAGATTCTTTTGAATTTATATCTTGTAAATATTATAATAATTGCATAAATATGGGTCTGATTGCAATTTTCATTAGTTATTTTATAAAAGCCTCACTCCCTTTGCTATATAATGAGTTCCTTGGTCAGAACCAATGCTGTCTAGAATAACATAATGGTGTGTAAAGCATTTGTAAGTCAGTGGGGGTTGGTTTTGGCAGAAGTGTTATGTTCAGAGAATGGAATTACATACACAGAATAAATACCTACTCACTGAGAATAAAGTGCAATTCTTTCTATGGGGAATATGGTTTCATATAATCAGACACCACTCATTTCTTTAAGGGCAACTAAGGTCACATGGTAATTTTGTGGCTCATAGACAAGGGTTTGGTCTTAGCCAAAGCTCAGTAGCAAACTTGAAGCTATTTCTCAAAATAAAAATAGTTTTTTGTAAAAGATGGTAAAGCAGTATTCAAAGATATTCAGATTCTTTACTATGATTCACCTGCTAGTGACTCCATACTTCACTATCTGCCACATATACTTCAAGCATCATTGGATCTGTGGTTCATGTGTCCTAAAAGTATACTTCAGATGGGATGTTTCAGGGATCACAAATTGCAAAACAATTATATAGATTCCAGAGTAGTTCAGCAATGATGACAAGGAAAATATAATATTTATACATTACTTAATATCAATATTATAATTCACTTGTGTTTAATAAAATGTACATTTTATTAATCAAATGTATAATAATCAATTAAGTATAACACTATTTATAGGTACCAAGTCTTAGCCAAAACATTTTCATTCATTGTTTTATTTGTTTTTTGTAATCACCCTGTGGATGGAAAGAACTAATTTTTTATTGAAAAGTTCTAGAATCTGAGGTGTACCAAAATGTGTAAATGTAGACTATAATAGTGGTTGGGCTTTCAGCAAACATACATTTTACAATTTCATGCAATAGATTAATAAATTCCTCTCCCCCTTCCCCCTCCCGCCCCCACCTTCTCCCTGAGGTTTGAGCATCTGATCTATGTTTCTCTGTTTCTGGATCTGTTTTTGCTCATCCGTTTATGTTGGGGCATCAACTTGAGTGGGGTGGGGGGGGGGTGGCAATGGGAGGATAAGGACACATGTGTAATACCATAATCAATAAAGAAAAAAATTTCCCTGTATTTACAAATGTAATGTGATTTCTCTATAAAGTTTCAAAGGAAACATTATTGTATTCAACTCGAATACTTTGAAGATCAACAAGAGAGTAGTAAAACACCCTAAATTATTTTGAAAATATTATTTTTATCTCAACCAAAATTGCTTGCAAGAAAAAGAAAAAAGTGAGATATATAGGGGGTGATAAGAGTATTTGATACACTTTAGTTATTACATTACAGATTATATAATCTCTCTTTGTTTAGGAAAACATGTTTTATTATCATGTCATTTTTATTATTATTTAAGCTAAAATACTCTAAACTTGGAAACATCAAAAATATTCTGTCTTTATAAAGGAAATGGAACTTATCTATTTTAAGCCAGTTAAAACTTACTTGGTACCTAGTTTTATGTTACAGAATTAAAACTATAATTAGACATTATCAAGAACACTTAAATATACAACAGGTAAAGTGTTTTGGCCTGACTGATCAAAAAATTGTCTGTTCTTCATTGCACTATATATATTTTTTGAGACATAGGCTTAATCTTACATTTATAGCCATAGTGAAATCTTCAAAAAATTTTCTCACAATGCTTCCTTTGGCTTTTTATTACACCTTTTGGTTCCATTTAAGAGCCTGAGTGCTCTAATTGTCATGTCTCAGCATCAAGGGGCTAAATTAAAGGAATTTAGGTGAAGGAGTGATAGTTTTTCCATGCTCTTGGAGAGGCATCAAAGGAAGAGCTCTGTTTTATTCCCTGTGATTTTCCTTTGGCATTGGGAGCCAGCAAGTACCATCAGAGAACAAAGATCCATTTCAGCATAAAGAAGAAGAAAAAAAGTGCGTCGTTACCACAAAATGGCCTCAAATATATCTTCAAGAGAGAAGGTAGATTTTGAAAAAGAGTATTAAAAGATCGCTGCATAAAAAGCAGAACCTCTAAATTAAACAAAAATGCTTTCATTTTACAGAAGTGTTTGATATTATAGGACCCAATGTTTGCAGACAAATCGATGGCAAAATCGTAGTTTTTAATACTTGTCAATAAAATAATTGTGTCAAGGAGAAGCAGTATCTAACCTCAAGGAATGTTATGAACTAGTGACTGAGCAAAGACAAGCTCAGTTAACTCCAGTTTCAGGGGCAGCTTTCTGCCTGGAAGGGGACTCTCTGCTAAGAAATAGGGAGTAAATTGAAAATTTCTCTGTCTCACATTTCTGAGGCTTCCTCTCAGCCACTGCCAGACTGGCATTCTCATTGTTGCTAACTATAATCAACTCTGGTTCTTTTTAATAATTTAAGATCTTTTCTGTTTTCAAGGATTTGGATAGGGTGATTGAAAATAGTTCTGAATATTTGGCAAATGCTTCCTGCCTTTCCAATCTGAACCAAACCAAATACACCTCAGACAATAATGGAAGTATACAAAGTTCTTCAGAAATAGGTAGATCTTAAAATAGCTATATGTAATTGAAAAGATGGAGAAATGAATTGTGATTATTATTAACAGTCACTCACATGGTGCCATATTCATCAGTACCAATGCATTATTTTCATCATTTTAACTACAAATGCTATTTAATCAGTTTCTTCTCAGATGAATGTTCTCTATGAGAATGACTCCAATTTCTGATCTTACACAGGTAATTTATATATCAGTTAGAGCAATGGTCGGCAAACTCTGTTGACTAATGAGTTTGCTGACTACTGGGATAAGGGCTTAATCACAAGGAACAACAGCCTGTAATTATTGGAACTGAGAGTCTAGGTCAGTGGTTGGCAAACTCATTAGACAACAGAGTGGCAAACCACGGCTTGGCTTGCAAGCCGCGGTTTGCCGACCACTGGAGCGGTACTCTGCCATTTAAGATTTCTAGCTCACCTGCTAAGGAAATCTAATTTCTACTCATCAGAGATATTTAAAATATTCCACAGTAGCATGCCCTGTAGCCAATCACAGTGGTCACTCACCACAAACTGCCAACAGGACCATAGAGAGAGTATTGGTGGGGCATCAGCCCTGGTTCTCTAGAGATATCTGAGTTTCCCAAAGACTCACTTTTTTATTTTTAATATATTCTATTGATTTTTACAGAGAGGAAGGAAGAGGGATAGAAAGTCAGAAACATCGATGAGAGAGAAACATCGGTCAGTTGCCTCCTACACATGCCCTATCGGGGATGTGCCCACAACCAAAGTACATGCCCTTGACTGGAATTGAACCTGGGACCCTTCAGTCCACAGGCCGATGCTCTATCCACTGAGCCAAACCAGTTAGGGCAAGGCTCACCTTTTTAGAGTCCACTCCAATTGTCTACTTCTGCACTATTATTTCTTTTCTATACACTTTGTGGCTTTTCATTTACATCTACTAAAGCTGAATTAGTCTAAGAACTAAAACATAAAATTAATTCATTAGGTGGCTCTCGGTTTACAGCATCCATGGATCTCTGGGTAATATTGAGATCCCGGAGCCAAAAAGGAAGTGAAGTAGCAGAAATCAAAGCTGCTGGTGAACAGATGGCTCTGCTACATGAGGGAGCTTTGACCAGTACCTGTGTCTTTGCATTGCTTGTTAAGGATTTGAAGTCCTAGACAGGAACGTTTCTTTACAGAACCTCGGTTGCCTTTCAGTACCTAAACCTATGGAGATTTGGATGTTTTTTTGCTTTCCAAAGAGGAACCAAGGCTTTATTTAAAAAAAAAAAAAAAAAAAACAACAACAACCACATAAGATGGTGAATCTTCCAAATAAAAACAAAGGGAAAAAATAAACGTGAGGCAAGATGGCGACTGGCAGGAAGGTAGGGAGGGAGCGTGTGTGAGAGAGTGAGGAAGCAATAGAGGTGTGTGTGGACATGTGTGGGTGTGGGTGTGAGTGAAATAGGGACAGTTAGACCCTGCAATTCTTCCAGGGGGCTGCCAATCCGGGCAGTCTTAGACGGCAAAACCCCGCGGCCGCCACAAACACTCAAGGGAGGACACCGGCGGCACAGAGATCATGCCATCTTGAAAAACAGAACTGCTTGAGACTAGGATCCTAGCCTCACCACCACCCAGTCTGATCTCCAAAACAAACCAGGACCCTACAGCCGCTCTGGTAGAAGACCTGACACCACAGTTGCAGACCCAGGGACACCAAGATTCCAGACACTCTGGCTGCAGATTTCTGTGAGTCACAAAGCCAATCCCCTCCCCTGCTACCCCCGCGGCAGCGACATAGAAACTACCAGACCCCAGCTGCACAATAAGGCTTTCTGCACACACAAAGCAGTGGTGACTCTGCCTGACTTTGAGCCTTGGTGTCAGACACGGAAAGTTTGTTTCCCGCGACTAGTCCCCTCGCCCAGGCAGGGAGACTGAGTAGAATTCAAGCCTAGCCACTCATCTGTAGGGAGGTGGTCTTCTGCGACCAGATCCCGCACCCACGCAGGGCAGGGGGACAGCACTGAACTTGAGCCCGGATTTGTAAACTCAGGGAATTTGTTTCCTGCGACTCCTCTCCATGCCCAGGCAGGAAGGCAGTCCTGAATTTGAGCATAGGTGCACGACCTTGTTGAGATTGTCTTCTGCAACCAGATCCTACACTCATGCAGGGAGACAGCACTGAATTTGAGCCTGGGAATGCAAACCCGGGGAGTTTGTTTCCCATGACCAGACCCTGCACCTTAGCAGAGAGGCTGCAGTGAATTTGAACCTGGATGTGCGGTCTCAGAGAGTTTGTTCCCCATGACCAGACCCTGTGCCCACACAGGAAGGCAGCGTTGAATTTGAGCCTGGATACATGGACACAGGGAGTTTGTTTTCCAAAGTACACAACTGCGTGACCAGACCCCACACCCACACTAAGGGGCAGAGCCACCTGACTTTGATTCAGGGCAAGCGCACACAGAAGGCTGTTTATCACAGGGCAGAAGTGGACCTCCTGCCAAAACAGTGTGACTGAGCAACCCAGCCTCCCAGGCAGATCGGGGACCCTGAATCTCCACACAAGATGCAGCATTGATCACCAGTGACTAGACTCCGTTCCTCATTACCTGCGCCTGAGATCCCTGATTCCCAGTACATTCACACTAAGAGCCAGTGACTCCAATTCTTGATGCATGTGCACACAGGGACCTGATTCTCAGTGTGAGGTAGCACCAAAAAACAGAGACTCTGATACTTGATTCTCAGCATGGACACAGGAAGCCTTTGACTCCTGACACCCAATAGGGGACTTTGATTTTTGGCACATGCCAGTGTGTTCTCTGTTTCAACATGGTGCAGGCAGGGTCCCTGATTCTAGGTGCACTCATGAGGCCACACTAAATGCCTGTGACTCAGACCCAGGGCGAGCGTGGTTCCCACCATCCTACAGCAACTGCACATCTTGGTATCAGAGTTCTTCAGTAACAATGCACACTGTCCAGGCTCCCTCAACTCGACATCTGAACCTTCTGGTGAGAGTCAGAATGGGGAGACAATGAAGCAATCCCCAGAGGAAAGAAAAGGAGGAATCGCCAAATAAGGAAATAAGTGAAATGGAAGCATGCAAAATGACAGAAAAAGAATTTAGAGTAATGGTCATACAGTTCATACACCAGATGGATGAGAAAATCAACAACCTATGGAAAAATCAGGAAGAAATGAAAAATGATATAGCTATAATCAAAAACACCATGGAAGGCTTCAACAGTAGACTAGAAGAAGCAGAGGACTGGATCAGTGAGTTAGAAGATCAGATACAGAAACAAGCTCAATCTGTAGAGCAACAAGAGAAAAAAAATTAAAAAAGCAGGAGGAGAGCCTAAGGGAGCTTTGAGACAACAGAAAATGAAGTAACATACATATAATAGGGCTGCCCGAAGGACAAGAAGAGCAGCAAGGATTACAAAATTTATTTGAAGAAATAATGACAGAAAACTTCCCTGATATGGGGGAAAAAAAAGTTACTCAAGTACAAAGAGTGCCAAGCAAGATGAATCCCAAAAGACCCACACCAAGACATGCCATAATTACAATGGCAAATGTTATCAACAAAGAGAGAATCTTAAAGGCTGCAAGAGAGAGACAGAAAGTGACCTACAAAGGATCCCCCATCATATTATCAAATGATTTCTCAACAGAAACACATCAAGCTAGAAGGGAATGGAAGGAGATACACAAAGTGATGCAAAGCAAGGGACTCAATCCAAGAATACTCTATGCAGCAAGACTATCAATCAAAATTGATAGAAGGGGAAATCAGGAGCTTCACAGACAAAAAAAGGCTAAGGGAGTTTATCATTACCAAGCCAGTAACGCAAGAGATGCTAAAGGGAATGCTGTAAAAAGAATAAACAAAAAGGTAAGAAGGAACACAGCCTCAAAAAATAAAAATGACTACAAACAAGTACCTTTCAATAGTAACTTTAAATGTAAACAGACTAAATGCTCCCATCAGAAGACATCAAGTGGCTGAATGGATAAAAAAAAACATGACCCATATAGATGCTGTCTACAAGAGACCCACCTCAGAACAAGGGACTCACACAGACTAAAAGTGAAGGGATGGAAAAATATCTTTCAGGCCAATGGAAATGAAAAAAAAGCTGGGCTAGTAATATTCATATCTGACTAAATAGACCTCAAAGTGAAGGCCATAACAAGAGATAAAGAAGGCCACTTTGTAATACTAAAGGGATTGGTACAACAAGAGGATATAACCCTGATAAACATATATGCACCCAATGCAGGAGCACCCAAATATATAAAAAATCTCCTGGAAGATATCAAGAGAGAGATAGACAACAATACAATCATAGAAGGGGACTTTAATACACGACTGACATTACTGGATAAATCCTCTAGACAAAAAAATCAGCAAAGAAACAACAATCCTAAATGACTCACTAGATCAAATGGACATAATTGACATCTTCAGAACATTTCACCCCAAAGCTGTGGAATATACCTTCTTCTCAAGTGCACATGGGAAATTTTCAAAAATAGACCACATACTGGGTCACAAAGCAAAGTCTCCCCAAATTCAGGAAGATTAAAATTATACCAAGCATCTTTTCAGACCACAATGGCATAATATTAGAAATAAATTACAATAAAAACAATCCAAAACACTCAAACACTTGTAAGCTGAATAGCATGTTATTAAATATAAATTGGGTTACCAATGAGATCAAAGAAGAAATTAAAAACATTCTGGAAACTAATGACAATAAAAACACAACAATCCAAAACCTATGGGACACAGTGAAAGCAGTCCTGAGAGGGAAGTTTATAGCTCTACGGGCCTACCTCAAAAAACAAGAAAAATTGGTAGTAAATCAACTCAAAGAATTAGATACAACTCAAAGAATTAGAAAGAGAGCAACAAGGAAAGCCCTGATTGAGCAGCAGGAAGGAGATAATAAAAATTAGAGCAGAAATAAATGACATAGACACCAAAAAAAAACAATACAAAAGTTCAATTAAACCAAGAGCTGGTTCTTCGAAAGGATAAACAAGATTGATGAACCTCTAGACAGGCTCACCAAGAAGCAAAGAGAGAGGACTCAAATAAACAAAATCAGAAATGATAGAGGCAAAATAACAACAGACCCCACCGAAATACAAAGGATTGTTAAAAAATATTATGAACAACTCTATTCCAACAAACTAGACAACCTAGAGGAAATGGACATATTCCTAGAACCTTCCAAAACTCAATCAGGAAGATTCTAAAAATCTCAATAGACCAATAACTATGGAAGAAATTGAAGCAGTCATCAAAAAGCTTCCAGCAAACAAAAGCTGAGGCCCAGATGGCTTCACAGGGGAGTTTTACCAAACATTCAAGGAAGAACTAAAACCTATCCTCCTCAGACTATTCCAAAAAATTCAAGAGGAAGGAACACTTCCAAATTCATTCTATGAAGCCAGCATCACCCTAATACCAAAACCAGATAAAGACAACACAATGAAAGAGAATTACAGGCCAATATCCCTCATGAACATAGATGCAAAAATCCTCAACAAAATTCTAGCAAATTGGATCCAGCAGTACATCAGAAAGATCATACACCATGAACAAGCAGGATTTATACCAGGGATGCAAGGATGGTACAATATTCACAAATCAATAAATGTGATATATCACATAAACAAATTGAGAGGTAAAAACCACATAGTCATATCAACTGATGCAAAAAAAGCATTTGACAAAATCCAACACCCTTTCTTGATAAAAACTCTCAACAAGGTGGGAATAGAAGGATCATACTTCAACATCATAAAAGCCATATATGATAAACCCACAGCCAGCATCACACTCAATGGACAAAAACTAAAACCATTTCCCCTAAGAACAGGAACAAGACTGGGATGCCTTCTCTCATCACTCCTGTTCAACATAGTACTGGAAGTACTAGCCATTGTTATCAGACAAGAAGAAATAAAAGGCATCCAAATTGGAAAAGAAGGAAAACTGTCCTTATTCACAGATGACATGATACCGTACATATAAAACCCTAAATACTTCATCAAAAAAATTATTAGACTGAATAAATGAATTTGGCAAGGTAGCAGGATACAAAATTAACGCCAAGAAATCTATGGCATTTTTATCCACCAATAGTGAACTTACAGAAATAGAGACTAAAAAAAAAAAAAAAAAAAACAATCCCATTTACCATCATACCAAATAAATTAAGATACCTAGGAATAAATTTAACTAAAGAGGTAAAAGACTGATTGCAAAACACTACAGGACACTGAAAATAGAGATAGAGGAAGATATAAACAGATGGAAGAACATACTGTGTTCGTGGACTGGTAGAATCAAGATCATCAAAATGTCCTTTTTACCCAAAGCACTCTATAGATTCAATGCAATCCCCATTAAAATACCAACAGCATATTTCACAGACCTAGAATGAACTCTCCAAAAATTAATATGGAATAAAAAAAGACCCCGAATAGCTGCAGCAATCCTGAGAAAGAAGAACAAAATAAGTGGGATCTCAATACCAGATATCAAGCTGTATTACAAAGCCACTGTTCTCAAAACCGCCTGGTACTGGCACAAGAACAGACATATAGATCAATGGAATAGAATGGAGAACCCAGAAATCGACCCAAACCTCTATGCCCAATTAATATTCGACAAAAGAGGCATGAAGATAAAATGGAGTCAAGACAGTCTCTTCAACAAATGGTGTTGGGAAAATTGGACAGATACATGCAAAAAAATGAAACTAGACCACCAACTTACACAAAAATAAACTCAAAATGGATACAGGACTTAAATATAAGATGGGAAACCATAAAAATACTAGAGGAATCCACAGGCAGCAAAATCTCAGACATATGCCTAAGGAACTTCTTCACTGGTACTGCTCCTAGGACTATGGAAAATAAAGAGAAAATAAACAAATGTGACTACATCAACATAAAAAGCTTTCATACAACAAAAGAAACCATCAATAAAACAACAAGAAAGACCACTACATGGGAGAACGTATTTGCCAATGTTATCACTGATAAAGGTTTAATCTCCAACATTTACAGGGAACTCATACAACTCAACAAAAGGAAGATAAACAATCCAATCAAAAAATGGGCAAGGGACCTAAATAGACACTTTTCGAAAGAAGACAGAAGGAAGGCCAAGAGACATATGAAAACATGCTCAAAGTCACTAATCATCCGAGAGATGTAAATCAAAATGAGAATGCCTTACCATCTCACACCTGTCAGAATGGCTATCATAAACAAATCAACAAATGACAAGTGCTGGCAAGGATGCAGAGAAAAAGGAACCCTGGTGCACTACTGGTGGGAATGCAGATTGGTGCAGCCACTGTGGAGAACAGTATGGAGTTTCCTCAAAAAACTAAAAATAGAACTCCCACTTGACCCAGTAATCCCACTTCTAGGAATATATCCCAAGAAACTAGAAACACCAATCAGAAAAGATATACGCACCCTTTTGTTCACAGCAGCACAGTTTACCATAGCTAAGATTTGGAAACAGCTTAAGTGCCCATCAGCAGATGAGTGGATTAAAAAACTGTGATACATCTACACAATGGAATACTACGCTGTCCTAAAATAGAAGGAATTCCTACCATTTGCAACAACAAGAATGGAACTGGAGAGCATTATGCTAAGTGAAATAAGCCAGTCAGAGAAAGATAAGTATCACATGATCTCACTCATTTGTGGAATATAATGAACAACATAAACTGATGAACAAAAACAGTTCCAGAGACAGAGAAGCTTGATCAGACCATCAAACCTCAGAGGGAAGGTGGGGGAGGGTGGGGGTAACAGGGAAAGATCAACCAAAGGACTTGTATGCATACATATGGGCCTAACCAATGAACACAGACAACAGGGGGTAAGGGCATGAGTGGGGGGGGGGGATGGGAAGGTGATGGGGGAAGAAGGACACATATGTAACACCTTAATCAATAAAGAAATTAAAAAAAAAAACAACATAATTTAACCTTTTTATATCTCCGTTTTTTTTAATCTGTAAAAATAGATAAAATAATTCTATATACCTCAAGGGCGACATAAGAATTGAATGGTCCAATGCATTCAAAACAAGGCCTGACATTTAGTAAGCACTTAATAATAATAGATGTTGTTATTATTAGTATCACCTTAATCATAATGACATATCAACATATATATCATTATCATCATCAACATTATCAATATCATTGATATTCCCAAAACATACACCTCAATAAGGGATCTCTGGAAACAATCTTTGCCAGAGTTTAAGGTTATGGTATTGGAGCTTACATTATAACACCAGAAAACAAATAATATAAATTTTAATATTTTACTATCCAGCTATTAAAAAGTCCTCAGACAGCCTGGCCAGTGTGGCTCAGTGATTGAGCATTGACCTATGAGCCAGGCAATCACAATTCGATTCCAGGTCGCCAGGCACATGCCCAGGTTGCAGGCTGGATCTTCCAGTGTGGGGCATGCAGAAGGCAGCCGGTCAATGATTATCTCTAATTATTGATGCTCTCTCTCTCTCTCTCCTTCTCCCTTCCTCTCTGAAATAAATAAAAAAATATTTTTTAAAAGTCCTCAGATATATTTTCTATTCCTCCCTTTATAATCTGCCAAGATGCTAGTTCCTCTATTCCTATCAAGAACTACTATACATTCATTTAAAATTTTGAACCTTATTCAAATTCTTTCCTTACAGGCTGTGCATTTTTCACCTTGTGAATGTTCTAATTATTTTCCTAAAATTACATACAAACATACATCAATGCATAAAGACTCTTTCCAAAGATGAACTCTCTTCTCTAATAAGCTATATTAATTTTTCTTATTAAACCATGAGACGATCTACCTAGTAGTATTGTAGGGTTGCTATCTACCCACATTTTAGGATAGCTCATGTCCTGAAAATATGTTACTTTCAGTGGGAGATAGTGTAACATGGGTGGCATTGTTTTGTCAATTTTCCATAGTAATGGTCATTTATACCTACATCTGTCCATAAAATTAGGGCTAAGCTTTATTAAACTGTTCATGTCCAGGAGTTTCCCAGCAATGAAAACATCTATATTTAAATATGTAAAATGATTTTAAAACTATGAACATTTAGAAAATTTGAAACATACAATTTTGGGAACAAAAAATATATATTTAGTAGTGAATATTGCATTTAAATACTTCATAACAAAAAAGCATTTACTAATTGGTTATCCATATATGGTGCTTAGTTAGGAGAAGCTTAAGAGCAAGTTAAATAACATGGTCTGGGCCAATTAGTCTGTGAATGATTAGCTCACTTGCTTTGAGAGTGGTGCTAATGAGGCCCAGATCACAGGTTTGATCTCTTTGTGGTCTGCTTAGGTTGGCTCTTTGCCATTGCTGCATGTTTCACTTCCAACTTTTCTGGTTAACTCCTTCTCATATGCCACTAGTCATAAGGAGAAACAAGATACAGAGTATTGATGTATATTTGCAAATTCGTCAACTCAGTTGGATAAACACAAATGCACTCTTGAAGAGGGAGGACAATAATCTTCATATGACAATATCATTTCCTCTTCTAAAAGTATTGTCATTGTTAAAGATGAATAAAACTAGTATTTGTAAAATGCTTGACAGCATGCAAACAATGCCTCTGCATTGCTATGCCATTTTATAAAACCATTAAAAGTTATTTACACTCTGTACATCCATCCATTTCATTTACACAAATGGGGCACTGAAAACAAGATAACTTTAAAACGTCTATGCAAAAAGGAATTTTCCTGTTAGGAATAAAGTCAAAGGAGAAGATAAGTTTCCAAGGATTGAGGTAGAGCTTCATCTTATTTGTATGAGTAAGAACATCAAATATTTTATGGAACAAGTTAATGCGTACATTGTTTGTCAGTAAAGTAAAAAGAAAAATCAACACTGACCAGAGTCAATTGATGATATTTTGCTAAACTATTAGCAACGGCACCCTCTTCACTATTCAAAGAAATTTTGCATATAAAGCTTAGTCATACTTGGTGATGCTTCGGTTTCTTTAATATTTGTGGCAATGTCAAAATTTATGTTGAGTGATAATTATTTAATGCAAAGCATTTGACAAATACTGTGTGGTTTTGTGGGTTTTTTTTTTTTTACAATAAATAAGTGAATTAAAATAGAAAAATATTTCACAGTTGGAGAGCTAATTCTCTGGAAATTTCTACCTATATCAAATGATACTTTTTTGCATATATATATGTATATACATATATATATATGTATCCATCTTCTAAATTCTCCATCTTTTCTATATTTTGACTGAGCAAGTTATATGGGTATTTAAAAATAGTATTACGAAGATTAATATATGTTACTGCCTAAAAATATACTTTGGACATTACATTATGAGCTCTATAACTAATGGGGAGCTGAAAACAGGAATAATTAGGCAAAGTTTAAAAAGTTAAAATAAAATATAGACTTGAAACTATAACCATTCCCAGGGTGTTGATACACTGAGCTAGACTTGTTGTTTTTAAATTGAAGTCTGAGAAAACATGGCTTATTTCCTCATACTTTAATTTCAGTACTGGATATGTTTTGAAAACTAGGGGAAAGCTGTAAAATTTTTTGATTAATTAGGAATCCCATATAATAAAAGGCTAATACGCAAATAGACTGAACAGCGGAACAATGGGAATAACTGAACAATTAAACAACCCATCGCTATGATGTGCACTGACCACCAGGGGACGTGTGCAGAACATGGCGGGTGTTAACCATGGCAGGATGGTGGAGCAGGTGAGCAGGGGCACCGGACCAGTGTGGGGCACTGGTCGCTGTCATCTGGGTGAGCCTCTGGTGGTTACTGAAAATGCTTTGCTCCCATGCACCACGGTCCCACCTGGCTCTCGCACCTGCTGCCGGCACCGGCCCGCTCTCACCCATTGCCAGCACCAGAGCCGCCACTCACACCCACAGCCAGCGCCAGAGCTGCTACTCGCACCCACTTCCAGTGCTGGTGCTGGGCCTGATCACTCGGCACCATCAGCGGTGCAAACAGGGCAGGTGCCATCAGCGTATGGGAGAGGCGGCAGCAGGAGCTGAGCTGCCTGCAGACAGGGACTGGAGGGCTGGGGGAGGGGGGGCTGCAGTGGGAGGGGCTGCGCAGAGGTGCGGAGGATGGGCTGAGACCAGCCTCTGTGCCTACTGCAGCCTTGCAGCTCATGGTTCCTTTCAGGGAGCATGAATTTGTGCACTGGCTCCCTAGTGTATTAAAAAAGCTATCTCTATTTATAATTCTGATTAATAGAAATTCACTGTTAAAAAATTATGCTTGACTCAGGAGTTAGTATGTAATTCACTGGAAAGTGATTCAAAACTGCTTTATATAGACTAGATTATTTGTAATGATTTCTTTCCATATGTGACATTCATAAAAAAATTAATAGCTTACTCCTAAAACAATTAACCAATTTAAAGGGAAATGTAGTGGAAATATGATTTAATTATAATAAAAAGAGTATGGGTGTAATAAAAATAAATGCGGGATATATGTAGAATCCAAGTTCCTAAGAATTGTAACTTTCTATTTTTTTGTATATTTTTAATCATTAGGGAAAATTCATGATATTGGGGATGCTATAGAGTGTTTTTTGTAGTGCAAAGTTCTGGCATGCACAATTCTGGATTTAGAGTAAACTCATGAAAAATGAAAGGGTTAATTCAACTATTTCTATGATTTCAACATTAATTTTAAAACACAATAGGTCATACTAGTAAGAATAAGAATCATGCCAGGCTTCTGCATCAACACGTATTAAACAATATGAAGTGACCATCATCAGGGTTAATAAGAAAGACATTTAGTTTCCAAAATATAGTCATTTGATACATGTTTTGAGATTACAGAGTACTAATAAAGGACACCTCTCTTCCTCCTTTCACTGCATTTTACAGCACTTCCTGGACACATTGCTTAGAAGATTTTTGTTCTCTTTTCTTTTTTGCTTTATTTGTTAAAGATATGTTTCAAAAGTTAGGGCCCCAAACAAAACAACACTTGAGACAAATATTGGATTGGTTTTCCCTCTTTCTTCAATCTTGAAAATGAAAATATGTAAAGATCATGAGGAGACTGGATTTCATCTTCATTTCTTACTTTATTTAGAATGTGTCTCAGACCTTCCATGTATCATCATCTCGTGTTCATTGTGTGTGCCCAATAGATCAATTCCAGTGGAATAAGCACTTTCACAGTAATGAGCTCAAAAAGCAAATTTGCAAGCGTAAGAACAATTTTATGTACTGAATTTGCAGTTCTTAAGGAAGTTGAGGATGAGCACATGAACTGCAAAAATATTTGTTGGTATTTAATATCCATCATCAGGGTGAAGTCACTGACCACATGTAAAACCAAAGATAAAAATCTGCTGCCAAAAACATTAGCACTTATTTCAGCATTTAGTAGTTCTATTAATACCATGGTAGAAGGTGAGACATCGCATGTACATATCCTTGTGTAAATATGATGTTTCACTGAAAACAATCATCTGTTCTAAAATCTATTCATAATTTACTTAAAGTTTTGTTTATGCATTTATAAAAATGCAAGGGATAGTGGGCAATGAGTTGGTTCCATTAACAAAAGAAGAACTTAAAAAATATAAAAGGTACCCTTGTAAACACACAATGCTTTAAATAGAGAAAAAAACAACAACAACAGTTAATTCTTATACTTGCTTGGTGTTTTAATTCAAAGCTTCAAAAATTTGAATGGTATGGTAAATTATACCTTTTATTTGTAGTGATAATAAGAATAAATACTAATTTCTTGAGAGCATAGATTTTGCTAAATTAAGAAAGCATCGGAATACAAATGTACTGGGAATTGGTGGCAGTATACACATAACTCATAATTTTGTCCACATGCAACAAAATATTCTATCAATCTAAATGTTGGCTAGTTGTTAAAATTTACAAACATTTCTATCTATGCACAGCTATAGTAAATAAACTACAAAAATTATGTGATGAAGCTATTATTGATAAAAAAATGCCTGTGCCACGGTAGTCAATGTCTTTCCAGTGGCTACTCACCATTATAATTATTGAAAACAAAACTTCCTAAAAGAGGTCATTAAAATGTAGCCTTATAAAAATAAGAAAAGAAATGAACAAATTAATCTATGAGAGGTTGTACTGTTTACAAGTATAATTTTGAAATTTTGTAATTGTGATTTGGAATACCTCATATTATGGGACGACTCTTTTGATGGATTCCTATTTTTATAGGTTGAGTTTATATTCCACATTGGAATAAAATGCAACTAAATAGGACTCTGATTTTCAACATCTATATTTGGCAAATAAAAAATCATCATAATCATAAATTTGAACATATTTTATGGATTTTGCCTCATAAAAGTATTTGTTGAAAAAATTGTGCTCACAATGAAAGCCAAAATAATATGGGCTGAAACATTTATACATTTTAATATGAAAAATTAGATTTCAAAATAGTCTCCATTTTATATTATTTCTTCTGTGCTTATTGGGCATTTGGACATCTTTTCAGTGATTGTACTCAACTTGAAAATGCTACAACCTGCAGTCGATTAAATGTGATTGTTTTTAATTTATCAAACATGAAATACAACTTCGAAAAGGACTACATGGAATTATATAAAAATACAAAAACAAATGAAGCAAATTTAAAAATATATTCTCAGATAAATATCATTCCATAGTGTTAAAGACAACATATATGTATATAGCTATTTAAAGACAGCTCAATTATACACCAAATATATTCAGGGAAAAATGAATAATATGCAAGAGATTAACTGGTAAATGACATTTTTGTCAAATGTAAGGATCCCAAGAGAAATAGATTTGTTTTAAAAATTGACTTTAGTGAGGGAGGAAGAACCAGAGATCGCGCAAGAGAAATATTGATGTGAGAGAGATACCTCTATTGATTGCCTCCCTTATGCATTCTGACCAGGGGTTGAACCCACAACCGAGGTATGTGTCCTGATAGGGAATCCAACCCTTGACCTTCAGTGTACGGGACAATTCTCCCACCAGCTGAACCACACCGACCAGGGCCCAAGGGAAGTAGCTTTTTATCACAATGTGTTCCAAATAGAATTTGTATAATAGAGTTTTAAATGGTGGATTTTTCCAAGTTAAGCATAGTTTATTTGCTACTTAATTGTTCTAATAATTATAGGTCAGTGATTACAATAGTGTGATACTTTTTTTCAACACTGAACACTAAATATATAAGGAATGTAGAGAAATTATAAACAAGTAAGTTGAGAAAACAAGAAACTAGAATGTAATAAAAATTAATACTAGAAAATAGAAAAAGAATCAGTTGTACTATGATATACATTTGTTCCCCAAATGTCAAATATGTCCCAGGAAATACCACAGATGGAAACTGAGTAATATCACCTAGCATCAAGCTGGTCTTACTACTTAAGCAGTAATAAAAGCCTTCAACTTCCTCTATTTTCCCCCCTGAAGTTTGTCCCCATATTATTAACTTGAAATTTTCATCATTAAGCGCATATTTTTTCATGAGTGGCTGTTGAAGGAGGATCTCCAAAATTGCACTATTATAATTTTCACGTAGTTTTTGAGAGCATTTTTTTTTTTCTGGCTGAGTGCTACGGGAGTCTCTACAGATCTGGAATAGTGACAATTGGACAAGGTAAAAGACTACATGAGGGAGGCCCTGCATCAAAGGCCAACCTCATCTCCTTTGGTGGGCCCCTATCAATTTCACCAGCAAACATCTTATTAGTAAATTGCCCCTAAACCCATTAAATGAATGGTATTTAATTTCACTTTCTTTGAGTAACTTCACAGAGTGAAATTAGACAATCCATAGGCTATTTTTAAGTGAGGTAAGTAGATTTGTTGTTAGACCAATCAGCCCCTGTTGTTACAGACAGTTTAGTTACCTAAATATAAATAATTAAATTTGACTGTAGGATACCTTCGTCTTTCTGTGCACTTATATGCTTAGAGTTGCAAGCATGAATGTCAATTCCAAAGGAGATGCTGTTGTATATGTATACTCTTTCAGAGAAGCAAAAGCTGCTTTTTCCATTCCTACTGTGAGCAGCTTTGAACATCATTTCCAATGAATGTGCCAATTTGGTGACTGGTGTGAGCCAAGGCTTGCTGATTTCAAAGCCAGCTTGCATCACTGTGAATATTTCATTTCTGTTTTTTTGCATGCAGGATCAAAATGATGAAAGCTGACTTGTTCTCTTATGATCTAGAAAATACTTAGTTTTGGGTCAAGAATCACTGACAACTTTACCAAATATTTTCTTTAATGTGCTTTCACTCACTGACTCACTCACTCACTCACTTGGAAAGCTTGAATGCATTACCATCTATCATTGCACAAGTCTAGCTCTACTCAGTTGGAGGCTTTGGGGACCTGAAACTGTGGTGTAAGGAGCAGGGAGCTGGAAAGGGCTGTTTTGGAGCTGGATAATTAGACAGATCTGCAGCCTCAGGAAAGAGTTCAGAACAGAAAACCAAGACCAAAACACAGTCACAAAAATTAGGCAATTATTATGCAGAAATAAAGGTATTTAAAAAAAAGTTGTAGCTTAAGTATATGAGCAACATAGATTTGGACCAATTAAAATTCGTTGCCCACTGGATGTAAGCCTACTGATACCTGAAGGAGTGGCTGTTAATCCTAGTGCCAGTCCTGGATTTGACTCAGTCCTGCCCAACTATGGGCCCTCACAGATGCTCTGGGAACCTTAAATTACTTACAGTTTCTAAATAATAATCTGCATGTCAAATCTACACTTTCCTTTTCTAAAGGAAACTGGAGTCATATTATCTTAAATAAGCAAAAGACTACTGAAGCTTTAGGGATGCAGCTATAAAACAGCATCGATAAAATAAATATTGAGATAATTTAAGCTATATTTTTTCTCCCTGCAAAAGAATCTCTGGTGATGGAGGGATACACTCATTTGCATTGGATTCTACCAATCAACTAAAACTTCAGATAATTGTACAATTTTTGATTTGTATTTCGTCCTTTGCTTACAGACTTGCTGTTCAGTTTTTAATATAAAAATGTTCCCATTACCAAAGTTCTATGTTCAGTTTTTCTGTTTTTCCTTATACTGTATTCATTCAAGAAATTCAAAGACCACAATTTTTCCCCACCAGGCAACAAATCCTAAATTTCTCTAACCCCGACATCTCTCTTAAGCTTCAATTATTTTAACTCTTACCAGCTTCTGTCATTTCCCATCTCAAGCTGCCTTACAATGGCAGCTTATAATTAATCTACTTTTGAGAATTATGTAAAAAAATAGTACATTTTTAATAATTAGATTACTTTTATTGCAATGCCAAAATAGGCCTTCCTATGAAAATGTAATCTTTCCTTGGCCACCTACCCAAGCTTAGGATAAGGATATTTGGGGCAGGTGATCAATGAGTACAGTATTAATTCAGTTCTCTGTAATGGTTGATTGCTTTCTTTCTTTCAATTGTAGTTATTATATAACCTAATAATGATATTGCTTTGGCAAACTACAAAAAAATTAAATATGCAAAAAACAATGAATGAAGGAAAGAGGGATGGAGAGAGGTAAGGAGGGGAGGAAAAAAGAGAGGAAGAAAGAAAGAAAGGAAGTAGAGAACAATTTTGACCAATGCCATGTGTCCATCTGTGCAGTGCTGTGAATTCATAGTAATTAGATGGCTTTAACATCTTCCTGAAATAAAGAGGTGTTTGGCATGATTATCTTTTATAGCAGGTCTTCATCTACGTAGAGGACAGTGATGTACCACAAATCAACATTTTATTTCCTAAGACATTACAAGTCCTTTGCTATAGAAATGTTTGCTATCATTAATAAGAAATTTAGTACCGTTAATAATTAAAATCTCAAAGTATGTAAAAGATTTATTTTTAAAAATAAATTAGAGTATATTAAAGGTTACTGCTCTCATATATAGCATTCTCATTCATGTGGTGATATATTTTCCAAAGGGAATGGGGTGATGAAGTCTTGTACATACTACTGGGTTCATCAATGAGAAATCATTGCACACATGAAGTCCCTTCATGTATGTAGTATAGAAATTCAAAGGTGAGAACGATTTATGTTTTCCCTATATGTATTCTACAGTGCAATAGAGTTCTTCATAAAGAATTTATACAAGTTCTGTAAAACTCTTGGAGTGCCCGATTTATAATAGAAATGAAAATTGTGGGGGGAAATGGCCAATTGTAAATGAATTGGTCAGAGTCCCTAAATAATATTCAGTTCTTCGCCATCTATAATTCACTAATTAACAATTACACTACCTAAGTAAAAAGTAAATTTTCATTATCAATCATATGTAAAATATTACTCAACCCTATAGGTTGATACTTTTTATATTTAAGAAGCATAGTGAATTAAATTAGATTGAGTGCTCAGAATACATTATAGGTCCTTTGTTGAACTTACTGCACAAAGGTTAAATTTTTCTATATATTAATATTAAAATGTAGTGTTGTTCATATTTAAGAAAAGAAAAACTAAGAGCCTTAAAGGTTAAATAGGGTCATAACCATGTTTTCTTCATCAAAAACATTGTCCTTTCTACTATTAATCCTAAATAATCAAAAAAGTAAAATTATTCATACAAAGAATAAAATCACAATTTACTCAAAACTTTATTCTACATCATCATTTTGTACATGACAAAACACTTCTACATTTTGAAATATGATACATTATAATCCTCAGTTATTTTTAACTTCTGTAAAATGTATATTACTCATCTATCTTTTTTATTTTATATTGATTTCTCTAAATATAATTATATTCCCTAAATATGAACACAGTAGATTATGAGACAAATTATTGCATCCATTTGGTATTTTCCAAAGCACAGACTTATATAGAGACAGTATATTAGTATATTATGAGCTCCTGGTCTTTTTCTGTTGACAAAATAATAAAATATTTGGATGTCCAATCTCTCTTGTCTTTATGAAGTATGTAATTAATATACAAATAGAAATAGAATGCACAATGTTCTTGGGAATTCAATTAACTTTTTCAAAAGCATGATGAGTTATTTTAAAAAGAATAACAGTCACATGACAAATGACTGTCTATTGCAAACACTCAATTATTCCTCAGACACTCCTTGAAAGACACTCCTTGACCCTGTAATGTTTATATGCATGAGACTAGCCCAGTTTTCCATAACAACATATAGGTCTCTGTACTTTATATAAATTCTGATTTTCTTATTAACACATATAAGGTGAAGAAAATTAAACAATTTCAACATGCAGACTTTAAAAACTGAAGTCTATTTATAGGGTCACAGTATGTACCTTCTTTCTCAAGGGGCAGAGTACCTTCAAGTTGCTGGGTCTGCAGGGAGTTAGCTTTCAGCCTCAGGCCTCCTCCTCTTAGTGTGTTATTTTTCAACAGGCTAGCATGGTGTCTGGTAACCAAGAGCAGTAAAGGGGGGGGAAATGCAATGTGCAATCACCTTTCATGTCTCTGTATTACGTTTTGTTTCTTATCCCACTGGCTAAAGCAAGTCATGTGGCCAAGTCCAGATTCAAGGGGTAAAAGTAATAAACTTTATCTTTTGATGACAGGAAGACCAATGTCACACCCCAATGAGGCTTATAAAGATTGGAATGATCGGTTGTCATTTTTGCAATCTACCTCATATCCCAGCCCTAATCCCAATAGGTCTTAATGGGATCTGTAATCTCAACGTATCTCATTACAGGGTGGGATGTGATAATTGCATTTGCTGCAAATTATCATTTAAGCTGGGTTCTGGATCAAGTATGAGGTGTGCCTGGGAAGTTTCCTAACCTCAGTTCCTTGAAGAATATTGTATACACTGCCCTATGGAAAAGGGTTAGTCCCTAATCATCGTCTTCCACTGAAATATGTAAGTAGGTAAATACCAGTCAGTAAACTGTTTCTTCCCTAATGCATATAGGATAAAATCAGACCAAAATTTATTTCTTCCACTGGGTTCTAAGTTCTTGTCTCTGCCACTTTTTTCAAAATGGCAGAAGCATATTTTGAGGCTTAAGCTTTGATAAAGACAAGAATCTTGCTTAGCACAACTAGACTAAAATATCCCAGCCATATTTTCCAAAATTAGAAGGATTTCAGAGTTTCTGAAACTGTGGATGCCAAGGGCTAACCATGAGAACCACAGGAATTTTAAAAGTAATGATAACATGCTTGATCCAGAGTTTCATATTTAGTAGCTCAAAATTCCATTTTGTAAGATGACTTGAAAATACATTTTCCATAGGAAGCAAATAGCAAGCATATTGTTCTCCTAAACAAATCTATGATGCCCATAACATAATGTTTTTAAAAATGAAGCTCTCTTCTTAATACTATAAAACGTTTTTTTAAAAAGTACCTCTTTTCTTTTAGTCCTTCTTTTAAAAATATATTACACTAGACCTGTGTCTGAAGAAAATGAGTCAACCTGTTTAGGCTAATATAAAGTATTTTAGGCAACCTAACATGCATGTGGTGTGGTGGTAAAAATACTGTCGTTCCTCTGTGCCTGCTTTCTTCACACAAATAGACTACTGAAATGCACTGAGGACAGGGCAGAAGAAGGTAAGTCAGTACCAAAGCTGCAGATACATGATTAAGGAGGTTCTTCGGTAAGTTCAATCTCTTTTCTGCAAGTCTCCAGGAGTTTATCCAACATATTTTTTTGATGTAAAAACAGATGAGTAGCCTTCTGAAGCTACATTACCTTAACATAGATTTAACTGTTAGAATATGATCGCTTACCATTGGAAACAGCTGAACCAATCAAACAAACCAAACGGGTAAAAATCAGTGTATGGAACACTAAGCGTCTATCAGGCTCAGGAAGATAAATGTTAACTCTTTGGGAGGAGGGATGGGAAACAACATTAATATCTTGAGCTTGGGAGTCAGAGAGATTGTACACAAATCTTCGTTGTGCCACTTGTCAGTGGTAGGAAAGTGCACTCACTGATATTCAAAATAACCTCTCTCATTTACTGATTTCCTTAGTTACTCCCTCCAGAAGAATATTTTTTAGTTGATATTTAACTGAAAAATTGAGTGAACCTTATCTTTTTCCTTACCTGGCACATTCTAATCAAATCCCAAATTCTAATGGGTTTCATTAGAATTTTTACCCCCCCTCAAAAAAAATGGTTTAAGTTTTACACTTGTAAAATAACCTGATATAAAGCAAATTATATGAAGAAAGGAGATTGGTGCTCCAGTACTCTGTTTATGGGTTCATTATGACAGTTAACACATTTTATTTAGAGCTTCAGAGATGTCAAGGAAAACAAATTATTACACAGAATCCATGAAAAGAACTACATATTTTGCCTTATTTTTATTCTTTTTTTATTGAGATATAATTGACATGAAGCATTATATTACTTTCAGGTATACAAGATAATGATTCAATATTTGTATGTATTGTGAAATGGTCCCTGCAAGGCATCTAGTTAATATTTATCTCCTCCCATATTTACAAATTCCTTGTGCTGAGAACTTTTAAGCTCTACTCTCTAGTACCTTTAAATTGCACAGTACATTGTAATTAACTATAGTGACTATGCTGCACATTCCACCCCCATGAGTTTATTTTATAACTGGAAGGAAATGCGTATTTTAAATCAAAATCTGTCATGTTTTTCAAAGTAAGTAATGTGGCACATTCATAAATAGAAGGTTCTTACTTGAGGGGTTTTTCATGTGGTATCCCATTCTCCACCCACATAGCACCAAATCTTGACTTCAAATATTAGTTGGATTGGTATCCTCACTAATTTAGAGGGAGTTTGAGATGTAGAAGGATGCATGTGAGGGAGGGGATGGATATGGGGGAGGAGGGAGATGTAGAGAAAGAATGAAGTTTGAGGTTAAGGTAGAGATAAAAATGTAGATGGAAATAGAAAGTAAGAAGCTGATATAAACATGGCTATAGATATGGCATTTAAATGCATAAACATATAGTATAAAATATCATTAATAACATAGAAAATCTGAATAACTGAAAACGTTCTACTGTGCTCATGTATGATCTCATCTCCCCCAAGCCTTCCTCCTTGTCCTTCTTGCTAAACCCAAATAACCAATCAATGGTTGTTAGCCTACTGAGGGTTTTAACAAACCAATGTTTGAACAAATAGTCCCAAAGCAACTGAGGTTCAGCTAACTATTTTGGCTAATACTCCATAACATCCCCAGCCTCTCTCTCCCAAGTTACAACCCTCTCTCAGGGTTATTCTCATGCCACAGCCTTCTGCATTAAGGCTTATGTCTAACTGTGCTCCGGCTGATTTTTCCTATAGTAATTAGGCTTACTATGCTGTATTTTTAAGTTTATTATGATATAATTTTCATTATTAATATATTTTATTAATATAATGATAACACTTCAGCTTTTTGTGCCAATAATATATTTTTAAATCCAGATTTTTTCAGGTAACTTATATTTGCCATCATCATCAATTTCTACATCCAATATCCTTTATCCAACTACTCCACATTGTCAACTGTTTCATGACAATCTACTTTATTGAATAAAGAAAAAATACAGAAGGAGTTCTGCCTTGAACTATACAAAATCTCAATAACATTTGTTGAGTGGATGAATGATTTCATTCACTGAAGCACAACTACATAAACTGTTTCAATTCTAAGTAGCTATGACTATATCATTACATCGTGTGGACTTAAGGAAATAAGTATGTGTTCTGCCAAAGTGCCTACAGTTGCCCACGAATGCTGGGCATGTCCTAGTTTCTGCTGCAGGAGATCAACTGTCCTAAATTTAACACAAAGTAATTACTTCTGGGATAATTAGAATGTCAAGGAGCCTCTCTTTATGATTTATTCCTGCATCGAGCAATCAAACATCCTTTGTGAAAGCCACAAAGTGGCTTAAGTAGGAATCATCATGCTCTCTTCTGTGTGGCTTACGTATCTTTCTGTTGGAAAACAAAATATATCCTCATCAAGCACATGTTCATTCTCTCTTGGAGATTGTACATGGAAAAGGCGCATTGCAAATTCTCAAGTGGTCAAAGCATATTCAAAGAACAAAGGGGACAAGCAAGAACATTGCCATGGCTGCCCTGCTCATCCTTCCTCCCCCCTATATCTCTGCTTGCCCCACCTAAAGGAACAGGCAGAAACTTTTGTCCTTAGTGTAAACATAACTGATTCATTTTAATATTTAACTGAAGAGTTGTGCTTCCTTGTTTAATTCTTTGTTCAATGTATCAATAAATCAAATCAGAACGCACTAAAAATGTCTAAGTACCAAATGCTTTAGGTTTACTTCATAGGGAATACATGCTTTATTCAGATTATGAGAGAAAGGGTATCATACCTGCTTCATATATGGATAAACCATTCCTCTTTACTCACAAAATATTTTACTTAAACTTAAGTAGGAAATTTCAAACTATGAAGCTGGTAAGCCAGCCAAAGTGTTGTTTTTATGTTGTATCTGCACCATATCATACTGACAAAGAAAGATTTCAATAGCTTTGCTCATTTTTTGTCTAAAATTAATAGAGCTAAAACCATCTGAACTTTGGAGAGAAAGAGGCATTTCTCCACAATAAACTAGGAGAAAGAAGAGAAGCAAATTATTATAAAGGAAACTAAATGTGTAACCCATAAAGAGTATTATTATATCAAGTTTTAGGTAGCAAACTCTTCAAGCAAACATATGTCATATAGTTTTATTTTCTGCTTGTTTTCAAATATATTCAAGTTGCTTTATCACAGGCTTCTCACAATACCTTTTAAAGGATACTACAAAAATATTTTTTCTAGAACTGGACGTGGGCCTAGGAAAATGTTTTGAAGGGAAAATAGATTCTTTAAGGTATTGCAGAATACCTTATTTTAAATCTTCTTGAAAACAGTTTTGTTTAGAATCTTCTTAAACATTTTAGTTTAAGAAACAATCTATTTGTTTCTTAGACACAATATTTGACACATTAGAAAGAGCCAATGAGGATGTCTTTTAAAATGATAGTTGAAGTTTCTTTTATAGACCTCTTTTTTGAATTAAAATACTCTATACTTAATAAAACTTTTTTGAAATTTAAAAATATTCATTTCCCTGATAGCAATATATATTGCTATCAGGGAAATGAATAAAATGCATTTGTATAGTGATTAGAGTCACTTTCTCTGCAGATAAATTTAGAGACAGAGAGGTCTCAAATAAGTGTGGGAAACAATAATTAATAGAGTGATATTGTATTTCTGAGAAAGTGTGAGGGGATGGAGTGCCACAACACAACTAAGAGATTTAGCCTTAGAAATAAGAGGGGCCCCATTTCATTATAGCAATGGGGAAGGAAAAAATAAGTGCAGGTAAATTATACCTAGGTTCAAATTGTACACATTAAATATGCACATATTTATACCTTGATAGCTGTAAAAATGAAGTGACTGAGTAGAATTTAAGCTTTATTCAATATTTGAGAAACTTGGTAGTGGTCTCATTGAGGCCATATTCATCTAAAGGTGTGAATCCATGGCCTTCTGTCTCCTCATTGCTCATCTATATACTTTATATATGGTGTTCTTTTTTAATATTAGGTCAATTTTCTTACATATTTCTATTTTGATTAAATGTTTTCCCTTTCCCAATATCACAAAGATACTTTCCTAGATACTTTTAATTACATTCCTTAGATTTAGAGTTTTAGATGTACCACCGATGTCTTTCAACCATCTGGAAGTCACCCTTGCATAGGAAGAAGATAAGAATACAATTTATTTTTCTTTATGTAGTGACATAATATTCTAAACCATCTATTAATATTTTATCTTTTTTTCCCCCTATAGATGTTAGGTTTTATTGTACGTTAAGCTTCTCTTTGTACCCCAATCTGTTTCTGAACCCACTCTTCTATTAATCTACAGGTCACATCCTACCACAGAAACACGTTGTACTTTTTATTTCTTTCTCTTGTCTCTGTAGCAAATTTTGTTCTCTAGTACAGCAAGTATCCCCTCTGATCTCTTCAAAAAAGTGACATAGTAATTCAGGGGCATTTTTTGTTCTATATTACCTTTTTTTAAAAAAAAAACTTTATTGTTCAGATTATTACAGTTGTTCCTCTATTTTCCCCCCATAGCTCCCCTCCGCCCAGATCCCACCCCACCCTCTGCCTTTACCAACTGCCCCCAGTGTCCTCATCCATAGGTGTACGATTTTGGTCCAGTCTTGCTGTTTGCTCCACACCCCTCCTCCTTCCCCCCCAAGAATTGTCAGTCCACTCTCTTTCTATGCCCCTGATTCTATTATCTTCACTAGTTTATTCTGTTCATCAGATTTTTTTATTCACTTGAGTTTTAGATTTACTTTTTGATAGATATGTATTTGTTGTTCATAATTTTTATCTTTACCTTTTTTATTCTTCTTCCTCTTCTTAGAGAATACCCTTCAGCATTTCATATAATACTGGTTTGGCAGTGATGAACTCCTTTAGCTTTTTCTTATCTGTGAAGCTCTTTATCTGCCCTTCAATTCTGAACGATAGCTTTGCAGGTTAGAGTAATCTTGGTTGTAGGTTCTTGCTATTCGTCACTTTGAATATTTCTTGCCACTCCCTTCTGACCTGCATAGTTTCTGTTGAGAAATCAGCTGACATTCATATGGGTGCTCCCTTGTAGGTAAATAACTGTTTTTCTCTTGCTGCTTTTAATATTCTCTCTTTGTCTTTTGCTCTTTGCATTTTAATTATGATGTGTCTTGGTGTGGTCCTCTTTGGATTCCTTTTGTTTGGGGTTCTCTGTGCTTCCTGGACTTGTAAGTCTATTTCTTTCACCAGGTGGGGGAAGTTTTCAGTCATTATTTCTTCAAATAGGTTCTCAGTATCTTGTTCTCTCTCTTCTTCTGGCACCCCCATAATTTGGATGTTGGTACGCTTGAGGTTGTCCCAGAGGCTTCTTACACTATCTTCATATTTTTGGATTTTTTTTTCTTTTTGCTTTTTCAATTGGGTGTTTTTTGCTTCTTTGTATTTCAATTCTTTGACTTGATTCTTGAAATCCTCAAGTATTCTATTGGATCTCTGTATATTATTCTTTATTTCAGTCAGCATATGCTTAATTTCTAGTTGGTCCTTTTTCATTTCCTTGAGGGCCTCACTTAATTTATCAGCAGTTTCCAGAAAATTCTTGAAAAACCTTATAACTGTGGTTTTGAATTCTATATCCAGTAGTTTGTTTTCCTCCATTTCTGTCATTTGCAACCTGTTTCTTTGTCTCCGCATTTTGGCTGCATCCCTGTGTTTATAGAGTGGCTTTGTGTGCTAGGTGTCCTATAGGGCCCAGTGGCTCAGCCTCCCCAGTTACGTGAGGTGGATACTCTTGGTGCCCACTTTGTGGGCTGTGTGCACAGTCTTATTGTAGTTAAGCCTTGATTGTTGTTGGTATCCCTGGGAGGAATTGACCTCCAGGCCAATTGGCTGTGAGAATCTGTTGTGTCTACACTGGGAGAACTTCTATGCTGGAGACACCCTTATGAGGCAAGACTTGCTTCAGTGAGGCTTTGGTGCTCACTGAGTCTGCCACCTGAGTGTGTCCCTTATGGATCTGAGGAGTTGTAATCTGGATGGTCCCACTCTGACCACTGGGTATACTGGCTCTTGGATCTCCAAGGAGGTGCAAATTTAGCTCTGCCTGAGGCCACCCAGCAGGAGCTATGGAGAAGTCTGCAGATTCCTCTTTGTTTGAGGTTTGTAGGTGCCCAGATGAGGCCCAGCTGTGAAGCAATGCAAGCTGCTGTGGAGCCTTGGAAGCTCTGGGGCTCTCTGACTCAGCTGCAGTTTGTTAGGTAATTTTAGATTCCAAAGGGCCAGGCCATTCATATGCAAAAGCCTCTGTGCACAGCTGGGGTGGGGATGTAATTTGGGTAGGGTGGGATCTCAAGGAATCAACAGGGTGGAGCAAACAGCAATGGCTATTTCAGCCCTGCCCTAAGAGGCCCCTGTGTCTCACTCAGTGTCCCACAGTAATCGCTGCAAGCACCTCTGAGAAAAAGCTGTCCTCATGTTCCGGCCCAATGCCAGACAGTCCAGTTTCTCCTCGTATGAGTCTGGGTCCCCAGAGTCTCACCCGGAACTGGAGTTCAGAGCAGTCAGGAGCTTGTGTCTCCCTCCTGATTGAAAAAGACAACCACGTCCTCAGTTGCCAACCCTTTCTGCGTGTGCACCTCCGTACATCTGCACTTCACTTCTGCACCTCCTCTGAGTCTCAGTGTGCTTTTCTCTTCCCTTCTAGTTGTAGAATTTCCACTCAGCCAGCCTTCCTGTGGTTCTGGATGATGTTCTTTTTGTCTTTTAGTTGTAGTTTTGAAGTGGTTGTGCAAGGCAGAAAGTTCAGGTGTTTACTTATGCCGCCATCTTGGTTTCTCCTATTGTTCTATATTACCTTTAGAGTATTTGTGTTGTGTTCCACAAAATCATCCTGCTAAAAGTAAAACTGTAAGTTTGTGGATGAGATTGGATTTTGATACTGGGTCCTCTCCATTCCCCATGTCTGCAGATACCTATAGCTCAGACTTACAGTTGAGATCCTCTCTCTGCTCTAAAAAATAAGACGTGCACTAGAATTTGTAGCATTCTGAACATCCTACCATTACAGACACATTCAGAAGAATGTCACCTTAACATCAAGGAGAAAATAGGAAGAGACAGTAGTCCTTTTGGTATTGTTCATGTATTGGGGGTCACAGTTTTTTGCTGGTTTTGGAATGCTCAGTTTGAATTTAATAACTAGAACAGAAAGCACTTGATATTTAGGGGGAGAAATGTATAACATCGTGTTTTCTAGATTTCTCCATACATTCCTGGATTTTATGCTTCTTTGATTTTTGAAATGCCATAAAAATATTAGTACAATTATGAATAGAATTGAAACTAACCAATATAACAATGAAACATCCTTCATATTTAAAATTATATAATGCAACTTCTATTGACATCATCTTTATTTCTATAAAATTTATTCCTTTTGTTATCTTCACATTTGACTAAAATTATCCCTGAGGGTGTTTGATGAAACATTTGGATATTTTCAAATTCTAGCACAGCTATTTCTTACTAGGAGTTACATGGCTGTGTGTTGTTGCTTTTCTATAAGTTAGAGATGGGTGCATGTATAAAGATGAAGTTAAGGAGAAACAACTTCATGATAAATCATGCCAAGAATAATACAAATCCAAATGCCATGCTGGACAAAATTCCATTTGTACAAGCATTTTAGAAAATGTTTAAAGGAAATGGCCACATTGACTCCAGGGGAAAATGAATCAGCACAGTGCTGTTTTAGGTAACAGAGACATAAGGATGTAGTGACATATTTGTGGCGAAAAATTGATCTATTTGCCTGTTTTTATTAACCACTTCCTCATGGGAAATAATAAAGTCAACGGTTTGGGAAAAGAAAGCTTTCATCATCAGTAGTTTTTGCTATCAGTGACCATTTTTAGGTTCCATTTTTTGTTTTCTAGCAGACTCATAACTTTAACTTATGTGTCCATATCTAAGAAATAAAAATTACATAGATGAAAAGAGAAAATCATATTAAATCTTCTTAAACCCTACATACTAATGCTAGCTTTGTTTCATTGTGCCAACAGGTTTTGGCCTGTATATTGAAAATAGGATAAAAAGTGTATATATCATTAAAGAAAAAGTTTTATTTTAAATTTAAAGAAAAATTGAATAAAGATCAGATCATCTTATTATATGAAGAACGCCTGCTTCTTTTAGGGTGTCCTCCTTTTTTACGCTGTTAGGACATAACTCAAGGATGAGACAGCTAAAGTATGATTGTTGCTTCTACAACAGTGGTTCCCAAGGTGGGGCACAAGCCCCACAGGGGGCAAGTTGGTTTTTAAGGTGGGCAATTTGAGAATGAGTTAACAGTAGAATTTTTTTGCATTTCTTATGGTTCTAGGGGCCTCATATACAGTATATAAACATATATTGTGACATTTATGCATTTACATTCTCTATTATGTTTTGTGACTTTATTTGTTATTTTTTCATATAATTTCATATTATTATTATTATTAACAATTTCTTAGTGATTTCTTCCTCAACTGTCCTTTTGTTCTCTTATTTTCCTCTTTCAAGGATGCCAAGTTATTTGGAAGCTTGTTTAGACCACGTTAATTGCCTTTTAGGCTTCTTCCACGTGAATAGGAGTTCACTTTTTGAATAAGAATTATATGTCATGGGGTGGAGGGGGCGGGCATCAGGATTTTAAAGATGCTTAGGTGGGGCATGGCCAAAAAAAGAATGAGAACCACTGCTGTAGAGTAAGATAGACCAAAACTTTTAATAAAAGAAAAAAGGTGGAATAGCTGAATTTTGAATTTTTTCCTTTATAGCAATACTAAATAAGTGAAAAACTGAAAAAAATGTTTTAAAATGTTGATAATGATTTAAATGAAATATTCAAGCTTTTTGGGACCAATAATTCCACTGATTTAAAATTTTCGTCAATTATATTTACAAAATACTTAGTCTTTCAGTTTGAAAATCACTCTGGACTTACATCTCAACTGAATCCTCTCTATACATGAATAACACTTTATCAAATACCTATAGGTATATAGAAAAATATAACTTTAAAAAAATGTAAGTGACTGTTGAGAGTATATTCTGAAATAAGATGTAAGAATGATTTATCTCTTCCCTAAACTCTACCAGAAATTAAAATCCTGTCTTAACTTTTTTAAGGCTCTTCACTTAAGAATTAACCTACCTGTATGTCACTCAAAACAGATGAGGATAAATATCAAATCTATCTCATTTTTCTAGCATTTCCCCTTGATATTAAAAGATCAATCACATGCCAAAATTTTTAAATTAAATACAGAATGGTAGATACCAGAGCCATGCATATTTATATTGCATTGTTATTGCCCTCCCACTTCCCTAACAAAATGGTAAACAAATGCCATGTGTTCAAATAGCTATGGGTAAGAGGCAGGAATTTTATCCCTTACAAGAGTATGTCCTTACTGAAAATCTACTAAATTGGTAAAATATAGAGAAAATATTAAGACAAAAAAGTAAATATTGGTTCTCTGTATGTTTTAAAATCACAGTCATTGTCTTATAACAATATTAGCTTTGAATCCTATATAAAAACCCAGGGTCCATAACATCAAAAATGATCAAAGGCTTGACCTACCGGAATTCACTCTTGCAGTCAGTGCTGGGTCTGTGGGTGCAGCAATCCAGTACTAACTGCTGAGGGGGGTGTGGATTAGGCCTGGAGAGAGAAGCAAGGTCTGATCCATAGCCTCTGTGGCAACTGTTGATCAGCCCTTGCCTCTCTCTTTCTCTCTGGGCCTGGCCAGCAACCACACCTCTCTTTCTCTCCTGGCCTCCACAGAGGCTGCTGATCAGCCTTGCCTTTCTGATCAGGCCTGGAGATAGGCCTGGAGATGCTGACTGGCATAGAAACCAACCAATCAGAACCAAATCTTGGTGAACTGTGAGGAGCCAATGACTGCCTAGGAGGCGGAGCTTTTGATGTTGACTGGCATAGAAACTGACCAATCAGAACCTAATGTGGGTGAACTGCGAAGGCAGAACCTAAGGGGGGGCGCTGAGGAGGGGTTTTTAGGGCAACAACTGTTTGGTGTAAGGTATAAAAAAGCGGTTCAATTTTTTAATGACCTGTCTGTCAGTATAGTGCATATGGATGGCTATCAGTCCAGATATAGGGATTATGTATTTTTTTTTCTGCCAAGAGCATCTCCTGCTGAAAAAGGATTCCTTCTCCCCTCCCCCATTTAAGCAAACTTATCCTCTATAATCTATCTATACTAATAAAAGGGTAATATACTAATTAGACTGGGTTGACTGGCCAACTTCTGGACATCCGACTTCCTTCCAGACAAAGCCATGGTGGTGGGGCCAAGGCAGTTAGGGGTGATCAGGCTGGCAGGAGAGGGCAGTTGGGGGTGAGATCAGACTGGCAGGGGAGGGCAGTTGGGGGCAAGATCAGGCTGGTAGGGGAGGGCCATTGGGGGCGAGATCAGGCCTGCAGGGGAGGGCAGTTAGGGGACATCAGGCCAGTAGGGAGAGCAGTGGGGATGAGATCAGGCTGGCAGGGTAGGGCAGTTGGAAGCAACCAGGCCAGCAGGGTAAGGCAGATGTGGGCAATCAGGCAGGTAGGCAGAAGCAATTAGGGGCAATCAGGCAGGCAGGCAGAGAGGTTAAGGGCCATCAGGCATGCAGGCAGAGGCAGTTAAGGGCAATCAGGCAGGCAGGCTGGTGAGCGGTTAGGAGCCTGTGGTCCCAGATTGTAAGAGAGATGTCCGACTGCCAGTTTAGGCTCTATCTCACAGGGATCAGGCCTAAACCAGTAGTCATACATCCCTCAAGGGGTCCCTGATTGGAGAGGGTGCAGGCTGAGCTGAGGGACACCCCGCCCCCATGCATGAATTTCATGCACTGGGCCACTAGTATTATTATAAATCCTTGATAACAAATATTTATTAGTAAGAAATTTACAAAATTTCTTAGGAATCAAATATCCCATATCCCAAGAAATATTCCCATCATTCCTTTCCTTCAAATATGACCTACTAAGTTTCATCTTTTACATTCATTTATTTATAATCTATTCTCACTCATTTCACCTAGTTCCCTTTCAATATTTTGTTCTTCATTACTCACTGTACTGAAACTGCTTTTACATCAGACACTGATTTAGTGTCACCAAACTCAGTGACCTATTTTGTAGCTGTGCACCCATCAATCTCTAGAGACATTTGACACTATTTAAACGAGCACCCAATTTATCACCCAAGACCCATTATTCACATGGAAATACTGAACAAACTCCATCAATTTTATCTTTGCAATATTTCTCTTCACATCTTTTCCAAACTCAATAGAAATTACTAGGTTTAAAACTCTACTGATTTATTGTAAAAATCTCCTAGCTGATATTTCTGATTTCCTTCAGCTCCTGCACATTCCCAAAACAACTTGTGAATACTACTGTGATATGCCCTAGCCAGTTTGAATCAGTGAATAGAGCATCAGTCTGCCGACTGAAGAGTCCCGGGATTGATTTCAGTCAAGGGCATGTATATTCCTGGGTTGTGGGCCCAATCCCCACTAGGTGAAGTGCACGATGCAGCCAATCAATGATTCTCTCTCATCACTGACGTTTCTATCTCTCTATCTCTCTCCTTCCTCTCTGAAATAAATAAATAAGTAAATATATATATATATATATATATATATATATATATATATATATATAGTACAAAGTTTCTCACCCATAATTTTAATTATAGCTAATTAACTCAATTCAATGTTTTCTTCAAAGAAAATGCTTGATTCAAAGGTATAACCAGTATCTTACTGAATTCTTATTATATAGTTTATTTGTTTTTATTAATACATTTAATTGTATATATTCTAGATAGATAAGGCCTGCCTCATCTTACAGTAAAGTGGTCTTTAATAGGCAGGGTGTTGGATCTGGCTCTTAGCACAAAGGTTAAGTTATATAAAGAACTGAAAAATGTCCATGTATAAGATGAAGAGTGGAGTAAAGTCCTAAAAATTATTTCTATTTTACTATTGAAATAATTGGGGTTCAACAGGATAAATTAACTGAGACTACATAACCAGTGTCAGATTTACTCTACTCGAATGATATAGAGAATGTCAGGTTCTAGAATGTGTAATTGAGACAATGTATGATGGAATGTTTTGAATTGAGAAGTGGTAAAAATACAATATTGTTATTGTTTATACACCATTGCTATCCACTTTTAATACTCAATTTTTAGTATATTGGTAAATATCTTTAAAAATATGAAAGCAAGATTTTTGATTATTGAGTTATGTTATTTATTCATCATTCATTTTATAATTAGTCTATTTACTTTATTTGTTCTCAATTTTGTACCATTCTTAGGAATTATGCTTTTATCTTAGAGCTCTGCTTTTTACTTATTTTCCTTGGCACCAAAATGTATGATAATTTCTAAAGAGTATCTTCTGTGCTTTAGACTATCCTCCCTTTTATAATTTTGGGATGTCTCATTGTAATATTTGCTGGAACAAAAACAATTTTTGTCTGTTTCTCACTCCTCCCCTCCCCCCACTAAATTATGTATGCCTGTACTGCAAAAAAATAGTCACTTCTTTCACACAGTTTAATGATAAATCCTACCTCATGTCTCTAAGGCCAAATAAGACTGAGAATTAAGACCGTTTTTAAGTATATTCATGAATTTTTGCCTACACTATCTGTATTATGCAATATAATTACCTGAATTATGTGTAGAGAGGCTTTAGTTCTGTGTTTCAGCTAAGCTATCTGACCTGAATGTTCTGGGTAAGAGATAATGAGCAAAATGTCTTTTTAAAATACCACAGGAAGTATCTAAAGTGCAATATACTTTTAGTCTGAAGGTGACCAATTCTATGGGGAGTTGGAGTAGTGAAATGTCACCTAATATATATGGGGAGAACAACTGTGAAAGAAGGTGTAGTAGGGCTTGTCTTTTATCTGATCTCAGGCAATATATAAATACATTTTTAATTTAAAAAGGAAAAAGAGAACAGAATATTTTTAGTTCTTCACATAAGGGTTTTCTTAGGTCTGTACTTTAATAATAAACTGAGACTAGAGTTTCTAGTTTGATAAAGTAAAATTGTATTTGTTTTGGCATTATTTATAATTTTTAGATAAGTAAATGCAAAAAAGTACACTTAATTACCAAAAAGGGAGTAAAATTATATTGGAAAACTAGTGCAAAGGAGACCACTAATGGCTTTAGCACAAATAAGTCTTTTCTTCAATGTGGCTGAGTACTAGAGGGTAGGGGGAATGAAGAAATGAGAGTTTATCCAACATGTTCTGTAATTGTGATTTTTTTTATGTCTCTAAAACAAGAAAAATAATTAGGAAAACAGAAATCCTTTGAAATGGGTCTTTGTAATAATTCTTCCATATTTGAAATACATATTTTCTCTAGTATCTTTTTCTCTCTTTTTTTAAAGATTTTGCACACATTATATATAACTAATGTAATAGTAAAACTATTCATCTATCGAAATACAGTTCCTTATTTTTAATGAAAAAAGGTCTTAAGTAAACAATTATCACTTGCAACTCAAAAATGAAGAAATGTTTTAATTGTACATGAACATAACGAGGGGACCATTATCACTCTGTGGCTATTTTCCATGCTGTGAAGAGCATATTCTTTGGTATATAGTATCTTTTCTTGAGCACATCAACGCTAACATCAAAACTTGGTTCTATTTGCCAGAACTAACACAAATAACATTTGCTCTTCTCCAAAGAGGAAGTTTAACCAAAAGTCTTTTCCTTGTCTAGAGTTTTCCTAAGGCTCAACTTTTCCCAATTTAATATAAACACAGCTCTGGATAAATAATCGAGGTTTGTTCTCATGCAGTGTGCCTGTTGACTCAACTAGAAGTCTGTCACCCTTATGCAATTAAATGGATGGTTGC
The DNA here is from genome assembly GCA_026230045.1 of Corynorhinus townsendii. NCBI lineage: Eukaryota > Metazoa > Chordata > Mammalia > Chiroptera > Vespertilionidae > Corynorhinus > Corynorhinus townsendii. Next base: position 104,218,692 of record JAPDVU010000006.1, on the reverse strand, counting down.
CTTTGAAAGCTGACAAGAACACTTCTTTACCTTACGTATTCTAGTCACTGCTTTCATAGCTAACTGCATTTTTGGCAAGAAAGCACATATAATTTGGCTCATGTTACTTCAATCATTATAAAAATTATTTATAGAATACCAATGATGGATGATTTGATTCTTTTTTAATCTGGAATGTTACCAGGGCCCTATAGAAGAGTAAGAAAAAGGGAAAAATAAAAATGTTTTCTGTTTGTACCAGTTTATAATATTTTGTTAAAATGTTGAACCTCTATTCAGAGATTCAGCATCAACTGTTATAATTAAAAACTGACACATTCTTGAAATAAGAAATTCTATTCTCTCTCTCTCTCCCCCATATATATTTTACCTAAACAGCTTGTAAAGTGAGATATTTATGAAAGATGTTCAATAATAACAAGATTATTTGCTATTTATTTATTGAACAAAATTAAAGTAATTTGAGCAATCATTATGTTCTGGAACAACCTGATCAATCCAAGCATCATGAAATGTTCAGGTAACAATTAAATTGGAGTCCTGTGGGAAATCTTTGTACAGCAGCATCAAGATAATTTAAACCATCAAGTCAAAGCATGTTTGATTTCCTCAGAGACATTCTCATAAACAGAATTTGAATTTATGTGTATGGGCATACTGTAACTTCAAATTTAAAGCTACCTCAAAGAAGAAAATCTTTAGTAGCATAATTTGATATTATTCTACAAAGCTATAGTAAATAATTAATGACAAAATTTTTCTCTCTGTTAAAATCCTAATTAAATATGAAAAAACATTAATTCTTGAGTTCAGTGGTTGAATGGCAGCAAGCTGATGTTGTCTTAAATGGCATACCATGTTCAGATTTGTTTTTAGGCAATTTCAGAAACTTTAAATAAAGACTAAATAGTCATAATCACATAATAAAGGTATTATATTTATGGCTGATAATTATGGTGATGCATTAAACCACATGTGCCATTCAGGTTCTCAAAGATTCCTCAGTGAAACTTCAGGACCTTCTTTTCCAATTTAATCAGAAGTACACAGACCTTATAGTTAATCCCAGAAAAGAATACACTGGAGGAAAACAAAGAGCAAATATTATATAGAATATTATGTAATTGGATTAGTTTCTTGATGGTAATTTATTTCTGTTAGCACAAAATCAGTTTATAATATATTGACTGAGCACCTACTCAATGCAGGTTGTTTCATGGAAAGGACATAGGTTTGAACTCAGAGAGAAAACACTTAAAGCTGCCACTCATTAATTTTGTTTTCTTGAGAAAATCTATTCATATTGTTTCCGATTTTTCATCTGCATAATGCAGATAGCAGACAATGTCATCAACACCATTGAAAACAATGTATATCAAAATATCTGTAAACATAAATTACTAGTTATGGTAACTAGCTAGTTCCAGATAAATTCAAATGGAAAGCATGATAACTAAACAATCTAGGGTCACTGTGAGACCAGATAGAGAAATGACCTTTGAGCCAGAGGCATGCCATATATTTTATATCTAACTTTTGTTTCTATACTTTTTCCTCTTTTGATATTGAATGCAATATTGAGTTTTAGGTAGCATATTTGGTGCAATTTACCTAGATTAGGTCCAATCTATCCATATAAAAGCCTATGCGACCATCGCAACCGAATGGACAACCAAACAGGCTGCTTGAGGCTATCAGGCCAGCAGGGGGCGGGCAGGGAGAGGTGACCAGGCAGACAGGCAGGTGAGCAGTTAGGAGCCAGGGGTCCAGGATTGTGAGAGGATGCAGGCTGGGCTGAGGGGACCCCCTCCCCATGCATGAATTTCGTGCACCAGGCTTCTAGTATTTAATATAACACCTGCTGAACTCAGCCCACTTAATTTTAAAAAGCACCAAATACTATGCATGCATCTGCAGAATGAAAAGTCAAGATGCAGCTGCTGCACACTTGGCCACCATCTATTAAATTTCTGTAAGTCTATAATTTTGCCTCAGCCAGGAATAGCCATGAAAATGTAACTCAACGTCTAACTAGAGTGTTTTCGTACCCTCAGATCAAGCATGAAGCCTATGAGCCATTGGCTTGGATCAAGAATAAGGCCAACAAATTGGCTGAGAGATATCTCTCTCTGAATAGTAAAATATATAAGGATAAGAAAAACCTAAATTTTTATCTAAACTACCCATGTTCAGTTTCAAGGAGGTGAGACTGTTGACTAGTTCTAGCAAATGGAAAGTGAACAAAAGTGGTGTGCATTACTTCTAGGCCAGGGCGTTTAAGAACTTGTATGCTACACTCTCCACATTGTCTCCTCCCCTGGACCTGAGGATGAGGCAGCGCTGTCTTACGTAAGGGATTCTATGTCTCTGATTCACTGCATAGAGGAAACTTTCTCTGGAGGATTGCTCTACGCATATGTGACTTAATGCCTACTTTAGTTTGTTTAGTCTCTGATAGTTGGACTTTATTTTGTTAACTTCTATTATACTGGTGCATAATTCTAATTTTATGCCTGTTGATTTTATCTCCAATAGAAAAGATGAATCTACATTAGCAGACTTTTTAACTTTTCATTGCTTATTTGTTATTAGTATATATGATTGCCTTTGATAAACCCATCCTTTGGAAAAAGCCATCTTGACTTAATTAATTTGTGATCTGATTCAATAAATTTTCCTGTAAAGTCTTAACTACATGCTCATTTTTTTCCTTTACTTGTAAAATTACTATTGACTATGTGATGAGTAAATCTTTATTAACAGGCTGTGGGACTTAACCGTGGAAGGCAGAGTCTCAATCGGAGAGGAAATCCATGATAAACCTAACTAATGCCATAGATAAAAATAAATAACAAGTAAATAATAGGTAATGATTACTGGTCCAAGAAAATTACTTAGCTTAATTAACTATATATTATTCAAAGTTTTTACTTTAATGATGAAAACTCTTGGAATTTTAATTATGAAATAATTCACTATTACTAGGGTTTCGCAATGTTCTCCTACTTCCACAGTATACATTTTCATTGCTTTCTGAAATTTAGTAGTAAAGCCATATTATCCTTGATGCATGTAACAAGAAAAGAAATCTCCTGCTTTAAAGAAAAAGAGGAGAGGTGCTTTAAGTGAGAGTTCAATTATACAGAATTATTTTTAGATTTGACTTAGAGTGTTGGCTTTAAAAATAAAATAAAGTATCTCACCTCCTTATGAAAAATGTGAGGGATGAAATAACTAGTCAAACTAGGCAAAAATGCAGTACATAATGGATGTGGTTTGTTTTTATTTATGTTTTATTTTTAATGTCCCAAATCTTGGAGGCATAAGACAGAAAGGAAATTAAAATTAAGGATCTAGAAATATGTTTGAATTTAGAATTCAAATTTACTATTGGAATAAAAAGAACTAGTTATTCATCAAATAGTCAAAAGCAATTTTACAAGTGACAGAAAATTTTGAGTATATGATTAAAAGTTTACAGGGAATTTATTGAGTCTGTGCTACAAATTAGATGAGGTGTAACCAGCTCTTTGCATGCACAATTTTTTCAGAATAAGGTATTATTTCAGTTTTACAGTTGGGAAAGTTGGGTTAAGAATTTCTAAACTCACTCAGATAATAAAGATGAAGCTTGTATTTAAAATTTTATATGTCTGATCACAAGGTCCTTAATATTTCCACTGGATCTTATTATTTTCCTTAGAAGTTGTCTCTGTTAATTTTTTTAAGAGAAGCAAATGGTAGCCCAATCAGTGATAGACAAAAGGAAGGTACAGATTAGCTAATATGACTCTTTTTCTATTCCAGGACTTGGTCTGCTAAACCAACACTCATTATTAGATTGGGTATGAAGTTTAAGAAAGGAAATTAGAAGTTTAATAGGAAATATTTGGGTGCCGTGTGGCCTATTATAAAAACCATAGATGTTATAGATCTATGAGCAAGTTTAGTTGTCCTGTCTATAAAATGGAAAATAATAGCCTCACTGTAGGATTTTTATAGACATAAGTGATAATGCATAAGGACTTGGGAGAATGTCTGGCTCATGCTAAGAGATTAATACAGCGTATTTATTATTTTATATATTTTTGCATACTGCTACCTGGACTGAATTCAACCCAGACTACTTTTTTCTTCTTCTGTGCAGATAAGAAGTAACCAGAGTGAAGTTCATAGGTGTCAAAAGACTTATGTGACAGGAACCCAAGGGATAGAAGGAGTGATTGCATTGTTTTACTAAAGGAAAGTCAGGCTCTAATACTCAAACACGTAACAATGTCAAATAAGAAATTAAAGACAGAAAATTTTACTGCATGTGTCTACGATCACCGCATGACTCTCATGCCTACCTCCCAGCATTGGAAGAGAAGACCACACAGAGGGTAGACAGCACCTGCCATCCAGGAAAAGGTCTCACTGGGGAACTTCTCAATGAACTTCCCATGGAAGCGGATTAGAAGCCTCCTCATGGCAACAGGCCACTGTTCGGGTACACACAGATATGTTACTTTTCACAGGAGACTTACCTTTTACAGATTGCTGTGGGAAGTGTGTGCTATCATTGCAAATATTCCCACAGAATACCACTTTAAAAGTCTCTGGCTGCAATCTTAGAATGGATCATTTATCTTACATAAACCTTTTAGATATTCACAGAACAGTCTGGAGAAAGTTATAAAGCCTTGCACTGGCTACTAAGCTATTGATCCCGAGCTCCAGTTCCACCTTTCCAGACTGTAGTGACACCAGGGCAGAAAATGCAAACTGTTCTCTTTGCCAGTGCTCCCATTAGGCTCTGCCAAAAGAGGACACTAAAGAGGGGGTGGGGGCACCTAGAAAGCTAAAGAAGAAACTTGTTTCTTCTTGCTGAACAGGTGATTTTCTGTGCCTGTTAGCATAGCCTGACTCTGTCCCCTCCTTGGCAGGCACAGTTTGTTCCAGAATCAGAGGGTTTTCCAGATTGACTTTTTCATCACTTGCTGACCCAGTTCACGAAGCCCCCTTCTGGAGGACAGCATCATCCATCTGGTACCACTGCCGCTGCCAGATGTTTGGCTTCCAGCTCCACAGCTCTGCCCCTGACTCAGAGACACTAAGGCCAGTGGAGCCCCACCCCTTATTCAGAGGTCTTAGTTTTACTCCATGAAGCCACTCCCCGCTAATTTGAAAATTGTAATAATGCCAACCTCTTTTTATTGTTTCTCCAACCCTAGGGGAGTAACTTTTTTCCTGCAGTCACTACCTCTGACGCCTTTTGTGGAGAAGAGTTAACATAGCACATCTGAGATTGCCATCCTTAGAAAGTCCTGCTCACAAGATTGGCCCTGGACTGTTGCCTGGGAACTTAGCTTTTGAGAAGGTTCCCACCATACCCTGATACGAATGATTAATTGTGCAAACACTGGTTTCTATCCAGCACCTTCTTTCTTTCTGGGAATCTAGAATTTTGGTATAGGAGAGGAGAGAGTGCCTATGTGACTGCTCCCAGTAAAACCTGAGTACTGAGTGTCTAATGAGATCCTCTGAGAAAGGACATTTCACATATGTTGCCACAAATCACTGCTGAGGGAGTTGAGAGCATTCTGAGTGATGCCAACTGGAAGAGGACCTTTGGAAGCTTGACTCTGATTTCCTCCAGATTTCACCTACCTCCCTTCTCCTTTTGCTAATCTCATAGCTCATGGCTGTAATACACGGTGCCCATGAATATGACTATATGCTGAGTCGTGTGCATCCTTTCAGCAAGTCTAGGGGTGGTCATGGAGACTTCTAACACAACTTAGTACTCCTTTTTTTTTTTTTTGGCCTACAGTGTTGCATACCTAGTAGTTTTCATATCTAATAATTCCTTGTTTTAAATTTTCTCTGCTAATATAATTGGTGTAGATTAAGCTCTAACCTAAAAATGTCCTATAGTAGGGTTCTTCATAGTGTGCCTTGTGCCTACCTTGAACAATGACCTGGACACAGTTACACGTATAGCCACACACAAGAGGTACTAAATCAGGCTCTAGGGGAGGGAACTGGGAAGGTGGCTTAGCACACACCGCTGATGGAGATAATGCTTTAAAACAAATTTGAGAAAGAATTCTCAATGATGTGAAATGACTCTATTCTTCTCTGAATACTTGAGAAGGTATTTATAGTAAAGTTTTTACTCTTGCCTTTATGGAGTGAATTTACTTCTTTAATATGGGCAGATCACTCCAGCAGTCAGCTTTCTCTTGACAATTACTGGTAAGACTTGTGGATACCTACTAGTAATACCTTGGCAAATTGTGTTATAACCTTATCATTAGTTATTCATAGAACCTGTAAGGAATATCTATTTCAGAAATTCAGTTGTAAAAATGGACACTGGTACAGTAAGAAATTTTACTTCCTTCTTTTAAACAACATTTTAAGTAGCAGATACTTTAAAAAAAATTTTTGGAAAACGCACAAGAAAATGACAGACAATGAGGTTATGGATAATAAAATGCCTCTAAATATTTCTGTGGAAATGATACTTTTTATCAATAAATAGACAAAGCCAGAATAAAGAAAATAAAATTTAAAATATATGGCATTTGAATGAATGATATTTTATTTTCTTACATTCAATATATGTATTTTATTTATTTTAATTTTATTTTTATTGAATTTATTGGGGTAAAACATAGGGATTTTAATTACCAAAGCAAAGTATAATCTTTTTATCTTTTGAACATGTAAATATGTAAGTTATTCTCACCTTTCCCCCTCCTATATTATCAATTTGGGATAACAACTATGAAAAGATAATTTATAGACTGAAAAATTAATAAGCTTGTTATCAGTCATAATATAATTTATAAGTTTATAACTGCACAGAAACTTCATTTCTTTAACATGAACTTTTCTCCTTTATTTCCTTTTGATTCAAACTGGAATTGCCCAGCAACCTGACTCGCCTCCCTCCCTCCTTTCTTATATACCCACTCCCTTAATTATTAAGCCATCGGGACAGTTCGGTTCTGGTCAGCATCTAACAATCTTAGGAACAAAGTCTTGGGTCTGTTGACTATGGAAGCAGGGTTTCAGTCCAACTAAAAATAATATCTAGACCTCAACTGTGTTTTAGCCTGGACCCATGAAAGTATAGCAACTCTACAGACCAGGCCCTCATGAAATCAGGCAAAATCAGCCATGGCTGACATCAGGACCTGACACATGATCAACTACTTCCTCCTCTGACTACAACCAACTATTAGAGCCCATGACCCCAACTGCAGCCGTAACTATGATTAATGATTTTTTCTTGTGTATACTCTATCCCCTAGGAGCCATTGGGAAGCCAGTTTTAGATACTTGCTCACCTGTGCTTCTGGACTTGGCACCATTTCCTTAAATAAATCTTTAGTTTCTTTGCTGAAAACTTCTGTTCACATCTTATTAGGCTTTTAAGAACCCCTTAATTCAGTATCATTTCCAAAGGTGGTGTGGTAGTTTGTGACCTCATTATTTTATTCTGAGTTTTAAAGCAATACTTGAAGCAAATAGAACTACTCAAGCCACTTGTTAAACATCTGGGATTCAACTGAATTATTCAGGAAGATCTTTGACTGTTTGAAGGTGTCTGCTCTGATCAGGTCAGAGATAGAGATATCTGGACATTGTTTGGGATTCAGATTTGTTCTTATAACAACATTCCACCAAACACCTCAAGCTTTCCTTACACATTATAGGTATTAAACAGCATCAAAGGACACCTGGAACAGAATATTTGATACATATTGCTCTGTACCTTTGAATTTAATCTAGGAAAAATACTAGGATATGAGCAGTGAAAACTTCCTTCCTTTATCACATCATGGAATTGCCATATTCTACCACTCCTAGTTGACCAATTTGTTGTTTTCGGCTAGCCATTACACCAGTCTGAAGTGATTAAGATCCTTGTATTCATATTTCAGATTCTTTGGTTCCCCCTTAAAGGAAATAATCCAGAACTTTTCCAACATATCTTTTGAATTGACTCATTGTTTCTGAATGGATTATTGATAACATTTTGGATGGGATGATGCTTTGTTTTTTGCGATATTGCAGGATATTTAGCATCCCTGGCTTTTGGCTACTGAAAAACCTACAGCACCCTCCTCCATCATTTTGACTACCCAATAAACCATATACATCCTTGATGTAAGACATGGGCTCTACTTAGAAACAATTATACTTGCATTTTATCATAAGATAATTTAAGTATAATTTCAATTGTTAGATAATTTAAAAGTCAATAAGAACATCATTTTAAAATTGATCACACTCTGTTCCTGTCTGTGGAATTTCCTTTCTTTGTTAACACCTAATTCCTTGACCTCTTTTCTGGGCTAGCATCTCAACTCGTTCACATCCATGGCAACATGGTTTCCATAGCGCATGACCTTTTCCTTGGAGACTAAAGTTCATGTCAGTTTCCTGACATGAGGGCCATCTTATCCTTTCCCTTACAAAGTTTTCTTCTACTAAGTTACCCACTAAATTCCAATTTCCTGTCTGAGGCAAGCCGTCAATTCTCTACTAATTTGTCAAGCAACAGATGAGTACTAGGCCCTGAGTCATTGGGGATTTCCAGTTTGGTTAGCAGCTTTAACCACTTCCAAGGTACGCTTTTATGAATCATGTCCAGTTTTACTTTCCCCTCTCTAAATCTTCAGATTTCCCTTCACAATCATGTCATTTTAGTTTTATAATAAAATCTGCATTATACTTTCAGTGACTGTAGAGACCACTTCTCTTTGCCCAAGTGTAGGAAATCGACCAAAATAAGAATTGATTTCTTACACTTGGGCAAAGAGAAGTCTTTCTCAGAATGCAGTGATGTGTCTGAAAGCTTGAATACAAACTCTATTTACCTAGCTGTGAGACTTTGGGCATGCCCTTTAGTTTCTCTAAGTGTTTCTATTTTAAATGAAGGGCAGGGTCAGTTAGTCTCACAAACTTCCAGTAGCACTCTGAGTCTAGATTAAATGCTAAAGGAAATGGAGCAATTTTTGTCTGTGAAGTAGAAAACAAGTGATACTTGTATTTTAAACTCTAGGGTACAGTGTGAACGGAGATTATGTGTAGCTCTTGAGTAGTCATTGAACTATAATGACCAGTTTAAGGTATAGACGAGAACTAATGTAGAAAATGTGCTGAGGTGGCTATCACACTGTACTTCTAGGAAATCTAATACTTTTCCCAATTTATATTTTGCTATTGTTCAAGCCCCAGTTTCCATGCAATCAAGACAAATAACTGAGTAGCTCAAAGCCGAAGTCCTGTTACTTGAGCATAAATTCATGCTGTCCATGACAATATGTTTCTAAATCAAATCAACTTTTGATAGGGAAGAAAAAGATAACATTTTAAATCACTACCCTAATCCAGCTGTTTAAAAGATAAAGCTACCACATATATTTATGAATATTTAACTTATTTGCATCCAAATAGTTAAACATGTAATATGTAGTCTAGTATATTTTTGAGCAAATATTTAAAACATGTAAATGAAGTGTAGGCATAATTATAAATGAAGTGTAGGCATAATAAATAATGAAATGAATATACTTCTGGCTATATAGGAGTATTTAGAAATGGATTCATGAGCAGAGATTATGTGACATACAAAAATTTTAACTCAATTATTACATTAATTGTGATAATGAAATCCATATATTTTGTATTTTGTGAATATCAGTTTTGATTCTGAAATATTCCTTTTAAAATATATTTTACTGAAAAGTGCAGGGAATGAAGGAACCCAAATAAAATAAAAAATTATCAATTTAAAAATGAAGCTCTCTTATAACTATTAGGAAATATAGGGGATCCGTTTTTTATATGCCAACTGTTTTAAGTGCTGAGTCATTGAATATTAGGAGGATAATGATACAGTCTTAGTCCCTGGATCAAACTCTGAATGGCCCCTCATCTTAAACTAAAACCAGATCATTTAAAGCAGCCTCCAGGCACCAGCACGATCCACAGTTAACTGCCTGACTTCATGCACTTCTCTCCCAGACACTCGCTCCATCCCAGCCACACTGATTTCCTTATAATCCCTCCGACTTGATGAGTGCTCTTGTCTTCAGGCATTTGCACTGGTCATTTCTTCTACCTGAAATGACTTCATCTGGCTGTCTCATGTCTTTTAAGTATTTGCTTAAATCTTACCTTTCCAATGAGGACTCCCACTCTGGTTTTTTTTTTTTACTCTTTATTTTTTTTATTATTTTTTTATTGTTTTAAGTATTACAAATAGTAGTACATATGTCTCCTCTTTTTTCCCTTATTGACCTCCCCCGGACCTCCCCTACCCCCCAGTACATGCCTTCACCTGCCCTCCCTCCACCCCACCCAGTGTCTTGTATCCATTGGTTGTGCTTATATGCATGTGTACAAGTCCTTCGGTTGGTCTTTTACAGCCCCCCTCGCCCAACCTCCCGTCTTCCCAATGTAGTTTGACAGTCTGTTCAATGCTTCTTTGCCTCTGTATCTTTTTTCCCACCATTTCTTTCCTTTAAAAAGTTTTGCCTTTGCAGACTAGAAATAAACATATAATAACAAAACAAAACAAAACAAAACAAAAAAATGTATCAGTCCCAATTTCAATGTCCAACAGTTCTGAGTCCCCATTTCAATGTCTAACAGTTCCTTATGTGTACATGTCAGCAATGATATCTGGATGGTGGGCACATGGTGGCAATGCAGGTCCGACCCTCTCTGGTTTGGTCCTAGGTAACCTGCAGCGGTGCACAGCTGCTGACTGCTCCCGTGGCAAGGCCTTGTCAGCGTCTTCCATCTCTGAACTAATTTTTCCTCTTGTCTTCGTGGTTGGAGCACACCTGTCAATTCCTCTCTGTTGCAGGAATCCACCTGGTCTTGGGGTTGCTTTCTGAAAATATACAAATATATTCTCAACCACAAGTTAATAAAGGAATCTTTTCTATATAATTGATTTGGGATCCTTTTTATTTTTGTTCAAAAGATTTTCCTTTGTCTTATTTAGACACCATGTGTGTTTTTAATGGCCCTCTTGCTGTTAGCATTACAAATGAAAGTTAATTTGGTAAAGTAAAAATTTTCTGGATGTAATTTACTTATAGGATATTTTTCCTTACATGATATTGCCCTACTCCCCCCCCTTTTTTTTTTTTATTAACGGAGGTTTTTGTAAATTTTATAATGCAGTCTTGATAACTTTAAATTTAAATTTTTTTTTTTGGCCCAAAAATATGACTGCTTTAGGTTCATTGCATATTCAGGAATTTTACCATGAGATGAACTACCAATAGAAATTTTAGTTATTACTTTAAGAACAGCTTTTTGTCCAGTACAATTAAATTTACTTGAATATTCACTTATTTCAATTAGCTTATTTAAATTAATCTGAAAACTTGATTACTATTCTACTGTCAAATTAATACTCTACCAACAATCTTAGTTTACCCTGTAAATATTAGTGGGAGGGATTATTTGCATTCTTGAGTGGGCCCTGAGCATTCCAGATGCTAGGCTGAATTTAGATATAGGGCAGCTGCTGTCGACCAAGTCTCTTGTCTGTTACCTGTATCTAGATGTGAGCTGGGTCAAGTCTCTTTCTGTTGCCTGAGTCCCGATCTGAGCTGGGCCAAGTCTCTGTCTGTCACCTGTATCTACATGTGAGCTGGGTCAAGACTCTTTCTGTTGCCTGAGTCCCGATCTGAGCTGGGTGTGAAGCGCGAAGCAGCCATGGGGGCAGGAGACCTCCTTCAGAAGGGGCGAGGGTTCAAGCCCCTGCAATGTTGGGGGGTGAGGGTCTGTGCCCCACTTCTGTTGCCCCCCCAAGTTCTCTCCTGATGGCCCCTCTGCGACTGTGCCTGTCTTAGGTTGTTCCTTCCTTGAGGAATCTTACCCGTCTCTGGCTAACCAGCCATCCTCCGGGGCCAAACAGGGTGGTGTGAGGTTCAGTTCTGTCTCCTTGGTAGCCTAGATCACCAACTTACACCATACACAAAAATAAACTCAAAATGGATAAAGGACTTAAACATAAGATGGGAAACCATGAAAATACTAGAGGAATCCACAGGCAGCAAAATCTCTGACATATGCCAAAAGAACTTCTTCACTGATACTACTCCTAGGGCAATGGAAGCTAAAGAGAATGGGACTACATCAAAATAAAAAGCTTTTGCACAGCAAAGAGAACCATCAATAAAACAACAAGAAAGCCCACTGCATGGGAGAACATATTTGCCAATGATATCAATGATAAGGGTTTAATCTCCAACATATACAGAGAACTCATACAACTTAACAAAAAGAAGATAAACAACCCAATCAAAAAATGAGCAACTGATCTAAATAGACACTTTTCGAAAGAAGACAGAAGGCAGGCCAAGAGACATATGAAAACCTGCTCACAGTCACTAATCATCAGAGAGATGCAAATCAAAACAACAATGAGGTACCATCTCACACCTGTCAGAATAGCTATTATCAACAAATCAACAAACAACAAGTGTTGGCAAGGATGCAGAGAAAAAGGAACTCTTTTGCACTGCTGGTGGGAATGCAGACTGGTGCAGCCACTGTGGAGAGCAGTATGGAGCTTCCTCAAAAAACTAAAAATGGAACTCCCATTTGACCCAGTGATCCCACTTCTAGGAATATATCCCAAGAATCTAGAAACACACATCAGAAAGGAAATATGCACCCCTATGTTCATAGCAGCACAATTCACCATAGCCAAGATTTGGAAGCAACCTAAATGACCATCATCAGATGAATGGATTAAAAAACTGTGGTATATCTATACAATGGAATACTACGCTGCGGTAAAAAAGAAGGAGTTCCTACCATTTGCAACAATATGGATGGAGATGGAGAATATTATGTTGAGTGAAATAAGCCAGGCAGAGAAAGATAAATATCACATGATCTCGCTCATTTGTGGAATATAATGAACGGCATAGATTGATGAACAAGAACAGATCCAGAGGCTGAGAAACATCATACCTCAGGTAAGGTAGGGGAGGGTGGGGGTAAGGTGAGAGATCAACCAAGGGACTCGTATGCATGCATATGAACCTAATCAATGGACACAGACAACAAGGGGGCGGGGCATAAGTGGGGAGGGGAGTGTTATGGGGGAATAAGGACACATATGTAAAAAATAAAAATTAAAAAAAATTAATTAAAATTTTATAAAATAAAAATAAAATACTAAATCTAATCAATACTAGTGGTCACCATAACCTTAAGAGAAATTGTTTCATGTGACAAAAATTTTAAATGAAACTCTCTGTAGACTGAAAATTATTTTGGAAGGAAACAAAGAGAAGTTTCCTTTGAAAGTCATAAGGATTATAATTGAAAGTCAATATATTTGGCCTCTTGAACTAAAGTAAGTAATTTGTGTTTTTGCCTGCCTGACAAAGTTTATATAAAGTTACAAAAAGAAATTGACAGCCAGTTTGAAATGGAATTGCCAGGGCCTAGGGCAAAGAATATCCTTACATGATATTATTCTACAATGTCATTATAATTTTAGATATTTTACAACAGCATATTTTACAATTATCCCAAACAAACTTACAAACTAATTCTTTGAATGGTTGGCAGCAATTAAAAAAAAAAAAAAAGGACATGAAAGGATTTAATCTCTTGCAGAAGGAATTAAGGCACTGGGAAGGCACTTGAGCATCCTATATTGGCCCCTCCTGCCCTTTGTGCCAAGAGGGACCCTCTTCTCACAATCCAATTGCCCTCAGCTGTTACCTGAGCTTTCGGTTCATGCTGAGCTTGAAGCCTTGTGGGGGCTGGTACCATGGATCTGTCTCACATCCAATTGTGTGAGCTGGGCCCTCACTGGAGAAGAAACCCGAGTTCCCGAGATATGTGATCAGCACCGGGACCCTGCCAGCAGGCCATGGGTTCCCAAGGCAGGTGCTGGGTGTGGAGGCCACGGGGGCATAGGCTCCCACTCTGTTTTTAACTGTAACCCATTCCATACCCCAGTTCTTTCAAATCAAGATATAGCTCGCTGTTTATACATACACACACACACTGAGTGGCCAGATTATTATGACCACCCCATCAGTACTTCGTTGGGCCACCTTTTGCCTTCAATACTGCAGCGGTTCTTCTTGGCATTGGCTCCATGAGATGTTGAAGGGTGATGCGAGGAATCTGACACCATGCCTGAAGAATAGCACTGTCCAGTTCTGTGAGATTTGATGGTTGTGGAACCAGCTGCCTGATGGCTCTTTTAACTTCGTCCCACAAATGCTCAATTGGATTGAGACTGGTGATTGTGGGAGCCACCTAAGGAAGGCAAAGTCTCCCTCATGTTCTTGAAACCACTCCTGCACAATACGAGCACTGTGGCATGGCGTATTGTCTTGTTCGAAGAAGCCATCTCCATTGGGATACGCCATCAACATGACAGGATGAACTTGATCAGCAATGATACTTAGGTATGTTGTGCTATTCAGACATTGTTCCACATGAATTAAAGGCCACAAATCATTCCAGGAAAACATGCCCCAAACCATAACACTGCCCCCACCAGCTTGAAGGGTTGTACTCATGCATGTGGGGTGCATGCTTTCATGCTGTTTCCACCAAATTCTCACTCTGCCATCTGCATGATGCAACTGGAAACGTGATTCATAGGACCACATGACTTTTTTCCAATGCTCGACTGTCCAATCCTTGTGTTCCTGTGCGAATTGGAGACGTTTTATCTTGGTAACTGCAGATAGCAAAAGTGTTTGAACAGGGCTTCGGCTTCCATATCCCATACGATGCAGTGTACGGCTAATTTGCCTACAAAAGTCAGGTGGTCATAATAATCTGTCCACTCAGCATATATATAGAGGCTGGATGCATGAAAATTCATGCACTGGGGGGGATCCCTCAGCCGGCCTGCCCCCTCTCACAGTCTGGGAGCCCTCAGGGGCAGGTGACTGGGCGATCAGGGGAAGGCGAGGCCCCATCACACCTCTGCTGCTGCCACTGTCGGCAGTGGAAGCCTCGGCTGGCCCTGGGAGGCTGGGCAGCTGCCATCCAAGGCTTGCCTGCACCTTGTGCCGGCCCTGGGTGGCTGGGGGGCTGAGGGGACTGGAGGATTCTGGAGGCAGGCACGTGGCAAGGCCAGGCCCGCCTGGGGGCTAATTGACCCTCACATCAATTTAATGATTCTTAATGTTTGTGATTCCATTGCTTCACGTTATCAGCAGAACCTAGACCAGAACTGTTTGAAAATAGGCATTGTCAAAAATAAGTTATTCATTTCTAAATAAATTTGAAAATGAACTGTATGTTAATAAACAGACTTTATAATCATTCAAAGTGTTCCAAAAAATGTATACACACTTTAACGGCTGATAGCTCAATTTTGAAAATGAAATGTATTTTAATAAATACTGCCTTTATAATTATTCAAAGTGTGTATACACATTTTTGCTTTCTATGATATTCAGTGGCTCATAAAACACCATGTGATTTATTTATATATTTAATTAATTATGTGATTTTTCTTCTATAGCCTCATAGAATATAAACAGCAAAAACAGAGTTGTTGCTAAAGTCTGAATATTTGTGTCCCTTCCACCCTCAATTCATAAGTTAAAATTGTAATTCCCCCTGGCAGGTGTGGCTTCGTGGTTGTGGGTCCACTTATGAACCAGAAGGTCAGGGCACATGCCCAGGTTGCAGGCTTGATCCCCAGTGTGGGGTGTACAGGAGGCAGTCAATTGGTGTTTCTCTCTTATCGATTTTTCTCTCTCTCCCTCTCCCTTCCTCTCTCTCTAAAAAAATCAATAAAACATATTTAAAAAACAACTAATAAACAAGCAAAAATATATATGTATCAAATACAGCTATAACTTAGTCTTAAGTATCACAGACACTGATAAAAACATGTAAAATGAATTATGATTATGTCAAGTAAGAAAAAACAATTCAAATTCCCATGTTTGAGGCTATTTAAGTATTTCATTTGAATTTTCTTTAATTAGCCTTAAGTTACATGACAGAAAAATATATGGAGGGGTTGCTACTTAAAAACTGAAAATTCTAAGCAGTTTCCTGCTCTGAAATGACTATGTTGTCCCAAATTTCTTACTGAAAATTAAGAGCTTATAAATAATCTCATCAAATCCAAGGTGTAAATTGGCTAATGCTTTAAAGCTATTTTCCTTCAGAAAACTGTGGCCTTCTGAGAACATTGTTTCATTCATTACAGGAGGCAAACTATTCATGATACATGGACCTTATTTCTAGGGCCAAATCTTACCAATACTATACCTTTAATAAAAATAATACTGTACATTTTATGAAAACTAATTTTTGAAAAGGTACGTATACACATAGGCTAATTCTAAACTGATTCTCACAACATATATAATGGTGAGGGCTCGTATATTTAATCCTAATTTATAAATTTTTTAAAGACCCTATTTCCCAAAAGGAGTAAATTATTCTGGTTAAGAAAATATGTAGGACTGTTAATGAAACCCACACCTTTTCTCTGTACCACTCTGAGTAGAAAATAGATGTTAGTGATGATTGAAAACAATTCTCTTATTTACATTCTAAATTCAGAGATGCGTACTTAGGACTCAGCTAAATGTTATACTATTTAAAAGCCACACAAGAATAACACCTTGAAGCTAGTATAATAAATGTGTTTGTTGAATTATGGTTCAAATGTGGGATTTTCACTTGCAATTATCCTTAATCCTGGCATCTCAAACCTATTCCTCTTTTCTTTTAAACATTTTAATCAGGAATCCCATTTGAGCTGGAATTTTAAAAGGCTCAGAACTGTTCCTGCCTTGACACAAAACTTTTGGGTTTTGTTATGACTATAATAAGTAATGTTTTCATAATCCTCTATTTCAGAGTAGAACCGTGAAAAGTAGCTTTTGATGTTTGCTATTATTATTTGCTTTCTTTTTCTGGCAGTTGATCTTGGCATTCTAGGCTGTAGCAATAGCATACCCTCCCAAACTTCGGCTACTGACTTACAGTAGAACAAAGAGACTCGATGTTATTTATGTAATTTCCTTACTCAGTAATCCTTCAATTTTAAATTTGGTTAGATTTTCATTCTTAATTCATTAACTCTAAGTGAAAATGTTTCATTAATATGTAATATTAACAAAGAAAAAGGCAGGCGTTACAAAATATCTTAGTAAGACTAATAGCAAATGTAGAATTGGCCAAAACAATTTCTAATTTAATGGTTTTGCTAATTCCAATGTATTTATAATTTGAAAAAGAAATAAACACCTATTATCCTTAACCCAAAGTATTACCCATAACATTGGATTCCTCTAGGAATCTAGTTTACATTATAGGACCATGTTGTTGTCTTTTCTTTTGTTTGTGTTAGCCATCCTTTAATATCATTTCAATGCTTATTTATTTAACAGAAGAATTATAATGAACTAGCTCTGTTCAGTGAGGGTTAGGGTCATTACTCTTGAAAAAAATAAAGAGGAATATGTTGTATCTTGAAAAGTTATAGAACTAATTGTATATACATATATTTCATGAAAATGTTTATATGCAAATTGTTATTTCCTAGTTGATATAATCTTTAATCCTCGACATCTCTAAATTAATATATCATAAAAATAAAAATTGTATTGAAATATGAATGAACTAATCTCAAACAAAAGCAATAATTGCACATAACCTAAACAAGTTTTAGGGTGTCCCCCCAAAACTGCATACACACACTTTGAATAATTATAAAAGCAGAGTTTATTAAAATATATTTCATTTTCAAAATTGAGCTATCAGCTGTTAAAGTGTGTATACATTTTTGGGGGACACGCTGTATATTCAAACTCATTTATACATTTATACAATATTGTCAGTTAGTAGCCCCATTTGACAAATAAGGAAACTGAGGCTTAGAAATGTTAAACAGATTGTACAAATTCTTCCCATCAGTAAATCCCTGGGCTAATATCTGCACCCAACAATGACTAAAACAAAAAAGATGTTGGAAACCATTTGCTATATGGATAATGAATTGGAATATACATGCTATATGTGTGTATCGTTCAGCAATGTAAATTTCAGTATACTGGATAAAGCTATGCCATTAAATCTCTATATGACTTTAAATAAGCTGATTACTGAGATTCAATATCCTTATCCATAAAACAAAAGTATGACTTATCCTAATTCAATAAAAGCTACATTTTTAGAGGACATAAATATGGTACCAAATTAATCATGGCCATTCTTATGATGGTAATCATTCAAAACAATTGGCAACAAAAAAAGTTTACACAGGTGAACATCTCAACATTTCAATGTTTCAAAACTTCCTGTTAGTACGTTTGTGTCAATACCACTGCCACTTATAAATTACTGCAACTTGCAATTTTGAGACCACAAAAGTCCCCCAAAACACTGAGCTGGAGAAATTCCTGTCACAGCACAGGAACGTACTTGCATAATAGTAAATGAATAACAAGCCTGTTGTTCTTCAGTTTATGAGAAAATACTCTTAAAAATAGCCTAGATTGTCTGCACTAGCTCAGTCAATTTCAATTTTAGCTGCTTTTCTAATTACATGGGAATACAAGCAATTATATCAAGATTATAGGAGAAAACAAAATAGCTCCTTACTAACTAGTGTGACAAAAGGTACAGTCTTGGAACCCTATGGGAAGAATGATGATGTACAATATGCATAACAGTATTCATTGTTCCTCAGAATCTCAAATACCATGTATTTTTGTGGCAGATGTACAGCTGATTGGCTGCTGAGCCTTAGGTATCCATTACTTATACTAGATGCTACCAACAATTTCTAATATGAATGTACCAAATTAACTCCTAGCAATGGGAGAGAAATCTCATTGCTTCACTTGATATCCTTGATAGCATTTGGTATTTAAACTTTTTTTTTCCTCTTTAGTCATTTAAGGCACTATAATTTTAATATGCATTTTCCTGTTGATTAAAAGAAATTTTTCTATTTTTTTCCATTTGTTATTCTCTTTATGAAGTCTCTGTTCAAATGTTTAGCTCATTTTTCTATTGTATTTTCTAATTGATCTGTAAATATTATTTATATATCCTGGATATGAATCTTAAGTCAAATGCATGTAAGGCAAATATACCCTCAGAATCTGTTCATATGCCTTTTGTTCCCTTAATTCCTTTTTGATAAATAATTTGTTAATTTTTACAGTCAAATTTATCAATTGTTCGTTCTCTTGTTAGTGCTTTTTTTGATCCATTTAAGAAACGGTTGACCTCACAAAAGTGCTGACAGTGTGCTGTATTTCCCCTTTTCCCCCAATAGCATGTTTGCTATTCACTTTTCAATCTGTACTCCACTTGAAATTGATTTTTGTGAATCAAAAAATTCTTTACCCACATGCATCTCTAATCAACTCAGCACTACTTACTGAAATGTCAATATTTTCCTCAGTTAACTGCAGTGTAACATTTGCCATAAATTAGATGGCCATGCATATGCTGCCTATTTCTGGACTTTATTCTGTTCCATTGGTCCATCTTTTAATCACTGTACTGAAACCACAATTTTTTAATCATTACAGCTTTATAATAGGTCTTACATCTGTCAGTTTAAACCCTTCTTGTTTTCATCAGATTGCCTTGGTTATTTTAGGCCTTTTCCTTCCTCATGAGTTTTTAAAGCATTTTATCAATTTAAAAACAAAATAAGATAAAAAACAACAACTATGTATTGTGTTGAAATCACATTCAATCAAGGAAGAAATTCTGCCTTTACAATAAAACTTTTGAGCCATTAGCATAGTATGTCATTCCATCTATTTAGAATTTCTTTAATTTTTATTATTTTGTACATTTTAATATAAATATGTTATTTCACTTTTATAGATGCTTTGACAGCTGGCATATTTTCTAGCTCTTTTTTTCCTCTTTGTTATTGGAATTTAGAGAAATTTAAATGATTTTCATACATTGATAATTTTATTTACCAACCTTGCTATATTTACCAGTTAATTTTAATAGTTTGTAGATTTTCTGTATAACAATTCATATTGTCTCCAAAGTAAGGACACTTTTATTTCTTCCTTTCCATGTATTTATTTTTATTTCATCGACATGTTAAATAATGATGATTATAAAAGACAGCCTTAATATTCTTTCCCAATTTCAGGTCAAAAGTCTAAATATTTTATTATAAAATAATAAAATAATCTTACCATGAGTTTCATGGCAGATATTCCCTATCAGTTAAGAAACTCCACTTTTATTCCTAATGTATTGAGAGTTTATCACAAACATGTGTTAAAGTAAATAAAATACCTTTTCTGAATCTTGTGAGATGATCCTGTAACTTTCTCCTTTTTTCTATTAATGTAGTTGATTACACTTAGAGATTTAAAAATATTTAACCTAGTTTGTATATTTGCCTTATTAATCATGGTTTATTATCCTTTCTATAATGTATAATGGCCAAATTTAGCTAATAGTAAGTTTAAAATTCTTAACCTTTGCTTGTGACAAGAATTCAATTGTAACTTTTCTTTTTTGTAATGATTTTGTAAACTTTGTATGTCAAGATTATGCTGGCATCCTAAAAATCTTGGTGTACATTTCTTTTGTTGTTTTTTTCTAAAAGATTGTATATAAGGTGGGCTATTTCTTCCATAAATATTAAGCGGAATTCATTGTTGAAGCCATCTTAATCTCGTAGTTTCTTAGTCAGAATGTTTTCTATAATATCTTTAATGTTTTGATAGCTATTAAAGATAATGAATGAATCAAATGTTCTATTTTTTTTCTGTCAGTTTTGGTAAATTATATTTTTAAATAAATGTATTTCATCCAAATTGCCAAATTGGCCACACTTTGTTCAGAATAGCCACTTATCTTTTTTAATGTAATATTGTAATGTTTTCCCCTTTCTCATTCTTGCTATAGGCAATTTGTGTTTTTCCCCTTTTCTTCTTAACTAACAAAGGGTTTGTCAATTTGATTGATTTTGTCAAAGAACAAACTTTTATTCTTTTTGATGATTTACTGTATGTTTGTTCTCTTTTCCATTTCTTCTTTTAATTTGGATTTAATTTCATGTGTGGTTTTTTTCTAACTTATTTAGTTGGAAGCTTAGTTCATTGATTTTTAGACTTGTTTACTAATATATGGATGGAAAGATAAAAATCTTCCTTCAACACTGATGTAGCTGAGGATTTTTTTTGTTGTGTTTTATTTTCTTTATAGTGGGTTAAAACATTTTCTAATTTATTTTTTATCTAATGTTTAGTGAATTATTTAAGAATGTTGTTCAATTTTCAGGAAGTTTGGGATTTAAACTTGGAATTATCTTTGTGTTTGTTATTCTTGCTCTGTTAAACAGTTATAGTTTAATTCCACTGTTATAAAATGTAAACTAGATGATTTACTTTTTGTAATTTGTTAAAATTTACTTTATAGCTCATCATAAGATCAGTTTTTCTAACAATTATAATAAAACCATGAAAATCTTAAGCATATTCCCTTTTGTGGAACATTATTTTGGCTGAGAAAATCAAATGGTTTCTTTCTTCTTCCATTTCTTTCAGCACATCTTGTTTTGGTAGTATGCATTTTCTATTTATCATTAGAATTTTTCTAAAAGAAAACCCATCTGCCTTTGAGAAATCAAAATAATAATAATAATAACAATTAGTCATCTATATATTACATGTCAGTAATAATAGTAACAAGAGAACAAACTTTCATGTAGATGTTTATCTAAACTCTGAAGCCCTGAGAGTATATTCAGCTATAAAATATTCTATGTTCACATGATATTTGTTTTTGAGTAAAATTGAATTGATTCTGGATAGCTCACTCTAGACATTCTAAGTTCTGAATCACACAGTCATGCAAAGGTATCATGTATGCCTTTGTTGTGTGTGTGTGTGTGTGTGTGTGTGCGCGTGTACGCACACGCGGGCTATTGCTTTTAGATGTTTGTCCCAAAAATGCATGTATTTATTCCAGAAGTTGTATTTTTTTAAATCTTATGAGTATTTTGAATTATGTGACCAAGTCAGGTTTTCCTACATTGGCTGAAAGGCAAACTAGAGTAAATTTTGTAATGATCAGGTCATTATAAATATATTTTAAACCCTAATTTTCTCTTCACATCAAAGTACTGTTAGCCAAAAACATAGACTAAATCTGACATGTGAAGTTTAACATTAAATCCTTATTTACTAAACACAAGTAAGAGGTTTTGGGTTAGAGAATGTGAGGGATTATGTTCTCCTTTTACACGTGTAACTTCAAAATAGTTTTAGTTATCAGCTTATACAATGTGGAAAGAATTCCTAATAGGGTATTTAGCCATTATTTTCAAAGGGTGGTACATGAAACCTACATAAGAATTTCTCATTTGTTCATTTATAGTGCAGATAACATGCCTTTAACCCAGCCTACTGACTCATAATCTCTGGGTGGGATGTAGGAATTTGCATTTCTATAAATTTCCAGGTGAGAGGTAAGCAAAGTAAACCTTAAGAAATACTTGCAGCATCAGGGGATTTATATAAGTGCTAGATTTATTGTGTAATTTGCTATTACAAGTATATTTGGTATTATGGTGTAAACTTTATAATAAATAGAATTCTTTTTGCAAAAGAGAACACTCTACTTTTTCACCATTAAACTTGACATTTTAGAATACAAGTTTTGAGTTAAAAATCCATACTAAACTTGCAAATGCTTTATGTTTTTTTTCTCTAAATAACATTCTTTTATTCCAAGAATATAAAAATTTGATATACAATCAGTACATATAGTAGTTTATATTAGCAATTATCACAGAAAATTTGTTATATTATCGTTTCAAATTATGCAATTTTACACATAAAGAGATATATTTACAAAGTTAAATGCTCCACTAAAATTGCAGTTAAAATACAGTCAGTATTAGAACCCAGGTTCAGTGTTTTCTATACTATTCTCCAATGTCTTTCCTCGCTACTACTGTTAGTTTCATTTTTGCCCCACATGGTGAATAACTTCTAATCAGGCTATGATGTGTATTACTAATATGGGTGAATATGACATCAGATAATATACAATTAAAGCTTTTTGAAGAGCAGGGTGGATGTGCAGTCTAATTTTCTCTGCACAGTACAGCATCTGAGAAATTCTTTTTTTTCCCACAAAAATATATTTAATAAGCTGCTTGTATAAAATCAAACATTTAATATTTCCAACATTTTATCAACAAATTAAACTCACTACTATGTAACTGGGAGTGCTTTGTATTTTGGAAGATTACCTAAAAAAACATATTTACATATTTACAACACATGTAAATATAAGTGAAGAGCTACTTCAACTAATGTTAAAATTAATGGAATTCTAGAGACTTATAGGCTAAAAGTGCCATAAATTTGTTTGCAATCAAATGTACTACACAAATTATGAACAATATCTTTGTAATTATTAACTCAAAAGGAAAAAAAAAGGGAATAAATAGTGGGTTTTAAAGTTCTGTGACAAAGTCTTAAAGATAAAAGAAAATCAGTTTATTGACCAAGATTTCTTAATGAATCCTTGATTGTCATTTTTGGCAGCTCAACCCAGCTTGTTAGGATGGTAGCATGTTATGCTATAGGGAACCCTCCACTGGCTCATCAGAACCATGCTCTTAAATGCTAAAAGAGCCCTGGCCCAAAGTAAGGAAGTGATGTTAGCTACTCTGAGTGCTGTACACAGCTCTCCCACACAGGCTAAAGCCTTATGCCAAAATTTATTCCTTACAGATTGAAGGCCTTTCACTCTTCCATATCAAAAGAATACTTTCTCATCACATTTAAAACGTTCTTTACATTTTTTGGAGGGTGATACCATAAGTTATATATAAAGATTTATCACAATAAAGGTTCCAAATCCCATTTTATGTTTTGAACTATACACAATAGTAACATTTAAAGCATTCGATTCCAGACAATGTTCCACACTAACCCAGGAAACATTTTTTTAAATACTGCATAGGTATCTCTCGCTGTTTTTTAAAGAAAGGTACTGCTACTGTAAGAGTTTATTTATCAACTGATCATTTCCTATTTAATATACACCTGAGAAATTCTAATAGAAACTGTTGCTCAATTTCTGCAGTAAGAAAAGAAAACACAGAAATGACATAACTCTCTTTATATATATAAATCAGTCAGGAAACAAATTCCTATGATGTAGGCAAATTATTTTATTCTTTTTGTTCAGATTAGGAATGAAAATAAGTGCAGGAGAAAAAATGAAGTTGATGCAAGAGAGAGAAGATCACCTTTTTGCAAAGAGAGCCAAACCTAATTTTGACATTATTTCGGTCTGGCAGAGCAGATTGTGTCTCTCTGTGTGCATGCTTTCCTAAAAGTATCTTAAGAGTAACTCTGAGGCTTCATTAATATGGTTAAACATGGGAGATTAAATATATGGACTGTCTACAGATTTTTCAGGCCCTCCAAATTATAGTGAACATACATAAAGCGTCATAGATGAGCAGATAGAATAGTTAAGGCAATGACATCAGAAAAGAGCAGTTAGTTTTAGAAAATGAAAAGTGGATGGATGAGGAATAATACATTTAGAAAACTACAGGAAGCTGTATCTTCATTCTGTTTGCTTGTTTTCATTGTTGTTGTTAATTCTCACCCAAGGATATGTTTCCATTGATTTTTTAGAGAGTGGAATGGAGGGGGAGAGACAAACATCTATGTGAGACACCTGGATTGGTTGCCTCCCCTAGGGCCAGGATCAAGCCATCAACCAAGGTACATGCTCTTGACAGCAATCAAAACTAGGACCCTTCCATCCATGGGCCAATTCTCTATATCCACTGAGCCAAGCTGGCTAGGGCTCTTAATTCTGTTTTGATGTGTTTCTCTCTATCACTGTTTTTACTCTATTGATGCACCAAATATCCTCTTTGTCCAGTGGGATCCTTGGCTTTTGTGTGCCTTAGATACGATCCTAGTGACTTTGAAAGCTTCTTTGTTCTCTGGGATGTGAAGCCATTTCAGATCCATCTTATATATGTTGTGCCCTTAACCTGAGATTGTTTCTGCTTCCCAGGAGTCCTAGTTCCTATGAGAGAAAAGAAATATTTAGAGATCATAATCTTGGCACTCAGTGCCATCAAGTCTAGTGAGTTTGTTCACTCCACCTCAAAGTAATCCTATCAATACTGTTTATTTGGTGTGACTCAATTTCAGGTTCATTCTTCTCCAAACAGCATTGCTTTTTGACTCTTCAATCATTCTTGTGAATTCAATGCTTTTTTCTTGGTTGAGTAAAATGTTTTCAAGAATATACGTCTGCGTTCCCCAGAGTTAGGGATCTGACAACTGAATTATCCAATTTTCATGTTGTTTAGAAATTGTAAGGATTCAATATCCTGAAGCATGACACATGAGATGTTATAAACAAATTTTAGAAAGAATATATGTGATATAGTCACTGTCTAACGTTTTTGGATAAGGAAAAAATGGGAAATTATTATTTTTCACTGTCTTGCTGTCTAGATGTTATCATGAAAGGACAAGAGAAATTGTGGTTATTTGTATTCTCACTACAATACTTAGTACAACTTCTGGATAAAGGTGCTTGGGTTTTTGTTTGCTTGTTTTTATTTTTATATCTGATTTCTTTTGTAAACTGTTAAGTCATATTGTCAAACAGTAAATATTTCCAGATATATGATTAAAATATGGAGATTTAGAAGAATTATCATACAGTGTATTCTAAAAGTGGTTTTTAACTTATTTCCGGAGATAAGATGATACCAATGCTGAAAGAAAATGAAAAAGAACAACAAAAAACTGTGCAACACTATAATAGAGATAACATTATGTATAATTTTTAAGAAAGATGAATTTGCATTGGAAATATATTCATTCATTTATTAATTAATTCCTTTACTTATATGTATTTTTTCAAAAATGTTAAAATGATTTATAGACTATGTATGGTATATATTTAAAAAGAATCACAATGCACACAATTGTCAAATGAACAGAGGAATTGTGAGAAGAGAAATTTGTCTACAAGTACTAATAATTTTATAAATATGCACAATTTATGAATTCTGACTGTCATTTTCTTTAATTTACATTAATAATGTGAAGTTAAGGATTTAACAATTAAGATATTTAACACAATGTTGTTTATTACAGCAGTGATGTATTTAACATTGAACACAGAAATGCCCTACTGTATGGAAATCTTTCAATTACTAAATGCTAATACAGTCATATGGTATATTATTTTGAAGCCACTAAATATCATACCTTCATATATTGTTTAATGACATGAACATACATAACATAAATTTTTTAATATAATATAAAATTATATTTTAACACATTTGAAATCTGTTAAAAAATTGTCATCAGCACAAAAGTCATAGAAATCTGTAGTATGACTAGATCCAAGTATTTGAAGTGGTTATTTTGAATGGTTATTTACAGGTCATTTTAAATTTGTTTTATATTATTTTCTGTATTTTTCAATGCTTTTACAAGAATTTCTTTTGTAAGATTACTTTTTTGGTAAGATACAATTTTATAGACATTTTAGAATTTAACATGTAAAAAATAAGGTACAAATTTACATGATGGTAAATGGGAAAATACGGGTAAGAAAATTAATTCATATATAAATTTAGAAGAGTAATTAACATGCTTTGAAGTATTTTCTAGCTGCTAAAATGGACCACACATTTGTAACCGGAGTTCCTGATAACAAGGTAAACATAGATACAAAAATCTCTTCTGCTCTTGGCAGTATAAATAAGTTAAAAGCAAACCAGATACTCAGAGGAAGCACAACTGTCCCTGGTAATGGGGCTTAAAAGATTTTCTGTTGGTCTTTACAAGAGGATAGTTTTATATTGTCAAATTGAGTAGATAGGAAGTTTTTGTTGAATGAGCAGGATTCCAACTACACATTTAGGTCTGAATATTTGAATAGGTAGAGCAGACACTGGATAGACACATTACAAACAGAGAAAGCAACAGGAACAAAGCCATAAAGTGATGAATGACCATCACATGTTTCAGGTCATTTAAGATGACAAGAATAGACACTTTGTGTTGAAGAGATTTTGATAAAGTATGACATACAAATGTACAATATGAGCCTCTTGGAAGACAATGTAAGAATCTTAAAGATAAAGATGGAATTAGAAAGAGAAAAAGAGAGTTAAAGACACAGAGATAGAGAAGATGCATTAAGTTATACTGGGGATGAAAAAATAATTTATCAACCCAATGGAGGAAAATAAACAAAATTCAGTTTTGTAAATTTAGAAAGAAAACACTGTAATATCATAATAGCAGCTACTATTTATTGACCTTTTGGGGCATGCTGGAAGTTTTAACTTGTCTGTAGTCTTTACAAAAATTTCCAAAGTAAAAATGTTTATTTTCATTTTATTTATTTTTAATATATTTTTATTGATTTCAGAGAAAAAAGGAGAGAGAGATAGAAACATGATGAGAGAGAATCACTCTGGGATGGAGCCCACAACCTGGGCATGTGCCCTGACTGCGAATGGAACCTTGATCTCTTGGTTAATAGGTTGATGCTCAACCACTGAGCCATGCTGGCTGGGCTATTTCCATTTTAAAGATAAAGACATTAAATTGTTAAGTTGCCAAGATTGTACAACTGGTAAGTGGTAAATTAGGGTTTTTGTCCTGTTCTGCTTAGTTACAAGGCTTATATGCATTTGCATATCTGTAGTTTGGTGGCTAAAAATACAGGCTCTGGATTATTGAGGAATCCAAGATGGCGGCATAGGTAAACACCTAAACTGCTGCCTCCCACAACAATTTAAACTGCAACTAAAAGATAAAACGTCTATCACCCAGAACCACGGAAAAGCTGGCTGAGTGGAAGTTCTACAACTAGAAGGAAAGAGAAAAGAGCATTGAGACGTGCACAAGCGCTGAAAAGCTGAGGTACGGAGGCGTGCGATCCGGGCTGGCGGCGGGCGACTGGGTGCGTTGCTTTTTTCAACCCCAAAGGAGACAAGCCCCCGATTACTCTGAAATCCAGTCTCTGGGGAGACGTGGGGGACCCAAACTCCTACGGGGAGAAGCTGGACTGTCTGCCAGTGAGAGTGGCTTGCTAGCAGAGCTGCGCGCAGGAATAATTGTTTACGGCACTGGGGCACAGGATTCCAGGACACGGTCGGGACACAGAGCGGGCTTACTAGCAGCCATTGCTGTTTGCCACGCCCTAACCTAGTGACGCCCTGAGACCCCGCCCCACACAACCTACAAACCCACCCAAGCTCCAAGCAGCTCAATTAGCATAAGAAAGCCTGCCCTATCGCAGCTTAACCTAGAAAACTTGCAGCCCGGGTCAGACAGCTCCAAAACCTCCAAACCCCAAGCAAAGAGGAGAAAACTGCAGCTCTCACTGTAGCTCCTGCTGAGTGGCCTCAGACAGTAGCTGACCTGCACCCTATTGGAGATCCAGAAGCCAGTGTACCTAGTGGTCAGTGTGAGACACCAGATTTCAACTCCTCACATCCATAAGTGACACATTCAAGAGGCAGACTCAGTGAGCACCAAAGCCCCACTGAAACAAGTCCTGCCCCATAAGCGTGTCTTCAGCGCAGCACTTCTTCCATTATAGACACAGGGAGTGCTCACAGCTAATTGGCCTGGAAGTCAATTCCTCCCAGCATACCAACAGCAATTCAGGCTTAACTACACCAAGACTTTGCACTCAGCCCACAAAGGGGTGTACCAAGAGCATCCACATCAGGTGATTGGGGAGGCTGAGCTACTGCCCCCTATAGGTCACCTACCACACAAAGCCACTCCATCAACACAGGGAAGAAGCCAAAATGCAGAAACAAAGAAACATGTCACGAATGAAAGAAACGGAGGAAAGCAAACTACTGGATGACATAGAGTTCAGAATCACATTTATAAGGTTACTCAAGAATCTTCTAAAAACTGCCGAGAAACTTGATGACACTTCTGAGGAGCTTAGTGAGACCTTCAAGGACCTTAATGAGAATGCCAAAAAAATGGAAAAGGATCAGTCAGAAATGAAGCATACACTGTCTGAAATAAAGAATATACAGAAACTCAACTGTAGATCAACATACCCCAAGAATCAAACCAAAGATCTGAAATATGTGGAAACAAAAAACATCCAACCAGAAAAACAAAAAGAAAAAAGAATCCAAAAATATGAAGATAATGTAAGGAGCCTCTGGGACAACTTTAAGCGAAACAACATCCGAATTTTTGGGGTGCCAGAAGAAGGGAGAGAGCAAAATATTGAAAACCTATTAGAAGAAATAATGACAGAAAACTTTCCCTACCTGGTGAAAGAAATAGACTTACAAGTTCAGGAAGCGCACAGAACCCCATACAAGAGGAACCCAAAGAGGACCACACCAAGACACATCATAATTAAAATGCCAAGGGCAAAAGACAAAGAGAGAATATTAAAAGCAGCAAGAGAAAAACAGTTAATTACCTACAAGGGAGTACCCATATGACTGTCAGCTGATTTCTCGGCAGAAACTATGCAGGCCAGAAGGGAGTGGCAAGAAATATTCAAAGTGATGAACAGCAAGAACCTACAACCAAGATTACTCTACCCAGCAAAGCTATCATTCAGAGTTGAAGGTCAGATAAAGAGCTTCACAGACAAGAAAAAGCTAAAGGAGTTCATTGCCACCAAACCAGGATTACATGAAATGCTGAAGGGCATTCTTTAAGAAGAAGAAGAAGAAGAAAAAGGTAAAGATAAAAATTATGAACAACAAAATGACATCAAATACATACCTACCAACAAGTGAATCTAAAAATGAAGTGAATAAAAAATCTGAAGAACAGAATGGACTGGTGAATATAATAGAATCAGGGACATAGAAAGGGAGTGGACTGACGATTCTCAGGGGAAGCAAGTGTGAGGGGTGCGGGAAGAGATTGGACAAAAATCTTACTCCTATGGATGAAGACAGTGGCGGGGGGTAGGGGCATGGGGTGGGGTGGGGAATCAGGTGGAGGGGAGCTATGGGGGGAAAAAAAGTGGAACACCTGTAATAATCTGAACAATAAAGATTTAATTAAGAAAAAAAAAATAAAAAAAAAATAAAAATACAGGCTCTGGACTTACACATATGTCCTATTAGCTGTTAGAATTTCTTGGTATCTCAATTCCCTTATATTATTACTGAGTATGATAATGCATCACAAAAGTCAACCTTGAAAATTAAATGATTTATTGCTCATAACATACTTAAGACAATGCTTAACACATAGCGTTTATCTCTCATTTGTCTAGCCTCACCTTGACAAAAATGTGATGAAAATGTAGAAAAAATAAGGTTCTAATCCATTCATCTGAAACAAATTATTTATTAAAATTTGACACATAAGTTTTAAAAGAAAAAATACATTCTTTAAACTTAGTACAGAGTGTTTTCTCAGAGCTCAATTGCCCAGTAGTCGGCAAAATGCGGCTTGTGAGCCACATGCGGCTCACAAGCTGCAGTTTGCTGCTCTGTTGACTAATGAGTTTGCCGACCACTGACCTAGACTCTCGATTCCAATAATTATAGGCTGTTGTTGTTCCTTGTGATTAAGCCCCTATCCCAGTGGTAGGCAAACTCATTAGTCAACAGAGAGGCAAACCGCGGCTCGCAAGGCGTATGTGGCTGGCGAGCCGCAGTTTGTCGACCACTGGCCTAGACCATGAAGCTGCCAGAAACCTCTTCAAAATTTTACCTTAACACTCAAATTAGTAATTTAATATGAGGATTACAGATGATCAGTTATTTCTGTAAGAGCATTCAGATATTATGTGATGCATTCAGATATTATGTAAAATTTGACAGAATCCAGAATGTACTCATCTTTATCATCAGTGCAAGTATTCTTATAATACTGCTGCACTTAAGATATTGTTTTTAGACTAATTACCAGCATGGATTGGCCATTTACTATTTTAAACATTGGCTTTATAAAATGGATTAGAGGCCCGATGCATGAAGATTCATGCAAGAATGGGCCTTCCTTCCCCTGGCACTACTTTTGCTCTGACTGGAGCCACCTTTCTTACTTCCCATGCTGTCCAGAGGCCTGAAGCAGCTGGTGGCTGGTGTGGAACACCTTCATCCTGTCCCGCCCCCAGTTGCTCAGTGCCTGCATATTCAAATTAACCTTCCATCTTTGTTGGGTTCATTTGCATACTCACTCCTGATTAGCTGGTGGACATCACAAAGGTATGGTCAATTTGCATCTTACTCTTTTATTAGTGTAGATTAGCAGTTTTAGATATCTTTTAAGTTTATAATAAAGCTTTTCTGCAAGAAGAAAAATTGTTTACTACATAAAAGTTGCATTTTCTATACAAACACTACAGTTTGTTCATATCTTTTTTAGATTATTTTTCAAGCATTCAAGCATAAATTATTCAGATGGACTTTAAAACCAAGTTTGCCTGTTCTGATTTACATGACAGTTCTTAATATTGCAGGAAAATTTCTCACATTTGGAATTTTACTTCATCTATTTAATTTCTGAGAGAGGGTGGAGTAAGGATTTTTTTAAAAAGTCACTCCACCCTATAAATATCATGTTTAAGAATCAATTGTCTGTTCTTCTGTGCTGGAAGAAAGATATAGAGGGTAAAAAAAAAAAAATCAATGATCTGACCTAACAGGCTGATTGTTTTTGAAATAAAATAAAAAATAACAACTGCTCACTAGAAATATAAGAAAATCTACTATGTATTAGTGTTGTTAGTAACAAAGAACTAGCCTGACCAACATGGCAAAGTGGTTGAGCATTGACCTATGAACCAGAAGGTCATGGCTCGATTCTTGGTCAAGGCACATGCTGTGTGGGGCATGCAGGAGGCAGCCAATCAATGATTTTCTCATTATTGATGTTTCTCTCACTCTCTCTCTCTCCCTCTCAGTTCCTCTCTGAAATCAATAAAAATATATTTTTTAAAAGTAATTGTTTTGTATTTAATCTTTCTTTTATCTTAAATTTCTAAATACTTAAAAGCAAATTGGAACAAAAGGGCTAAGAATAGAAGAAATAGATAAAACCTGCATTTTGTAACATGCCTTACGCTTTCTGAATTTAGCACTTTTAATGACTTTTATTTGCTATTGGTTAGGACGTCATGAATCATTTCTTAAAAGTAAATATAGATGTTATTATTCTAAATAATAGTGCAGTTACACCAAAATACATCATGATAAAATTGTTGAAAAGTAAAGAAAAAGAAATAACCTCAAAAATAGCAAGAAAGAAACTATACCTTGCTTGTACAGGAAAAAAAAAATCAAATAACAGTGTATTTTTCATCAGAAAATCATGGAGGCATAAAAGAAGTGGCATAGCACTTTTCAGATGCTGAAAGGAATTATCAATCCTGAATTTTATGTCCAGAAGAAAGAATAATGGACAAAGTAAATTTAAACACATTTTTCTTCTCTTCTTGAGTACCCTCAATTATATTTATTTAATAGTGAGAACAAAAAGTATAAAATTGACTGAGGTGGCTATCCATGCATATAAAGGAGTATTTAAGACAATTATCTTTTTAACAGTGGAGGATTAAGGAAGCTAAAACAAGGAAAAACTTCTATACTTCATGTGAATTGGTAAAATGTGAACATCAGTAGTTCTCTGTGGTGATGGAATAGCTTTCCATCTTGATTGAGGTGCTGGTTATAAGAAGCTATATATAAAGGGTGGGGCAAAAGTAGGTTTACAGTTATGAGTACACAAAATAGTTTATTTTTGTATTATTACCTTATATTTTCCATAGGAACAACTGCACACCAATTTTTGCCCCACTGTGTTGTGTTTTAAAGTGGCATATAACTATACACACACATTGTTTCATTAATATAAATTCCTGGTTCTGATTCTGGCTATAGTTTTACAAGATGTAATCCTTTGTCAGGGGGATGAGTAAAGGGCACATGGAATCACTATGTACCAACTTTTCAACTTCCCATAATTCTTTATTTATATCAAAATGAAAAGTTAAGGTGCATATACATACACACTCTTGGAAAAACAAAGAATGTTGTTTTGAAAAAACTTATGTATGTGTATACACTCTTTTGTTGTTGTTGTTTAATCCTCATCAGAGGACATTGTTTCCATTGATTTTTTTTTTTAGAGAAAGTGGGAAGGAGGTGGGGAGGTTCAGGAAAATGAAGAGAGAATGAGAAATATCAGTGTGAGAGAGACACACGCATGGGGCCAGAGACGAACCTGCAACCTAGGTACGCACCCTTGATGAGGAATTGAACCTGCTACCCTTCAGTGTGAAGGCCAATGCTCTAACCACTGAGCAACCATCCAGGGCTGTGTACACCATCCAGGGCTGTGTACACACTCATAAGCCTTTATTCCATTCCGAATGATCCCGATTTTATATTTCCCAAAGGTTTAGATTCCATAGATCTAAAAAACATAATTATTCAATTGACCTTTAAGCCCAGCAAAATGCCAAAAAAAATTGATTAGCAGAAATGTCTGACTTACACCTTTCAAATTATTTTGAAATGAATGCTCAAGCACAAATCAACTGAAGGCCAGAGTTATTTACATAGTAATAGGAATTAAACCAACAGGATTATGATTCATTGTTTAAGGGAAAAAAATCTACTTTCAAAATATTAAAAATCAAGAACCTGCTTTTTTTTATTTTTAATTTTTGAAATAATCCTAGATTCACAGGAGGGTGCAAAGCAATGTACTGACAAGTCTCAAGCACCACAGCCTCTTCCAATGTCAGTTACTTTCACAACTCCAGTACACTGTTAAACGAAGGAACTGACAACCTATAACCCATAGAGGTTATTCAGATTTCAAGTGGTATATGATCTTGTATGTGTGTGCGGGTCTATTCAATTCCATTACATGTGTAACCTTGTATGCTGAACCGCCTGAGTGATAAAGAGGAAATAGGGAAGGGAAATATGTATGCCATATGAAGGGATAATAAGAGAGTGATGGTACGTACAGTTGTGTGAATCGTTTGTTGAATTTGTTTTTCTTAAGGTCTTTAAAATTTATTTAGAGTAAGATTTATACTGCTGTCTCTGAGGTAAAATTCCCCATAATAAAAATAAAAATAAATAAGCAAGAATGGCTATTTTAATGGAAGAATTTATTAAAACGGTGGCCTACCATTCTCTTTTCAGATTCTCTTACCATTTAAATTAAAAGTGTCTTGGGTGGAGGAAGTATTTGAGAACAAATAGAATTCAAATGACCTCTTGTGTTTGTTAACCTTATTAATTGATTTAACATCCAAGTGCCTGCATTTACTGGCATAGAAAGTTCCTGTTATTTATTGCCATTTATTGTGGAAGACCTTTGTTCTTTGTGTTTTTCAGCTCTGTTATTCTTAAGAGCCAGGAACTCTGACAGCTGCTGCCAGCCCTGTGCAGTTTGTTCAAAACAATAGGGAAGATTGCCTAGCAACCTCACATCCAGCTTCTGGTACCCTCCTGGAGATTACATTCCACACACATTCTGCTCATCTCCACAAGCTCATAGGGGAACACACACACACACACACACACACACACACACACACACACACACACACACACTCACTGTTCACACCACTGCATTTCTCCAGTATGCAGATCAGAGTTCATTGCTGTGTACTCTGAAGACATCCCATAGAGATTTACAGAAATGAGATGGTTTCCATCTCTGAGGAGTTAGTTAGAGGTGTACTTTCTAAAGATGTCAGTGTGCATCTTCACTGCTAAAAATAGGGAGGGCTATATTCCTTATACTTCACTAACTGTATAATGAGACTTCTGATTGCTTGGGTCTTGTTTTCCCTATCTAGATTGACTTGGGCAATCACTTCATTTCTTTATCACAATATCCTCATCTGCGAAACAGGAACTTAGACAAAATGCCTGCTGAGTCCCTTCCAATCTAACGTTCCATAATTACATAAAAGGCCTTGGACTTCTATGAGACTGTTTTATACAGAAAATTGAGAAAGAGGAAATGATTATGGAAAATAGGGTTTCTTCTCTACTTTTAACTCCGCTATTAGGTCAATCATTTCTGTTAGTAAGACTGAAGAGAAGAGTAGATCAAGTAACCACAAACACTACAAAAAACTGGGAAGATTTCAGGAGTACAAATGTACCACTATTCTATGTGATCACTTTATTATATATATATATGATCACTTAACTCTACAATTGTAGCAGGAGAGCAGCCATAGACAATGTTCCCGGAACA
Source organism: Corynorhinus townsendii (assembly GCA_026230045.1). Taxonomy (NCBI): domain Eukaryota; kingdom Metazoa; phylum Chordata; class Mammalia; order Chiroptera; family Vespertilionidae; genus Corynorhinus; species Corynorhinus townsendii. Next base: position 104,183,410 of record JAPDVU010000006.1, on the reverse strand, counting down.
TGGCATACCCACTTGTTCACATATTATCCATGGCTGCTCTCCTGCTACAATAGTAGAGTTAAGTGATTCTAATAGAGGCCATATGTCCCCATAGACAAAATACTTAATATTTGGTCCTTCACAGAAACATTTGTTGATCCCTATTGTAGTGTATGGGAAACTGTGGTTTATTTAGACTTGAAATCAGTCACCTCAACCAGACTCTGTGCATATCAATGAAAGAAAAAAATTGCAAATATTAAATTGTCAAGTCCAATGTTATAGATACACTATTGTTTCACATAGTCAAAAAGATTGAATTTGATTGAAGATGGCTGATTTGTGTTTGTCATTAATTTTTCAAAATAGATTAACTATTATCTTTAGGTTTTCTTGTATTTATAGCTGAATATTTGAAAACTGGAAACATCAAGGTTACTATATTTCAAATGTAATGTCTATTCAGAGATGTTATGTGAACATTTGGAGCCCCGCTAAAAAATAAATTTATAACACTACATCTGAGGAAAATGTGGAATGCTGGAATTCAGTGACCTGAGTTTCTTCAATATAATTGCCATTGATAAAACTCACTGTCATGATTGTAGATGCATATTTTAGCAATGTAAAGCTGTTAACTGTACACTGTAATATATTTTGCTATATGCTGCTTAATATATCAATCATATGTTACTCATTGTGACATAGTTAGCAGAATCTTTAAAATGGAAACATAGAAAAATACTAATTCAGAGGAGAAAGAAATGTTTATCATTTTGTTTCTTCCTTGTTGTTAATCCTTTTTATCCAATGCCCTAAATAAAAAGCTGCATAGAGATAGAGTTTAATCTTGTTAGGAACTTCCTAAAAACATAGTAATTTTATTCTTGAACAATATAATATATGTTAATATTTCATCTAATGTAGCTATAGAAAAAATCCTGTAATTTAATAGAAACAGTCATCACCAAGTAATAGGTACACCCCAATTCCATTGCCAAAGCCTGAGAAAATGATACTTGAAGAACACAGAAGAGTGGATTGTGTCCATCTTTTCTCTACCGATGGGCACCTATGACAGGATCTCCTGCCTGTCCAGCTACTGCCCAGATTGCTTGTTGCCGTGATAACTGATGCTGTGTTGCAAGATGACAGCAAGAATATAGTGAGAAACTGGTGCAAAGGGAATAGGGTGGTAAAGGAGGGATTCACAGTATTGCAAAGGAAAGAAAGACACAAAGAGGGAAAGGTACAGTATAGCTACACAGTGGAAAGGCACTGAAGTCAAGGTTAGAACTTTCATCCATGTGTTATGGTCTATATGTACAAATGCTCTTGATTAAAGTGGTGGGAGGAAATAGAGATCAACCAACTGAAAAATTAAAGAAAGAAAGGTATGTATGTATTTCTGTGTGATGATGTAAGACTCACTTTTGCTTCCACTTACCATCTGGTTTCTGCTATAACAAGAGGTATTTAATCAGCTCTAACCTTTATTCTTTGGCCTTTTTTCTAGTCAGATGTGCTGCTTCTAAATCTTGATCTTCTGTAACTGTAGTTTATCTTCAACTCTGATCCCCTTTTGCTGCCCAAATTGGGTCAACATAGTCTCCGTGATGCTGAAAATGTATTGCCCTATTTTCGTATTAGGTCTTCTTCCTTAGTCTACTTATAATAGTCAAATTACCTGGAGATTGGTGTCCTGAATGGATGTCTTTTGCCTGTAGATCAGCTACCTGTTGATAAATTACTCTGATTTTGATGCTGACCAATTGCCCAGATTCTACCATACTGCCTGCCCATGTTTTGCTTTTGCTGCCATCTACTGGGAAACCAATTACTTTGTCTCAGACCCTTTCTAGTAACTTGCTTGCAATTACTGGGCTCACTAGACTTAGTTGAGTGTTATCACCTAAGGCTAGATTAGTTGCCTCAGAACTAGATCTACCCCAGTTCATGGGTCTGCTTCCATATCTAAGTTTTGTAATTGTGCTGCAAGTAACCAGGGAGATGAATACTAGGAATCATTGAAATGAAAATGATAGTGTAAATGAGAAAGTAAATTTGTTTTTGCTTGCTGTTCTTTTCTTTTTACTTAAAGCATATTTTCCCATGTGTGTATTTTGCCACATTCCAGAGACCTGTCTATGTCTTTACAGAAGGCTTGCTAATGTTAGGCTAATAGTAGTAAAGAGGCCAGTTTTAGACAATCCATATGAAAAAGCAAGTTCATGTTGGCTTTTCTACCAAAGAGACTTAAAAGTTAGCTCTAGTACCGCCATTAACAAGCAGTGTCACTGAGAAAAAATTATGTAATTTTAAGTCTCAGTTTCTGATTTTTAAAATTGTGACAATACTACCAAAAACCTAATAAAATTTGTGAAGAATAAGAAAAGGATGCAGGTAAAGTGCTTGTTTCACTGCTAGGTCTATAGCACTTATTGATGTGTGGGAGTCGCTGTTGTTGCTGTACCACAAATGACAATGAGAGAATATTTAGGTTGAATTATGGTTAAAACAAAATGAAATCACCCCCTTGCTCTTTTTCTAAAACAGTTCTGGTCTATGACATCATCCGTTCTTACCTCTCTTTCCCCTCTGGAAGAATTTTTTGACCACACAGGATAATTCATATATGCCTTTGTCTAACTGGACACAAGCCAAAGGAAGAAATAGAATCTAAAAGGAAATTGAAGGAGCTCTTGGGTTTTCTAACGCAGAGGGAATAATCATGTCCTGTCTTTAACCACTAATATACAATTTAAAGGAACTTGCATTTCAGTGATTTATACTATACCTCCTGGTTTTGGATTTTAAGGTTAAAAGGGCCATGTTTAAACCATTAGGGGAGATGTGACCGATCAAGTTGAAAGAAGCCAGTTTCTAAGAGAAGCTCATTAATGAGCTCTTAACCCAGTGACATTTGTCAACGATGTTGTTCTTTCTATTTCTTTGGCAAACGTACGGCTAAAATTGCTTGATAGACAAAATATGTCTATAATTATTTTAAAAATGCATGAATATTTAATTGGTTTCTTATACTCTTATCCTACCTATACCCTCATCAAAATTCTTATTGAACATTTGACAACTTGAACCATAACCAAATTCAAGTAGAGTAGATTGATTTCCTCTTACAACTCCACTACATTAATAAAAATTACTTAATAAAAATAGTAAGGTGGCAAGCCCTACTCTTATGGTTTGGACTCAGAATTTAGTGGCAATTGCCTTTTGGAATGTAAATAACAAGAATAATGTTTGAAGACTGCAAATTAAGAAACATGTTCCATGATAAGGTTAGTGTTTACCTTGAAATTTGAAATTTTCAAAACATGTCTAGCTAATTATCTTAGAATTGTTAAAGAGAATCCTAAGGATAGTTTATATTCTCCAGTGAGAGCAAGAGTTAATAACATTTATTACTGAGAAGTAAAGAAAGTAAAAACAAAAACAAAAAACTTAACTTCTAATTCTTACAAATTCCTTTGTCTTTAACCTTCCAATAAATGCTTCAATACAAAAGATTGCAATCTGCTCAGGTTGCCATAATGAAATATTACAGACTGATTGGCTTCAACAACAGAAATAAATTTCTCAGAGTTCTGGAGGCTAGGAAGTCCAAGATCAAGGTGCCAGCCAATTTGGTTTCTGGTCTAGCAATCCTTGGCTTGTAGATGGCCTCTTTCTTGCTGTGTCTTCCCATAGGGGACAGAGAGAAAAAGAGAGAACTCCCTGGTATTTCTTCTTACCAGATTGGGGTGTCAAACTTCTGACCTCATTTAACCTATTACCTCCTATGAATTTTATCTTCAAATGCAATCACATTGGGCTTTCAAAACTCAAATTTGGGGGCTACACAATTTAGTCCATGTCACGTAATTTGTGTTTTCAAATAAAAATAGACTTTTTAGTGTTGTGTATGTTACCTTTGTAAATACTAGCAATATTTATTTTGGCATAAGTGCCTTGAATCATAATACAAAACTCAGATAAAACTACTGTGTCCAGTAACATGCAACTATAGTCTTAAATGTTAGAAATGTGTTACTTTAGAAAATAAAATGTGTGAAAATTACTATAAAGTCAATATATTTAAAAATATGTAAATATGAAAGTTAATATGCTGTGATTTACCTACCTGTTAAGAACTGTTTTCAAATGCTGATTATGTCATTAAATAAGAAGAATTACTCAAAATATATTTAAGACTAACTCAAGGATATTTAAACCATTTGAAATTAAGCCAGCAAGTAGCAAGCAAAGGAGATGCAGATATGATCTCTTGAAATTATCAGAATTTCAAGATATCAAGAGATAGCAATAGAAAGCTCATTTAATGTTAGCAAAACTTGTATTACCTTAAATCAGCACAGAAATTTCACATACATTATTCAATTCCTTCTTACAACATCTCTCAAAAAATCAAGCAGTAACATTATTTCCTACTCATTTATTTTTTAAATATATTTTATTGATTTTATAGAGGAAGGGAGAGGGAGAGAGAGAGACATCAATGATGAAAGAGAATCATTGATTAGCTGCCTCTTGCATGCCCCCTACTGGGGATCGAGCCCGCAACCCAGGCATGTGCCCTTGGCTGGAATTGAACCTGGGCCCCTTCAGTCTGCAGGCCAACGCTCTATCCATTGAGACAAACCAGCTAGGGCTATTTCTTACTCATTTAAAGAAAGTAGACTAAAATGTCACAAATTTGTGAAAATTACATCAATAGGTGGGAAGTTCTCAGAGCATTAGGATAACCACTTAAGCCTGTCTTCTAACTTACAATATCTAAACAGCATCTTCTTCACTTGCTGCTTTTTATTAATAAGTTTAAAATTGTTATTAGTAGGAAAATCAGCTGAGTTAAACTTCAACTATGCTAAGGCTGGTTATTCATTTGGATAGTTCATTAGAAACCAAATTACTTCATAAACTCTTAACCTCATCCTGTGGGTTGCCCAATTCTCCCTTTCCATTTCTGACTCTTACTATAATTCTTCCTATCATTAGTGAATAGAACATTTTCTCCTTCAAAGGGAAAGAAATATGAAAGTTCCTCAAACTACTTTATTTGCCTTCAGTCATAAATTACTTGAGTGTATGACTATCAATTTGTCTTCCCGTAAGGAATGTCTGAGCATCTGAAATGCTGCTATAGTATAGTTCCCTAGGATTATTCCCAAAATGATGCTTTTTGGTTATTACAACCTCTTATCTGCACAGCAGTGATCACTTAGTGCCAAGGTAGTGGTTTGGCATCAACATCATATGCCACTATGGACAGAACCTTCTTTGTCTCTGTTTAAATAATGACATCAGTCTTTTTGTGCTGCCCATGCATAGGAATGTTTAACATTAAAGATGGGGGGATTTCAAATGCAATATGAAAATAATGCTGGCAGCTAGCTGTGACTTATTGTATAAACTCAGCATACATGTATTTAAGATATTGAATTAAACCAAAGAATAACCATCCCATAGAATTGGAAAGAAGAAAAAAAAGCAAAATATTATTACACCCATTAGAAATTCTGAAATCCATAGTATTTCATAAATATTTATTTATTTGACTCAATGGAACCTTTTAAATGGAACTTCTTTTAGGAGCACAATGCTTATCTCAGCTCCCATTCATTTCTAGATGAGAGTAGAAAAGATTTTTTTCCCATTAAAATGGGAAAAACTGTACATTTCTTTTAGCTGAAAATCATGAAAATAATAGCCTGCTCTCTGTTGTGAACAGTCACTACACATGATGTAGTCAGATATTTGGGGTTTGGGAGTTACTAAGAAAACTAAAAAAACCCCTACGTATTTAAGTACAAATGCAAGAGGAATGGCTCCATGATATTTTGTGGATAGGGATACTTAAGACTCCTCCTATTAAACAATTGAACATAAGGAATTAATAGACAATATGAAATTATGCCAAAAACTCTTCCTTAAAAGTGGAAGTTCTATGTTAAAAAGGGTAAACATTTTATAGGGAAAGGTGAAAAGCAAAGCAGGTGAGTGAAATTTATTTTTTCATCCTTCCTAATAAACATTTTTTTCTTAATACCCTATATAATAAAGAGATAATATGCTAACTAGACCAAACAGCAGAACAACTATCCAGACAACCTTCTGGACGACCGTCCAGATGAGCTTACAACCAAGGCTGCAAGGGCTGAGCCTCTTGCACAAATTTCATGCAATCGACCTCTTGTTAATATATTTATTAATATATTTATGGCAAGGAATAAATCATGAAACAACAAAAATACGAAGTCTTTGTCTACTTTTACAAACACCTTACAGAAAAGAATTTTAAAAAGTAGATTAAACATTTCTTTTCAAACAGCTTACTAATTTTAACTTTCAACCAAAGAAGCAATGTATGAAAAACACGAATTACAAAATCTGAAAACACATAACTTGGAGGGAGGGTTCTGGATAATAGAGAGAATTACACAAGACAGTTAAATGTAGAAAACTTGGCCACAATCCTATCGGTACATTAGGCACATTCAAAATGTGCTGAAGTAAATATTAATGTAAAAACAAAAACAACACCAAAAAAGAGTTAGTAAAATTATTGATCTGATCTCTTGTTCAGTAGACTTGTAAAAATTGGATCTTGTAGGCAACAGATGAGTAAGAATTGATTTAGTCCTTTGAAGTGAAAAAAAAGTCTCCAGACAGTTGTGTCATGGAAGACACAAAGTCTAGAATGGGCTCAATAAAACACTGTGGGGAAAGGTGTATATTATGGGAAGGATCTAGAAAAGTTAATACTGGAATATTTGAGCCACAGATCATAGACAACTACCCACCATCTGGAGAACAGAATGATAAAAAGGTAGACACAAGAAAAAAGTTGAAAAGAAATGGAGAGTATAAAACTATTTTTGGGCCTAGCCAGTAAGCAGATATTCAATCATGGAAAATAACAGGTTATTGAAAAACTATCAAAACTTCTTTTTGCAAAAAGTTAAACTATATATAAAAAAAAAGTTAAACTATAATGGAAAACTGCAAAAGCTGTAGCCATCAATAGATTATAATTTATTAAAGCAAGAAATGTTTCTATGAAAAATCCCATTGGCTATTTTGTATTATACTTTTGACATTGTATTTACATTAATAATATATTTACTATAATATTTTAAATTTAAAACTTAGTCTTGGAATTACTCCTTCATGTTGTGTGATGTTGTGATAATGTTTCACCTTCCTTTAATGTGAGCAGTTACATTTAAAAAGAGAAATGAATATGGGCAGATCAGAATGAATAAAACTAACTGGCACATTCACATACAGGTTTCCTGAAGTTATGCGTTCCCTGTTGCTTGTTCCCTAGACTAATCTTATAATCTGTCATGGCAGCAAGGTGGTCTCCAAGCAAGCAGTGCACATTCCTTTCTCGTGAGTCAGCTTTCCAGCTGTAACAGTATCAGATGTCTTTTAAATCAAACAAAATGAAGCTACATGCTAGAGAAAATGCATGTGATACCTTGGGTTTAGCATCAATTTAGTCTTTTGTCTTTTTATAACTTAGCTGGTAGCAGTTAGTGAGACTACCACTGTGTTTGATCTAACATTCTAAGTCAAGAAATGGAATTTAATTCTCAAATTATTTATTTAAAAAGCTAGAGTATCACAGTATTAATACGCATAAGATTCTTAAATGTACCATTAATAGTTAACTTCAAAAATTTTCCAGTTGGTTAACTGGTTAATTGAAATACATTTAATGTTCTATCCCTAAAAGTATTTTGTTTGAATCTTTACTTCTTAAACATAGTCCCATTTGTCCAAATTAAATTTACTTTTTATTGCTGATCAATTTTTTTTTCTTGAAAACCTGTCTCATATAAAACAGTATTTCCTTAAGAAGTGTATCCTATTAGCATATGAATGGTCTGACCATCTTGTATTTACAATTTGCATCCTTACAAAACAAAAAATTATAAACTTTGTGATGGAGTCTGTTATTTCTGGCCCTGGCTATGCAGCATGCTGAGATCATATAGCTACAAATAAAGGACAATAAGAAAAAATCTCGCTGGTTTGGCACAGTGGATAGAGTATCGGCCTGTGCTCTGAAGGGTCCTGGGTTGGATTCCGGTCAAGGGCACACACACGGGTTGCAGGCTCAGTCTCTAGTAAGGGCCATGCAGGAGGCAGACAATCAATGATTCTCTCTCATCATTGATGTTCCTATCTCTCACTCCCTCTCTCTTCCTCTATTAAATCAATAAAAACATATTTTAAAAAAATAAGAGAAAAGAAAATGAATAAGCCCCTAAAAGCTGAAAATAAAATAATGGATTATTATTCCACTTCAGTGTTGATTGATTGTTTGACTGTTTGGGGTAGACACAATGGAAAATCAGCCATCAGCCTATTTGGCTTCAGGAAGCATCGTCAACTCACTTTGGTTCATATAATCTGGTTTATATGATCCCGTCCTATTGTAGTACATGTTAACCTAATCTAAGCCTCATAAAGTTAGTTCATTCAAATAAGACAGTGGCACAAACATTCTTTCACCATTCTACGTGGCATTTTTAAATTATTGTTTTTGCTAGATTTTATGCATAATGAATTTTTGTAACTTCAGCATTCTTTTTTTAAAAATATTTTATTGGTTTCAGAGAGAAAGGGAGAGGAAAAGAGAGATAGAAACATCAATAATGAGAGATAATCGTTGATTGGCTGCCTCCTGCATGCCCCTTACTGGGCATCGAGCCCACAACCTGGATATGTGACCCAACCAGGAATCAAACCCTGACCTCCTGGTTCATAGGTTGAAGCTCAATCACTGAGCCATGCTAGCCGGGCCAGCAGTCATTCCTTATTAATATTTATAGACCCTTCTGTCATTGTGCTTGGAATAGCATCAGACATTAATGAAGGTCTGCATTGTGAGGTAGAACGTTCATAAAGTAAGAACTCCAATTCTGTTCTCTCGCTCTTGGGACACCTGACAGGACTGTTTTACTCTCGTAGATATTTCTCATGTGATTGGCTTTGGCCACTGAAATGTTAGCAGAAGTGAACTGACTTCTAAGTGTAAGTGTCATGAGCTGGTTTTTCCTTCACCATGTTCCCCTTCCCTCTGCCTTTCTGACTATCAGTGTCTCATCAGTTTGGAGCTAGGACTGAAGACAGTAGATGTAGAACAGACAGGTAGCCTGGGTGAAAATTCAAAAAAAAAATTTTAACCCCCACTGAAATTTAGAGATTATAACTAAAGAGCCTGGTTCTCCTGACTGATAGACTTGAAGAACTAATAAGTTTTGAAGTCATTTCTAGATTAATTTCTAAGAAAATATCTGGATTAGAAAAATATGATAATATAAACTGTTTTTTAAAAGGTTATAAACTAGATTTTCCTATTAAAGCAATTCTTCTTCTAAAGATAATACCTTCCAAAATGATATGTTTATGTCAAGACATGGGTTCTGACATGAGAAATTACCCGTATTTGACCATATTTAACCTAAAACTGGCAACTTCATGTGGTGTAACCTAATAAATGTCTTAATGATATTACACTGTCTTTGTGTATCTAAGAAAAATGCACATTGTGCTTTTGTGAGCTGATTCTGAATAGATATAAGATTACTCACATTTATTTTTGCTTAGAGTTAAATTTTATTCCATTAATGCCTGATGTTGAGGACATGAAAAAGTTAGCCCAAATAACACAGTGTGATTAACAAACATTTGTCTTTGCAGACATGACCTCATGCATTTTTTAACATGTTAACTGTTGGCTGCTGAAGGACACATAGTTAAGGGCATAACAACATTTATTACACTTAAAACACTGTGACAGAGGCTCTTATGTTGATTTTGAAAGTTTTGCCAATGAAAAATAAGGTAACTAAATAGTCAATATTATTAGGTTAAATTCATCCACTAAGAGAGCTTACAAAATGATTAAAATACAATTTTTAATTCTTACAGTGGAAATATTTCCATTAAAAAGGTAATGTATATGAAATTTGACTATTACTCAGTTTTTTAATTACTGAAATTTATCCAAATTCACCACATTGAAATAGTGTACGAGAGTAATACTCAAAAAGGTTTCACTGGTTTGCTCCCACTTGATTTCTGAATTGTACCAAATTGAAGTCAAATTTGAGGTTCAAGTTCTACTTGCTTTGGAAAAATGTGACTCTCTGGTTTAAAGAAAAGAAGTTCAAGAATTATTTATAAAACTTTAAAATTTCCAGATGTAACTTCTCATAAAGCTCTTTGGATATCAAATGCTGTAGCATTTAGCAAACATTTTAGTGAGTTATGTGTAAATCAATCAGTAACAGAAGGATTAAATTTCTCCCCAAATACACAAAAACCTAAAAAATCAGGGGAAAAGAGTGCTTTGGCAGAATTCAATTTGGTTTTGTCACATTCAAAAGTTTCAAAACAATGCCTTGAAGCTTTCCTGAAACTGAAACCTTACTATTTTTGATTCTCTTTTGCTACAAATCCAAATTGAATATTATTTCCAAGTTCTATTGGTGATAAACAAATGGAGAGCACTGAGTTTCATCACACCAAATTTCTATAAATAATGTTTTGTAGAGTTACAAAAATTAAAACTGGAGGAAGGTGGTCAGATGGTGCAAGTTTCCAGTTAAAAGATAAATATGAACTAGTGAGGTAATACACCACATTGACTATAGTTAAAAGAAACCCCTAATAGTTTCAATTATTAAATAGCTAGGCTTATACAAATTAAGTTTTAATAATTTAAGAATTTAATAGGAATGTGCAATAGCACTACACATAAATTAAGCAACAAATACTTTATTTTCAAACTAGAGACCTGGTGCACGGATTCCTGCACCAGTGGGGTCCCTCAGCCTGGCCTATGGGGATCAGGCCTAAACCAACTCTACGACATCCCCCAAGGGGTCCCAGATTGTGAGAGGGTGGTTCTCAAGTGATGCACCCCAGAATCAGGCTCCCCCTTCTCTGGTTCCTGGTGTATCACCTGACAAATCAAAGCTGCCAAGTCATCGCAGTTTGGCAGATCTTGCATTGAACGTCTGCCCCCTGGTGATCAGTGTGCATCATAGCTACTGGCCAGCTGGTCAAATGGTTGGCTGGTTGGCCAGTCACTTAGGCTTTTATGTATATAGATAACCACAATTAGCTACAAATGGGTTATGTGTACCCAATTGGGTACCATACAACTTAGTACTTCAAATCCAATTGGACATTGCCATCCTCATTTTTTTGTTCCACCCTGATCTTCTAATAGTATTGACTTTTACTATTTAGGAAAAGTGGAAAACACAGGCTTATGAAGATGTAGCATCATAGAGAGGGTGTATCATAATCTAAAATAGAAACTGAACTACCTTGACCTAATAGATCAAATGGTATCCAAGAAATGTTGAGTGTTTCCATGTTTCCTTGAAAACTGAATATATCCCATGGTGTTAATATGAGTTTACTATGCCACCCCAGGGTATCTCAGGGTGCAGTTCAGAAACTGGGTTTTATTAATTCCATAAGTTATCTTAAAACTACTTCAGGGTTTTGAATATCAATTTATTTATAACCAAGCAAGTATTGCCAACAGTGGAATCTAATACTAACAAAAACTAATTACTTTTATTGAACCTTAATAACAGTACTTTATAATCCTATCTAATAAAAGAGTAATATGCAAATTAACCACCATTCCTCTATACCCACAAGACACGCCCACCAGCCAATCAGGAGCGAGTATGCAAATTAACCCAACCAAGATGGCTGCGGCCACGGAGCAAGCAGGAGGCTTGGGTTTCCCTGGAAATGGAGGAAGCCAAGCTTTCCACAGACCCTGGCAGGCCCAGGCCCCCACTCAAGGCTACAAAGTTTCAATTATAGAAGATAAATAAATCCCAACAAAAATGGCAGCAGCCATGGAGTTGGAAAGAGCAGGAGGCTTTAGTTGCCCCTGGTGATGGAGGAAGCCAACTTTTCTGTAGCCCTGGCCTGCCTTGGCCTCCACTTAAGGCTACAAAGTTTCAATTATAGAAGATAAATAAATCCCAGATCCCAGGGCCTCCACTTGGGTTGCCAGGGGCGTGGCCGGCCTGAAAACCATCACAGACCCCTTGCCCAGGCCACCCCACACCCCAAGGGGACTCCCACCCTGATCTGGGACACCCTTCAGGGCAAACCAGCTGGCCCCCACCCATGCACCAGACCTCTATCCTATCTAATAAAATAGTTATATGCAAACTTACCATCATTCCAACACACAAGGTGGCTGCCCCTATGTGGTCAAAGATCCTGCCCCCATGTGGACACAAGATGGCCACCACAAGATGGCCAGCAGGGGAGGGCAGTTGGGAGGAACCAGGCCTGCAAGGGAGGGCAGTTGTGGGCAATCAGGCCAGCAGGGGAGGACAGTTGGGAGGGACCAGGCTTGCAAGGGAGGGCAGTTGGGGGTGATCAAGCCTGCTGGGGAGGGCAGTTAGGGGTAACCAGGCTGGCAGAGGAGGGAAATTGGGGGTGACCGGGCCTGCAGGGAAGGGCAATTTGGGGGGACTCAGGCCTGCATGGGAGAGCAGTTAGGGGGTACCAGGCTTACAGGGGAGGGCAGTTAGGGGTGACCAGGCCTCCAGGGGAGGGCAGTTAGGGGCAAACAGGCTGGCAGGGCAGCAGTTAGGCATCAATCAGGCTGGCAGGGGAGTGGTTAGGAAGTGATCAGGCTGGCAGGCCGAAGTGGTTAGGGGCAATCAGGAAGGCAGGCAGTCAAGCAGTTGGGAGCCAGCAGTCCTGGATTGTGAGAGGGATGTCCGAATGCCCGTTGAATTTCATGCATCGGGCCTCTAGTATATTATAATATACTAGTAGCCCTGAACATGAATCCATGTGCCAGTAAGTCGCTGCTGACCTCCTGTAGCTCTCCATCTGCTGTCCCACCCTCCTGTAGCTTTCCCCACCCCCTTCTCATAGCTTTCTGCCCTGTCCCCTCCTGTAGCTCTCCGCTGGCCTCTTGTAGTTCGCGGCCCCACCTTCCTACAGATCCATGATCTGGTTGTTACACAGTTGGCCATTTTGCCTCATGACGTAACAGATAATTAGCATATTCCTCTCTTATTATATAGGATTCCTACATTTAAAAAAAATAATTCTGCCCTGCCCAGTTTTGCTCATGATTAGAGTGGCAGCCCGGGAACCAAGGGGTTGTGGGTTTGATTCCTGGTCAAGGGCACATACCTGGGTTGCAGATTTGATCCCTGGCCCTAGTTGGGGCATATACTGGAGTCAACCAATTGATGCTTCTCTCTTTCTTTCACCCTCTCCCTCCCTTCCTTCTACTCTATCTAAAACCAGTGGGAAAATGTCCTAGGGTGAGGATTAAAAAACTAATAATGATAATTCTAACAAAATAAGAAAAAAAAACAATCATTGGAACCTATGGTTTTTATAATAATCACAATATAATTTATTTTCAAGGAATGTTCACTAAAAACTTAATATAATGTTTTTTTAGTTCTTCAAAAGATATTTTGCAAAGAGAGTTGATTTAGCTATTATTTCATTAATTTGAAAAAGCTTTACATTATAGTGTAGAACACAGTATACTAAGGAAAAATAAAATAACGCTCGCTCATCTTGGTGTTCTACACATGAGTTATGTCTAAAATAAGTAAATGGATTTTGCTGTCAGAGTAGTTTACAAAAGAGTTTTTCTGAGAGACTTTAAATACCAATAATCATCATTCTGCCTATCAGAGATTCATATGCAACATGAAATTAAAAATACCAAGCAAGAAACTACAAAAAGAAAACAAAAAAATACCAAGCAAAATTCTTCTTTATAGTAAGGTTACTATAATTTTTTTTCAGATTAGGTATATAAATATTTTTAGTCAAAAAATCAAATATTTTCTCTGAAAAGTTAATTAATGGAAGTCATGTGTATGGAAGTCATACACATGACATAGTAAGCAAATACTTACGCTGGATTCTATATGCAATACTTAGTAATAGTTAATACTCACTCTGTGTGTCTTAACATCAGACACTGTTTCAATACACATATAGATGTATTACATATACGTATGAGAGGTAGATAAGGTAAATAGTAGTTGTTTCTGGACTGCTTGATTATTGGAAACTTTTATTATCTCTTTTATCCTTCAATATATTTCTATGGTAAGCTTTTAAATTTAATAATAGCAAAGGAAATGTCATAAAATAGAAGGACCTAGAGTACTTTTCATTTCCTGCTGAACGACTAGGTCTAATTGAGCAATTGATAGAGGAATGATAAATCAGTCTATAGACATTATATTTTTCTACTATATCAAAAAGGGCACAAAAGCCTACTTTTATTATCCCCTTATTTCTTATCTTCAAGTTGAATATCATATTTTTAGAAGAAAAAAGATAAGTTTGCAGAAATAGATATGTTTACATACAAATAAGTATATTTGTATGTTAAAAAAAACACACACAAACAACCCAGGGATCTGTTTTAGGAACATCTTTGGACATGCCCACAATAGTTTCCTGGCAATGAAAGGACAGTACCCTACGAACACAATTATTTGTCTTTCCCAGTCTACTAAAAACTATGCCTGTAGCTATGATACAAGGTTGAATTAATGAGTGCTCCAAAGAAGAAAGAGAAGTTAGTCACTCACCTTCTAGGTTATTCTTTCATAGTTTTTTTACTTCTGGACAGACTAAAGAACAAATATAATTTCTTTGGCCTCCAATAAAAGCTATCTAGCCTGTTTCCTCTATAAAGCTTTCTTGCAAAACACTCAAGACAAAGTAAACATGCTAACAAATCAAGCTAAGAAATATAAACCAGAGGAAATTATTCCTGGCTATATATTTTATTCAGTTCTGATATGCTAGATCATATTATAATCCAAAGCCTATTTATCATATGCCATTTAAAAAATGATTACTCATAGAATGAGGAAGATCTTTTATCCATATTCCTTTTCTACCAGTTTTAGACAAGGTCAACTTCACTCAGTCCAAAAAAAAAAAAAGGCTTTGAAATGAAGAAACTATGAGAGACTTAGTCCTGCCCTCAGGAGCTTAAATCTGTAATAGAAAGTCAAAGAAGCCCTTCCAATACTCAGTGGCAAAGATAGTTCTTTGCATGGAGGTTGGACTAGATGACTTTTAAAAGATGCTTTCATCTTTATGCTTCCAGGAGCCAATGCTATGATGACCTTGACCTTTATTTTATCTCACACCGTTTCCTTCTTCTGCTTGGTTTGTAAGCCATTTGGAAGCATTGACAGAACCTGGGTCTGAAGTGGTCAACATTGACAGCAGCACCTCTTAAACAATAATGAAGCCATGTGCAAAAAACAAATGGTTACTTAACATTCCTTCTGCTAATTAATATTTCTTCTTTGATACCATGTGTGTAGTTTTAACTATGACACAGTTTCATGTGGAATGCTCTAGAACAATCACACTGAATTTAATTTAGAACCCAAGTGCCAGACTATTGCATATTGGAAATTTCATATGTACAATTAATATTCTCCTCAGTGACATAGCAATGTATTATTTAATTCAGTTTGAAGTGCACTCGGGTAATCATGCATTGGGGTTTTAAATGACTTGTTTGTTATGATGTTTCTTCACTTGCATTTTAAGTGCTAATCATCCGAGTTTAAAAAAGTAAACAGAACTCTGAAGAGGGCAACTCATTTGATGAAGCTACTTCAAAAGTGGAAAAGCGAGAGAGAATTAGGTCATTCGGTATGGCATTCCGCCTGTAATTGCATTTCCCACTACTGCCTTAATTAGAGCTGCTGAATCATTTCAGTTTTTGCACATTTCTTCTCCAACATGATTAGTTTTTATTACTATGGGCAAACTCATTATCACCTTCTTTAACATTACTTTAAATTTATTGATTTAATTATATCAATTTGCAATAGCAAAAATGCAACTTTGAGGCATCTAGCTTCATATTTCAATTTTCAAAAACACACTTTTCAAAATCAGGGAGCTGTTTCAAATAGTTTTTATCTCAAATGAGTGAAGTTATGTGCCATTGTTTTGTCTCAAATTGTATTTACTGAAAGAAAGGATCACTTTTACTGAATGTTGTTAATGATAACAAATAATAAATGCAAATATTTACTTGTATGTGGTTTTTTTTTTAATTTGAAACACAGCACTTAGTATTTATTCTGCAAATGTTCACAGGTTTATGTGAGCATTGTTCTCAAAATTAAGAAAAATGAAAGGATTTAAAATGTTTAAACAAGAGCAGCCTATCAGTAAATCCCCCCTAATCAGCATTCTGTTAGAAAGCTAACATCAGTCCAGAGCAGATAATATTTGAAAAGGAGAAGAAATAAATAAAATAAAATGATTCAAATAATCTCCTTGGTTGCTTGGGGTTACCAAGTTTTTCTCTATCACTCCCAACTTGTTCTACTTGTCCCTTTCCAATCAATTTTACATTTCCCACTTAAGCAACCACATTCTAATTTCTATCCCCTTGTATTCATTTGCCAGTTATTGGACTTAAAAATGGAATCATACATTATATAGAGAAGAGAAATATTAATTAAATATTATTTAATTAATTAAATATTAATTAATATTACCATTAAAAAGCTTAATCTTTTTAATGGTAATATTAATACTTCAAACTTATTGTCACATAAAAACTGACATTCAAACTTCTGGAAGAGATGTCTAGAAATACTTTGTCAAGAATAATCATCGGTGGGAAAAAGAGTGATTTCCTTTCTCATGTTTAAGCCTCATCAACATGGAAAAAAATATGTAGTCATCTCCTCTTTTCCACATTTATGTGTTTTATGGTTTCAGTTACCTGCAGTCAACCACAGCCCAAAAATATTAAATGGAAAATTCCAGAAAAAAACCAATTCATCAGTTTTAAATTGTGCACCATTCTGAGTAGCATGATGAAACTTCACTACATCTTAGGCAGTCCCGCTCCTTCGCACCCAGCATGTGAGTCCACCTTGTATGTGTTGCTGCCTCTGAGACACTTAATAGCTGTTTAGGTTATCAGATTGGTCAGCACAGAAAAAAGTAAGAGAGAGAGAGAGGGAGAGAGAGAACATTTACACATTTACATAGTTTGCATTACATTATGTGTGCTCTATTTGATTATTAGTCATTGCTGTTAATTTCTTACTGTGCCTAATTAATAAATTATACTTTATCATAGGTGTGTATACATAATAAAAAACATAGTTTTATATAGGACTCATATATACATGGTCTACAGTTTCAGACATCCACTGGGGGTCTTAGAACATATTCTCAATGCATAAGGGGGACTATTACATCATCTAACTTTCTTAAGCATTTAAGTCCATGGTGAGATATAACTACAGATTTTAAGTATTTAGTCTCATCCAAATAATTCTGATTTTCAGTCTTACTGTGGGTTAGCTTATTTGGCAGTAGAGGCAACCTATAAAATAAGATCAATGTACTTCCAAATCACTGTAGACCAGGAATTTTCAACCTGTGTGCCACAAGAATTTTTAAAACATGCAATACCTGACTATTTAGTCAGGGGCACTGACCTCTTTTCTCTTAGAATGTCAAATAAAAAAAATGACAGCAGCCAACACAGCAATAGCCATCCGGTGTGAATGAAACAAAATTATAGCTATTTCCCTTGTCAGATTGGCAAAAAAATATCATACAGGATGGGGCAAAAGTAGAGTTACAGTTGTGAGTATGCAAAACACAGAGTTAATTTTTATATTATTATTATCTATTAACTAGAGGCCCGGCGCACGAAATTTGTGCACAGGGGTGGGGGGTGTCCCTCAGCCCAGCCTGCACCCTCTCCAATCTGGGAACCCTTGACAGATGCCCGACCACCCGTTTAAGTTGATCCCAGTCCAACTGACATTTGGACATCCCTCTCACAATCTAGGACTGCTGGCTCCCACCCTCTTGCCTGTCTCTGCCTGATTGCCCCTAACGGCTTCTGCCTGCCAGCCTGACCACCCCCTAACCACTCCAATGCCAGCATCATCAATGCCTGACTGCTCCCCAGCCAGCCTGGTCACCCCTAACTGCCCTCCCCTGCCAGTCTGGTTGCCCCTAACTGTCCCCTGCAGGCCTGGTCGCCCCCAACTGCCTTCCCCTGTTGGCCCAGTCATCTATACCTGCCCTCCCCTGCTGGCCTGGTCACTCCTAACTGCCCTCCCCTGCAGACATGGGCCCCCAATTGCCCTCTCCTGCAGGCCTGGGCCCCCCCAACTGTCCACTCCTGCAGCCTGGTCCCCACACAGCTGGCCTCCTCTGTTGGCCCAGTCACCCCTAATTGCCCTCCCTGCAGGCTTGACCACCCACAACTGCCTCCTCTGCAGACCTGGTCTCCCCCAACTGCCCTCCTCTGCCAGCCCGGTCACTCCTAACTGCCCTCCCTGCAGGCCTGATCTCCCCCAACTGCCCTCCTCTGCTGGCCTGGTCAGCCTCAACTGCCCACAACTGCCCTCCCCTGTCAGCCATCTTATAGAGGCCATCATGAGTCCACATGGGGACAGCCATCTTTGACTACATGGGGGTGGCCATCTTGTGTCTTAGAGTGATGGTCAATTTGCATATTACTCTTTTATTATATAGGATTATTGTATTATTTTCTGTACAAACAACTGTAAACCCACTTTTGCTTCACCCCATATATTTTTTGGTATGCAATAGAATTTTATTAATTAGTTTATGTGTGCCATGAGATGAAAAATGTTGAAAATTACCCTCATACCTAACCTTTCCCCCCCAAAAAATGGAATGCCTTTGTGATAAAAAAACTAGTTTGTTTGTTTGTGTTTTCTTCATTAAAATTCTCTGTTAAAAAAGTAAGATATTGAGCACTTGAAACTTGGTCCTCTTTAGCAAGCAGTCAACTTACTTTTGAGGCTCTTGTTAGTGGGTATGTGCTCCATATTTTCTTCATTTTAGTTTCCCTAGAACCAATGCTCCCCATGAAACTCAATCTATTGAAACAAGTAAATTTTAACCATTATAACATAACTAGAGGCCTGTTGCACGAAGATTCGTACAATAGGCCTTCCTTCCCTTGGCTGCTGGCACTGGTTTTTCTCTGGCACCTGGGACACAGGCTTTTGCTCTGGTCTCTGCCTTCCATCTTTGCTCTGGCCAGAGCCTTCAGTCTTGGCTCCAGCTGGAGCCTTGTTCCTGTAGCTCCCTCCACCCCGGCCCTCTCATTTATAGCAGGTATCCCGCCCCACCTGGCTGCTCTGCGCCT
The DNA here is from genome assembly GCA_026230045.1 of Corynorhinus townsendii. Lineage (NCBI taxonomy): Eukaryota > Metazoa > Chordata > Mammalia > Chiroptera > Vespertilionidae > Corynorhinus > Corynorhinus townsendii. The sequence continues at coordinate 104,164,173 of JAPDVU010000006.1, read as the reverse complement.
GCATGTTTGCTGCCCAGAGGCCCGGAGCAACTGGGGGGGGGGCGGGGCCACCTCCATCTTTGTTGGGTTAATTTGCATACTCACTCCTGATTGACTGGTGGGCATCTCAAAGTGATGGTCAATTTGCATATTTCTGTGTTATTAGTGTAGATGATATATATGTTAATGTGTTGGTACCTACAAATTGCAATGGGGTCTGAGAGGAAGTGGCAATGAGAATGTCCATGGGAGAATTAATAGTTAAGTACACAAAAGACAATTATGATCTAAACTTTGTTTGAAGATTAGAAGTGTATAGAAAGACTAGAAGGATTTTTCTAAGCAGAGGAAATAACATAAATGAAAACATCACTGAACCATTATTAAACAGCAAAACTATTTAAGAAATTATATTTTTGCAAGATATAATTTCGGAAATAGTGGGAAATTAGCTGATGTAATTAGTAGAGATGAATTTGTGAAGGTTCTTATATTACTCTATGCATAGAAATTTGATTCTTTTGAAAGCAAAATGAGGGATGTTTGAGTCAGAATTCGTTGTCTGGCAAAACCAAAGAATGGATTTGAGGACAAAAATGGTTAGTGGAAGCAAAGTTTAGTGAGAGATGCTAATCCTGGAAAAGCGGCAGCTAGAGTTAGCTCCTATTCCATGTTGCAGTAGGGTGTAATTCAGCATCCAAGCTAATTAAAGTCTATTAGTATATGTGTGGAGGTCCACATGGCCATAAGCCATGGCCATCAGAAACCCAGAGCACACGGGAGACAGAGGTGAGAATGAGGAAGCACCAGCTTTTTTAATCTTGCTAGCATCTGATTGGTCCTTTCAAAGAATTCTGCCTTAGCAATATCCTTGGGATTGGTTTATCTGCCTTATTGCCTTGTGATTGGTTATCTGCAAGCTGTTGGTCTTAACAACATCCATACGTTTTAAAGCTCATGGTTAAATTTGTGGTTCTACTATTAAGCAGCCAGATGAACTTTGGAAAGTGACCTGAGTTTTTTGCTCAGTACGAAAAGATTAGATTATATGACTTTATAAATCCTTCCAATCTTGAGTTTTTGTTTTTGTTTTTAAGTTCACTAATAGTTAACTAATTAGCTCCAGGATGCTGATTGTGGGTTCAATCATTTTAAAAATTTTATACTCGAAATAACTCATCAACTTGCATTAGGAAAATATATTTTAAATTATTTTCTATATTTAATATGTTTATCCAATAATATTAAGTGGTTTATATTAATTAATTTTGGAACATTAAGCCATTATGTTTATTTTCTTTTTTTAAATATATTTTTATTGACATTAGAGAGAGAGGGGGAGAGAGATAGAAACATCAATGATGAGAGAGAATCATTGATCAGCTGCCTCCTGCATGCTCCACAGGAGATGAGCCCACAACCTGGGCATGTTCCCTTGACCGGAATTGAACCTGGGACACTTTAGTCTGCAGGTCAACGCTCTATCCACTGAGCCAAACCAGCTAGGGCTAAGCCATTATGTGGTTTTTTTTTATTAATTTCTTTATTGATCAAGGTAACGCATATTTATCCACATCCCCCCATTCCCATCCCAAACCCCTCCCCATGCATGCCCCCACACCCCTGTTGTCCGTGACCACTGGTTAGGCTTATATGCATGCATACAAGTCCTTTGGTTGATCTCTCAGTATGTTTAATTAAACTATAGTTGATATACAGTAATTATGTGTTTCAGCTGTACAGCATAGTCAACATTAATATACCCAATTAAGTGATCACCATGCTGACTAGTAACCATATATCATTGTACAAGATTATGATGATATTATTGACTATATTCCCTATGTTGTACATTATATTTATTTTAATTTTAGAAAATAAAACTTATCTATTTTATAACAAGAAAGTTGTACCATTTATTTCCCTTCACCATTTTTGTCTTTTCTCCCAATGCCTTCCTTTCTGGCAACCACCAGTTTTTTCTCTGTATCTATGAGACTGTTTCTGTTTTGTATTGTTTATTTGTTTGTTTTGTGTTTTAGATTCCACATATAAGTCAAATCATATAGTATTTGTCCTTTGTATGACTCATTTTCACTTAACATAATATCATCTAGATCCATCCATGTTATCACAAATAGCAAGATTTTGTTCGTTTTTATGGCTGAGTAATATTACTTTAGATAGATAGATAGATAGATAGATAGATAGATAGATAGATAGATAGATAGATGATAGATAGATAGATAGATGATAGATAGATATAGATATGTAGATAGATCGCACATTTTTTCATACATTCATCTATCAATGGACACTTAGATTGCTTCCATATCTTGCTTATTGTACATAAGGATACAATGAACATAAGGGTGCATAACAGATCTTTTCAAATTAGTATTTTCCTTTTCTTCAGGTAGATACTTAGGAGTGGAATTTCTGAGTCATATGGTATTTCTATTTTCAAGTTTTTGAGGAACCCATACTATTTTTCATACTGACTGTACCAATTTGCAGCCTCACCAGGAGTAAACAAAAATGAATTTTATTAGCTTAATTACTTCTATACACAATTTTTAATATATAATAGTCAGTGCTGGTTATACAATCTTATGTTCCTCATATACTCCATGAAAATCCACAACCAACTAGAAAAATAGTAAGAAGAAAAGGACAACTGAATTATCTACCTGGCCTGTTGAATAACAGAAACATCCTAACTCTTTAGCATGCTTCCATTGTATTCTCTAAGAGCAAGTGAAGTATGAGTGAGTAGACATCTGGTAAGCCCACCAAAATATATTTTAAATTTATTGTTTAAGCTTATTTAGACAAAAAAATTGCATATCTAAAACAGTAACTATCTTCTTACATCATCATGCTTTTGGAAAAAAATAAAATGATGTCTACATGTCCATATGGCAACTGCTGTATTAGCCAACAATAAAGATAAATAAAACTGAAATAAAATAGAAGAATCCAAAGGTGATTTTGAAAGAGCTCAAAGGAAATAATAGAATATTTGAATTCTGTGCAACCTTTTACTACAACCAAGCAGACTGCCAGATAACAGCATAATACATTGTGTATATGCTTAGAAAATGTTCTTAATATATAAATTTTCTATATTCTTCCCCTGTAACATATGTATCTGAGATTTTTCACCAGACACAAAATACATAAGGATAAGAGATCCTTCCAAACACTTCAATGAAGCCAAGGATCTCAAGATATATTTCAAATAAGCTCATTGTCAGAAAAATAAAAACACATTCACTCAGCATGTTTTGATGCAAATAATCATTAAGGATGAGAATAATCAAAGTAAGTCAATGCACGTTAACATTTAAAAAGGATAAATAAAGCCATCCTATAAATTAGCCATGCCTTGTTAATCTTCATTAAAAAAAGAAGACTTGATGATTAACAGGGGGAAATATGGTAAATGGCCGGCAACTTAACAGATGCTATGCTAAATTCATTATTCTGTATTTTGCTCAATCTTGTTGAAGAGGACATGTGGTAGGAAAAAGATCTTCAACAAAACCAGCAGGGGATTAATTAAACAGGGTGGTTTGTTCACAACTTTCCTCATCAGTTATGTTTCATTGAACTCTAATGGTAAACAGGGCACAAGCCAAATATAACAATTTAAGACAAGCTCTCAAGCAAAACTGTCATGCAGTAATCCATCCAATATTTACTGACACACTGCTATGCCCTGATCTATCTTCTTCAATCCTCTCCTGTTCAACAGGAGATTCCCTTTGTACCCTCCTCTAACTCTTACCTGTCTTCCCACCCCTTCATCTCCCCTTTTCCTAAATTACCTGCTCTGTAATACCCTCATAGATCTTGTCCAGCCAAAGCAGCCCCTTCCCCGGCTCATCAAAGATCAGGGAGTGCAAATCAATGAATAACCATCAAATGTACCAGTGACTCCTTTAAAAAATCTTGAATAAGATTTAAAGGTGTAACCAATGTGAAAGTGAGACTTCTGCTTTGGTTCTGTCATTTATCCATTTCATTGTTTCTATCTCCTATACCCAGACTCTATATAGAATGTTGGGGTAAGAGGAGAGAAGGAATTTTTCCTCTTCTCTCCTCCCTGTTCCTTCTTCTTTGTGAGCACTTATAGATATTGGCAAGGCTTCAAAAATAATAAATGTATGAATATTTGATCAGCACAATCCAAGCAATTAAGTAGTCATTATTACATTCCAAGCAATGTCATTAGTGGCCTTAGGTCTAAAAGATATTGGATATCAAAGTTGATTTACTTCAGGAATTACTTGTTATCTTCTATTAAGGATCAAAACCGCAGGGGCTGAAAACAAAGAAAGATCTTCAGGACACAGACTATTTGTAGGTATCAATTCCTTCTGCTGTATTATTCCCTGCTGCTTTCTAGGGGTAAAATGCTGGGGAGCTGAGGAGTTGGAATAGAGCCTGCACATGCTAAACACTTACCTTAATATTTGGGGAGAGGTTCAGCAGTGTTTTCAAAACAGCCTTTTGAATCCTAAATCACAAAACAGAAAAAAATGGTAAGAGTGAATGAAAGTGCTTTTTCTCTCAATTCTCAAGAATCAGTGTACCTAGTAAAATCTTAGATGGAGGAGCGATTAAACAAAGGCATCAAAATGTATTAATGTTATGAATTAAGTTATGGGAGTGTGGAAATCTATTGTATAGAAAATATACAAACATCATTAACTTATTTACTTTATAAGATTTTTTTTTAATTTTATTGATTTTTTTACAGAGAGGAAGAGAGAGGGATAGAGAATTAGAAACATCGATGAGAGAGAAACACTGGCCAGCTGCCTCCTGCACACTGCACAATAGGGACTGGGAATATGCCCTCAACCAAGGTACATGGCCTTGACTGGAATCAAACCTGAGACCCTTCAGTCCACAGGCCGACACTCTATCCACTGAGCCAAACTGGTCAGAGATATTTTATAAGATTTTTAAGGCATAGTTTAATATTCTAACACATAGTTATCTTCATTAAGATAACATTGAATTATCTTTTATTAATAAGATAGATGAAATTCCAGTTCCAGAAGGAAGTGGAAAGAACACATTGCTGGTATTTTCTGCTGTACTTTCTGGAAGATGATCAAGACATAAAAGAACTTCAAAACTAATAAATTATTCTCATCTTTCTTTAAAATCATATTTTTAAAAATAAAAAATTGAAATAATGATTCATAGGTATTATTACATATATAAAACTCAAATTTCTATATACAAAGTGGATAATTAAATGCATTATATAACACCTAAACTATTAAATAGTATTCAGTTATTTTAAATGAGGATTTTACAGAATATCACTGGCAAAAGAAATACTTGATATGTGAAATATAAAATAATAGAACATACTGATGCATATACTTTATGAACTCTATAGAGTATTTATGAACATGCCACATATAAACTGTACTCACTAATTTATCAATTAGGGGTGTATGTATTCTCTTCATTTTTACTATGTCCTTCAAATTTTCTATGATAAACTTGTATAAACAGTAAAAAATACATTAAGAACTGAGAAAACAAAGTGTTAAAACAAACCATGAAAACCTACCTACAAATATGAAGGAAAATGTCTATATTCCTGACATAGATTATAACTTTTTTTGTTAGAAAACTGATGTATTGGATTTAGTACTTGATCTATTAATAATATGATTACAGCCTTTATGATCAGGTGGAAAGAAAACATATTTCTGGAAATAAGAAACTTAAGAACTGTGAACAATGATGATCAAGAGCATTAATTTAATGGTTTAAATACTCAAATAGACAAAATGTGGGTATTTGTGTAAACCATGCATTAAATAGCTTCATTCAAGAAAATAATGTTGATTTTAGTTTTGAAGTGTCATTACCATGACTACAGCTCCCGGGAGAATGAATTTAGTCTTTCTGTGAAAAGCAGTGTTTATTTTTAAACAAGTACTTCAGTGACACCTTCATCCTTGCAAATGTGGGATTCAAAGATTTATGCATGAGAGGGAAAAGATTGCAATCTCTCTACATCTTCTCAGTCCAAATGAAACAAATTTGAAGTCTTTTCCCTTTCGTTCTGAGTGATAACAGGTTTTCACATGTATTTTTCAGATAATTGCCTCAATTTTCTTTCCATTTGTCTGAGATTTCCCTAATTCTCCACAAGCTTTTCTCCCTTTTGGCCTCTGGGCACAAGGAAAGAACTGAGATGATACAAACCCACCATTGTTGCAGATTTCTAAAACGAAAGGCAAACATGAGTAAAGCCAAGAAAACAGCTAGGAAAGGCTTTTGGTTACTATGGAATTATAAGCAACTCTAGCAAAGCTTGTGTCAACATAGATTTTCAAATGACCAAGAAGTGTTCCGAGAGGTTTTGCCATGAAAGCAAGTAAATACCAAAATTCATTTGGAAAATCTGAAGCACAGATGGCCAATGGTGTGCTAGCAAAACATAATTCCCGGGGCCTCTCTGGATAGGCGCAGTAATTATGTTGTAGGTTTGTCTTCTTTATTGCTTTCTATTTTTTCCTAAGCACTAAAAAGAATTATTTCCTTAGTGGGATCCTTAAGTACCTTGAAATTAGAAATTCCACTGCAACTTAAATAAGGGGCAAACATTTCACATCTAGTTCTACTCTCAGCCTGCACCATCAGCTGGGAGAGATTTACCTCCTGTTGGTTTTTATTCTGCACAGTCATATTTTGTCTTTAGAACTAAGTGAGGTGGGAATAATGTGGGGTTTGGAGTCAGACAAACCTGCATTCAAATCCCTGCTCTGACCCAGACTCTGTTTAACAATGGGCAAAATGCTTAACTTTTCTAAGCCTCAAGCTCTGCACCCGGAAAATGGGGCGAGAGTAATACTAGTAATACTGAAAGATTGTCCACCCTTCATGACAGAGACTGTCAGGACTCACCATCATCCTTGGGCTTCTCTATTTTTCTGTCTCACAGCTAACTGGGGCATGGGTCTGTGTTTTTGTCAATAGAGGTGTAAAGAGAAATGACAGAAACCATATTCAGGCTTAATGATAAAAAATGTCCCCCTCCCCCTTCTAATTTTCTAGAGTGGCTCAGAGAACTCAGACAAAACATTTTATTTACTGGATTACTTATTTACTAGGTTTCTTATGAAAGGATATACCTCAAGCATAGCCAGATGGAAGAGATGTATTGAGCAAGGTAGGAGGAATGGGCACAGAGCTCCCATGCTTTGAGCTCACAATTCTCCCTGCTTCTCCATAAGTTCACCAACCTGGAAACTCTCTGAATCCTTCCTTTTGAGTTTTTATGGAGGTTTCATGACAGAGGCTTGATTGATTTAATCGTTGAGCAGTTGATGGATTCAACCTTTAACTCCTCTCTCCTCCCAAGAGATCAGGGTGGGACTGAAAATTCTAACACTCTCATCACACCATTGGGTGCACTGGAACCTGCCCCATTCTATGGTTTTCTAAGAGCTTTCCAAAAGGCACCTCATTAACATAACAAAAGACACCTTTGTGACTTCCATCATTTAGGTAAAGCCAATGGGTTTAGGAGCTCTGTGCCAGAAAGGGGAGGTTGGAGGGCACACAAAGTCCAAATATATATTTCTTATCATAAATCTCAATATCATAGATACTTACATCCATCTAGCATATTCAAAAGTCTAGGATGTCTGGAGTAACCCAAGAAAACAGAAATGAGAGAGGCCATCCGTGGTGTCACATGTAACCCAGTCTGACATGACAAGAATCCATGAGTTTACAGAGAAATCATAAGTTGTAAGAAACAATGTAATATTCTATCTTTTATTTTCTGTTCTTATTCCAATTAATAGATATTTAAGAATCTCCTACAAGTGTGTTTCACATTATGTGTGATCTTACAAAAAATAAATAAATAAATAACACACCGTTCCTGCCTACAACCGGGTTAGTTTGATGGGAGAGACTCAGGCAGGTAAACATGCATTCTAATTTAATCAAACTAACACAATGGCAGAAGCATTTTTAAGGTCCTCTGGTGGCACAAAAATGAAATGGTTTTAAAGTTTAATGGGTATTGTTAAGTCATCATATCTTTATCCTAATATCTAAAATCCCTGGGTCCATCACATCTACAACAACCAGAAGGCTCAACCAACCAGAAGTCAGTCTTGCAGTCAGCGCTGGGTTGCCATGGCAACCCAGCTCTGACTGCTACCGCTGCAGATGCGGTGACCCAGCACTGACTGCTGAGGGGGCTGTGAATTAGGCCCAGAGAGAGGCCTGAAGAGAGAAGCAGGGTCTGATCTGTAACCTCTATGGCAGCTGTTAATCAGCACTTGCCTCTCTCTTTCTCTCTGGGCCTGGCCAGCAGCTGTGCCTCAATTTCTCTATAGGCCTCCACCAAGGTTGCTGATCAGCCCTGCCTTTCTAATCAGGCCCCATTGATAGGCCCAGAGACGCTGACTTGCATAGAAACCAACCAATCAGAACCAAATCTGGGCCAACTGTGAGGAGCCAATGGCTGTCTAGGAGGTGGAGCTTTTGACACTTACTGGCATAGAATCTGACCAATCAGAACCTAATCTGGGTGAACTGTGAGATGCCAATGGCTGCCTAAGAGTCAAAGCTTTTGACGCTGACTGGCATAGAAACCGACCAATCAGAACCAAATTGGCCAGCAGAGGAAGGCAGTTGGGGGAGAGATCAGGCCTGCATGGGAGGGTCATTGGGGGCAATCAGGCCGGCAGGGGAGGGCAGTTGGGGGCAATCGGGCTGGCAGGGGAGCAGTTAGGTGTTAATCAGGCCAGCAAGGGGTGATCAGGCTGGCAGGCAGAAGTGGTTAGGGGCAATCAGGAAGGCAGGCAGGCGAGCAGTTAGGAGCCAGCAGTCCTGGATTGTGAGAGGGATGTCCAACTGCCAGTTTAGGCCCACTCCCTATGGGAATCAGGCCTAAACCAGCAGTCAGACATCCCCTGAGGAGTCCCAGATTAGAGAGGTGCAGGCTGGGCTGAAGGATACCCCCAGTGCACGAATTTCATGCACCAGGCCTCTAGTATAAGCATAAAAATACTTTTCATGTGTAATGACTAGACCTTTTTTCAGATGTATAGAAATAAACAAAAGTGCATACCTAGAGTGTAGATTGTCACATAGATTTCTATTGTCTTGTCCTCCTATCCCCTTTTTCATCCTTAGATTACACGAATTTATGATTCAGAATCCTGCTTTGGCATCCCCACTTACTGAATGCCTCCCTAAGTTCCACACTGCACTCCTGACACTAACCTTGTCAGGCAGGGGCAATAGCTCTTACATCTCTGTACTGCCTGGGACAAGCTTTTCCTTTTCTTGGTGTGCTTCATGGATTACCTTAATTATGAGTTGACAATGTAGTTCCTGTGCTGGATTGCTGTTTCTTCCAGACCAGAAACCCTCTGTGTGATTCAGGTTTCTATGGGGGTGACACAGAGTATATGCTCAGTAAAAGTTTCACTTAATTTTATTCAGCAAGATGATATAAATAAAGCCATTGCAAAATGGAGTCAGAGATGTCATCCCAGAGGAACTGCTTTGCTTGTCTTGCACCATAGCCCTTTGGAATGCTTGAACTGGGAAAAATAACCTCTGGACTAGGCCAAACCCACATTGTCATTCAAACAACCATTTGCAAAGCTCACAGGAAAGGAGGCATCTTGACTACAGGGACTTAAAATAAGAACTAGTCCCACTACCATGTATAGCTAGGGAATTATTTAGCTTATTTGTACCTATAGAAATTCCTTCCTTGGCTTATTAGCACCAATAGAAATTCCTTTCTTCTATTCATGTAATTATTTCCCTTCCTTTTCTCATAAATACCTCTTGCCTCACCTCATAATCAAAACACTATTTGGGTTTCTGACTGAATCAATGCTTCCCAGAATTGCTTTGATCTCAAATCACTTCAGTCTTATATTTTTAGGTTCCCATAATCCATGCCCTTACTACCTTACAGTATTATATTAAAATCAAATATCATGTATTATGAAAGTACTATGTAAAGCACAATTCCCTATGTAGTCATTCCTGCTCCATATTGACATTTTGAAGTAAGTACAACCTGAAATAAAGAAAGTTAATATAATTGGATACAGAATTACCCCACTTCCATGCTTCAGGAAGCAATATTACTCTCAGCTACAGAACATAGCACACACTTTTCTTTCAAAAGCTTTATGAGTATCTATTCTCCATTCTTCAGTATAAAAATGACCTGCTTCTATTTTGTGCAGATTTAATCATATATAAATGCTATAGTAAATATTTTCATTAATGGTAGCTTAGGAGATCTGGAATTGTGAAAGGAGGAAGGAATGATAAACTGTTCTAGACTGAGGAAGACTATGGAAGGGTGACAGCTGAGGACAGTACGTAGCTCTTGTATTGAATAATTTTCTTTAAAGGCAATCAGTAGGACTGAGGGACAGAGGAAGGGGATGGCGCTGGGCAAAACTTGAAGAGTTTTCTAAACTAAAAGGAATATGGGACTTATTGGTATTGCTTTGGAAACTTCTCTGTAATTTTAAAATGACCTCAAAACAAAAAGTAAAACTATGATATTTCCTAATGAAAAAAGATTCAATGCATTAGAAAGGTATGATAGTTCTACTATTGCATGTACCTAATAACATAGCTTCAAAAGATAAAATCAGATATTGATGAAGCTAAAGGAAAAATAGAGAAACCCAGAATCGGAGTGGAAAATTTAAATAAACATCTCTCAGTAAGGATTGAAAACTAGACAAAAATCAGAAAAAATACAAACTGAAAGTGAAATTAACAAACTTAACCTAATTTACATATGTAATAACTTGTACTCAGCTGTTGCAAAATACATATTCTTTCCAAATACACATAAAACATTTTTCTAGATTTGAGAAAAATACAGTAAATTTCAACAGATTATAAAGATTTAAAATCATACCAAATAGGGGAATGTTAAGGGCTAAATTGTGTACCCTTCAAAATTTATATGTTGAAGCCCTAATACCTATTACCTCAGAATCTGACTGTATTTGAAGATAAGGCCTTTAAAAAGGTGAATAAGGTTAAATGAGGCTGTTAGGCTACACCCACATCCAATTTGACTGATGTCTCTATAAGAGGGAATGTGGACATACAGAAAGTTACCAGGATGCCTATGCACAGTGAGAAGGCAGCCTCCTGCAAGCCAAGGACAGCACCTCAGAAGAAGCCAACCCTGCTGACACCTGGGTCTTGGATGTCTAGCCTCAAGAACTTTGGTCAAAGAAATTCCAGTTATTTAAACCACCCAGACTGTGGGATTTTGTTATGACAACCTAAGCAAACTAATATAGAGAATATCTTGGCAACACATATAATTAACAAAGAACTTAAACCCAGAATATATAAAAAACTACTACAAATAATAAGAAAAATAAATCTAATAAAAATAACAAGAGGTTTAATTAGGCAGGTCACACATTTATATTTGACAGATTAATGAAAAGTTGCTTAAAATGGTATATAGAAATGCAAGTGAGAACTACACCCCAAAAATGAAAAATAACAATCTAACTATACAAAATATTATTGGAGTAACTGAATCCCTAAGATATTGCTGATTAGGGTATAAATTTTTATTAACACTTTACAACTCTGTAACTAGGACATTTAGGATGCACACAGTTCTGGAATAACAGGAATATGTACATATGTGCATTAAAAGACATATCTTAGAACTAGAGGCCCAGTGCATGAATTCATGCATGGGTGGGGTCCAGCTGGCCTGCCCTGATGGGGGCTGATTGGGCCGGGCTGGCAGGGTTGTGGGAGGTTGGCCAGATGGCCCCGCTCCTGATTGGCCAGGGAAGGGGGGGGGTGATTGGGAGTGGGATGGGCTGGGAAGGGGCTGTGGGAGGTTGGGGGGGTGAACAATTGGGGCCATGGTCAGGCTGGTTGGCCCACTGCAGTGCGTGTCATAGAGACCAGTCATTCCGATTGTTCTGGTCGTTCTGTTGTTCTGGTCGCTGGGCTTTTATATATAGAGATGTTTATAGCAACATTTTCATAATGACCCTAAACTGGAACTATGGGTCAGTAATAGAATAAGAAATATATTAAATTATGTTACTTTACCAAAATAAAAACAAATCAGTTATTGCAATGACTTTTATGAATCTCACAAACCAAATGTTCACAGAAAGCCAGGTACAAATTTTATGAGTACATTTAATGCAAGTTTTAAAAAGAGCAAATCCCATGGTTTTAGAAATCATTGTAGCAGTTGCCTTTTGAACAGAGGGCGAAGTAACGTGTAATGGGATGAAGGAGCCTCTGGGAGGCTGGTAGTGTTTTATACCCTGACCTCATCGGTGTTTACCCCAATGTGCTCACTCTGTAAGGACTCATCAGGATGTACTTATGAATTATACATTTTGGTGGTATGTTATAATTTAATATAATTTTTAAAAAATAGAAACTCATCATAACTTGTTCTAACTGGCTTTTTAATATTTCCTGATAAGTTTCAAGGTTGCTTTATCCAGTGATGTCAATAATTCTGGGCTATTTTTTAGATTAATTCAATGGTTTTTATTTCTGAGATCCTATAGGTCGTTCGCATTTTCATCATGTATTCAAAGCTGGTCTCCTGGGCTTGAGATCTGTTTGTTTATTTTTTTTTTATTTAAAAAATTGTTAAAGGTGTGGTAAAGTTGTTTAATGGGGTGAAAAATGTTCACCATGACAGTAAATTAAAGAGGATTTAAAAAAGTATAATCCTATCACACAGAAAAAGTATTTATGTATATAGGAAGAAAGCTATAAAAGATATACTAGTAACTATAAAGATAGAAGTCAAAATATTATTCCTGGATATAGTAGTCTTCTATTACAGCATAACACATTGCTACAAACTTAGTGGCTTAAAACAACACTCATTTATTATTTCAGCATTTCTGTAGGTCAGAAGTCCAGGCACAATGTAGGTAGATTCCCTGCTCAGTCTCCAGGTTGAAAGCAAAAGTGTCAGCCAGGTCTGTGGTTTTCATCTGGGGCTCAGGATCCTCTTCCAAGCTCAATGGTTGTTGGCAAAATTCATTTCCTTATGGTTGTATGACTGAAGTCCTTGTTTTCCTGCCAGCTCCTGAAGGCTGCCCGAAGGTCCTTGCCACATGGCCCTCACAGGCAATTTACAAGGTGGGTGCTTGCTTTCTTCCAGGCCAGTCAGAGCAAGTCATTCAGGCTTTCTCTTCTGTCTCCAGCATGAAAACTCTCCACTTTTAAAGGGTTCACCTGATGAAGGCAGGCCCACCCAGGATAATCTCTCTTTTGTCATATTGTGGAATATAATCATGGGAGTCATCTTCCATCATACTCACAAGTTCCACCCCAATTCAAAAGAGGAAGGTACTATATCCAGACAAGGGTCATGGGGATTCTCCCAGAGTTCAGCTTAACACTCTGGGTACTTGGGGTTTTTGATTTTCTTTGTTATGACTTTCTATTACATATCCATAATTTTAAAAAATCCTATTAACAGAAAGCTCTGACTAGTCTTCCTGCCAATGAGTACTGTTCCTTAACTTCAGAGCCCATGCTTACCTTTTTTTTTATAATTGTGCCATTTTCAAAATTTGTAATGCAGTTAGAAGATATGTTTATTCTCATGGGGCCCCACACTTACTCAGAAGGGCTCTGTGCTTAGGTTAATATTCTGTTGTCACCTTTCTGAAACACCTGATAATTTTAATCTTTGAAGTCATGTCTGCAAGTAGAGTCTAATGGAACAATGTTACAGAGGAGATGTGCTCAATATATGTATTCACCTTTCCTTGATGCCCTTTTCACAGAAAGTGCACACAATGCCCCCTCAGCACAGAGTTCCTTTGCATGCACAGTGCATGGAAGCTCAACCAAACTCAAGGCAAGGAAAGCATGATATATCTACATGTGATTATGCACAAACACTGAGGGCCCAAAGAGGCCACCCATTCTATTCAAACCAGAACTCACATCACATAGAAAAACACAATGGAATTCTAAGAAATACTAATGCCAAAGGAACCCTGTCATATCCTCTCTTATTGTGTGAATTCCCCCTGTAAGCAAGCCACTCACACTGGAAAGGATGCTGTAGAAAGAAAGAGAAACAGAGAGAATTCATATTTCTTTTTCCTTTCAGTGCTACTTAGCTCTGTCCAAATACTTAGTTAGAATGTTGGTAGAATGTGTATGTATCTAGAAGTGAAATTAAACCATTTGAGTTTTGTACAGTGTTTCCACTGTTCTGATCAAATGAAATACACAGTCATATAAGTTATGAATCATGAATTGTGGAATTTCTGTGATTCTTCATACTAGGTATTTGCATCTAAAATTATTAGTGCACACTATAAATATGAAATATAAAATTTCTGCTAGTAATTTAAAATGTTGGTGTTGTGTTGTATGTGTGTGTGTGTTTTGTTTTTTTTTTACCTAGAAAGGCATTAAGAAGCAGAAAATGTACAGATACCATAACACGTCAAGATAGATAATGTAAAAGAAAGGTAAAAGTTTAATATTTTAGGAACTTTGATACTGCTTTTTGTCTCATGTTTTGTAAACAAAACACCATACATTTTCATTTTGTACTGATTCTAGCTGTAATTATATAGCCTTGCTTATATTCATGCTTGGTATAGGTCAAGGATCATTTTACTCATAGATGGCTATTTTTCTTACACAAACATCAGACAGATGATCAAGTTCCTAACTGCCAGGAAATAGGACTTTCTAATCCATGAAGAGTATGAGCACCCAGAGATCTCTACATATGAGCTTCTTCCCTTGCTTCTAGGAGTAAATCTGCTTTCAAAACCTCTTTGGAAGAAAACATCTTTGAATCCTCTAATAGCTTACTATTCATTTCTGGTGTCCAGAAATTTCACTTTTTGTTTCAGTCTTATTTGTTTGTTTATTTATCTGTTTGTTTGTTATGGGATTATTTTGTCCCACAGTCCCATGAATTTTTAGTAACAAAGTATATCTACACTAATAAAAGAGAAATACGTACATTGACCATACCTCTGTGACACCCACCAGCCAATCAGGAGGGAATATGCAAATTAGCAGGACAAATATGGTGGTGGCCCCACCCCCCCAGCCACCAGGCATGGAGCTGCCAGGAGAGGCAGGACGCCTGCTATGATGGGGAGGGCAGAGGGAGCTACAGGAGCGGCGCTCTCGCTGGAGAAAAGCTAAGACTCCAGCCGGAGTGAAGGTGGAAGGCAGCGGCCAGAGAGAAGGCCTGGGTCCCAGGTGCTGGAGGAAAATTGGTGCTGGCAGCCAGGTGAAGGAAGGCCTAGTGCACGATTCTTTGTGCAACGGGCCTCTAGTGTGTGTGTGTGTGTGTGTGTGTGTGTGTGTGTGTGTGTGTGTATTTCTTTACTATGTCTCTAACGTCTATTAACTACTTATAATAATCATATTTTTATTCTGTTATTATCTCTAAATTGAAGAGTACTAATTCACCTTCTTTTCTTGCACTTTACACCATAGCCCAAGGTTAAGTTGGCGATATTTATTCTTCTGTAGGGTTTCATATCCTCATATAAATGTTACCATCAGAGCTCTGGTTGTTTAAATTTTTTGTAGGTAATTCTTAAAAACAAAACAAAACAATAATTTATACTTAATAATTGAACTAAGTAAGCCATACTTGTATGATGAATTCACCATATTTTCCTTTATATTTTTTTTCTGTCTAATAAAAAAAAGTTCTTCAATGTTTTTCCTCAATTTTTCATCTACAGTGATTCTAAATCTAACTGGATAAATCAAGGCATTGCTTCCAATTGTCTGTAAAGATAACCCTGCAGAAAAGAATCACTACCTATGAACATAGCTTAACTGAACAAAAACTCACAAATATTTTCCATTTTGTTTCTTATGCATTGTGTATATAAATGACACAATATTATGAAAGAATTAAGCAAACTATACAACTATAAAATATTATATATTTTTATGTTAAGGTTGCACTTGGTAACAATTAACAAAGAATGATTTAAAGTAGAATAAGAACTCCTTCTTTTTTACCGCAGTGTAGTAGTATTCCATTGTGTAGATGTACCACATTTTTCTGATCCAGTCATCTACTGATGGGCACTTAGGCTGTTTCCAAATTTTAGCTATGGTGAATTGTGCTGCTATGAACATAGGGGTGCATATGTCCTTTCTGATTGGTGTTTCTAGTTTCTTGGGATATAGTCCTAGAAGTGGGATCACTGGGTCAAGTGGGAGATCCATTTTTAGTTTTTTGAGGAAACTCCATACTGTTCGCCACAAGGGTTGCATCAGTCTGCATTCCCACCAGCAGTGCACGAGGGTTCCTTTTTTTCCGCATCCTCACCAGCACTTGTACTTTGTTGATTTGTTGATGATAGCCATTCTTACAGGTGTGAGATGGTAAGACATTGTCGTTTTGATTTGCATCTTTCAGATGATTAGTGACTTTGAGCATATTTTCATATGTCTCTTGGCCTTCCTATGTCTTCTTTGGAAAAGTATCTATTTAGCATGGATGGAACTGGAGAGCACTATGCTAAGTGAAATAAGCCAGTCAGAGAAAGATAAATATCACAAGATCTCACTCATTTATGGAAAATAATGAACAGCATAAACTGATGAACAAAAACAGATCCAGAGACAGAGAAGCATCAATCAGACCATCAAACCTCAGAGGGAAAGTAGGGGAGGGCGGGGGTATGGGGGACTTGTATGCATGCATATATGCCTAACCAATGGACACAGACAACAGGAGGATGAGGGCATGAGTGGGGGGGGGGAGATTGGGGGGATAAGGACACATATGTAATACCTTAATCAATAGAGAAAAAAATTAAAAATAGAATAAGGACAAATTTTCATTTTAAAAAGCCAGAGTTTGAAGATTTCTGACTTTTATTCAGTGACTATGGGATTTATTGGATTTTTCTCATATGGAGTAATGTGACTTTTAATGTTCCAACCATCACCTATTTTTGTTTGGGGCTGAGCATGTTGCCATTACAAACAAAACTGATTTTTTTTTTTAACAAGGAAGAGAAAGGAACATATATAGAGTAGGTAATTAAGAATAATATCTGGCCTCATATTAGCATTGGTATTTTTGAAACAATTTATTTGATTGGCAGTCTTCACTATTAGTCATTATACGCCAATGTATGCACCTTTGCTTTTCTTAGATTTGTAAGCTTTCACCAGTGGATGGATGGTTGACATCTTAAGATCATAAGAGCCAAAATTAGTTACCAAAATTTGAAATTTGTTGAAAAGTTGGAAGTCAATAAAATTAATTGAAATAAAGGAAAAAGTCTGTGATTCTCATTAAAAATTCAGTTACTGGTTGTAAAACAAGAGGTTGCAAATAACATTTTACAATAATAATTGCATGAACTGAACACAGAAATAAAACAAACTGTACCTTTTGACCTTCTAGCATCTTGTAAAGAAAAAGTTAGCTGGAAATCAATTATTTTGATGTGTTTCAAATAAGAGAGAATTTAACATTAACTGACTTTTTGTTGTTTTGATTTTTTTAACTTTCAAAATATTAATGCATAACAAATGCCAATGTTTGGTGAATCAGTTGATATCCCTAAAAGGTAGTCTAAGAAAATCATTTAATGGTTAATTAGAGCAATCAATACAAACAGCAGAAATATTAATCTATAATTGTGACTGTTTCTTAATACAAGCAATTATGGACTTTAAAATATAAGGAAGAATGAATACTTAAAACATTGCTATCTATTTATAAGCTGCAAATCTGATAAAGAAGATAAGAGATGGAAGCTATGATAAAAGGGGAACTTTTATATACTGTTGGTGAGAGTATAAATTGATGCAGTCACCATGGAAAACAGTTTGGAGGTTGCCTCCCAAATTAAACATACAACTATCAGCCCATCCAGTGTTGCTCAGTGGTTAAGCATCAACCCATGAACCAAGAGGTCAGAGGTTCCATTCTCAGTCAGGGCACATGCCGGGGAGCATGTAGGAGGCTGCCTATAAATGGTGCTTCTCTCTCATCAGTGTTTCTATTTCTCTATCCCTCTTCCTCTCTCTCTAAAAATCATTAAAAACATCTTACCTAATAAAAGACAAACATGTAAATTGACCATACCTCTGCTACGCCCACAGCCAATCAGAGTGAGTATGCAAATTAGAAGGCCAAAGATGGCGGCTGCCCAGCTGCTCCTGGCGCAGAGTGACCAGGAGGGGCAGGAAGCCTGCTATGAGAGGGAAGGCGAGGGCGGGAGGGGTGGGGGGACTATAAGACTGCAGACTCTGGAGTCTGCAATGAAGCAGCAAAGATGAAAATGGCAAACTTCCGCCTGAGTCTGCAGCGAAGACGAAGATGGCAGACTCCAGCTAGAGTCTGCAGCAAAGATGAAGTTGGCCTGGGTCCCGGGTGCTGGAGGAAAACCAGTGCTGGAAGCCAAGGGAAGGAAGGCCTATTGCATGACTCTCTTTGTGCAATGGGCCTCTAGTATTTTTTATGAGAGTTATTTGCACTCCAATGATCATTGCAGCATTATTTTCAATAGTCAAGGTATGGAAACAATCTATCATGTCTATCTATCATATCATACATATGTGTGCATGCACTGGAATTCATGCATGAGGAAAAAGAAAGCCCTGCAATTATGACAACCTAAATGGACCTTTAGGGTAATATGGTAAGTGAAACAAGCCACACAGAGGAAGACAAATAATGCATGTTATCACCTATATGTGCAATCTAAATAAAAAGTTATACTCATAGAAACAGATAGTAGAAAAGTGTTCCCTAGGGACAGGGGTGTGGGGAAAATAAGAAGTTAGTAGACGTTAGTACAGACTTTCAACCATGTGACAAATAAGGTCTGAGGATCTAATTTATAGTATGGTGATTATAGTTGATAATACTGTATTGTGAAGTTAAAATATGTTAAGAGTAAAACTTAAATGTTCTCATAACAATCAATATGTGAGTGATAGATATGTTCATTAGATAGGGGGAAACCTTTCACAGTATATATATGGATATAAAATCACCATGAGGTACATTTTAGATATCATTCTATTTGTCAATTTTACCTCAAGGAAGCTGAAAAAAAAAGTGTTGTTAAGCTGTGAGGGCAATCTGGCTGCAACATCTGCACCCCATTAATCCCCAGGGTTGATTTGGACGATCTGACTGGCTAGGCGGGTGTCCCCCTCCTCCCTCACTGATCCATGTGCTTCCCTCCTGAAGCTACGCTCTGGGTCGAAGAGTATGAGCTTCCCTGCAGAGGAGAGGACTGGTCTTAGATCAAGGGTTAGTAGATGTGCTCTCCTGCTAGAACATCCAAACAAGCTCTCAAGGTCCATTCCTAAGAGAATGCAGGGTAGTCAAGCTTCCAAAACTCCAGACACACCCAAAGGAGGCGCTGCACGTGGGAGTCTGCCTTTCTGGTGTGTTTGTTAGCATAAAAAATTTTTAATTTTGCCATGAAGTATCATGTTACCTGTCGATTTTTTTGTTAATGAATTCTATCAAATTAGGACTCTCCCTCTTATTTTTGCTTGCTTACAGTTTTTAATTAGAAATGATTAATGAATGTTGTATAATAATTTTCTGCATCTTTGGAAATGATTATGTGTTTCTACTTTATCCTGTTAATATTATGAATTACAATGATTGAACTTCAAGTGTTAAATCAACTTGCATGTCTGTGATAAACTATACTCAGCAGTGAAGTATTAACATTTCTTCTGTTGCTGGGTTTGATTTCCTAGAATTTTGAAGTATTTTTGTCTTTGTGTTCATGAGAGGTATTGGTCCGTAGTTTGTTCTTTTTTCTTTAGTCAGTTTTGGTATTAGAGTAATGCTGTCCACTATTCTTATAAAACCCATTGGAAATTGTTTGCTCTAAATCTTATATTTTCCAAAATTAAGATTGGTTTTATTTCCTTTCTAATGTTTAATAGAATTCACTTTTGAACTGAATGCACATTTGTGATTGAAATTTTCTTTGCAAGAAGTTTTATAGTAAGGGATTAAATTTCTTTAGTGTATACAAAACCACTCAATACATTTCTGTGAGCATCTCTAAACATGTTCTTTTTTTAATATTAATGAGATTTGGGCACTTAAGATAAAGGTCCAGGTTTATAAGAAACAACTAAGCATTTGATTTCATGTAATGAAATTAATATTTCATAATTAATATATGGGTATTTGTTACATTTTCTTAAAATTAACTTATCAGGCCCTAGCCAGTTTGGCTCGGTGGATAGAGCATCAGCCTGTGGACTGAAGGGTCCCAGGTTCGATTTCGGCCAAGGGTACATGGCTGGGTTGTGGGCTTGATCACCAGTAAGGGTCATGTAGGAGGCAGCTGATCAATGATTCCCTCTCATCATTGATGTTTTTATCTCTCCCTTTTCCTTCCTCTCTGAAATCAATAAAAATATATGTATATATTTTTTAAAAATTAACTTATCAGTATTTTATTTAAAGAACACATAATTATCATAGTCAGAAGTAGATATACTCAAAATATCCTCTGGCTGGTCCTTTGAGGAGCACTAACGCTAAGTATACCAGAAAAATGCGAAGCAATTCACTGGTTTATTTTAAGAGAATAAAAAATTCAAGAATAAGTATTACTTTTATTTTAGTTCTCAAAATAAATCTTATATTTTCCTCTGGTGACTTAAAGTGGTCTTCAGTACAGCCAATTATAACTATGTGGTTAGAATATGAATTATGAACCCAGATATAAAGCAATAATTGTGGGAGATTACTTAGTATAAAAATCTCTCATCCAAAGATACAAATATGTGATTTAAAAAAAAGTGTTCTAAAAACAGAAAATTTCACTTCAGGTGCCTGCTATTGGCAATGTCGTGTAATAAAGTAGTTGGCATTGATCAATGTTTTCATAAACCCTGCAGGCTTATTAGCAAAGTGCCCTTGGTGAAGTTGCAGGTTTAAATATCTTACTAAGGGTGAGTGCTTCTTCCAATGAAGAAATAAGAGTCTCCTCGCTTTTTCAACAGTTGTTATAAATGGCTCCCCATGGGTTTGGGAAAAAAGTCATGTCTAAGATAAAACTGACCTTAAGATTCTTGGAGGTCCTCCACCACCTGTATAATATCAAACTTGAATAGTCCTGAAACATTCGATATTTGGGCCTTCCTCAGTCTAAGTTAATGGAACAGCCAGATTGCAACACAAATTGCGGTTGCTAACGACTCCTCAACTGAGAATTTATCATCCCAAACTTTCATGGGAATGACAAGTCGTAGTACAAAAGCACCTTAGAATCAAAGCTTAAGCAGATTCTATTGCTACTTCCAGCACACCCACAAAACCCTACTCTGTGCTTTATTCGTGTCAACTTTGACAGTCTTCTATTAGGTATTTTAACACAACTTACCTGTGCTTGTCCTTTGTAATATCTATCATGTGAGTAAAAAATTTAGTAAATAAATGTTTGTATTCCTTTTTTAGTGCTTCCATTTTTAACTAATCTTCTCAGGTTATAGTTTTTTGTGTGTGTGTGTGTTTTCATGTGTGTTATATGCTGCAGTAAAATACAAACTAAATCTCATAATTATTGATGATTATACCATCAAAATCAAGCACTTGAATTTCTAGAGTATATAAAAGGAAAATGTAAATAAATATAGGAATTTATACTGCCTAAGCTGAATATTAATAGCTGCCAATTAATAATGAAGTAGTTTATGCAAAAGTACTATTAGAATCAAATTTTTAGATAATATAGGACCTACAATGAATGAATTAAAAAAAACTTTGCTTTAGAGCACCTTGTCATCTAATTTTTCATTTCTTATGGTCTATATTAAAGAGGCAAAAAAAATCAGGTTAAGAGACTTTGGCCTCTATCTGGTATATTTTAATAATATGTCTGTACTTATGGCTGCTTAAACTGAAAAACTTTAGTCATCCCCTCTTTCTTTCAAACTACCCCATTCTCCAGTTGTTCTCTATCTTCTGTTCTTTTCATTCTCTTCCACTTTATACTATATTTCTATTAGAATAAGTATCAGAAGTTTTCCAGCTGGGTGAAAGAGAATATATTTTATTTCATAATTATACATTACTAAATCACTTGTTGGATTCACTACAGGAAGAAGCCAATTGAATATGCCAATTCTCTCAGAGGTTTACTGATAATTTGCTGATGTACTCAACTTTTGTGCACTATATTTTGGGGTTGGTGTTTGAAAAGAGTAAAAATTGAGTTATACTCATCTTCTTCTGAAATTTGCATTCCTTTTGAATATCTTCCATGTACACTGCCATAGGATTGATGAGTAACACAATAACCAATTTCAGGAGATTTTGATTGTATTCTTCCCATAGGAGAGCTTATGAATATGGTAAGATGCTTTCTTACAGAGTTATGACATCATAATACCTAATTCAGAAATATTTTAGTGTGTATTTGTAAAATTAAAGTATTTATAACTACTTTCTTGATTTTGTGTAATTTTGAAAACAATAGCACTCATTATTACATAGCTAGAGTGATTTTGTGACTACCTCCGAGTCTTATTTCAAAGTATTGTTGAAGCACTTATGCCGTTGTAAATTGGATATTACCATAAGAACCTTCTGAAAATTACTTATAACTCAGATGATATTATAAAATGATTCCTTGTAAAATTTAATTGAAAATTTTTCATGTCACATTAGTCTAAATCACACTGAAATGAGCCCAATTACAGTGACACTAAACATATTCCATTCAAAATAATGCCTTTATGCTAATTTTCCAAGCTGGCCACAAATATCTGCCAAATTTGCTGGTTAACTACTGTTAGCTCAACAATTACTGAGCAGATAGCATGCTTATTTAGATAAATGCAAAGGTCATTTTATAAAATTTACCAACAAAATGTTCTTGTAAAACATCAATAAGGAAATACTCTGTATACAAATAAGCAACAATAGAATGCTAAACTATATTTCCTGTTGGCTCAGAGATAAAAAGTATAGGTAAAGGGTCACTTTTCAGTCTATTAAATGAGTTACGGAGAGATCACGTGCTTAACATTGGACTAATCAGGTGTAAGAAGAGAAAAACAGAATCACAGGGTACAACATGGCAGCCTAGACGCATTGTGTTAGCAGGGTATACATACGGGCAGGGTGGGGACTGTGGCCTCATCTTAAACACCCCATTATAATGCTGGTATTTATTTCCATACCTCTGAATCCCAAGAACTGATAGAGAACAAATCTTCAAATCTTTCAACAGTATATGGTAATAAGAAAACTTACAAAATTTCATTATTTTAGCAATCAGTCTGACCCAGATTATAAAGAAATGTTATTTAGAGATAGTATCTAGAAAAACTCATTCTTAGCCATTATTATGTAGATTAAAATTATTTAAGTCAAGCCATATCTTTGAAAATCATTATTCAAACACCAGGAAAAGCCAGATTTATTTATAAATAATCCATATTAAATGAACAGCAGCAGCAAGGCAGGCTCTTAAAATTTTTATCTGCTAAAGATTATCGATTTGTATGCTACACAATTAGTCATCTTTTAAAAACTTTCAAATGATTAAAGAGAAATAACTCCGAAGCCAAATTTCCTTCTCTTTCACAGATGGTGACTTATGAGACAGTCTTTTTAATGAAGAAAATACATCAAACGTTGTAATTTGGCCACCAGAACAAGCAGAGTACGATACAGCTGGAATGAGCACAGAGAGTCATCATTTGGCAGGCACTTAAACATCTTTCAGCACTTTATTAAATTCTGAGGTACAGATAAAATAATCAAAACTGAGATTAAAAACTGTTGTAAGAAACAATAATTAATTAAAATGGAACAGTTAAAATAAATATTGTTGTAATTTGTGCATGCTTTGCACTACTCCCAGGGGAAAAAATGCATACCATCATTTACTGTCTATCGTCAATGTTTTCCACATGGATTGTATTTTAAAGAGAAGCTCATAGATCCTGATTTACCAAGTATCAAAGGGATAGCTAGCTGCATAAACAATTTCTCTAGATTGTAAGGAAGCCTCCAAGAAAAAAAAAATGAGACTTTCAGGCAACTCATTTATACGTGAAATAAGGCAAAGGAAGGCAGCACCTATTTAGCATCATTATCCAATGAAGAAATGTTATACAAATCATGTAAAATTTAATTATACTCATAATTTAGGGATGATGTCAAGGACATTGTTTGCTAGTTGATACTATACGACCTCCTATTCAGCTCTCAAAAAAAAAAAAAAAAACAACCCCATATTTAATTAGCTATTTAACTTTTAATTCTTATGGAGACTTTGATTAAATAATTAGTATGTTTGCTTCTCCCTTCTTCTCACCCTCCTGTTTTTAGGCAAGCTAGAGCCAGAGTTGAGGCCCACCTATAAAAACTGCACAAGATTCTCCAAGGGTTGTGTCTGTGAGTATTCATTACACTGACTTTGATGTTTATGCCCATATTCTCCATTCATCTCGACTCACTCACTATTTAGTTTGAGATTTGTATGTCAATTCAAATCCTTTACAGACCAAAGCGGTACATAAATAAATGTGCTGGTGCTCTGCAGTGTGGCAAGTGCACAGTCACCAACCTGTTTCAGTCCATATTGAAGACCAAATCTTGGGGACAGATTGGTTATGATGGTCCATGGAAGCAGGCCCTGGCTATATAAACACTGCCTCAATAACACCATCATTATCAAAACAGTTGAAAAACGGTTTTACTTTCTTAAGATTATAGAAATGTCATTGAAGAAGCTAATTTCACAGGGTTTGAACTTGTCATGTCTATATCACTTGCCAAGAATAACTGTGTGACCCTACTATCTAAATGCTGCTCACAAGGGGATTCAGCTTGGCTCTCTGGAAGAATATAATTGACTAAAAACAACATAGTCTTTCACATCTATTTTTACTTTAGACAGTAATTCTTTAAATCTGTGTGAAATTCCTTGTACCACTGATTTTGAAACACTCTGAAAAGAGATTCCATCTAATTAATTCAGAATAATTGACAGGGATGTATTAAAATTAGAAAGAATTAAAGATTATGGAATATATCAAGGAAATATAATGATCGTATTGCCAAGAACTTATGGGAACAGGATTCACAAGCCAGCAGCAAAGTGCAAATATAGAGTCTATCATGCTCTGCCTTACCGAAGTTTTTTAAATATTATTTTTGGTTTATAAATAGTATTGGTGAGTATATTTTAATGTATTAAAATATACCTTTAGATGTATGATACAATCACCTTTGTTTTTATTGTTAGTTTATTTTTATCACTTTATCAATAAGCCCTTCATCCCCTAATAATTAAAATTTAAGTCTTACCACAGTCCCATCTGAATTACCCCGAAGTTCAAAAATCCATGGAGGTTAAAGAAATCATAAACTTTATTGCATCATGAAGACTCTTTATGGTCCACTGATCTAAAATATCCTGAAAACCAAGTATTTGAATATCTGTCTTTCTAAAGGATTACCTGGGTATGAGATATATTATGTTAAAGGAGGCTACATAGTATTTTACTATCATATTTAAAAATAGAAATGTTGGCAGTATTCCTAGAAATAAGGCTTCGGGAGAGCAGGTGGATTCATAAAAAAAAGCCCAGTGTTTACAGGAAGGTGAGTGTACAGGGATAACTACCGTTAAAAACACCTCCGCCTGCTTTTCATGTCACTCTCACTTAGCTGGCTGGGAAACCACACAAAGACTTTCTGTCTCATGCACAGGATCAGACTCAAAATATTTATTAAGTTTTCCTAAAACCATACACATAACTTTCTGGACGTCTAGACAGGAATAATTAGTATTGAAAGTAAAGGATAACTTATGATGAATTGTGAACATTGGTGACTAGTTGATTAAACGTGTGTAGATGTTTTGATATGTAAGTTCCATGAAAAACATCGGTTTCCTGAGCTTGTTTAACCCCTAAGATTTTATTTCCACTCAGTCTCACCAAGCTTTCTCTCATTATTCCTACCCTGAGATTCCACATTTGTCAAGTTAATTTGTGGGCTGTCATCCACACACGAAATTTGCTTGCCTCCTCTGCACCACCTTATATGATTTGCTTTAACTGGGATTCTGTTTCTACTTCACTTGGTGAATCATTTCTCTAATTTTCTTCAAAATGCATTTTCTGCAGCTTACCCTACCTGGGGGAATTCTGTAATTGGTTCCTCTTTACCCTCTTCATCTCTGCAATAAATAAATAAATATGCTCTACTCCCAGTCATTGGCCAGGTTGCTCAGTACATTTTCTATGTGTTTTTCTTGGATCTGTTATATTAAATGTATATAAATTTAAAAGTCAAATCTCTGTGCAAATCCAGATATTGTGTGCATTGGTGTAAACTTTTGTTTTAGCTACATGTATGTTATTTACCTTCAAATATTTTATGTCTCCGTTTATTGGCTGGTGAAGTGAAAATGAATATGGGAGGTATTGTATGAAAAAGTTTTCTAGATCTAGTTTCCTTTTAATGGAGAAAATCTCATGTGCAATAATAAGTGGGGCTCAAGTGTACAGTATTTTTTAAACCCATGTCACCATAAAAATTATTTTTGATGTTTTGTAGAATATTATTGGACCACTTTGAAAAATGTTTGGTAGTTAAATGGGGCTTACCAATTAAGGCTAGAGTCTATCATCATAAAGGGAATAAGATTTAACATTCGTTAGTGGTTTTGAAGATTATTTACTTATTTATTTATTTATTTTTATTGATTTCAAAGAGAAAGGAAGAGGAAGAGAGAGACAGAAACATCAATAATGAGAGAGAATCATTCATCGGCTGCCTCCTGCACACCCCCTACCAGTGACCGAGCCCACAACCCAGGCATGTACCCTTGGCCAAGAATCAAACCCAGGACCCTTCAGTCCACAGGCTGACTCTCTACCCACTGAAATGTTCATTTGTAAAAATATGTTCTAATTGTTGAATAAATAATATACAATGTTTAAAAATTTTTTAAATATAAAAATTTTGTATTTGAGCAATATATTAATATCTCTATTGAATATGTTAATATATAGACACTTTTGGTTGAAAATGCTTTATTGCATCCCAAAATATACACAAACATATAGCATATCTATTTAGTTTATATATAACATAAAATCATGGTGTATGTGTTGACAGTAATGTCTACTTTTGGTCCCAAATCATCAAATTTAAACAATATTCCACAATATTAAAAGCTGGAAAAGTATCCCTCATTTTTATTGAAAATACAAATTGGTCACATTAAAAATTTTCAAAGTTTATTATTAAATATATGGCGTCCTAATATTGCTTAAACTTGGCAACCTAATGATGTACACTGCTAACACTTTTCCTTTTCAGCATAGCCTTAAAATAAAACATTTAATGTAACTTCTCAACTAAAGACAACAGTAAACATTTCAGCAAAAAAAAAAAAAAGAAAGAAAAAGACCAGAAATACAAGACATCTTTCACAGAATAATCTCTCTCTGAAGATATTATCTCTTGTCCATCTCTCTGAAACTTCTTATTGGCAAGATTCAGAGGTTAGTTAGACAATAGATATGGGTCAGTTTCCACCCATAGAGTGCCTTAAGTACATCTTTGATCCCAGTTCTGACCAGTGATTTAGTCCCATTATGTCCCCTACTCTTTGAATCCTTCCTTCTCTGAAGCAAACAAGGAGGCCCAGTAGCACGCACATCCCACCTGAGTGACATGAGTCTTATGCAGGACACAAGATCTGGCTCAAGGATGGAGTCTCATATCTCCAGATGCCTCAGAATAAAAGGACATCTGAGCACTGAGTTACCAAGTGATTCTAAAACAAATGACCATTAGACTCACCCCTTGACATATTGTGATAATCATTACCAGTTGGTAACATATTATATTTGCCTCTTCTGTGCACTCTTCCTTTTTCCTAAAATAGAAGTAACTGTTCTCTTTTATGCTCTCTAAATACTCATTGGATGTTTATCTTGTGCACTAATCATTGTATTATGTTTGCTTTAAGTCTGTCTTTTCTAATAGTCTATCATTTATGTACAAAGTAATAGACAAATACCTTCATCAAATATTTCTCTTGGTGCCCTTTGGTCATTAGGCTCTAGAGAATTTTCAATGATTGTCACTGACACACTATAGGGTTCAAAGTACAGGTAAATTCATTTTAATGAATACCCTTATAATACTGAATTGAGACTATTTCCACATCTTGAATATTCAAACACTGGCATCTATATGGGTACAATCACTAGTCACCTAATGGCTTTTCTGTTTACCAAATGTATCTTTGATATAGTTTTATGTAAATAAGTACATATATATATATGCTGTGTGTGTGTGTATATATATATATATATATATATCTCAAACATTTTTAGAGATAGATAAACACATGTATAGACTGTTAACCTTGACAGATGACCCATTCTCTCATTCAATATCAATCTATTTTGTGGGAGAGTATTGAGTGTAGAAAGATGGACACACTAAAAACAAGTTAAAAAATAAAGGTAGCTAAAAAATAATGGAAAAATTAAGGACAGAATCATTTTCTTGGATAAATTGTAACTTTAAATTATGTCTGTCCCTTATCTGGGAAGCAAGTTCAATACGAAATTTATCGGTAAAGACTGTAAGTCAATTCCTTTTCCTGTGGCCATCTTTATGTTCACATCAAATACCTGTTGATCAAAAGATCCCATTCTGTTTCATCTTTTCATCTTCTTGAAGGCACGTTCTTGAGTTGCATTTTGGGCTAGTGGGTATTCTTGATTCTCTCTCCTCCTTTCACTAGCAAGCTCCCATCAATCAGTCTGATCCTCAATATTCTTCAAATCCCAGTGTCCTGTAAGGAAAAGACTGCCAGAGTAGGAACAGGATTGGAGTCTAGACACAATGAGTAAGAAGTTACAAAGTCTCAGACTAAAGAAGTCAGTGTGTAAACCAAGATAGTGGCAAAATGGAAGGAGAACATTGGCGAGATTTAAGAGGTTTTAAATACATAGAAACATCCCATATTTTTACCTCCTCTCTCCAGTCATCTAGAAAACATAATTTGTTAATATTTTGGTTTATAAACTATATCAGAATTCTTTTTCATATATACAGATAAAATCAATAAATCATAAAATAAACACCCTATACAAAAGAGTAAGTGAATCTCTCTTAAGTGAATTAAATGTCACTTAGTAATTTTTTGTCCAACACATTTTATGGACATTCCACACAATTTCAAGGAATAAAAATTGCCTAAAATAAGCCATTACAGAAGTTATTGTGACCAATATCGAATGTTTTAATCATATAGTGAGGAAATATGTGGGACTTGTCTGTCTAATGGCCAAGTATTCTGTTTTGTGATGGTTTTTTTTTATTTCTATGTAATTTTTTCCCTCTGCCAAAGGTAGCAAGCATGAAAAGAACAAATCACTTAGTAGACAAAGTATCCTGACTCAAATAGTTTGAAAACAGCCTTCAAAAGTTTGAAGTTTAAAGCTTTCAAATCTCTTGTGCAGTCTCTTTCTCTGCGTTAGTCAGAGTGCAAAGCAAAAGGTCAAACCCAGTCATTTCTGCTAGTGTTGAGTGATTTGGAGAATGAAATGTTAAATTCATTTTCACTTGAAATTTGAGACACGGAACAAAATGCTATTTCATTTTGCAACTAGAAGATAGTTATTGACAGTCTTCGATTTTGAAAGAGATCTGGGCCACGCCAGTGACGATCCTGAAATGCGTTCTGATCTGAGATCAAATATGTGCAGTCTGAACAGCTCTTCACACTGTAGAGGCCCTGAACCAAAGAGTCTGCTGCTCTCTGCTTTCATTTCTTTGAAAACCAGTTTTTCAAACCTTTGAAAGAAAGATTTTCACAGGCATATCTATCAAATCATTGTATTAGAAAATGCAGCTTGATCTCTGTCTGGATTCAATTATATAACTAAACCATAGAGAAAAATATG
The DNA here is from genome assembly GCA_026230045.1 of Corynorhinus townsendii. Lineage (NCBI taxonomy): Eukaryota > Metazoa > Chordata > Mammalia > Chiroptera > Vespertilionidae > Corynorhinus > Corynorhinus townsendii. The sequence continues at coordinate 104,134,173 of JAPDVU010000006.1, read as the reverse complement.
TTGTACAAGCATTTTCTGCATTAATATATTAGGGTTATTTTCTCTCAACTTTTGATATCTTTTATTACAAAAGTATTCAATTTAACAAAATTGAGTTATATGTTCACTTTTGAGTCATTGAATGGTTAAAACAAAACAAAACAAACAAACAAAAGTGACAGGGAAACTTCCTATATTCCATGAAGCCAAAGAGTATTAAATAGAGAAAATATATCATTGAAGAATCAAAACATAGACTGTCAATTTGACAAGGTAGAAAAATGAAGGAAGAATTGAAAAAAAATATATATATTTTTTAGTATAGTAAGATAGAAATGTGGCTAATCTACAGAATTTAATCTGAATGAAAGCCACTAAGAAGGAAACATCTTTCTGTCAAGATGTTTTCTAGCGGACAGTTTGGCATTTTTGTCACTTAAACTCCAATCTCAGGGGAAAACATGACCATCTTGAAGGAAAATGCTACATAATGATAAATAATGGCATCCAATTTTAGAAGAGTTAAATATGCTGTAATCTCAAATTTAGCTTTATTTATTCATTATTTTTTTCTTTATTGATTAAGGTATTACATATGTGTCCTTATCCGCTCATTGCCCCCCCACCCCATCACTCATGTCCTCACCCCCTGGTGTCTGTGTCCATTGGTTCCATGGTCGGCAAACTGCGGCTCGCGACCCACATACGGCTCTTTGGCCCCTTGAGTGTGGCTCTTCCACAAAATACCACGGCCTGGGTGAGTCTATTTTGAAGAATTGGCATTAGAAGAAGTTTAAGTTTAAAAAATTTGGCTTTCAAAAGAAATTTCAATTGTTGTACTGTTGATATTTGGCTCTGTTGACTAGTGAGTTTGCCGACCACTGGGTTATGCTTATATACATGCACACAAGTCCTTTGGTTGATCTCTCCCCTTCCCTCTACCTTCCCCTAGCTTCCCTCTGAGGTTTGGTGGTCTGATGGATGCTTCTCTGTCTCTGGATCTGTTTTTGTTCATCAGTTTACATTGTTCATTATATTCCACAAATGAGTGAGATCATGTGATATTTATCTTTCTCTGACTGGTTTATTTCGCTTAGCATAATGCTCTCCAGTTCCATCCATGTTTTTGCAAATGGTAAAAATTCCTTCTTTATTAATGGTGAGGCAGTCAATAAAGTTACAGTTTTTATAGGAACTTGATGTATAGTTTTTAATAAAATTATGTTAATGTATTATATTTATGTTTTAGCTACTACATGTAGCATGGGAGAGAAGAAAAAATGATTCTTACATGACTAGAAGTGTTTATATAAAAGCTATTCCACTATGCATTGAATGAGAAAGTATATTGGTATAAAAATATTAGTATTGAATAAGAAACAAGATCTCAATTCCAAATTATTTTTATAAGCTGTCCTAAATAAAAAATGCAAGAAAGGGATATAAAAGCAAGTTCAAATTCTATGTCAACAGCATCCAAGGAGAATGAAAAGGTAAAATGGATTTAGGAATTCTAAATATGGCCCTAGCTGGTTTTGCTCAGTGGATAGAGTGTTAGCCTGAGGACTGAAGGGTCCTGGGTTCGATTCCAGTCAAGAGCACATGCCTGGGTTGTGGGCTTGATACCCAGTAGGGGACGGACATGCAGGAGGCAGCCAATCAATGATTCTCTCTCATCATTGATGTTTCTTTCTCTCTCGCCTTCTCCCTTCCTCTCTGAAATCAATAAAAATATATTAAGAATTCCAAATGTAAAGTAAGTTGATTAGAATTTTTCAAGAGTATTCATAAGTTCAAAATATAAATAGGCATAATTTGAATGGTTCACTGTTCTCTGGATAGGGAAGAACTATCTAACCATGAAAGGAATGAGGGGAAATGCAATGAAATGCAATGAAAGGGTGTGATAAATTTGACTGCATAAAAATTGGAAACTCTTGGGCATCAAAGCACATCACAAATAAAAGTGAAAGAAAAATAAATTATGAAAAATATTTTCTAAAATTGTTGCTGATAAGACATTTAAAAACATATGAATTAGTAAGAGGAACAAGGACATACCACTTACTATTAATATAATTTTTTTACATTTTTGCTTATAATATTAATTAAATATTTATTTATCACAGAACCAAATTACATAATCAACTTGAGTCAGATTTATTTTAAGTAACTCTAAGCTCTTACCTGTTTCCTCTTTCTTTTGTTTTGAGAAATGATCTCTATATTTTCCCAATTATTTCTAGGCATATTTAAGTACTAGAGGCCCAGTGCATGAAATTCGTGTACGGGGGGGTGCGGGGGGTGCCTCTCAGCCCAGCCCACACCCTCTCCAATCCAGGACACCTCAGGGGATGTCCAACTGCCAGTTTAGGCCCGCTGGCTCCTAACTGCTCATCTGCATGCCTGCCTGATCACCCCTAAATGCCCCCCCTGCTGGCCTGGTCACCCCCAACTGCCCCCCCTACCAGCCTGGTTGCCCCTCTCTGCATGCCCCTGCCAACCTGGTCACCACTTACTGTCCCCCCTGCTGACCTGGTTGCCCCCAACTTGCCCCCCTGCTGGCCTGGTTGCCCCCAACTCCCCCCCCCCCCCGCCAGCCTGGTTCCCCCTCAGGGCCACCCCACCCGCTTGGTTGCCCATGCAGCATGCTGTTCAGTCATTTGGTCATCCTTCACTAACCACCTGCAGGCTTGGTTGCCCCACACAGCTTGCTGTTTGGCATTACTGTGAGGGTATCCTGATTAATTTGCATATTATCCTTTTATTAGTATAGATGCCAAATAATTACTTAGTGCCAAACAGTCTAGTTCCATTTCCAAAATTAATTTAACAGTTGATTCCTTGCATTATTATCATTATATGTTTCTATTATTTTTCTAAGTATGCCAAAATTAGGTTCTTAAGAATAGAGTTAACAGAGATTGTGTTTTGGTATGGACAAAGTAGAAACATTTAGTCATGTAGAACTAATATAGCACAAGAAAAATATTTTCTTTTGAAAACATATGCAAAGAGGTGCTTATTTCTTACCTGGAAAAAAAATTAACATTCAGCCTATTTGTCTCATATTCCTGAGTATTTGTTTACTGCAGTGTTTCTATATGTTTCTTTAGTGTGTGGCAAAATGGACTTTCTTGAAGCTAAAAAATCCAGTTCCAGGCCCTTTAACTGTCTCAGGTCTCTCTCTTATCAGGCCTGCAGAGGGCTCTAGCAGGTGTGCATGATTGTTTTTGTAAAATGTGCAGAAAAACCACTTCAAGTACAATCTGCCACCTTGTATCTGCTGCTCTGACCTCCTCTCTCATCTAGTGTTTGGTGTCTTTGGAGTTACAGTGACACTTTGTGAGAAACTCCCCAAGGGGACACTGAGTTTGGTGGGATGTGTTTCTGTGGTTCACAGTCACTTCTGTCTCAGAAGTTCTTGCTGGCTACCCAGTCTATATGGGCTTCCAGGACATCTCCTATGGTGTGGTCCCTACTGTACAGGTCAGAGCACAGGGCCAGTCCTACTGCAATATCTTCCCTGCATTTCTCCTTCCCCTGGAAATACGTGGAGAGTAGAAGAGAAAAACAATTTTAAAGCATGGAGCCTGGAAACAGTACGTGGACATTTCTTCTTTTCATTAGTAAGTTGAATTTTTAACTGGAGAATTGTATTCTCATCAATGCCTGATTAAAGTTTCTCTCCTGTCAGAAATATTTTGAATAATACAACATATGCAATTAGAAATGCTTCATATTTTTCCTTTCTGATAAAAATCACATTAAATAATTTTATAAGATTTTGCAAACTTCAACTTTTGCCTCAGTGTGAGCAAGTGTATATTTTATACCTTGACCTCTTCATAACCCCATAGCACCCTAGTATCTCTGAGGCATCCTCTCCTAATAGGTCCAGGTGAAATAGGATGCAAGCTTGCAACTGAAATAGCAAAATGGCCATAAAAAATAAGTGTCATTGGAAAATTTCATACACATATGCAGCAATGCATCAATATAGGAAGTATAAGACTAATTTGTTATGTATGTTGTTCAATACAGTGATGAAGCAACTCTAAAAAAAAACTGAATTGCTCCTGTATTATTTTTAGGTTAATTTTGTATATTTGCCAGAATTATTGATCATAACCAAATTCATAAAAATTACACATGTATTCTGAAGTTTATCAATTAATTTATTATATTCCTTTTTTGGAGGTTTCTATATTTCTGGTACTTGTCAATTTAAAATGTGATTTCATTTTAATTCTAAATAAATATTTGGTTGTTTTAACTTTTAGGTTTTTTTCTTCTTAAAGAGATATCAAGTTGCAATATAACCATTTAGTTAGGTGAATATCTTTCAGAATATTGCAAATAATAGCCAAGTGTTAGATTAATGAACGGGCATATGGTATTATGTAAAGATATAGGGAAAGAATTTAATATTCAGAGCTACCACAAAACATGTAAGTCCATTTATAAAGTGAATAACCCACAACTTTCATTTATAACAAACTAATATTATATTAAGTCTCCTGAATCCTGATAATTAATATATGTATGCTATACAAAGGAAGACACCAATATTAGCTTTGTTGATTCAATAGTTGAAAATTCCACCTATATAGTGTAAGTGACTGAGTATAAGGACTAAAAATGGTCAAGAGTGTGTGCTAGTTAATCATGGGAAGCAACCTTCTTCCTGCGCTCTAGACTCATCTATAATGTCACGTGATATCTTCACATGACGGTAACTAGGCATGTCTAGTTTTGTTTTGAATTCCACGGTGCCATCCAGTGCCTCCCGCAGCGTTCTCCAGAGCATTAAAAGTACCACCAGTGGTTCAAGATAAATACTAAGGAAAAGGCATTATTTCCTCCCTCTACCTCACCCTCCACACCCATATTCAATCCACCACTAAATCCTCTTAGTTCTAACTTCAAGATTTATTTCCAACACAACCACTTCTTTCTATCTTCATTGCTACCACCAGGCAAGTCACCATTACTTATTTTGTGAGTATTTTTGAAACTTTATTCACATAAAACCTAAAAGAACTTGAAAACATACATACTCTATAGCACATATCTGAGTTAACATTTTAAATATCCTATATAACAGAAGTGATATGCAAATTGACCATCACACCCTTGCACAAGATGGCCATCACAAGATGGCAGACAGGGGAGCAGTTAGGCATCGATCAGGCTGGCAGGGGAGTGATTAGTGGGTGATCAGGCTGGCAGGCAGAAGCGAGTAGGGGCAATCAGGTAGGCAGGCAGGTGAGCGGTTGGGAGCCAGCAGTCCCAGATTGTGAGAGGGATGTCTGACTTCTGGTTTAGGCTAAACCAGAAGTCGGACATCCCCTGAGGGGTCCCAGATTGGAGAGAGTGCAGGCTGGGCTGAGGGACAACCCTTATCCCATCTCATCAGTGCACAAATTTCATGCACCAGGTCTCTAGTTTTATTATAATTTTTTTTTTTTTTTTTTTTTGCTGGAAAGGACATAATGTTTGTAATATCATACATATTGCCTTTTAAAATAAATGTGTTATATGGAATCTAATAATAGTAATTTAATACCCAGCACCAACAACTAACAAAGTAATTAATGAAAAAATGATTTGTTAATGTTAGGAAATTTTACTGTGTATTTTCTTTCCTTAAATTTATATTTTCATTCAATTTTCCCTCAGAATTTTAAACCAATCTAAAATCACTTTTTTGATTAATATATAATATTTTTGCTAAAATATTATTATATTTAATTTTTAAATAATTTCCTGTGGTCACAAGGATTTTTTAAAAATCTATTTTGGCCCTGGCCAGTGTATCTCAGTAGGTTGGGTATCTTCTCATGCACCAAAAGGTTGTGGATTTGACTCCCAGTCAGGACACATGGCCAGTTTGCAGTCTCAGTTACTGGTAAGGGGTGTGCAGGAGGCAGCTGATAGATGTTCTCTCTCTCCCTCTTCATTCCTCTCTCTGTAAAAAAATGAAAATAAAAATAAAATCAATAAAAGTATTTTTAAATCTATTTTGGTCATATTATAATTATTGGTATACAAATTGGCCAAAATGTACTAGACAGTTTGACAGGAATTAAACACAAAATTTTATCTTAAATGCATATGTTAATGTTGTAACTGATGTTTTGTCTTCTTGGTTCATATGTACACAGATAAATGCTACTTAGTGTTAAAATGAAAAGGTTTTTTACCAATGCTCTTTTTAAATCACATTTTAGATGCAAACACTGTAAAATTTTTTCACATAAATAAGTGTATAGAAATTGAGAACAATTATATTAACATCACTAAATTCACTGAACTCCTGAATTGCATGGCAAAAACTATAAAGGGGTCTATAAGAGAATTTATACAGATTTATAAGTCACTCAGTTGAGTCCTTCTGCAGTTTTGTCAAAAATGACATTTGGAAATGACCTAATTTGCAAAAAGACTTTTATTCAGTTAATAAAATAATTTCAATTTTCAAAATCTGTATCAATATTTCAGATTGTTCTCCATTTGGTGCCTTAAAGAATTTACAAACTGAACAAGGCCCCAGGACAGGCTTCCATTTGGTAAAGAGGTAAACATTTGCAAAGAAGAAAGCCTTCTCAGGTAAATCAATGATAGGAAAAAAATGTAAATAATTTTTAAAATAATCCTTGCTTGCATACTTCTTGCAATGTCTAAGGGCACGCCAGATATATCTGTTGAAGATATCTGTTTTGTATCGTTGAAAATAGCCTTCACCCCAACCCTGTGCTTCCACGTCCTAATTTATTTTCATTTCACAAAGTAATCAGTGACCATTTCAAAATTCAAATCATATCTTGTCACACTCTGCTTTAAACACATCAGTGGCTTCTCTTTTTCAGCAAATAGTCTATTTCATGTTTCTGGAACAGGGCAAGTTCTGCTTCAAGTCTATGTCTTGTAGTTTTCTTCAGGTTGGATAACATTTTTTTCCAGTTTTTAGAAAGACTGCATCACAGTCATTCTTGAGATGTCATCTCAATGAAACCTTCTTTGGAAAATCTTTCATGACCTCCCCACCCAAAGTAGGGCTCCCATTTTTCTCTATCCCATTACAGTCTCCTTTCCTTTATCAAAGTTATCATAACCGGGGAGGGGGGGTGAGACAAAACTCTTGTTATGCATGTATTTACTTATACATTGGTTGTCACTCCTGCTAGACTATAAACCTTTTGAAAACCTAGAACTGCTAACCGGCACCATGCTCATAGTAGCACATAATAGATGCTCAATAAATATTTGAGATGGAATGAACTAGTTGTAGCTGTTTACCTAAAGATAAAAGCCAAGGGGAGAAACCAAGATGGCGGCATAAGTAAACACCTAAACTGCTGCCTCACACAACAATTTCAAAACTAAAACTAAAAGACAAAATGGACATTAAACAGAACCACAGGAAGGCTGGCTGAGTGGAAATTCTACAACTAGAAGGAAAGAGAAGAGCACACTGAGACTCAGAGGAACTGTGGAAGGCAGAGGTACCGAGGCATGCAAGCGAAAAGGGTGGACAACTGAGTAGGCAGCTGGCTTTCTCAAGCCAAAAGGAGACAAAAGCTCCTGACTGCACTGAACTCCAGTTCCGGGTGAGACTCTGGGGACCCAGACTCATTCGGGGAGAAACTGGACTGTCTGACAGCAGGCAGAACTTGAGGGCAGCTTTCTCTCAGAGGTGTTTGCAGTGATTACCACGGGACACTGAGACACAAGGGCCTATTAGGGCAGGGCTAATGGGAAACCAATGCTATCTGCTCCGCCCTGAGACTCCACCCCATCCAAGCTGAGCAAAGAGGCTTTTGCAAGTCTTGTCTCATAAGGGTGTCTCTGGCACAGAAGTTCTCCCAGCGTAGACACAGCTGATTCTCACAGCCAATTGGCCTGGAGGTCAATTCCTCCCAGTGATACCAACAACAATAAAGGCTTAACTACAAAAAGACTGCACACACAGTCCACAAAGGGGTGCACCAAGAGTGTCCACCTCAGGTAACTGGGGCAGCTGAGCCACTGGGCCCTATAGAACACCTACCACACAAAGCCACTCTATCAACTCAGGGAAGCAGCCAATATGTGGAGACAAAGAAACAGATAACAAATGAAAGAAATGGAGGAAAGCAAATGACTGGATATAGAGTTCAAAACCACGGTTATAAGGCTTTTCAAGAATTTTCTAGAAAAAGCCAATAAATTTAGGGAGACCCTCAAGGATATGAAAAAGAACCAACTAGAAATTAAATATACACTGACTGAAATAAAAAATATACAGAAATAACAGCAGACTAGAGGATCACAAGAATCAAGTCAAAGATTTGAAATACAAAGAAGCAAAACCAATCAACCAGAAAAGCAAAAAGAAAAAAAGATCCAAAAAAATGTAGATAGTGTAAGGCGCCTCTGGGATAACTTCAAGCATACCAACATCAGAATTATGAGGGTGCCAGAAGAAGCAAGAGAGCAAGATATTGAAAACCTATTTGAAGAAATAATGACTGAAAACTTCCTCCACCTGGTGAAAGAAATAGACTTGCCAGTCCAGAAAGCTCAGAGAACCCCAAACAAAAGGAATCCAAAGAGGACCACACCAAGACACATCATAATTAAAGTGCCAAGAGCAAAAGACAAAGAGAGAATATTAAAAGCAGCAAGAGAAAAACAGTTACCTACAAGGGAGCACCCATACGACTATCAGCTGATTTCTCAACAGAAACTATGAAGGCTAGACAGGAGTGGCAAGAAATATTCGAAGTGATGAACAGCAAGAACCTACAACCAAGATTACTCTCCCCAGCAAAGCTATCATTCAGAATTGAAGGGCAGATAAAGAGCTTCACAGATAAGAAAAAGCTAAAGGAGTTCATCACCACCAAACCAGTATTATATGAAATGCTGAAAGGTATTCTTTAAGAAGAGGAAAAAGAAATAGGTAAAGATAAAAATTATGAACAACAACTACATATCTATCAACAAGTGAATCTAAAAATCAAGTGAATAAAAAAATCTGATGAACAGAATAAACTGGTGAATATAATAGAATTGGGGGCATAGAAAGGGAGTGGACTGGGAAAGGAAGAGACTGGACAAAAATCGTACACCTATGGATGAGAACAGTGGAAGGAGGGGTAAGGGCAGAGGGTGGGGTGGGAACCAGGTGGAGGGGAACTATGAGGGGAAAAAGGAGGAACAATTGTAATAATCTGAACAATAAAGATTTATTAAATTAAAAAAATAATAAATAATACAATAAAAATAATAGCCAAAGTGAGAGGCATTATGTGTTTATTTGAGATTAAAAAAAGAATTATAATTCTGGGAAGCACTCATTCAGGCAGAAACCCAAACAGTATTCAAATTTTAGGATGAAGAAGGCAAAGTTTTTATGAGAAAGGGAAGGGGAATAATTACATGATAAGAAAATTTCTATTGGTTCTAATAAGCTAAGGAAGGAATTGCTACAAGTGTTAATAAGTTAAATTATTCTTTTTTTATTTTCTTTATTGATTAAGGTATCACATATTTGTCCTCATCCCCCATTCCCATCCCAAATCCCTCCCCACGCATGCCCCCACCCCCCTGTTGTCCGTGACCACTGGTTAGGCTTATATGCATGTATACAAGTCCTTTGGTTGATCTCTCCCCCTTAACCCCATCCTCTCTTACCTTCCCTCTGAGGTTTGACAGTCTGATCGATGCTTCCCTGTCTCTGGGTCTGTTTTTGTTCATCAGTTTATGTTGTTCATTATTTCCCCTAGATGAGTGAGATCATGTGATACTAGAAATACCCTTATAAGAACCGAAAATGAGACAAGCAATAATGGTTATGCTGAGAGGCAAATGAATCAGTCTGTAGTGAGTTTCTTTCTGGGCCAACAGTTCTTTTGAGTCCCAATTTCAATGTCAAACAGTTCCTTATGTGTACATGTCAGCAATGATATTTCAGTTCTGGATGGTGGACAAATGGTGGTAAATGCAGGTCCGACCTGGTGCTCAGTCTAAAAAATGTCCTTAATTTTCAGTCCTTGTAGTTGGAACAGCTGCTTTTCTGGTAGCTTTACCAACTGTTGTTTGGAATACAACGTTGGTTTGGCCCAATCCAAAGGTTATTTTGTCCAGTTTAAACATTCCAAAGGTTTGAGAAATAAGACATGCAAGGCGATTTCTTTGGGATGGAGGCTCATCCATTTTGAAATGAGTCCATTTATATAATTTTTTCATAGCCATACTTTGTATTCTAATGGATGAATGAGGGGGGATATGTAGAGCAAGGGAAGCTGCCAAATAGAGAAAGAAAATTGGTTTAGCCTTCCTGGTATATAGTCTCTGGAGGAGAATCACTTTCCAAATGTTTTGATCACCTGTGAATGCCTTTCTTTCATTGTACTCTGACTAGCTCTACACAACAAAGGTAAATGCCACACAAACATTGTGGGATTCTGTTTTACTTGTTAAATTCTTCTTAAGGATCTTAAGTGCTTTTTTTTAAAAAAAAAGTTGTATACAAACAAAGCTTAGTAAGTATAGATTTCATCCCTGTCACATGAACATTTAAATTAGTGTGGATAAATAAAATCTTCACATATATTTCTTGAAATATATACTAAATATTACTTATTTGTGAACTTTTAAAATGTTATTTTTGTCTAGGTCTGCCTACACTGACACAAATATATGCAAACTATATAATAAGTGATTGTCATTTTCTGATAGTGTATTTATACTATATTATCTGTAACTGTTACAAATTTATCAGATGACAATCATAGGAAATATTAATTCAGATTTTTTTCCTCTTAATTTTGAAAACAGCAAAGACCATCCTAATTTCCCATAAATCTTATGCCCATATTTGTTCAATACAAATGTGTATGAAGCTGAATTACTCATTGTAAAAAGCAAAGAATATCTTAATATAAAAGCTTACTAATGAGTATGTATGTTTTGTTATTGTTTTTGTTTCAAAATAATTGTATCATCAGTGAGCCATGAGCCTGACTTTCCAAACAGTAGTGATGACTAGTGGATTGGATATGAAGATAAAGAAAAATTAAATCTTAGAGGAAGAGCAGTTCCCTTCTTTATCTTCTTTTGAAATGTTCTTCAATGAATCTATCTACAGTGAAGTCTTAATTGTTTCTTCTAATATTTAAATGACTTTCAACTTGAATGTGTAGCTCTTTTCAACTCAAACTTTACACTGTTCCAACGAGGAAAAAGCTATGTGTTTTTAATGTTAAAGCATTCATTTTTCTTCATGTAAATAGTTTGAGGGAACTATTAGAATTAGAATTGTCTTACTCCTGCTTCCACAACTTCTGGAAGGAAAAATAAGGTAAAACATACAACAATCCTGGGAAGTGAAAGAGCAAGCTATCATACAGAAACTTTGAATAATGTAATAGCTACAATGCAGGTGGATTCCAATTAAAGAGTCTCCTTAGCTCATTTGGAAAGAAATTTCTCAAAAAATTAATATGGCCTTGGAAGCAAAGAAAAAAATTAAGGGACTTTCTTGATTCCAGAATCATGCCTTGTCTTGGAGGAGTCAGAAAATGAAAGCAGAACAGGATTCAGAAGTTTTACTGGTATGTTTCAGTCAACCTAACTGTCTTTGTCATGGTACTGGACTTGCCCCCATCTCTGTAGTTATGTAGAACAGACCATTGTAACCTAGGAAGTCTTCTTACCTAATCTAATTTAGGTCAATTGTTTCTTCCCCAGGATTCATGAACATAGATTTGGGAGCTGTAGGTGCTCAGGTGTTCTCCATGTGCAGAAAGCCTTTCTCTAACAAGAAAGAAGTAGACAATGTGTAGAGACCCACAATAAGAGAAAGGGAGATCCAAGACCGTATTTAATTTCCTCCTTTCAGCTCTTCTTGGGATCCAGCTGTATCCTTGATCTTTCCAAGTTTAGTTGCACCAAAGTCTTCCAACAAATGTCTTCCACTTCAGTTTTGACAATATGTTGGTTTAACTGTAATTTATGTCACCTAACTGACACAAAAGGACTAGCCAGTGAAAATAACAGAAGACAGCAAGAATAGGCAAATCCCTAGGGCAGCTTCAAGCGCCGCCCGCACTAAATAGAAAAATTTTAGTGGTAGCAGAAGCTAATCCCCATGGTGCTGTGGACAGAAGTTAGTTCTGTACTACATTGATGACCATACAGTTTGTTTTTTCTTTTGTATTTTCTAGGATAAATAAATAAATAAGCAATGGAAATACATTAGAAAAGTGCTATATTACAGGAAACACAGAATGACATTGGAAAATTAAAAAAAAAAAATAAAAACAGGCAGAGGGAAGCAAATGGCAGGCATGGAACAGGAAGAGTATTCCCCAGAGAAAGAATATCATGAGTGATTGCTTATAAGTGACACCATTAAGTATAGCAGAATTAGAACTAGAAAAGGGGGGAAATATATAATAGACCTGAGCAAATAAGCAGGGAATCAAACTCAGGAAAAACTACATAATTTTTTTTTTTTAAGTATAGGCTTTGCCCAGCTGGAGTGGCTCAGTGGTTGAGCATTGACCTATGAACCAGGAGATCATAGTTCAATTACTGGTCAGGGCACATGTCCTGGTTTCAGGCTCAGTCTCCAGTAGGGAGCATGAAGGCGACAGTCAATCAATGATTCCCTCTCATCATTGATGTTTCTGTCTCTCTCTCCCTCTCTACGAAATCAATAAAAATATATATTTTAAAAAGTGTAGGCTTTATTTGAAGGTTGATAAGCAGATGTCCTTTTTTATATAAGAAGTAACATTATGGGATTTTGTTCTAAAAACTAACTTCATATACTGTGGAGAAAATGAATTGAAGGTGGTCAAGAGTAGAGAGTGAGAATAATTAAGAGATTATCACTGTCACCCAGTTAAAATGACCATAGAAGTTAAATTGACAGAATTTAGAAATTGCTATTTTGAAGGAGTGACAAAGAGGGATGAGTGAAAATGACCAACTGGTTAGTGGACTTCACTCTGATGGAGGATAAAGTAGAGGAGATGATTTGGAGAAAGATACTAGTAAACGTTTCAAAATTAAATGTGTTGATTTTGAGATGTGAGTGAGCATGGAAGTTCAAATATCCAATTTGTGAGATAGTAATTTCATACTCTAGAGAAATAGTCTTACAAAGCTATATTATATTTAACACTAGAGGCCCAGTGCATGAAAATTCATGTACTGGATGGGGGGTCCGTCAGCTCGGCCTGCCCCCTCTCACAGTTCGAGAGCCCTCAAGGGCAGGAGGTGACCCAGCAATCAGGGGAAGGTGACAGTCCCATCATACCTTTACTGCTGCCACTGCCGGCAGTGCAAGCCTCAGCCGGCCCTGGTTACCTGAGCCTCAGGTGGCCCTGGTGGCTGGGCAGCTGCCATCTGAAGCTTGCCTGTACCTCAAACCCACCCTGGCCAGCTGGCCAAAGCCATCTGAGGTTTGCCTGTGCCTCGGGCCAGCCCTGGGTGGCTGGGGGGCTGAAGGCAGGTCTGGCTGCACTGTGCGCCTGCCAGCCCCCCAGTGGGGCTAAAAGGACTGGAGGACTCCAGCAGGGCTGAAGGAACTGGGCACCGCCATCTTGTGGCTATGGGTGCTGCCATCTTTGTGATGGCATGATGGTCAATTTGCATTTTATCTCTTTATTATATAAGATAGTTCTTAGCAAGAGAAAGAAGACACAGAGTTATTCATGAGTTAAAAAAAAAAAAAACTTGATTAGGTACATTGGGTCTGGAATTGTACACATAATTACACAAAAATTAAAAGAAATTTAAAAGTCTCCTCAATAAAATCTTCCAAGTTTCTGCTTTCCTCCTTACTCTCCTAAAATGGAAAAGCAAATAAGACTTCTAATTAAAATTTAAGAATCACTTTCAATATTATTCAAATGTAAATTGAAAAGACCTCAGAAAAATTCAGCAACCTACTTTATGAAAACAATACACTTGTCTAAGATAACACTCCATCAATTTTAAGAATAAGTAAACAGAAGCAACAGCATACATACACAAACAAAATCTGTATACATCTATGTAAATATCCCATAGCAATAACAACACACACACACACACACACACATATATATAATAAAAGCATAATATGCTACTTAGACCAGATAGCTGAACAACCTTCCGGATGCCCTTCCAGACAATCATTCAGATGAAGCCGGGACTGCGAGGGCTGAACCCCTTGCATAAATTTTGTGCATTGGGCTTCTCATATATATATATATATAAAATATAAAAGAGACACTATAGAAAGCAAAAGTAAATTTCAGGTAGCATCTACTTTGTAATCTTGATAAAATACAATTATTGTGAAATAAGGAAAAAAGAGGAGAAAGAAAACAGAAATAGGAGACTAATATAGAATTGGATTATGAGAAACCAGATTTTTAAATGCATATAAGATATTTACGGAATATTTTGAAAGAAGAACATGATATCAGAATTTTAAAATACAATTGAAATAATAAGTAGCAGAATTATAAAAGTTGACAATCTTAGCAGAAATATGGAGGAGAGTCTTAAAAATACCTTTCAGCACACCAGTGGTAACGACTGGATGCTGAATAGCTAATATGCAGATGCCCAGTGCTTCTAAATAACAAATGAAAATGCCGTCCTATCAAAATGCATGGTAGAAGCAAACTATCATGAACTGCATTAAGAACTGGGTTTACAGCTTCCCATACAATACCTGGATGAATGGTCAAAATCTAAATATATTCTGGATAAACACTAATATATCAAAGAAAAGAAACAATATTATTAGGATAATATTGTTTGGAGTAATATAGATGGGAAAACAAAGCAAAGTAAGACTCAGGCATGAGAAAGCTTATGGTCTATGGACATCAAAGCATAAACTCTATAGAAAAGATCTAAACTAATTTTCTGAAAAATAGAAATAAAATTTGTCTAGGATGATTTTAATATAAAGAGAACAAAAAAGAGGATCTTAAAGTGATAAAAAATAAAGTATGATATATTTGACTAGGAGCCCAGTGTATGAATCCATGCACCTTGAAAGGAACTGTGGACCACAAGGCTGTGGTGGGTACAGGGGTAGGTCTCAGCCCATCCTCCTTGCCCCTACCCAGCCCCTTACACCATGGCCCCCAGTCTCCTGTCTGCCAGCAACCCCGCTCCCGCTGCTGCTGCTCCACACACTGACTGTGCAGAGCAATTGGGGCCTGTGCCAGCAGTGGATGGGAGAGGGGCCGGCACTGTCAGCAGGTGTGAGCTGTGGCTGCTACCCCGATGATTGCCCCTGAGGGCTTCTCCACCTCCCCCTGCTCCTGAGGGGCAATCAGGGCAGCAGCCACTGCTCACACCTACTGATGGTGCCAAGCAATCGGGACCAGAGCCATGTGCTGGCAGTGGGTGCGAGCAGCAGCTCCAGTGCTGGCTGCAGGTGCGAGCTCTAGGTGGGACTGTGGTGCATAGGTGTAAAGAATTTTCAGTAACCACCAGAGGCTCGCCCCGATGACAGTGACAAGCACCCCATCTTGGTCTGGAACCCCCGCTCACCTGCTCCACCATCCCACCAAGGCCAATGCCCACCATGTTCCACACTCTGCCACCTGCTGCCCATGCCCACCATGTTCCGCGTGCACCCTTTGGTGGTCAGCACACATTATAGCGACCAGTTGTTCAGTTGTTCAGCCATTCAGTCTATTTGCATATTAGCCTTTTATTATATAGGATAGAAGAAATAGTGCTATTAGCATACCATGAGCTCTTAAGAATGAATTTAGCCCTAGCTGGTTTTGCTCAGTAGATAGAGCACTGGACTGCAGACTGGAAGGTCCCAGATTCAATTCCAGTGAAGAGCACATGTTCGGGTTGTGGGCTCAATCTCCAGTAGGGGGAGTGCAGGAGGCAGCCAATCAATGATACGCTCTCATCATTGATGTTTCTATCTCTCCTTCTCCCTTCCTCTCTGAAATCAATAAAAATATATATAAAAAAGAATGAATTTAAAAATAAATATCCTTCTGGAACAAAAAGACCAATTAAAGCAATGAGACTAAAGCATTGTTTTGCTGTGTTCTGGGTTCTTTTTAATTGTATTTTTCAGATTTCAGAGATGATAAAGAATCATAACACTCGGTATATATATTAAGAAACAAGCCCTTGCACACACACTATTTAGGGATAAGAAATAAAGAAAAGTTTACAAAAGCTGTTTTGCAATATGTATCTCTGGTTTCAAAACTATATATACACACTAGCCCATAATTTCCATTTTGAAGGGGTAAAAATAATGAAACTAAAATTAGAGTATTTTATTTTAAAATGTGATTTGTGTATAAGATTAGTAGAAAATCTGGAAATTGACTTGCCAAAACATTTACAACTTTATTTCTAGAGTGTGGAATTATTGGTTATTTAATTTCATTCTTCATATTTTCTTATATTTTGGAATCTGTTATAACAATCATATATTTATGTTATATTAGAAAAATAATTAATATCTTTAGAACTTTTAATTGTTTTGAGACATGCAACTTGATTTCCTTTCTCTTCATTTTTTTAAATGCCTTGTTATACAATGCTCAAGTATTTACTTACTTGCATGACTACATAATTATACAATAATTTTTGATTCATACAAGATTAAGCCAAAAATATCCAAGTGTTTTGACTATTAGAAAGAAATTTTTAAAACCATATTTTAAAAAAAAAGGTGATGTCCTAATAAAATGAAGATCTAACTTATTTAAGTAACCAGTCAATAGATGTGACCTGCATATTCTGGTATTCTGGGTATTTGAATACATGTAAAAATAAATATTTAGTAACAATATTGTTTAGATTGTTGTTTCTAAACTGTGAGAATCATATGAAATTCACTCATGATTCTTTTCTCCCCTCTTTACCCATTAAAAGACTTGAAAAATCCCCTGACTCTGAACTCAGAAAAATGAGCTAGCTTATGGGATATGGTGAAAACTTCTGAGTTGCCCCTCTCCCTGTTATTTGGAATGGCAATGGAGTTTAGAGAAATTCAGATGTCACTTGATCAGTTCTAAATCCCCTCCTCAGTAATCCAGTGGTGGCCTATACTCGTGGAGCTAGGGTGTTATACAGATTCCAAAACTCAATTCTAAATTTCTAAGAGAGGGGGGCAGGGGAGAAAAAAAATAAGAAAAAGAGAGGTGGAGAAAGAATTCCTGTGATTGATGTTCCTTCTCTGCTTTACTAGTTCTCTTGCTGACAGAAGTTAGATATGCTTCTATTGGAAGCTAAGTCCCCACAGGCAATATGATATACCTGAGGGGAAAACATTTCCCAGGAGATTAATTTGCCATAACCACACTAAGGCAAGTTAGAAAGTTTTAAGGAAAAGGTTCGTGAATGTCAAGGCCTGCCTTAACACAAGGATTGTCTCACCGAACCACTCCCACAGAAGCACTAAACCACAAGCCTGAAACTTCTATCAAAGCTTAATGAGCCACAGGCTGCTTCTGCAGACCAGAGGATTTGAAGTCAAAATGACAGATTCATGCCACCTTGTCAGTATCACCCATTCTAAAGCCAGGCTGGATACTTACAAATGATTTCTCAGCATTGTCATCAATGATTAATACAAAGGAGACTCTACAAAGAAGCACCATGATCATATGGAAGCAAATAAGTCAGTCATGGGCTTGGATCCTAGGACCTGCCACAGACTAGATGAGGTATTGTTATGACTTATATCCACATGGTTTTTCAGAATCATTCAATTGTTTTATAAAAATAGTAACTTTCAGTAAGTTGAAGGTAGGTGGGATTTTCCTGCCCCTTCCAATGTTACTATTAGGTGGCATGTTTCAATGAAAAAAGTCACAGACTAAATTCTATGAGGCATAAAATATTTATCACTAAGCAGACAATAAAGCAGCCATTCAACTTATTATGCAGTTCAACCAAGCCCAGTTCTCTGAACTTTTAGCTGATATGATAGCACACTGCAGAAAAATTTTCCCAAGACAGCTGTAAAAATAAGCTAATGGCAGAATTTTACTTTTTCCCTCTGAGGAGTCCTACATGTCTAAAAGCAGGGGGAAGGAGACCTAAGCCCTGAGTGTCATTTTGAGTGGTTCGTAGTACTGAGCTCACTGTATTTTCATACCCTACTGATTGAATGCAAGGCCAGTGATGCCTGCCCAGTATAAGTAGTCAATCTACCTATCTTCAACACCACGCTTTCACCATTGAAAAGTAATGTCTAGCATTTTATGCTCCTCAATAACCATTTAAGGTTTGGGGAATCAAAATTTAAAAAACAAAAACAAAAAAACAGGTTTGGAGCAGCTTATCCTAGAGTGTGAACATATGTGTGTTTTTTTATTGTTATTGTTTGTGTTGGTGATTGTTGTTCTTTTTCAGAATGCAAACTAATCAAGCATTTTTTAAAATGTTAACTAGTTACCTGGAATGTGTATTTCTGACGAGAATACTTAAAATGTTAATAAAATACTACTCTAGTGTAAACTGAAATAAAAATGTACACCATACTGTCTATGTTGAGGCATTTTAATTAGACCATAAAACAATCATCTTGGCTCACAAACTCTTCAAATATTGATTACTTTATCTTTAAATCTAACACTCTAAAATATCCAGTGGAGGTAGAGACTATACATGTATCTTAAATAGGAACTCACCTTTTTGCTTTATGTGTTTGGAAATATCTGACATGTTCCCAAACACATAAAGTAGATTCTATGGAAGGAATGCTTTATCTTTTATTAAGTACCCACTCGGTGACAATCTTTATCACAAACCAGCAATGTAGGCCTTGTTATTCCCCTTGTTCGCTCTGAAGATCCCCACCGTGTGCATCATGTCTGTCCTGATCTGTGTCTCAGATCTCTTCTTTAAGGTCCATCATTGTTCCGTATTGCCGGGAAGAGCTGGCTTTGGAAGTTTCAGTCTTCAACTGCAGTGACCAAGGTGATTATTGCCTCCAATCCTTTGTAGCAAGAGGCAAGGACTGCAGTAGTCATTATGAGCCAAGAGGAATATAATTAGGAGGTAAGCACTGGTGTGTGTGTGTGTGTGTGTGTGTGTGTGTGTGTGTGTGTGTGTGTGTGTGTGTTTATTGTTAATATAACCTAGTACAATTAGAGAATATTCTAGGGCACAATTCAGGCCAGGATTCCCACCTCTCTGGAGATACACTAAATGACTTGCAAATTGTCCTGTGTTTTTGTTTCTTATTTTATTTTTCTAATCATTTGGGGAATGCAGAGCTGCAATGTTAGTGGAACTTAGAAAAGTTTAAAGGCTTACGCTTTACTCAATACTTTAATGTTACCTTTAATAAGTAAGATGTAGTTTAAAAAGACAACAAAATGAAGAAAACTTAAAAGATCTTTAAAAGTGGACATTTCTCCTCATACTCTAAGTCAGTGGTCAGCAAGCTGTGGCTCGCGAGCCGCGGTTTGCCGCTCTGATGACTAATGAGTTTGCCGACCACTGCTCTAAGTAATGACTGGGACCCTGCGAAAGCAAAATGCAATATTAGTCAATTAACTAATTGGCTAATTAATTCCAGATTCTGATAAAAATCAGAAATTTTTATTTTCAGATATTTACTAAGTTAAATTTTATTATAAAAGATCTATCTTATTGAATATTCTGTACTTACTTGAAATTGGAGGAAGACTAAATAAATCAAGGGAGACCCTGAGGAAACATATACAATGTTTTCATGACAAGAAGTATCTCACACTTTTTCCAAGGTAATTCCACTTCTTCTCACCCTCTGTACTACACAGAAGCAAAGGGGAAAAATCAAGGATATATAACTGGATTTGGCTTCACAGATACACCATCTGTGTTTCTCTGTTCTTTCCAATTTTGGCAGCATCATGAGGCTCAGATTCTTGAATCTGTGTTGCCAGAGCAAATTGTGCAGGTGTGGGCTCCCTGCATGCACACACTTCCTTACCCTTAGCTGTTTCTTACAAAAAAGAACCCACAGCAAGTTGTCATCCAAGTGCTGCCCTCATCAGCTTTGAAAACCTGGGGACTACTGTATTCCTGATGCCATTGTTTCCCCCAGTGTCAACAGGCATATATTGACAACGAAATCAATGATTGAGGACTGTAATGACTTCTTCATTGACTGTCATGCCACACTGAGGGGTTCTGATTACTCACAGTAAATATGGAAACCCACTGATAACTCCCTAGAAACTCATCACCTATGTCTGACCCTTCCATGATGTCAGAAAAGCAACAGCCCAAAAAGTGTGTATATGCTCTCACTGGGAGGTCACCTTAGCTTAGAAAAGAAGTCAGCTTTGAACCTGACATTTTACTGAAGTATTTCTTCTGATGATTCATTGGAATATAAAGTGCCATTGAGAAGATAGGTATAACACAGCAGGCTTTTTTTTCCCCCTCCATCTGCCTCTTAGGAAAGGGCACCATTTTCATAGCCCAACTCCTTCATTGTTTGTTTTTGCTACTGTTTTGATTGAGGTGGCCCCAGACCAGGCATCAGGACGTGAGCTGGGAGTCAGGAAACCGTAGTTCCTGTCCTGGCTCTGCCCCGGCCCCTTAACAACTTGCTCATATTTCACCACACAACTTGCACCTCTAGCAGATGAAAATGCCCCCATCTCCCAGAAAAGTTATCGGAATTCATGAGAGATCTTTGATGTCCTCTTCAGAGAGTTCAGGTCTGTACTGAAAAGATAAAATGTATCCCATTTGGAGAGAAACAGAAGAAAGCAATGGATTTGAACTTGGAAAATGTATTAAAAGTCAGAGACAGCGACAGAAAAGCAGAACTCTACCGCTGGCAGCCGGAATGAGGGAAAAGGCTCACATTCCCCAATGAAACAAAGAATTGCTTGAAGTGCTTTAATACAATGCCTCTAGGGTCTGTATCATATTTCACTTGCATAATAAACTGTAAAGCATTTACGTTAA
The DNA here is from genome assembly GCA_026230045.1 of Corynorhinus townsendii. Classification (NCBI taxonomy): domain Eukaryota; kingdom Metazoa; phylum Chordata; class Mammalia; order Chiroptera; family Vespertilionidae; genus Corynorhinus; species Corynorhinus townsendii. The sequence goes on along the minus strand of JAPDVU010000006.1, from coordinate 104,113,236 downwards.
ACGTAGTGCCAGGTTATTGTTGTTGTTTTTTTCCTTCCTCCCCCATCCTTCACAAAATAAAACATCAGCATTCATTTACAGATCTGTATTTTATCACACTTCCAATATTTATTTGATCATTTTCTTTAAAAAAGATAATATAAGCTCCCACTCAGAGATCACTTTCATATTTAAGCCTCTAATTCTATTACAAAGCATAAACTTTTCCTCCTCTGTCATTTTTTTTTTCAAAATGGGGCTCATTAGATTTTATTTACTGTGTTAGTTTACTTATTTCCTGAAATTTGATTTTATAATTCGTGTCCCTTCTGGACGTCGTGAAAATGCAACTTTTGACCTTCCTTTCCCAAAGCTTTTCTAAGATGGGGAGCCAACCATGTGTGATGGATGGTTTCGATGGCAGTGAATCTCAGAAGCTTGCACACAGGGTGGTCAAGGTAAATATGGAAATTTAATTCAGTTCTAGGATTCAAATATGTCAAGTTATAGGTATGTGACTATGTTTGCAGCGGGGGGGGGGGGGGCGGGGGGGCGAGGGGGCGGGTTTAGTTAGTATAATTCCATTCTGCTATTTGGAAAGAATGTAGTACAAAACTGTGTTTTTGACCCAGACTACAGTGCCCTAAAAAATAAAATACTTAGCAAGTTTCCCATTAAATTTAACTCTCTAAGATGCCCTGGCAAACAAAACAGACTTCAAAGCGAACTACTACAGCTTTCCCCCAACTTTGCCAATTCACTTTACAGGCAGCCGGATACTTTGAACTTTTAATTTCATTTAAAAAGCTTAATTGGGAGTATCAAAACCATTCCTGAATTAACATCACCCACCTATAAATTGTAGCTGAATATTGTGATTAGGTCACAAAAAAATCACGAAGTATCGCTCTTTGAAGTCTGATTGTTATTCCTCCTCAATCAGTAGGACGTGACAGGGCCACACTGGGTCCCTTGCTCACCTTTGCCTCCCTGGCCAGGTTCTTAGCACAGCTTCCTACACAGGTAAGGCTAAAGGGCACTTCCTTGTATTCTTCTGCTAAGGAGTGCACATCATGTTTTAATAGTAAAACTGCAAAATAGGTTTGCTACCTGCAAATCACACAAGTAAACCACAAATATATGTTCTTAGAAATGAATGTGCTCCCTCGCTATCTATTTATCTGTGTCCATCTCATTAACTTGCAAATATTATCTATCCTGCCTCTGAAATATAAACATTTTTACTTGACTTGAGATTCCATAAGTCATGATTTAAAACAAAACAAAAATATCTTAGCCTATTACTTCTACACTTGGATACTGTGCTCTTACTCTTCTCTTACATGCCCTCCTCCTCACTCCCAAAGGAGCACACACAGACTAACAAAAACTGGGCTCTGCTTCTCCGTTATCATTGCCTTTGTCCTGAAGATTCTGCTAGCATTTCAAGTATCTGATTATTCAACTAGATCACTGATTTGATATAGTTAATAATTCAAAGATGGAAGAGTGTTGAAAATTACGCATTGCAAGCATGGAATATCCAGGGGTTCTCTACTAAAGGCCCACCATAAGAATGTGGATTTCATTTTTCAGAGATATTTTTAAGAGAAACTTAAACCTGAGTATAAAATCACTGGCAGTTAGGATAATCGTTCAAATGCCCGATCTAGACACTTTATAAAATGGTCTGTCCAAGAGAGTTTAGGTGAAATCTTGTCTGGAGGTTGTGGAATGAACAGAAAAATCTCTTAAAGTCCCACAGAGTCCTTTGATTCTACATTAAGCAGGCCCTAGACCACACACAGGCACTTTTTATAACATCGCTTCTTTGAATATTTGTTTTCTTTATAGAACAGATGGGAAGACGAAGAAAAAGTCCTATTTATCGTAACAGTTTTATAAATGAAAATCATTTTACAATAAAGATACAATTACTACAATAAGAGATAAAATATTCCTATTTATCAACTTGACATTGAATTCAATCCAAAAGTAAAGAATAAAGAATAAGAAAGGTTTAAGGTTTCTGCCTTTTTTGTTGTTGTTGTTAGAATATTTATCTTCTAAGTCCCTACAGCAGGAGAGAACACTTTTCTTCCTCCGGTCAGGGTAGTGCAAGTATGTTCCTCATGTTTAGTCTGTACCATTGCAGATTTTATGGTCTGGTTTTGACTCACAAGGATAAGTCCAAATAAGGAATCATGAGAATTTATAAGCTCAGTGCTGTGGAACAAACACGTGTTACATCCAGGCAAAGGAAACAAAGTAGAGAATTTCCTTAAAATGATGAATTCATGGCTGTGCTATTTCTGTGGTCCAGGAATGATTTGTAAATAAGTCTAGGAATGAGTATAATGAGTTCCTTTCTACATCTTTGTAAGGAAGAAGAAGCGATGATGTCTTACTGAGAGCCTTCTTCACAAATGTGGAACATTTTGAGAAGGGCTTTTCTAAGCACACAGCTTTATGAGAAATTAACTTCTGTATTCTAGAGTAAGGATAGACAGTACTTCTATTATGATAAACTAAAAAATGTGTTGTTGTTGTTTTATCCAAACAGCATTTTTGCTAAGCAAATTCATTACAAAGACTACAATGAAGAAAAGTAAGCTTAACTTAGATGTTGCCACACCCACTTCAGAAAATTTTATTCAGAAATATTCATGCTGATTTTCTTCCCCCAGAACAATCTCACTGTACTTCAATTACCTAAGGTTACAATAAGTACACATCTCCTTTTTAACCTGATGTTTCTATACTACCTGTGAGTCACTAGTCTCTCAGTAATTCAAGTCATCTGAGAGTGATTGTTTTAACAAGATATAAACTATATTAGCATTAACTAATGAGTATATAAAAATAATTATTATTGTTATTGATAAAAATAACAAAGAATATAATTGATTGAACCCTTATCATGGGGCAGGTATTTTGCTAGGTATTTTATCAACATTATTGCATTCAAGTCAAAGTCTAAGCCTGCGAGATAGAAGTTACTGTCTGCATCTGACCTTGACCGAACTTTGTTCCCTGTTTCTATTATTCTATCTTTTTAATCCTCTTATCCTCTTCATAGCCAGCATTGTGAACATAATCATTTCACTACTGCCTTTCTTTCCTTTCCCCATTTTCACTCCTTAGCCCAGTTTAGTTTTGTTTCTACCACCAATACTCCACTGAAATTTTTCTGGCTGATGTTACCAATAACTTACTGGTTGATGGTCTAATGACTGCTTCTCCCACCTTGTCTAACTGAACTTACCTCCCGCATTTGGCATGTTGTCCACCTTCTGTTCATCCGTCTCCTTCCCTGTTCATGAGCTCCTTCCTTAAACTCCAAAACAGCACCCTCTCCTGGTATTTCCTCTGTGTCTTAAACTCAGTCTACTCTTTCATCTTATTTTTAGACCCTCTTCCTCAAACTCTTTTACAAACTCTTCCTCAGTGATTTCACCCATTGTTTCAACTACCAAACTGAAAATATATAAATCTTTATTTCTAGTCTAGTCTTTCCTTTCCAGTTCTATATCCATATTTGAGAAGGCCTTCTTGATTTGGCCACATATTTTTTCATAATTACCTTAAACTTAACCCATTTCCATAGAATGCATTATTACTGCTTTCTTCCTAACCCAGACATCCTGAGTTCCCTACCTCAGTGAATGAGTTCCAACAGGCTCTGGATGTGCAGCCTAAGATATGTTTCATTGAGACAAACTTTCCAAAAACAGAAAACAAGAACACGGTCTCAGCTATAGAAACAAAAACATATGCCACACATTTTGGAGAGTACCCACAGATCAGGATTTTGTTTCTCAGGGTACCTGAGTTGTGGGCCAAAATCAGCTCTACAACAGAAAGATGAATTTTCAGAATAGCCAGCATCTAAAAACACAACAATGAAAAAGGAGTCTTTAGTCAATCGGAATTAAAGAGAATCACGTATATTAGAAAACTAGAATCAAAACTGAGAGCAAGCTAGTAAAATATATTGGTCATGAAAAGACTTTAACACAAATTATTTTGATTAGGAAATGCGTTTTGTACAGTGAAATTAATTTGTGTTTCAATGAAAAGATTGTTTTATGAATGATATTCTCAGATAACCCTGAAATAAATGTATACTCTCATTATACTGTTAAGAATAAAATATTTATGTTTTTCATTGTCAGAGCAGCCTTAATTCAGCTGGCTTTTATTTCATAGAGCTTACTTTTTATTAGCCACCTGCTTTGAACCTCATCTGTCAATAATAGTGTTGAAGTGCTATTGTGTTGAGAGCTCTGGTTTTTCACAGTACTGTCTTGGTACATACACAACACATGCATGAGCTATATAAATATATACAAAATACTTAACCTTTTCTGTGTCTTTTTTTCAGAAATTAGCAGTTGAAAAGTGTGACAGTATTACAAGTCAAATTAAATTTGTGGATCATTTATGCCAATTCCATTACTTTGTATAACACAATACAACCATTTGAGTTGCAAAATTTCATTTAGGGTTCTTCCCCAGTGAAATAATAACAATAAAATAATAATAAGAGCGAAAGCTCAGATAGAGCTTACTATGTAGCAAACCCTCTTAACTCTTTACAAGCATTCATTCATTTAAAATGTATTCATGGACATTGAAATCTATGTTGGTGGTTACTATTATCATCTCCAGACGAGGAAATTGAATGATAGAGTATGTACGCAACTTTCCCAAACTCACACAGTGGCAGGGCCGGGATTCAAACACCAGGCAGTCTGGCTTCCGAATGCATGTTTTAAATACTACACTCTGCTGGTTCTCAAGCTTTAAGTGGAATGTCTATTATGGAGTGTGAAAGCTACTTTTCATTTTTATGGACCCTATCCACATTCACATAATGAAGAGAACAAGAATGGATTGAAAGTTTATGATAAATGGTTGTTATTTTACTGTCAGTGAACCAAATTCCAATTCCAACACTAGAAGCCACTGGCCTGTTTCTAATAAAAACAGAATTCAAAATAAAGCATAAATCACCAAAAACTCTTATAAAGCACTTCATTAACATCAGCATCTAAAGGAATATAGCCTCTATATTTGCAAGAGACAATAAGAGAAATAAAATATATACCCAGATCACCTTGGCATAAAATTCTAAAACCTGATAAAATGTCTATGGTGACAAATAATCTCTGGGAAATTGAAAAGCAATTATTACCTTCTCTGTTGGCAGGCAGGAAAACGGAGGTACTGTTAAATGGTGCACAAAAGAGATTAGTATGTTTATTGAGACTATTCTAAATTGAATAGAAAGGTAACACACGTTTTCTGTATGAGCATTCACACAGTTCTTTAAGGTAACACACGTTTTCTGTATGAGCATTCACACAGTTCTTTAAGGGAAATGGAAAAGCTGTAGTTTGTGCAGCTGGAATAAATCTTGTGATAGCTAGTGCTGTTTACCCAAATACATGGTAGAGTTGTGCTGCTTACTTTTTTCTTTTTTTTAACATTTGTATTGATTTCAGAGAGGAGGGGAGAGGGAGAGAGAGATAGAAACATCAATGATGAGAGAGAATCATTGACTGGCTGCCTCCTGCATACTCCCCACTGGGGATCTAGGCCGCAACCTGGGCATGTGCCCTGACCGGGAATGGAATCTTGACCTCCTGGTTCATAGGTGGACACTCAACTACTGAGCCATGCTGGCGGGGCTGCACTGCTTATTTTTATTTTATTTGGGGAGATTATGTGCCATGTGTCACTTCTGGGGACAGGTAAGAGCCCTTTCCTTTCTCTGCTACACCAACCCCAGATGGCACCTCAAGGGCCTGTTTGCCAGGCTGAGACCTCCTGTGACATGATGGTAGAGCATTGTGGTCCACCAGTACCTCATGAATGAGAAATACATTTTAGTTGTTTTAATCTTCTAGGATTTAGGATTTTACTGCTGGTGATGTTACTTCATCACGCCTAATCATTCTAACAAACATAAATTTACCTCCATAAAATCAGGTTGGAAGGGGGAAAATGTTCCTTTGTTTTCTTCAACTGAACCACGATCTAGAAATTAGCTTGTAGTCTCTTTTCATTGGGTTGGCAGTAAACTTAATGTTATTCTATATTGAAGTCCATTCCCATTACCTACATTTTACTAATATTCTGATACTTTATATAGCACTATACTTACATCTATTGATTCAGGGAATCCCCTCTGGTCTTCTCTTCCTGATGATTATTCCTGGAAAAAACAATCAGGCTTATCTGACATTTGGACAGAGAAGATTTGATGGCTTTTGTTAATCCTGTTTCTTGTCCAATAATCTTGTTGCATGCTAGGAACCCTCCTTCTCCTTCTTCACTTCACATCCTATCATTTTTCATGTTGAATGCCCAGAACAGATAAGAATCCAAGTGTTATGGGACCTGAACTTATACAGTTTCAAAACATCTCTTTGAGGAAGGAAAAAAAAATTACATATAATTTCTTAACTTGATCTAGGTGGTAATTACCAGGATACATGTAAATTTTAAATCACTTAAAATTTTGCTATGTGAATGTTATACAGAAATAGAATGTTTAGAGGGGAACATGATTTAGAAATTAGGCTCAGGACTTTCCTGCACTTGAAGGTCCCAGAGGGTAAGTTTCATGATCTTCAAGGTAAAGCAGTACCTCTGACCTTGAAGTACCTCTTGACCCCTGTGGCCCTCCCACTCTGAGTAAATCCTTTCTGTCTTATCCTAGGATAATCCTTGCCAGGAGCAGGAAAATTCAATTTTTAAAAAGTCAGAAAGGGTTTGTCTTTAATTTCCCTTGAAGCAAGGGAGTATGTAGTCCATCTACTGGGAATGGGGGAAAACTGATTATACAAAGAACTGTCAGAATTAATGTCTCTATAAATTATCCTGTCTCATGGAGATGTAAAGGGAAAGCTACATGTATCTTGTAGAATTGCATTTCAATTGATCTTGTACATTATTCACTTGAATATTACATTTTTCTCCAAATAAAGGATTAAAAGACTCTCACCTAGCACCCATATGGACACTGGCACCCACCACCTTGGTATTCTATAGGAGAAATGGAGAAAAATGCAGGGTTATTCCAATTGCATACTTACTTCTCTTACAGCTTTTACAGGTAAACATGATACAAACAAGTGTAGCCCGTTAGACAAATATATTTTCTGTCTTAATTTTACAATATCATGAAGAGAACATCTTTAAACATAAAAGTTAAAGGTTCAATAGAAAATAAAATATTTATATTGTTAACTAGAATATGATCATCATTGATGGTTTTGAATCAATCCCTTTATTGTTTTATTTTTAAGTGTCTATAAATGATGAAACCTGCTTTTGTTCTGCACCTCACTTTCCCAGAAGAACAGAACTATGAATTACATTTTTTATGTAAAATTTTCTAAAGGGGAGTAGAAAAGCAAGTTTTCCAAAGTTTCCCAGAATGGGTATCCAATATTAGTTCAATAAATTACAAATTATTGAAATTACTCTGCCATAAAAATCAGTGATCTTAGTGTCTTGGTCAGTTATGTCGATTCTTAACTTGTGTTCTATTTATTTAATGTACCTCTGGCAAACCTTCCTACTGCAAAAGAATTCTCTATTTGGCTAATGAATCTGATTTTATTGCCCAGGCTTCCTATTATACATTAAATAGCTTTACAGCCATGAAACAACTTTTACTTCCAATGCAAGTAAATGGTTCTATTTTATCCTGATAATAAAGATGCCATATAACACTGCATATCCTCCCATGTGAACAGGTTTTCTGCATACGAATAATTACTAGCTGAAATTGTTTAAGATATTAAATTTCATGGACAACACTAACATATAAGGTAGGAAATTGATAATGCCTAAGTATGGACTGGTGGATTAGTCATAGAAAACCCTTCTAAAAAATCTGCTTTTTAAAATTTCTTTGAATTTTATTAAAACACTTGAATGCAGACAATAATTTTTCACATATGATTTGTATAACTAGTGGTTTTAGAAAAATACATAAATTAATACTAAAATTACAAGTTGACTTCTCCTACCATGTTATTTAATGAGTAAGACATTAGTAGTCTCAAATAGTATCATTAGAATCACACTTTTAGAAGCTTTCCATATATATACATATATAAGTACATAAACTTGAATATATCTATGGTCTCAAGTGCACTAGCAAAAAGCATTGCTTCTTTTTCCAGTACCATATTATTTGAGAAAGTGAAAGCTGCTTTGCAGCTTGGCTAGAAGTTATGAAGCGCTCTCTCTCTCTCTCTCTCTCTCTCTCTCTCTCTCTCTCTCTCTCTCTCTCTCCAATTCCCTAGCAAAACAGTAAAAGAACACTAAACAAAAACACCTGGTTAGCCTACATGACTTCACTAGTTCACTAGGAGAGTTCAAAGCTCTTTGTAACCATTTTGCTGCCCTACTTGTAATTAAACCACATAAAACTACTTCCTGAGTGTATTGCTCACCTATGAAAGTTAATTAACTATTTCAATGCATTGGGGTATCATTAGGGCACCGTTACTTTATTGCATAACAACCATAACTTTAGAACTTGTGTAAGCTGAACTATGAAAATAAACACAAACCCAGGGGCCCAGAACTTTGTTGTAAGCAAGTAGGAATTTCAGTGTAAATAAAACAAAATGAAACATATTTTGAGACTACTAATAATGCTACCACATGTATTATTTCTATATGCAATATCCATATATATGTCATTAAAAGTTTAGAAAGGTGACAAACTTAAAAATTTTATATGGTAATATAGAACCTTTTTTTCTCCACATATATATTTTTTTCTAAATAAGATGTTAATATGACTAGAGGAGATCTCGAGAGAAAAAGTAGATAGTAAAGAAAACATAATGATACTTCTTTGCTCTTAAGTTTCACACTTTAAAAAAAAAATGGAGTTTGATCCTTTTTCTTCTGATGTAGGCCAACAATGATTTACAGATGAATTTCACAACGGAAGTCTTCATAAACTCCATGACTCTAAGGCTTCAAAACTACAAAAAGCATTTTGTAAACTTCAAAATTATTAGTAGAAACAGTAATGTCATTTATAGGCAATGCATTCCACTTCCATTACATTTAGTGCCTATCTATCATCTTATAATATCCAATTAAGTCTACAGGGTTGTGTGTGGTTAAAGACATAAGAATAGGAAATGACTTAAACACAGATGTACAGTTAGCTTGTTTTGTGTGTGTTTTTTAAAACTCTCCCGAAGATATGTTTTTATTGATTTTAAAGTGAGAACAAGCGAGTGAGAAAGGAGAGAGAGAGAAAAAGAGAGAGACATCTATTGGTTGTCTCCACTGTACACCCAGACTGGGGGATTGAACCCAAAACCTTTTGGTGTATGGAACTACACTCCAACCCACTGAGCCACCTGGTTAGGGTGCATACTCAATTCTAACTATAAAGCTGATGTTCTTTTCTTCAGGTTCCATAGACTGTGCTATCAGTTTTGTATTAATTAGGCAAAATTTAAGTAATAAGTAAAGAGGGATATATACACAAAAATCATCATTGTTATTTCATATCAGATTAATCTTTCAACATCACTTTTATTATAAAACTCCAGTAAATAATTGTTTTCATCTTTTCTGCCACATCAGATCTAAATGAAGGAGCCCACGTAACCTGGCTGAATCTCGTAAGTCCAACCTTATGTTCCAATAATCCCAAGTGCTTCTCCAATTAGAGTGGGATCATCACTCTTCTATTGTTAAGCCCTGCTCATATAATCTGTGATGAAAATGGGACACTGTTCAGAGTGAGAAGGGAAGGTACTAAATAGTATAGCAAATAGTCATGTTCAGGTTTCTCCTATACAAAATGAAATGTGTGGTAAAGCCTAGCTCTCCGTGCCCTCCCTGTGCCTTAGAATATTTTCCTTCTGTTATTCACATCTGACATGTATCCTATAAGACCTAGCCCAGACCCTGCCTTTTCCAGAGATCTTTTGTCACCTAGTTTATCTTTTCTCTGAACCACATCAGCATGCAAACTACCAACATACATTTCAAATGTATTGATGTCACTTTTTGGTCAAGACTGTGAGCATTTTTTATGGAAAATAGGGGTTAGTCATTTTTGTTTGTTTGTTTTTGGTCTTGAAGAAACCTATCCAGTGCAGGGTAGGTAAGGGATATTCTGTGAATACCTGTGGAATTAATTTAATTAGTCTTTCAATCTCTAAGTCTCCACTTAGCTGGGAGAGGATTAACTGTAATAAACTCATAATAATTTAAGTTTATTAAATTAAGGAATATTTTAGCTGATTGCATCCTAAAGTGCCTTTAAACAAGAAGCAAATGGAGCACAGAATAAGTTGATTTTAATAAGATTAAATGAAGGGTCAGAGCAGGGAGTGCCATCTGGGAGGACTGAACTGATGTGAAGAACCTCTTTGGCTGGCTCCAGGCAAGATGTCTCACTTTCTGAAGAAAAAAAGGAAAAGTCATAGGAAAAATAAGCCAAGAATGAGCTAAAGACAAATTCTTCTTATTTCAGAGTTTGTTTTTAGGGCTGGCACTGGCTGAACTTTTTCTACCCAGCCCCAATAAGTTCTTAACTTACTACCCAGAGGCTATTTGGAAGTTTGCTGCCTTCTCTCAGTCCTTCACGCCCAGGTTGTGGCAGGAGGCTGCACTGAGAATACTTTTAGTGCGTTTTCATAAACTATAAACAAAAATGTGAGTGTTACTGATATTTTATTGCTCACAGAGATGCAGATCAAACTTCCAAGAATTCTGGCAGGAAGACTATAGCTGTCCGGTAACACCCTGCCTCCAGAACTTGAGACCAACTGTTACCAGGCACAAGCCTTCATCCCCCTGAGACTATGTTTTCCTCAGCAGATTTCAACTGAATTGATGTGATCCAAACTCAGTTTAAAAGCTGGTGGATCAAGGTTTGGTGTTAAGCTCTGTACTGACAAAAATACTACAGCTGGATTTCCTAGGTTCAGATTAGCAAACTTCCTCAAGTTTCCTGCCCCCCCCCCCCCAAACCTCCCCAGTTTATAGAACTGCACTTAATTTGAAAAGTGCTACATTATCTCATGCTACTCATTTTCTGTGAGAAATTTCGGTATAATTTAACTTCACTGAGGACAGGAACTGTAATGAAATCTTTTTCTATCAGCTGCAATATTATTGGCCAGGTATATCTGTATAGACGATGTAATTCTCTGAGCAATCCATTTCATTGAATAGATGCTAAAGACTAGTCTTCAAATTTAATAAATATATAAATGTATATGTATCTATATATCTGTATATATAGATACTAGAGGCCTGGTGCACAAAATTTGTGCACAGGGGGAGGGGTCCCCTCAGCCCAGCTTTCACCCTCTGCAATCCGGGACCCCTGGCTCCTAACTGCTCACCTGCCTGCCTGCCTGATCGCCCCTAACCGCCTCTGCCTGCTGGCTGGATCGTCCCTAACTGTGCTCCCTCCTGGCCATCCCCAACTGCCCTCCCCCCACTGGCCTGGTCACCCTCAACTGCCCCCCCCCCCCGTGCCAGCCTGGTCACCCTTTAACTGCCCCCATGCCGGCCTGGTCGCCCCCAACTGCCCCACCCCTGGCCTGGTGACCTCGCACGGCCCCCCCCCCCCCCCGCCAGCCTGGTCGTCCCATGCAGCCTTCTGTTCAGTCGTTACTGTGAGGGCATCTTGACCAATTTGCATATTAGCCTTTGTATGTGCATCATGTTTTTTTTATTATTGAGTAACAGAAACAAATAAGGATTTAGCTTCCTACATTTAGCTAACTTGCCATTCATTAAGCATCAAATTAATAATTATCTATCTATATACATATAAAAGCCTAAGCGACCGTTATGGTGGAACGATCGAAATGACCTGTCGCTATGATGCATACTGACCACCAGGGGGCTGACACTCAATGCAGGAGCTCCCCCTGGTGATCAGTGCATTTCCACAGGGGGAGCTCCTGCAGGAGCCTCTTCTGACTCTGCAGCAGCACTACTGAGTGGCAGCAGCAGGAACAGCATCCTGGATGAGCGCAAGCACCGTGGCGCCCGGCCCCAATTCGGGCTCCTCCCTGGCCGCCTGCCACTTGGTGGACTGCTACATCCTCCGAGGAGTCCCAGACTGTGAGAGGGATGTCCAACTGCTGTCTTAGGCCTGATCCTGGTGCCATTCTCTGTAGAAGGCAGTCGGTCTGAACAACTCAGTTACTCAGGGAAGCTCAGGGAACACAGGGTGAGCCTGCCTCTGTGCTTGACTCACCCATTCAATGGTGTTCGCAGGACAGACCGTGGTGGCCCAGCCTGTGCATGTGCAGCAGCTGCTGAAGCTTAAGCAGCAGGCCATGCAGAAGGCCATGCAGCCACAAGCTGGCAGTCGGACATCCCTGGAGGGGTCTAGGACTGCAAGAGGGCACAGGTTGGGCTAAGGGACCATCCTCCTCCCAGTGCATAAATTTTGTGTACTGGGCTGCTAGCACTAGTATATATATAAAAGCCTAAGCCACCTAATGACCGAATGACTGGTTGACCAGTCACTATGATGCACACTGACCCCCAGGGAGCAGACGCTCAACGCAAGAGCTGCCCCTTGGTGGTCAGTGCGCTCCCACAGCAGGAGTGCCACTCAGCTGACCGAGGAGCGCCAGACACAGGGCTCACAGCTGGAGACTGCTGCAGCGGTGGCACGAGCCTCTCCCAATCGGGACTGACTGGGTATGAGCCCACAACAGGTGCAGCGGGGCCTGGAAGAGCAGAAGCAGCGGCAGGAGTGGCAGGTGGTGGTGAACTGCTGGTTTCAGCCCGATCCCCCAGGCCATGTCAAGGGACCCCACTGGTGCATGAATACATGCACTGGGCCTCTACTAAATTTATATTTATCTCGCTCTTATAATTTAGAGAAAAATTAATTTCTCTCTCCATAGACATTGCAAAATATTAGTAACCTCCTAGCCCATATATTTCTTAAAATAATGATAAGGCATTTATGCTGCTTTGCACATGTGCCTATATTTGTATTTTAATTTTGCTATGTGTTAACAGTGAGATTGAATATTTTCATTTGTCAAGACATGCCTGTCTTTCTGATGTTATAAGTTAGCAACACTTGGGTTACTGTGTTGAAGAATCCTGTTAGCACATAAAATGGCAAGACATCAATATCTTGCCGTTCCTTATCTCCAAGGTAAAGACCTGACATTTCAGGAGGGAAATGTTATCAGCACTTCTTATCTTTGACTTCATTCAGCCAGCTGTGGAAGCTGCTTCTCTGAGGGGAAGGAAATGTACATGAAATGCATGGACTGGGGCTCTAATTTGGGGGTCATCAACTCTCAATATGGCTTGTAGCATGAATAATTTAGCTCTAATCTGTTTTAAAAGCTGTGTTATGGCTGCTCATCAGTGTGCTTCAGTCAGCAGGCACAAGCAACTTACAAATGTCACACTGTTATGTGACCTTGACAAAGTAGAAATTAATAGTGTAAAGTCATTAAAGAGTTCTGCCTTAAAAATGTGTCCTCACAAATCCAGTTACTTCTTCTTTTCTTCAAGTAAAAAGTATTTATTGAATTTTTAAAATAAAAAAGTAACATCAATTGGAAAAAAATCAAATTAAAAAACAAGAGAAATAAATGTGTCTAATATTTCTACCTATTGCTATTTTGAGAAAATTTTTTCTGGGCTCTTCTCTATTTATTCATGTGATATAATAACATGTGATATGCATGTTAGTGTGTGTATATATACATCTGAGTATTTTATTTTTTTTACAAAATCAAAATTACATTGACTATGGAGTTGTGAATACTATCCTACTACTTGTCTAATTCAGATATACGTATATTTTCATTCCGCTACATCCAAATTACTTCTTATTTAGGGCACTTTGAAAAGTTTGTGTTTTCATAGAGTTTGATTAGGATGAAATAGAGCAAAACACACTTTTCATAATCTATTCCATAGTATTAGCTCAATTAATAGTTAACTACTATTTTATCAAAGAGGACAGATGAAGAAAGTTACTAGTAAACAGAATTTTGCTCAATTTGTAGAAGAATATTTGGACAAAGAGAACTATTAAAGATTGGATTTAGTTGCCTGACCCTGTTTAGCACAAGAAAACTGAGCATTTTATAAATGTTACCTAACTGACTAATCTATACCAGATTCTCTTCCATATAGTAGTATCATCACAGTGGAGAAAAAGATAGAAAAAGAAACAAACAAAATCTTGGTTCCCTAAGAGCTTATATTTTAGAAGAGTAGAGACATACCAAAAAATATACTGTGTTATATAGTGATAAGTGCTATAAAGATGAATAAAGAAGAGTGATAGATAATTCCAGGAGTGCTATTGGGTGGAGGTGAGATCAAAGAAGCATTCTCTGATGAGAGGTGAGGAGACACATACATGGTACAAAGCGGTAAGTCATGTACTCAGAAGGGAAAAATCATTCTAGTCTAAAGGCCCTGATGAGTGCACTTAACATCCTATATAATAAAAGCCCAGTGACTGAATGGCTGAACGACCATAAGGACTGCGGCCCCTCGCCCCAGCCTGCCCCACCCCCAAGTGGCCCCCAACACCCCTAAATCGCTGCCTGGTTCCCTGGTGTATGTACATTTAGTGAAAGCACAAGAAAATAATTATCAGTCCCTTCTGTCCCTAACCAGAGTCTCCAGAGGCCTCTGCTAATACTGCAGCCAAGGTGTGGAATTCTCCCTCCATGGCCCGCAGCCCCTGTAGCTAGAGCACCCAGTGGTAGCATCATGTCTGAGGAAAGCCTAGAGGTGTTTAGCAGTTGTAGTATATTCTTTTTAATAACTTCCCTGCCCTTGTTTTATTTACAGCAAGCTAGCCAAAAAGGCGACTCAAGCATTAATGACAGCCCTTTGCTGAGGAATATAGAGAGGCTGAGTGGGGATTTTGTGAAATTGCGGTGCCTTGCAAATTAGGTGAGCTTTCAATCTCTCTTTAAAAGGGGTGGTGAAGAGGATCCACAGACTGCCAGGAGCAACAGTGAAGGTTAGGCACATTCAAAAACAGAAAAAAAACACTTTAAAACAAACAGACATGAAGATCATATTGGGAAACTGAGGGCAGAACCCAGGGAAGTACACAAAAATCCTTAAAGGGCCATCATCCATCTTGATATACGTTTGCAAACAACACATAAACAACTTCATCTCATGGCATGTGAAATGCAAAACAGTTCTGTTGTGGGTTTTCTTCTGGCCATCCTTAAAGTATTATTAGATCCAGCTGGGGGAAAGCTATAGCTTCCAGCATTAGCCCCCATGGCCGGGCCCACCTGATGGGCCCCCAATGGGGTGGGCCCACCAGACCCACCTGTGCACAAATTTGTGCACTGGGCCTCTAGTGTTTAATAAAAAACAGCAAAATGAACCAGGGGAACACATGGCAGAAAAATAAATCAGTGAGGTAAACTGAGTCTAGACTATGAAAGTTTCTCAAAGTCCATAATGAGATCGTAGATTTTTCTTTGTGGAACTGTCTGTTCTCTCCCATTAAAGAAAGCCAACTCATGAAAACTATTGCCTTTTCCAGGGTGGCAGAGGGCATGAAGTCATTAAATGGTTGGGAAACTAAATCGGATGATTATTAAATTCTTTCTAACCCTGATATTCTGTCTAAAGGCCTCTTTATAGAACCTCAGTAGTTCAATAAATCTGCAATTTATTTCAATGGTCAGCATCATAGCATTTAGCACAGGGTCTATGACTCAAGACCTATAGTATCTGACTTACAAATCAAGGAACTTTAGACAGACTTTGGATTATTGAAATATGCAATTTTAAAAACGAACACCTGTGATTTCATTTCAGCCAAAAAGAAAATAAAAATTAGGTTTAGATTCATTCTTTTATTTTTTTTTATGTATCTTTTCATTTTCTCTGCTGCATTCGCTGCTAAGTCCTCCTGGCAACACCTTGGGCTGTGAAGCTCTGGATAAAAATTGCTATAAATAAAACAAGGGCAGGGAAGTTATTAAAAATAATATTCTACAACTGCGAAACACATCTAGGCTTTCTTCAGACATGATGCTACCACTGGGTGCTCATAGTTAGCTACAGGGTCACAGCATCCAAAAGTTCTCCAGGGAAACATCTGATTGCAGTTTTGTTGAGGTTGCCAGTAATCAGGAAAATTCTTATCTCACAGAAAAAATCATAACTGATATTCTTCCCACTTGAAAATACCAAGTGCTTAAAAGCAGAGAGTTTAGCCATTATAGCTAAATGATGGTTGGTCAGGTCCAAGAACAAAAGGCAAAGTCAATGAAATACATTAAGTAACATTGAGATGCATGGTGTTTGTGGGTTGACTGGCTGCCATTGAAGTGTTCACTAGATAACCTCACAAAAGTTCTTTTATTAAATGTCCTGAAAGTCAACAGTTTGGAAACTTTAGCATGTATCAAAAATCCCTTGGAGAACTTGTTAATCCAGGGATGGGATTCCAGGGATCCCATCCCTGGAATTTATTTATTTTTTAAATATATTTTTTAATATATTTATTAAATGTCCTGAAAGTCAACAGTTTGGAAACTTTAGCATGTATCAAAAATCCCTTGGAGAACTTGTTAATCCAGGGATGGGATTCCAGGGATCCCATCCCTGGAATTTATTTATTTTTTAAATATATTTTTATTGATTTTACGAGTGGAAGGGAGAAGGAGAGAGAGTTAGAAACATCAATGATGAATCATTGATCAGATGCTCCCACATGCCCCACAACAGGGATAGAGCCTGGAACCCAGGCAAACCAGAATTGAACTGCAGCCTCCTGGTTCATAGGTCCAAGTTCAACCACTGAGCCACAAAGGCTGGCCTAGAGTTTCTAACAGGCGAAAGCTGGGGCTGGATAATTTGCATTTCTAACAAATTCCCAGATGCTGCTCCTGTGGAAACAGAAATCTGAGAATCATTCATCTAGAGACACTTACTGTAGAAACTGCAATTTTGTCCTGAATGAACTGTATCTACCTTTTATTTATTAGGGATTGGGAGCCTAAATTCTATGATTTTTCTATGAAAACTTGGTCCCTAGTCTAATTTTGTCTCCATATTCTTATTGTGGTGACTAACATTTATAGAGACTTGGATTTGCCAGATAATTTATAGATATATAATTACTTATTCACAAAAATTCTAAGAGAATATTCATTATTATCCCATTTAAAAAATAGATTTTTACTGATTTCAGAGAGGAATGGAGAGGGAGAGGGAGAGAGAGAAGAAGCATCAATGATGAGAGAGAATCATTGGTCAGCTGCCTCCTGCATGCCCCATACTGGGGGCCAAGCCCACAACTCTGGGCATGTGCCCTGCCCGGAATCCAAACGTGACCTCCAGGTCCATAGGTCGATGCTCAAACACTGAGACACACCAGCCAGGTCTACCCTATTTTATTTTATGAAAAAGCAAACTACAGTAGGTTTGGTAAATTCTATAAGATTACAAACCTACTAAGAGGCAAGGACAATATTAGAATCTGTGTTCTACTTATTATTTCTCCTGCTGCGTGGATTTTCAGAATTTAATGTGCATATAAATGATCTGGGGATCTTGTTAAAATGCAGACTCTCCTGATCATATAATGAATACATAATGGCAATAATTATCAATATTACTATAATAGTTTAAATAAATTTATATTATGCCAAGCTCAATATTATTTACATAATTTAAATTAGTGGTACATAAGATATAAAAATACTCTATTTCATCAAAATAAATTATCTACCTCATGCGAATTGAGTCTTTAATCTATAATCCTTCAATTATATAGGATACATAAGTCTTATACACATAAAAACACAATAAAATCATAATTTATCTTTTTAGTTTAATAGAAAATTATATTCTAATTTTAGTTACAACTAAGAGATATATCCTTTCTCAATAAGCAATCAAAATAGAAATTATATGAATTTCCTGTTGAGAGCTGGAATCATCAAATAGTCCATGTTACTCTAAGAGTTACAGGACAGGGACCAGCCCCAGCAGGGCTGCCTCAGGCTGGCCTGTAGTGTGTGGGCCCTTGACTTTGTGTAGGAAAGCTTTCACAACAGGGGTCCAGATGGGTTTGAGAGTATGTTTATTTATGCTGGGGACAGTGAAGCAAAGGAAGAAATTAGGATAGAAAAAACAACAGGGAAGACCCTAGGCAGTGCTCTGCTTTGGCTCTAGAAATGAGATAGGAAAGAAGTGAGCCAAGGTGGGTCTGCTTTAGCTCACTTGGAAGTCAGAGAAAAGGTGGCCTTGGAGACAGATTCAAAGGGTGAGTCTGGGACGAGGTGCCACTGCCCACCACTCCCCTGGCTGCAAGTCTCATGGGGATCCTTAGAATTTTCCTAAATTCTTCCTAGGAATAAAAAGTGCATGCCCAGGAAGGGGCAGGGGCATACTCTAGAATGAGCCACATTTAGTCTTTGTCCTGAGAGTTTTCTTATCCCTTTGTTTTCCTACAGACAAGAATCTTAGGGGAGGGTTTCAGTAGAATAGTCATCAACTTTCCAGGTGTATCTTTAATATGCTGATGCATCTTGAATGAGTGTATGCGGAGTTTGGGTTTAGTTTTACATTTTACTTTTAGGTCTGTCTGGCTTTAATGAGGGTTTTGTTATTTATTCCCCAACTTCACCTGTCTTTAGCTTTAGCTGGCACAATGGGTCTTTGTTCTCTATTTTCCCAGGCCTGGGTGATTTAAACTATGTATTTTCTGGTTAGGGAGGAGGGCATGAATCATTTGCTCTCAAGTGTCCTTGGTTAGGGAAGAGAAGGTCTTGCATTTCACAAGCTGGCTGCCCAAACTGTTTGGCCTTGTTTAACTCTCCCCGCCTCAGTTTCCCCATCCCACTTGCCCAGGGATCTCCCTACCTCCTCCCTATCCTGCCTCATAAGTACCCTGCCCTTAATTTTGAATTACTTCTGATCAGGAATTTTTTTTATTTTTTTCCCTCATGAATTTATGTGAGGGCTATTTATAGCCAATTCTTTTTCTTAAATGCATCTCTAAAATAGATTTTAACTTTTCAAAAATATTTTATTGTAAACCATAATATATCTCTCCCAATGTTCTCTGACAATATATAAACAGTCTTTTTAAATACCACAGAGAAATATACAAAGCTTGAATATTGCTAAAAAATATCACCCAAAGATTTTTTGTTAGGATAATTTGTCTCACTTGGGTATTTATTATTTGATTAGATGTCAGATATTGTAATAGTGTATGTTAGCATGAAGATTTCTGACCAGTAGGTAAAGTAACCCAAAGCTTACTCTTTCATTGTCTTATAGGATATTATTCTGTTTGTGCATTAAACTAGAGATTTAATTCTAACATTTATTCTTTCAAAATGCCTAGAAATAACCAGCTCTTCATAATGATTTTTTAATCTTTTTTTTTTACCATTTCAATGGCATCCTCATTCATGAGTTCAATACAATTTTTGACATGTGTTTATTCAGTATTTGCATGTGAGTCATCTTTTTCACTTTTTGAAAATTCGACTTGGGCAGTGTTAGAGGTTTTTCACAGAACGCCCACGTGACCTCACCTGCCAGAGACCATTCTAAACTGCATTGTCAGAGAAGGAACTGCCGGGCTCTTCAGGCCCAAGCACATGTTTTGTTGTCTCTTGGAAACCCGAATAGCACTAGAACTTTACCTTTGGTGACTCTGCTTTCTAGGGTTTTGTTTTTCCTTCCTAATTTTTTGGTTTCTGTTTTGAGGTTTTGGCAAACTACGGTAGACCAGTCAGTCTGTGCATATCTAAGTCATGGCTTGGTTCTCCCCCCAGGACCAGAGAAAGAGCTCACGGACCACGAGGCTATCCTCAGTGGCACAGTCTGAGGACACCTGTGTGGATGTGAGCCAGTTGGTTTGTGCATCAGTGATTCAGATTCTCCCTGGGGGGAGGGGAATCTATTCTGTCAGGTGAGAGATGAGAGAACTCTGGTTTGTTAACTTTTCTTTGTTTGCTCATTTTACCATATGTGAACTCAAATAAATGAAGGAAATAATTTCTTGAACCCTGGGAAATAGTACCAACCTTTCAGATTTGTATTTCTTTTTTTTATTTTTTACCTATAGCTGAGGTGGTAGAGTTGAAGCTGAAAGCCATCTATGTATCTAGAGTTAAGACAAGCCTTTACCTCTGATTTTGTGAATTTGAAATATTTTCCTACCTCTAGGGGATATTATTAAACTAGATTATAAAAACTCTCAAATTAAAGTTCTATTAAAATTGGTCTTTAGGGAAAATTAAGCACTTTTATGCATCTTGTCTTTTTATACTAAACTCTAATACTTTAAATATGCTCGTCTTTTTTAAAAAAATCCTCACAGAAACCATTAGCTGAAAACACTTTTATATTTAAAAAAAATGCAGGTGCACTAACTTCAGGTGAATCTTTGAACAAACAAGTCTGGCTTAATAATTTTAGATTAAAAAGTAAATAAAGAGCTATATATAATTTTCAGACTTTATCGGCATGTGGTATAAAACGGGCATACATTTTATTTTTTAATAGGATTCAGGTTTGTTATTTTGTAAAGAAGCTAGTTAATCTGGACTGCCTACATTTTTTCTACCAGTGTACAGTATAGAATGTATCATTACTTCTACTGATTCTTTAGGATTGTGAAAATGGAAAACTTGTGCTCAATTGAATCATAATTTGGCCAACCTCTTTACATCAATAATTTTGCTCTATGCCAACTGCGACTCCTCTGCTGCTCGCGAGCCGCGGTTTGCCGCTCCGTTGACTAATGAGTTTGCCGACCACTGGCTAGGGGCTTAATTACAAGGAACAACAACAGCCTGTAATTATTGGCATCGGGAGTCTAAGTCAGTGGTCGGCAAACTCATTAGTCAACAGAGCTGCAGTTTGCCGACCACTGCTCTATGGTGTGCCAGATTGATGTAAAGACTAAAATCTTTCCCTAACCAAATTTAATTGAATTAGTTAATGAGTAATCATTAGATAAATAAAACTAAAGCCTTGGTACAAAGGTGGGTGAGGTTCTGAGCATAATGAACATGGTTATTTCCATGACAGGAAGAAGGTGCAGAGGTGAAGTAGGTGGCTGTAAGAGGTGGTATTATGAGTGCTTGTGAGCTTTGCTGTTCTGCTGAAATGCTTGTCATATCAGACAGTCCTCAATCACTCATTTCTTAGTGCTCTCTGTGAACTGGAAGCTAGACTACTCTAGAGATAACAGTGGTAAAAAAAAAAGAGTACCTTAACCTTAACCCTTGCCTTAATCCTACCTTTTTATAAAAGTAATAGGTATGTTTCTGTTTATAAAGAAGAAAATGAGAGACCTTTGTTTGGAAGCAAAGTGCTTGGTTACATAAGAATGGGGGGCAGGGAGGAGGCAAAAGATAAAATTTGAATAAATAAATTGCAGAAGGTTTCCTGAAAGTTTATTTTATTTATCTTAGATTATAATAACAATAATTAATGTGTCTAAAAAGTAGTAGTGAAATATGTTCATTTTGGCAAACTTCTCTGTATTGATGGCTTTATTACAATTTTTTGAAAAGGGATTTTGTGGGTCTCTTCCTGCCAGGTATGGTATTAATACAAAACCAGCATATTTGGCTTTCTCATTGTTAAAGTAAAATTGGTTTTGAAATATTTATTTGTCTCCCAACAATGTCATTCTTTAGCTTCCTTGAAATCAACAAAGACAGCAGAAAGTTTATATTGCATCAGAATAATTTTTGGTGTTTGCATTGATTTTTGTCATGTTCTTCTTATTAAAAACAAACAAAAAGACCCAAAACAAAATAATGGAGGTTTCTTCATAAATCACTATGTTTATTTAAATATTGTGTTGCCACCTTGATTCAATAGGTAGCCAAATACTCTTTCTGCGGTACACATGACCACATCGTAGTCAAGTGACCAAATATGCTCTCTTAACTCCTGATTTTTACCTTCCTGTGATATGGGTGTAATTTTAGAGAAAAAAATTAGGATGTTTTTCTTATCTGCAACTAATTTTCAGATTTTCAGAAGCCTCTAGAAAAATTACAAAGATTTGTTTTTCACCTTATAAAAAGAGGGATACTAGAAATAGATTTGTTTGGTAACTCCATATTTATTAATTAGCTCAGCATGCTTGCAAAAGTTTTGTGGGAAGAGTTGTCAAATCAAAAGAGAAACTTAGCCCTTCCTATGTTACTTTTGTATGTTTTTCTAATATAAATATTTTAGAAACAATACTTTTTAGGAGAAGGCTTGAGATTTGTCAGTGTGCTCACTTTCCGTTATGTATTTTACTCTCAGGAAAAGCATTGACTAACTTATGCAATGGTTATAATCTGTACCTCAGTAGAGAATTTTACTGTCTTCCAGTGTGTTGATGTTGCTGGACACTATAATAAACCAACCGAATCCATTTAGTCTTAAAAAAAACACACACACACACAGGTGGTTTAGTCTTCTCTCAGATACTGGTCTAAAGGCTCTACACTCATCTACAGGCTAACATGTGCTTCTTTAACAAAAAAGACAGTCTCAGCCCCTAACGGAAAGAACTGAATTTAGCTCCAGTTTAAGTACTGACACATAAGGAACACCAATTTCTTATGGAAGCCAGATTGATATGTAATGGTTACTTGCAGAGGGTCAATAAAAATCTATCCATTTATTATGCAGCCAAGGTTAGGCCTGGAATGTAATAATTAAGAATGAGTATCACTCAATCAAATATGAAAAGCCTACCATTAAAGAACAAAGGGGGCACATATGGAGTCAATGTGCAAAAATTTCTACCTAGGACAGTTGGTCTTCTATGCTTATCCACAGTCTCAAGTCATTTACTAGTAATCAGGGAATTTAACAAATTTGGGAAACCTGAAGAAGAAAACAAAGTAATCAAAATCTAAAAGTACTGTAGGTGAAAACTTATAGAGAGCATTTGTTATTTGGTGTCTCTGGCTTGGGTTAGAAGAGCACATGATAGACATTTTCAGTAGGCCTAATCTTAATGTCAAAAATAAAATTTCCACACAAATGTTCATTTTCTATCTTCAGTATTTGTTCAAGTCTCTAAGCTCAAGAGCTGTAGATGGTTAGTTTGCACTCTCTCCTGCACACAGGTAAAATATTAAGTGAAATGCAATGAAACCAGCTTATTTTGAAGTTAAGAAAAAATATTTGGAGAGTATTTATTATCGAAATGGAGGAACCTTTAGGAAAACATCCAAAACTTGACAATGAGAAGAGTGCAATGTGTCCTTTCCTGGTCATAATTGAAACACTGTTTAACAAGCCCACCCAATGATTACTTAGAATGGTTTACCTGTGTTATTGCTGTATTATAATTATTACTAGAGGCCTGATGTATGAAATTTGTGCAAGGGGCTCTGCCCTTACAACCCCTCACAGCCTTGGCCAGCCCTTGCAGCCCCAGCTTTGTCCAGAAGGTCATCCAGATGGTCGTTCTGCTGTTCGGTCTAATTAGCACTTTATTATATAGGACTAAAGGCCCAGTGCATGAAATTCATGCATGGTGGGGGGGGGGGGTTCCCTCAGACTGGCCTGCTTGCCTGATCACCCCTAACCACTTGCCTGCCTGCCTGATCACCCCTAACGACCTCTGCCTCAGCCCTGCTGCCAGGGCTTCATCCAGGAGGACGTCTGAAATGATGTCCGGAAGGTCGTTCAGCTGTCCGGTCTAATTAGCATATTATGCTTTTATTATTATAGATTATTAAAGCCTAGGCACTGTGATATTGTTAATTTGTATATTTCTGTCCAATAGAAAAGACAACCTCAGTTTATTGTTTTATTTTTTAATAGATTTTTATTGATTTCGGAGAGGCAGGGAGAGGGGAGACAGAGGTAGAAACATCAATGATGAGAGAGGACCATTGATTGGATGCCTCCTGCACACCCCCTACTGGGGATCTAGCCCACAACACAAGTATGTGCCCTTGACAGGAATCCAACCCAGGACCCTTCAGTCTGTAGCCAATGCTCTATCCATTGAGCCAAACCAGCTAGCGCCTCAGTTCGTAGATTTATTGCCATGTCGGACATCAACCTATTTTCAAATCTAAATTGAAGATGATACTCTAACATTATGTCTTTTAAAATATCTATTCAATAGTTTTTGAACCAACTTTACCATCCTATTGGCTCCTTTATTTGTTAATAAGCTCCATAAACTATTTGGCACATCTATTCTGTTTGGTATAAAACTCACACTTTTAATGTTTGAAAATGTTACTTTGACAGTAAATACTCTCATACCTGAGCATCATAACCACCTTGCAAAGAGCTCTTGATTAAATTTACTTTTGTACTGTAGGCCCATTGTTCTCCATTGCTCAAAACCCATGTTGTGCTCAATTGAACTCAATAAGGACAGAAATATCATCACTCTAAATTCCACCTCTGTCAGCTTTGATGTCTAAAAAAATGTATAAGTATTTCTTTTCAAGAGATGGGTCAAATGGCATGCCCTGACTTGACATGACATAACCAAAGACAGAAGCTAATGCAATAAGCTATGAAACTTTGTTAAAGTTGACATGTGAGTTTAAGAGCTTATATTTCTCACAGAATGACTTACTTCTCTTAGTCTTTCTCTTCATTTTGAAAGATTACAACTTCTTAGATCTATGCATTTTTTTAGCATTCATAAGAATTTTAAAAAATTTAAAACACATAAATATAGTTGTGTGTGTGTGTGTGTGTGTGTGTGTTCTTGGTTTGTGAATATGAACCAATTATCATTGTTTCTGGGGGATGGAATTCGTGAATATGGAATTTTATTTTTTAAAATTAATTTCTTTATTGATTAAGGTATCACATATTTGTCCTCATCCCCCCATTCCCATCCCAAACCCCTCCCCATGCATGCCCCCACCCCCCTGTTGTCTGTGACCACTGGTTAGGCTTATATGCATACACACAAGTCCTTTGGTTGATCTCTCCCCCTTACCCCACCCTCCCTTCCCTTCCCTTGAGGTTTGACAGTCTGATCGATGTTCCCTGTTCCGGGTCTGTTTTTGTTCATCAGTTTATGTTGTTCATTATTTCCCCTAGATGAGTGAGATCATGTGATACTAGAAATACCCTTATAAGAACCAAAAATGAGACAAGCAATAATGGTTATGCTGGGAAGCAAATGAATCAGTCTGTAGTGGTGAATATGGAATTTTAATAATCCCCCTGTTGGTATGTTCATGCAAGACTTTTTTTTAATCTGAAAGACTCAAATGAATGAATTATACTTTATAAAACCATTCAAAATTCTAACAAAGGAAAATCAATGTGTATAGCATTTCCATGAATTTTTACCTTTTTTCCCCTGACAATGTGTCCATGGCAATAACTGCGATGGTGATGGTACTTTCCTCCCAGCTCATTACCATTGGATCATTTTCTACAGTATTTACAGCTTCCTTCCCATTGATTCCCATAGCAACAATATAGAAGCAGGGTTTCATAATTAATTGCTTCGGACTCATTCAGTGCAAATCATTGCCCAGGAGTGGGAGTTCCCTTCTCTACTGAATTGCTGGCATGCAGACCTTTCTGGAAAGCTGTTTTTGGATGTCGCAAACCAGCAAAGAGCCAATGCAGTAAGTGTTTCATCAGGAGAGGATAAGGAAGCACAGCAGCAGTGCCAGGGAGTAACACAGCTGGGGGAGCCAGGCCCTGCTGTGCCTGTGTACTCAATGCCACTGGTCTCCTTGGTGCATAGCTCACCCAGTTGCTGTGTTGGTTTTCTCATTATTTTCAACCATATATCTCCAGATAGCTTCTGGCATGCTGTCCTCAGCACAGAAGCTCATAAAAACTCAGCAAGAAGAGTATTGGCTTTATTATCCTTCTCTATATGACTGAAGCTTTAAAAAAAGAAAGAAAAGTAAGAACCTGAGGTGGAAATGTGTGACAAAGCCTGGGGGATGGAAATTTTTAAAATGAGGCCACATGCCTATTGTTTATCCTCAGTCACTCAAGGAGCAAGCATTCAGCTAACTTATCACCCAGCATGAGAAGGTGCTGAGCTAAGGCAAGGTTTAGTTCGATGAAAAACAGGCCAAAACCAGGGAGTTCAGACATCTGGAATAATATCCCCAACACTGTCATTAGCTACTGTGTGATCTCTCCCCAGTTAGCCTCTTTGGCTATTCATTTAATCATCTGCTAAAAACAAGGGTGAGGATTTGTCTGCAGAAATTCAGGTAAAACCTTTAAAATAGTGCTTAGCACATAACGCAGGCGTAATAAATGCTAAATATTATAGTGAAATCCTTTGCAAGGCTTCTTCTTGATCTCAAGTTTAGTCTTCCGTAATTTCTGAGGAAGTATAAGTTGCTTTCAATATATTTAAGGATCCAAGAATAGTACACACGTGACGATTTAAAAATAAGACAAGACTATACATTTCTGCGCTGAACTGAGAGATACACAGACAAGTCAATGAGGAGTAAGAGAAAGGAAGCTGCCCACTTCTCCTCCCTCTGCCTTAACATATATCTTCACTCTTTCTTCCTTTTCTCCTGCCCGAGGCAAAGGGAACCTTTTTCCTTGCCAAGAATATTTATTTCACGTGTACCTCAAACCCTATTTTCTGCCTTCTTCCAAAATACTGTTCCTAAATAAACATGTTTTCTTTGCTCATCAACAACTCCCTTTTTTCCCCTTGTTTCTTCCCTGTGAATTTGTAACAATCTTCTGAGTAACCCTCTTGATTTAATAGCTACCACTATGCCTGCCACCTTTTCCTACAAAAGTACGTTTTCTTTTGTTTTGTTTTGTTAAGAATCTCATGTGCCCAGAATTAAAGTTTAGGCATAGAATTATCATCAACCTCTACAAATTCTTTTCTCTCTTTTTTTGGGGGGGAGGGGTAAGTTTTCTTCTGTAAAGTACGTTACTGCAATCCAACTTTATTATTTCCTTTTAAAATATATATCTCCCTGAATATTCATTGTTTTGTGTATATTTACATGTTTAGGATTCACATAAATAGGTTAGGATTATTAATCTTATTATCTTGCTTACCCTTTTTTTAATCAATGTTTTGTTTTTGACATCTATTTACCTATCTATCTAACAAGGATTAGGTATATCAATCAAATCAGCTATTCTTCTGCATAGAATTCCTTTGTATGTATATATTTCATATATAAAGGGGGAAATCCTATGTTTTTTTACCATGATTCACTACAATATATAAGCTGTAATGACCATCTTCTTAGAGATCATTGTGTGAATTTGACTTATATTATCTGGCTAGTATAGTCCAAGTGTGGGATTGCTAATTCTTAGGAGAAATGAAAACAATTTTACTGCTTTCTTGAATGGCTAATTCTGTAGATATTCCAAGGTGGCTTGAGGTTCCTTGTTTTTCACATAATTGCCACATTTACTAATACCCAGTGCTAAGTTAACTGATATCTCCTTGACTTTACTTTCTTTTCTTTTAATATTTGCTATTAGGGTAATACTGACCTCAGAATGAGTTAAGATGTATTCACTCTGCTTTTACCCTCTGAGAAAGATGATAAAGAATTGGTTTAATTTTTTTAAGTGTTTGATAAAATTCATCAGTTAACTCATGTGGATCCAGTGTTTTATGTTTGGGAAGGTTATTAATTACTAATTTAATTTATTACATAAACATAGAACTAGACCTATTCAGATTACATATTTCTTTTGTGTAAGTTTTGGCAGTATATGTCTTTCAATAAATTGGTACACTTCATCTAGGATATCAAACTAGTGGGCATTGAATTGTTCATAAAATTATTTTTATTATCCTTTTAAAGTCAATGGAATCTGTAGTGATGTCCTCTTTCATTTATGATAGTAATTTGTGTCTTATCTCTTTTTTCCTAGCTTTCCTAGCAAGCGGCTTATTGCTTTTACTGATCTTTTTCAAGACCAGCTTTTTGTTTTGGTGATTTTCTCTATTAATTTTGTGTTTTAATTGCATTAAATCTGTTCTAATATGTATCTGTTTTTCCTTCTGTCTACTTTCTTCATATCACTTCTTTTGCTACATCCTACCTGTCTGTCTCTCCAGTTTTGGGGCTGATAATTATTCTGTGCCTTCTCTCCTCTGACAGAGCCAGGAAAAGTTGTTGGTTTTTCAATTTGTTCAGCTTTTTACTTATTGTTAAGGCAGAATGAAGATGTCTTTTTTTCCTTTTTATTAAATTTATTGGGATGACACTGGTTAACAAAATTATACAGGTTTCAAGTGCACAATTCTACAACACAACACTCTATTGTGTTCACCACCCCAAGTAAAGTCTCCATCCGTCACCATTTATCCCTTCTATATTCTCCTCCCCTAAGCCCCCTCTCCTCAGCAATCACCATGCAGTTATCCTAACTGGAAGTCTATAGTGTTTAACACATACACATTTCATTTGGTCTGTTCCTTCCACCTTTGTATTTCCTCTTTTCACCTTTCAAAATCCTGTCTAGATTTTATGGTTAATTAAAAAACATACCTAATTATCAGACTTGGTTAACTTAAATTTTTTAAGTTTATGTTGAGTACATTTTACAATAATTTATTTATTTTGGACTCCATAGGAAGAATACATGCAACTAAGTACATTTTTAAGGGCTAATTAATGAAAAAGAAAACTGGATGGAAGAAGTTGGATTTGAAATGGTTCTGAAGAACGGGTCATAAGCTGACCAAATGAGCTATGGCAAATTAATTAATTTGTCTTGAAGACCCTGTATTAAAAATGCAAATTTAAATGTTTTCTCTTATTTCCTTGGTGCTTTAAGACAGGTCCACAAACTATAGCCAGTGGACCAAATCCAGTTACTACCTATTTTTGTAAATAAAGTTTCATTGGAATGTAACAGTTTTGGTCATTTACATAATTTTACCCAACAATGACAGCGGTAATTGTGCTATAGAGACAATATGACCTGTGAACCTAAAAAAATATTTACTATCAGGCTCTTTGTCAACAATTCTTGAGGACCCCTGTTTAAAAAGTATAAATGGAATATAGATTGAGAGCCCCATTGGATCTAAAGGAAAACATCAATACAAATTCCAAGTTTGTACTAGTATTCTCAGCTAGGTTAGGCTGAATGCTTTAAGACCTTGTAGGTCAAAGTGTGGTCCACTGAACAGCAGCACTGACAGAACCTGTGAACTCACAAAAAATGTGGAATCTGAAGCACCACACCAGACCTACTACATTGGAATCTGCATCTCAAAATGCAATACATATGCACATGACAGTTTGAAAATTGTACTTTAAAAGTGTCAATTGTTGAACCAGATTTCAAACACAGACTTATGCCAATGCCTGAGTTTGACTCTTACAGTTGTCACTTATTCTGTGGTTACCAATAAGTAACTTAAATTCTCTGTGCTTCAGCTTCCTCATCTGTAAAGTGAGCCAACATTATCATACATATCATACATACATATCATTGTTATTATAAGAAATCATGGAATAAGTAATATTTAGCTTTAAAATGTCACTGGGGATCCAAGTGGCTTAGATCAACTAGCACATTATTGGCTGATTAGTAATAGTGTCTCAAAAGAAATTAGTAGATACAAATCTGTATCAAAGCCTTTAAATCAAAGCCTTTTTTTTTTTCCCAGCAATAACAAACCAGCATGGTTTTTTTCATGTTTCTTATAGAAACTTTTGGTATTAACTTAAACATTTAAATCGGAGTAAAAATGCTGACCAATAAGATACCAAATTTTTTCTTACACTTGACAACAGTGAATTGTTCCAGAGTGTCTGTTTCTATCAGCTATAATACTGCTTTTCTGGAACATATTTACATCTAATGTCACCTTGGCTGACAATGAAATGGTCTCTATCTGAAGTCGATCTCCTGAGGAACAATACCCAGCAAAGCTACTGCTCTTGGAAATTTCTAGAATATGCATTTAGTTTAGGAGTTAAGGGGTTATTTTATGGGCACCTGTAAATAGTAAAAAAGATAAGTAATTCAATCAGAAGCCATTTAAAATATAAGCCCATTCATTGACTGGGGATTTGGATGAGTGTTTACATCTGGAAGGTGGGGGGAACACTATTCATTCTTTAGTGTGTGAAATAAATCAGCTTTTAAATCTGGAATTAGCAAGGAATTTGCTGTGCAGAAAAGAGTGCTAGCTAACACTCGTTTCTTAAAACTGGCATTTTCAAA
This sequence comes from Corynorhinus townsendii, assembly GCA_026230045.1. Classification (NCBI taxonomy): domain Eukaryota; kingdom Metazoa; phylum Chordata; class Mammalia; order Chiroptera; family Vespertilionidae; genus Corynorhinus; species Corynorhinus townsendii. Next base: position 104,083,035 of record JAPDVU010000006.1, on the reverse strand, counting down.
TATGTTATTTATTTGAATAAGGTTTAGGTTATGTTCCTGAAAATGTGGGCTTTATTTAAAACAACAAGACCATGCTATCCAAAGGAGACATTTTTAAAAATATTTTTTTTATTGATTTCAGAGAGGAAGGGAGAGGCAGAGAGAGTGAGAGATAGAAACATCAATGATGAGAGTGAACCACTGATTGGCTGCCTCCCGCATGCCCCCTAATGGGGATCGAACCTGCAACCCAGGAATTGAACCCAGGGCCATTCAGTGTGCAGCTCTATCCACTGAGCCAAACCAGCTAGGCGGGAAAAAAGACATCTTTTTAAAGTGTGCTAGTGTTGGGCAGGAGGAAGAATCAAGTATGGGAGAATGACCATTGAAGGACTCTAAAATAGTTTCTAAAATCACATTGTCCAATATGATAGAAGCTAGTCACCTGTGACTACTGAAATGTAAGTAAAAATTTTTAAATAAAATTAAAAATGTGTTCCTCAGTCACAGGAGCCACATTCTTGTGATGAAGAGCCACATACAACTAGTGGCTTAATTTGGGGACAATACAGAAACATTGCTGTTATTTTAGAGAGTTTCATTGGACAGCAATGCTATATAATATAGCAGCAATGATCAGCCTTTTCCAACCCATGAAACACATAAAGTTTCTGTGGCACACCAATATATGTATTTTGTTTTATGATCTGACCAAAAAAAGGTATAACTTGATTCACTCACACTGGACAGCTTTTGTTATGTTGGCTGTTGTCATTTTGTTTTAATTTGACATTCTAAGGGAAAAAAGGTCAGTGCCCCCAAATAAATAGTCAGGTTTTGCATGTTTTGAATATAGCAATGAATATAAAGCTACAAATTTAGAATAATCTGATTTGGAATAGGAAGGGTATCTTAACATCATTAGAATTTTTTAAAGTATTATTTTATTTTATAGAAAACTAAATACCACTGTGTTCTTTTAAACAGTTCATTGAATCAATGTGAAATTTCAGGTTCTGCAGAATCTAACAATAGACTTATTTTCCTTGAACTTAAAGGCTTCTTCAACTTTTGACAGGGAATTTGGGGGGTGGGCTCTCTTTTGACAAAGAACCTTGTAATGGAAACACCGCTGACATTATTACCAGTGATACAGCAACCGTGAAGTAAGTCACAGTGTAACATTTTGGACTTTAATTTCTATAGTTTGATTGGTATAGATCTCTTGTTCTTGCAAAGGTAATTGAACATAATTAAAACTAGAATGGTCTCATTAGGGAAATGGATATCGAAATGCAGTTTTATCTTTAAAAGTATTCATTTAGTAGCCAAAATGAAATAAAAATGTAATGCATATAAGGGCAAGGTATAAATCAGATTACATCTAAACTCAATTTTGGATCAGACATGGTTTATTTGTATCTCCTGGGGAAGGACCAGCATCAGACAGGTGAAAAAGGAGGGGAAGCACCCATCCTCTTCATCTCACTCCGCTCCATCCCTTTCTTACTCCCTCTATCCACAGGCCACTCAAGACATGTTGAGAAGCTTTAGGGGCAGGAAACTGGGAAATCATGTTTGATATCAGGCTGTTTTTTTTGTTTGTTTGTTTGTTTTTAATATATCTTTATTGTTCAGATTATTACAGGTGTTCCTCTATTTATTCCCCCATAGCTCCCCTCCACCTGATTCCCCACCCCACCCCATGCCCTTACCCCCCGCCACTGTCTTCATCCATAGGAGTAAGATTTTTGTCCAATCTCTTCCCGCACCCCTCACACCTGCTTCCCCTGAGAATCGTCAGTCCACTCCCTTTCTACGTCCCTGATTCTATTATATTCACCAGTCCATTCTGTTCTTCAGATTTTTTATTCACTTGATTTTTAGATTCACTTGTTGGTAGGTATGTATTTGATGTCATTTTGTTGTTCATAATTTTCATCTTTACCTTTTTCTTCTTCTTCCTCTTCTTAAAGAATACCCTTCAGCATTTCATGTAATCCTGGTTTGGTGGTGATGAACTCCTTTAGCTTTTTCTTGTCTGTGAAGCTCTTTATCTGACCTTCAACTCTGAATGATAGCTTTGCTGGGTAGAGTAATCTTGGTTGTAGGTTCTTGCTGTTCATCACTTTGAATATTTCTTGCCACTCCCTTCTGGCCTGCATAGTTTCTGCCGAGAAATCAGCTGACAGTCGTATGGGTACTCCCTTGTAGGTAATTAACTGTTTTTCTCTTGCTGCTTTTAATATTCTCTCTTTGTCTTTTGCCCTTGGCATTTTAATTATGATGTGTCTTGGTGTAGTCCTCTTTGGATTCCTCTTGTATGGGGTTCTGTGCGCTTCCTGGACTTGTACGTCTATTTCTTTCACCAGGTAGGGAAAGTTTTCTGTCATTATTTCTTCTAATAGGTTTTCAATATTTTGCTCTCTCCCTTCTTCTGGCACCCCAAAAATTCGGATGTTGGTTCGCTTAAAGTTGTCCCAGAGGCTCCTTACACTCTCTTCATATTTTTGGATTCTTTTTTCTTTTTGTTTTTCTGGTTGGATGTTTTTTGTTTCCACATATTTCAGATCTTTGGTTTGATTCTTGGGGTACGTTGATCTACAGTTGAGTTTCTGTATATTCTTTATTTCAGACAGTGTATGCTTCATTTCTGACTGATCCTTTTCCATTTTTTTGGCATTCTCATTAAGCTCCTTGAAGGTCTCATCAAGTTTCTCAGCGGTTTTAAGAAGATTCTTGAGTAACCTTATAAATGTGGTTCTGAACTCTATGTCATCCAGTAGTTTGCTTTCCTCCGTTTCTTTCATTCGTGACATGTTTCTTTGTCTCCACATTTTGGCTGCTTCCCTGTGTTGATGGAGTAGCTTTGTGTGGTAGGTGACCTATAGGGGGCAGTAGCTCAGCCTCCCCAATCACCTGATGTGGACACTCTTGGTACACCCCTTTGTGGGCTGAGTGCAAAGACTTGGTGCAGTTAAGCCTTAATTGCTGTTGGTATACTGGGAGGAATTGACCTCCAGGCCAATTAGCTGTGAGCACTCACTGTGTCTATAATGGAAGAACTGCTGCGCTGAAGACACACTTATGGGGCAGGACTTGTTTCAGTGGGGCTTTGGTGCTCACTGAGTCTGCCTCTTGAATGTGTCACTTATGGATGTGAGGAGTTGAAATCTGGTGTCTCACTCTGACCACTAGGTACACTGGCTTCTGGATCTCCAATGGGGTGCAGGTCAGCTACTGTCTGAGGCCATCCAGCAGGAGCTACAGTGAGAGCTACAGTTTTCTCCTCTTTGCTTGAGGTTTGGAGGTTTTGGAGCTGTCTGACCCGGGCTGCAAGTTTGCTAGGTTAAGCTGCAATAGGGCAGGCCTTTCTTATGCTAACTCCGCTGCTTGGAGCTTGGGTGGGTTTGTAGGTTGTGCAGGGCGGGGTCTCAGGGTGTCACTAGGCTAGGGCGTGGCAAACAGCAATGGCTGCTAGTTAGCCGGCTCTGTGTCCCAGACGGCGTCCCAGAGTCCCGAGCCCCAGTGCCGTAAACAATTATTCCTGAGCGCAGCTCTGCAAGCAAGCCACCCTCACTGGCAGACAGTCCAGCTTCTCCTCGTAGGAGTTTGGGTCCCCCGCGTCTCCCCAGAAACTGGATTTCAGAGTAGTAGGGGGCTTGTCTCCCTTTGGGTTAAAAAAAGCAACGCCCGCCGCCAGCCCGGATCACGCGCCTCCGTACCTCAGCTTTTCAGCGCTCGTGCACGTCTCAATGCTCTTTTCTCTTTCCTTCTAGTTGTAGAACTTCCACTCAGCCAGCTTTCCCGTGGTTCTGGGTGATAGACGTTTTGTCTTTTAGTTGAATTTTTGAAATTGTTGCACGAGGCAGCAGTTTAGGTGTTTACCTAAGCCGCCATCTTGGATCTCCGATATCTGGCTGTTTTCACAAAAGTTAACATTATAGATATGTTGGAGTTTCATGATGTCACACAGCACCTACAAATTCTTGTTTAAAATAATTTTCTGTCTCCAATAACTATCACTTTATTATGAGCAGAATATTCAAATCTTCCATAATTTGGCATCTTATGAAAATCAGTATACTACACATATTATCATCTTCATGACTTCCCCATCTATGAGCAAAAGGCATAATTTCTACTGCAATGTAATGGTGATTTCATGTGTAGCACTTCATAGTTTACAAAAATACTTACACAAACATTTTTTTTTTCCTCTATCAAAGAAGGAGGGGGTGGGTGAGAAACTTATGCAGTCTTCCTTTAAAAGAGAGATTATTCTCTGAAATTCGCTCAGTGAGACTTTCCCATCAGCTGAGAGTAGCCACAAAATGTGGCGAAAAAAAAATATATTGTGTGGTATTTATAACTTTTGAGTAGAAATTACATACTATGTTTAATAGTTTAAAAAATAAGTGTAATCCTATCTAATAAAAGAGTAATATGCAAATTACCCATCACTCCATTACACCCACAAGCCACGCCCACCATCCATGTCCACCAGCCAATCAGGAGCAAGTATGCAAATTAACCCAACCAAGATGGCTGTGGCCACAGAGCAAGCAGGAGGCTTGGGTTTCCCCAGCAATGGAGGAAGCAAAGCTTTCTGCACACCCTGGCCAGCCCAGTCCTCCACTCCAGGCTACAAAGTTTCAATTATAGAAAATAAATAAATCCCAACAAAAATGGCAGCAGCCATGGAGCTGGAGTGAGCAGGAGGCTAGGGTTGCCCCCAGCAATGGAGAAAGCAAGCTTTCCACATACCCTGGCTGGCCCAGTCCTCCACTCCAAGCTACAAAGTTTCAATTATAGAAGATAAATAAATCCCAACAAAAATGGCTGCTGCCACAGAGCAAGCAGAAGGCTTGGCTCTGCTCCAGGCTACAAAGTTTCAATTGTAGAAGATAAATAAATCCCAGATACCAGGGCCTCTGCTTGGGTGGCCGGGGGGGGGGGGGGGCGTGGCCAGCCTGCAAACCACCACAGGCTCCTCAACCAGGCCTCCCCACATCCCAAGGGAACCCCCACCCTGATCTGGGACACCCTTCAGGACAAACCAGCTGGCCCCCACCCATGCACCAGTCCTTTATCCTATCTAATAAAAGAGTAATATGCAGATTGACCATCACTCCAACACACAAGATGGCTGCCCCCATGTGGTCAAAGATCCTGCCCCCATGTGGACACAAGATGGCCACCACAAGATGGCTAGCAGGGAAGGGCAGTTGGGAGGGTCCAGGCCTGCCAGGCAGGGCAGTTGGGGGCAATCAAGCCTGCAGGGAAGGGCAGTTAGGGAGGGGTGACCAGGCCAGCAGAGGAGGGAAGTTGGGGGTGACTGGGCCTGCAGGGAAGGGCAGTTAGAGGGGGCCCAAGCCTGCAGGGGAGAGCAGTTGGGGGGAACCAGGCCTGCAGGGGAGGGCAGTTAGGGGTGACCAGGCCTGCAGGGGAGGGCAGTTAGGGGTGACCAGGTCTGCAGGGAGGGCAGTTAGAGGCAATCGGGCTGGCAGGGGAGCAGTTAGGCATTAGTCAGGCTGTCAGGGGAGTGGTTAGGGGGTGATCAGGCTGGCAGGCAGAAGCAGTTAGGGGCAATCAGGAAGGAAGGCAGGCGAGCAGTTGGGAGCCAGCAGTCCTGGATTGTGAGAGGGATGATATCCCTCAAGAGGTCCCAGATTGGAGAGGGTGCCGGCTGGGGTGAGGGACACTCCCCCTCATGCACGAATTTTGTGCACCGGGCCTCTAGTAAGAATATAAAAAACCCTCAAAGACTCTTTGTTCCCAGAATGACTACTTCCCCCCCACGCCCCCCCCCCCCCCCCCGATCTGATGAATTAAACTTTGTAATGCTATTATTCTGCTAACATTTTTTACCTCAGCAGCTGGTATTTTCTGATAGACTGGTTCTGTTTAGTTCAAAAAGAAAAATATCCAAAGAAACCTGTGATATCAGAGTTTATTATATCCAGGATCACATTGATTTGGAAATCTGCCAAAATTGTCTGAAATAGCCCTAATTAGGTCAACAGAGAACACACATGTAAAACTCTGTTTATAACCTTTCAAGTGTATATTTGATCTGATAAAGACAAGTTGAGGTTTAGACAACTTTATGTGCGTATTTGTGTAATCTTTATGCAGCCTGCTGTGCCAAAAGGGGCTCCTTGCCAAATATCCTGAGCAGAGCCTGTGCCAGTTCAAACAGATAGAGGAGGGTCAGACAGTGACTTCTGTGGGTCACTGTGTACTGTCACTGTAATCTTAACCACTGTCTTCTAGAGTGAGGGAGAAAAAGCAAAGGAGGAGAAGTGGTAATCTTCTGCCATTTTTATTAAAAATATAAGAGACTTTTCCTCAAGATTATAACAACATTCTAGAATAAAACAAAATTGTTGCAAGTCATTTTCACTTCTGAAAATATAAGAGCTCCACCTTGGGGCAAAATTATTTTATAATACCTCGAGAGGTTAAATTTTAAATGGAGGGCTATATCTGTGGTGACTGTTGGCCAATAATCCCTCAAGGAAAGGGAACCAATCAAAGAATGACAAAATTATGCAACAAATTTAGAAACTCACATTGTGTTAATACTTTTGGTCCAAAACAATGGGCATTAGTTATCAAAGGAAGACAGATTATTGTCATCTGAATGGTCATTGTCAGACTGGAATTTTACTTGGCCAAATCTACCTTGATAAAATTTTATTTGAAGTTGTTTCAAAGGTAAACTAGGACTACAAAAATATTCTGATTCTTCTGGTTCCCAGTGGTAAATACATTTCTAATACTCAGAGGGAAGGCAGGGGAAGGTGGGTGGGAAGAGATCAACCAATTAACTTGTATGAATATATGCATAATCATAACCCATGAACACAGACAATAGGGTGGTGAGGACCTGAGGCGGGGGCAGGATGGAGCGGACTAAAAGAGGTTAATGGGGGATAAAGAAGGACCTATGTAATACTTTCAACAAAGTATTTTTTAAAATAAAAAAATTAAAAACAAATAAAAATAAAAACACTGGTTATTTGAACACACACACACAGACACACACACACACACACACACTTCTAATACTAGCTAGCCAAGAAAACACCCAAATGGAACTTTCTCAAAAAGTTACCATTTATGTCTCACTGTTGGCAAAATGGCTGCTTGAATGAGAGAAATGGTAAAAGCCAGAAGATACAATTTCATATTTCACTCACTTTCTGCAACTTAGCCTTAAGGCTGGTCTTTTATTAGTTTTTCTTTTTGACTCACCTATCTAGGGTCAAGCATGCAGCTGCAGAAAAAAAAAAGTGGGGAAATTGAAATCTGCCCCAAGCAAAAATGAGAATAATTGCCATTATCTTACCTATACTCTTCTCCTGGTGACAAATCCCCACTACAATTTTAATAAACCATTTTTCTATATTTTCTTCTGGTTCTTTTATAACTTCATACAATTTATTTAACTATTCAGTCTACTTGGACTGCTTATGTGTGCAAAAATAATATTGTGAGCTAATTTTCTAGATTAATAGCCAATTGTCCACACACTGATTATCTCTAAGTGATCATTACAGATATATACTAGTACAGTTATTTATTACGTATGTTGAGCTTATATTATTGAACCCTCCAATTAATTGGAATAATTTTTCAGTAGATCCTCCCAGATTTTTGGGATAGATATCCATACCATCTACAAATAATGCCACTTCCCTTGAATCAATGTTGATAATTGCCTTTTCCTAGAAGATCATAAATTTATTGTAGGTTAATCTCATAAATATTGACTGATTTTATATCTCTTAGTGCCATCGACCCATTTCATGGGATTAGTGCCCACTGGGAGAGCTGAGTCTGCACCAGACTCTGGGTGAATAGATGAGAACCATTTATGATAGTTTTGCAGTGTGTGGCTTCTGGTCACAGTCTGAGATAAGGAAAGAAAGGAAGGAAGATGGAGAGATGAAGCTGAGTGAGGTTTGAGCTGTGACACACACTCTCTTATTCTCCCATTGTCCTCCGAGGAAAGCAGCTGGGTGCTCAGGAGGCCCAGCTCATAAGAAAAACACTCCCTAATACGTGTGTCTGCTCCCCAGCTGTTAAATTCTATTAAAAAGCTCTTATTCTCACAGTCCGTCCTGACACCTTCTCCTGACAGCTGCAGATGTTCTTTCTGAGCTTGGGTCAATGAGGAATGTATTATATAAAGAAAAAAAATTAATTGACAAATATTCTAAAAATAGGTCAGGAAGAACTATTTAAATAAATATGGAAGATGTGCAATAATGAATAGAACACATTTTTTGAGATTGAAGTTCTTATTCTTACAGTATATTAAAATACAAGCATTCTGTGGACATATCAAATGCATTTAAATATGTGGTGCATTCATCATGGCTAAATATGTACTTTTAAAAAAACGTAGGAACCCTTTCCATGAAACTTTTTAGAGCTCACCTTGTAATGATGACACTACTTGAAAATTAGGGGGGAAAAAACATAATTTTAAGGGTTAGAAGTGATGGGCAAACCTATTATTCTTGTTTTCTTTTGACACAAAGAATGTAAAGTAGTCAGTAAATACTAGCTGTTTTTACAGATTAAAAATTGGTACAGCTCCAAGGAAGAAAACCATGTGTCTCAAGTTTTCTAGATGCAATAGGGAGATAAGCATACCTGCCAGGTGGCAATCACTGCGCAGTGATTAAAGGGCCGGGGTTGAAAGATGCTGTTAAGGGAAGCATGTGTCAAGCCTCAAAACCTAACAAGGAGACCTTGAGTATTCTTGATGGAAATGTAGGTGCTTCATCTTTTTTTGCTGGGCACCAAATTAAAATGTTTTATAAAACCTGAAATTTTCCTTCAAGCAAAAATTCCAGAAAGGCTTCTTTCACTATTTGTTAGCTCTAAAATAAACTATTCTCTAAGCCCCTTCCCTGATATTCCGTAACTACTTGGGTGGTATTTTTATATAAAAGAAGGGGAAAAATGCAAGTTTTGCACTTTCTCTATGGAGCTAGAACCATGCAAAAAAAAATGTAAACTGTATTTTGATCTTCAGTAAATGTCTCTTTAAGGAGTGAGGAGGCAGGGAGGGAATGTATCAGAGTAAATCAGGGGGAGAAAGCTTGCCCTTTTCATTACCTGCCCTAGTCAACAGAACTGTAGTATGGATTGAGGAAGAGTAGACAGGGGTCCAGGAAGCAGGCATCATCAAGGACAATAAGAGAATTGAGAGAGATTCGGAGGGATCTGAGCAGCTCTTCCTGGCTCTGTGGCCAAACTCAGCATGTTGCTACCACTACCACTCTCTTTCCGGCTGCTCATGGTTATCTACATCATCATGGCGGTTTCTTTGAGGAGGAAAAAGGAGTCCCTTGCATTCTTTCCCTTGTTTCAGATTTTAATATTTACTATATATATATATGTGTGTGTGTGTGTGTGTGTGTGTGTGTGTATAGGGGTTTTTAAAAAATATATTTTTATTGATTTCAGAGAGGAAGGGAGAGATAGGAACATCAATGATGAGAGAGAATCATTGATTGGCTGCTTCCTGCATGCCCCGCACTGGGAACCGAGCCCACATACACCAGGAATTAGTTGTGACCTCCTGGTTCATGGTTCAGTGAGCCATGCTGCTCTGGCTACATGATGTTTTTTATGTGATTACTCAAACAAGCTAATCCTAAACCTGTTTAGCCTGTCTCCCCTGTCTCATCCATTTCTCCCCTCAGAAACCACAGTAAAGGCTCTTGCCCACATTTCCTCTCCACCAAACTTTTCCCAAACTCATCTATATCTTTCCTCTGCCAGTTGCCCACTACAGTGGAAAATATCTGATGTTTATGCAGGGTTGGACAAAGTAGGTTACAGTTGTTCTTGTGGAAAATAATACAATAATTCATAAATATTAATACAAGAATAAACTCTGTTTTTCACATACTGACATCTGTAAACCTAGTTTTGCCCCACCCTGTATTCTAGCTCTCAAACTAGATTGTAAATTGCTGGACTTAAAACACCAAGTCTTGTGCTTTTTTGTATGTCTAAGTTGAGCCCAATGCTTGCACATGATGATAGGTGGTTATGAGGGTTAATTTAGACTAACTAGTAATCCAACCTTATTCAAATTATTTTTAGAATAGAGCAGGAAATAAGCAAGTAAACCTACATGTATGCCTTAAAGAATAAAATCCTTGACTGTGAGTTTAAGAGCCTAGTTCTTCATGCTTCTTGGTTTCATGAGGCATCGAACTCTTGGCTCTTTGTGCCAGCCGGGCTGTCTGAACACTAACTAAGCCCATGGCACAGCACACAGAATGATGGAATTGTCTGTGACAGAAACATGTGTGAGTTAACACAAATAAAAATAAATACATTGTTCTATTTTGAAATACTTTGTCTCCAGGGATTATAAAGCCCCTATTTCCTTAGAGAACTTACTAGTATTTCATGGAACCCAAGGACAAGAGCTACAGATGAACTAAAACAAAGATGTTAAACATTTTCAGAAACTAAAAGAGTTCTCTGTCCCTTGCTCTGACTCTGATATTCTCTCTCTCTCCCTGATCTTTTTTCCTTTATTACCTATTTTATTATTCTTCTTTCCCCTGACAGCCTCTCCCTGTAGTCCATCAATGTACATGGTTCTAAAACATCACTCTGGCCTCAATGGGCACATTGCCTTCCAGTGTGCAATGCACACCCAGACTGCTCTGGTCTCCACATCAGTTTCCAGGAATAGGGGAAGAATCTGGGATTCCTAGAGGATTCCCTTCTGAATTGGGGGCAGGACTCATTTCCAAGACTCAAAACTCAGGATTCAGCTTTGATTTATTTTGTGTCCTTTGTACTCCTAACACAGATTGTTCTAAATACCTATATACTAATTTTATAAAAAATATCATCAGATTCATCTTAATAAAAAGCTATGATCTTTGAGCCATGGCTTCCGAATAAAATTTAGATTTCAGATTAAGCGTGCCCCTTTGAGATTTCATTTACATAAATACTTCAGATTCCTTATTATCCCAACTCTTATTTTCAACTCCACAGCAGTATTGATGATTATATTACTTTTGACAAACTGCATGGGCTTTTCTACTTTGGAGTATCATAAACTTCTCCTTATAAGAGAAATAGTTCTCGTGCTTAATTGAAAATACACTAAAAAATGCAACAGTTTTGGAGACATTGTACTCATAGTTTTCACCAGGTCTGGAAGCTTTAAAGCTCAAATTTGGCCCCTTTCTCATAAAAGAAGAGAGATTTGACAAATGATTAAATTGTGTCCATAATATATAAATATCTTGGAAAGTGAGTAATTGGTTGTCATTTCACCAGTATTAAAAGGAAATAATCCTAGTACATAGCTAGTGGAAAGGCCTGAATCCAAACTCCCGGCAATACCAAATGCTGTTAAGGATGCAGAGTAATAGGAACTTTCATTCATTGCTAGTGGAAATGAAAATCGGAAAGCCACTTTGGAAAACAGTTTGTCAGTTTCCAACAAAATTAAACATACTCTTACCATATGATTCAGCAATTGCACTTCTTGGAGTTGAAAACTCATGTCCACACAAAAGCTATGCATGAATGTTTATTGCAACTTTACTCATAATTGCCAAAACTTGAAAACCAACAAGATGTTCTTCAGTAGGTGAATCCTATCTAATCAAACAGTAATATGCAAATTGACCATCACTCCAACACACAAGATAGCTGCCCCCATGTGGACACAAGATGGCCACCACAAGATGGCCGGCAGGGGAGGGCAGTTGGGGGTGACCAGGCCTGCAGGGGAGGGCAGTTAAGGGCGACCAGGCTGGCAAGGGAGGGCAGTTAAGGGTGACCGGGCTGGCAGGGGAGGGCAGTTAGGGGTGACCAGGCCGTCAGGGGAGGGCAGTTAGTGGCAATTGGGCTGGCAGGGGAGCAGTTAGGCAACGATCAGACTGGCAGGGGAGTGATTAGGGAGTGATCAGTCTGGTGGGCAGAAGCAGTTAGGGGCAATCAGTCAGGCAGGCAGGTGAGCCGTTGGGTGCCAGTAGTCCTGGATTGTGAAAGGGATGTCCCAGAATGGAGAGGGTGCAGGCTGGGCTGAGGGACATCCCCCCTCCATGCACAAATTTTGTGCACTGGACCTCTAATAGATAAATAAACAGTTACATTCAGAGAATAGAATATTATTTAGCACTGAAAAGAAATGATTTATCAAGACATGGAGGAACCTTAAATGCATACTGTATTACTGAGTGAAAAAAGCCAATCTGAAAAGAATACATACTTACTGATTCCACTTATAGGACATGATGTGCAACCCTAAGGTAGGCAATGAACTTTGGTGATTACAATGTCGATGTAGGTTTGTCCTTGGTTATAAAAAAAGAAAAGTGCCATTCTGATGAGTGCTATTGATAATAGGAAATGGAGGAAGTGTGGGGGCAAGGGATAAATGGACAATCTCTGTACCTCCATATCAATTTTGTTGTAAATGTAAAATTTTATAAAATAATGTCTTTAAAAAATCAGTAAACCATCATAACTGTGGTGAATGCCTAAACTTGATTGTAAACTATCTAAATTATTTCCTTCACTCATATCATGAATAGAGAAAAACTATACCTATCAGAAAGCTCTAATTCTATTGAAAAAGAGGGGTTTTAAATGGGTAATTTCTTTTTAAGTTTTTCAACTTCCACTTATTTTAGTGTCATTGTACAATAGAGATGCCTCTTATCAAAGACATATTTAACCAAAATATAATAAAATGTACCTATAGAGCCCAGACCCAGAACTCCTGCCATATTCACTCCATTTCTAAATACATATATATATATATATATATATTATTGATGTTTTACAGAGAGAAAGGGAGAGGGATGGAGAGTTGGAAACATCAATTAGCTCCATCCTGCACACTCCCTACTGGGGATATGCCCACAACCAAAGTACATGCCCTTGACTGGAATTGAAGCTGGGACCCTTCAGTCCTCCGGCCAACACTCTATCCACTGAGCCGAATCAGTTAGGGCCACATTCATTCCCTTTGAAGCAACACCCTTAATTTTGGTGTTTGTGTTATATTGCATTGCAGTCATCTTTCCTTGATCTGTTTACAAGCAGGCAGTTCAGAGTCCCAAGTCAAAAGATGGTCAGACACTCTTTTAACCAACACACTTCTAAGATACCCTCTTTTTATGTGTCAATCTGTCAATAAAACTGAAACATCGTTCAGTTTAAAAGTAAAGCCACCAGTACTATTTATAAGTGGTCTTCCAATTATTGAAAGATTGAAATAATACATTTAAATATAATTTTAAATTTTTAAATGCATTCTGTTTATTTCAGTAGGAAACTATACTGGTATATCTACATGCCTTGTGGCATAATCTATTGACAGTTTGTTAAAAGATATTAATGAAAATTTATTTAATCCCATACAGCTGAATTATCTCACATAAAATTATGAGTTTAACAGATGTTTTTGCTGTCACATTTATACTGTTTCTCTCAACATTCTTCTCTGCTGATGAGTTCTGTTTCTATTATAAGGAGCACTTTAAACACAATTGTAGTACAGCTGTAGTCATAAATGATTTTGATGGCGTTTAAGCTCCACAGTAGTTCAAGTGGCTTCTCAAGCTTGTATCAAGATGGATTTGAGTGATTAAGTCAGTGTTTTGTAGACAGTGACTTCTGTCCTAGAGATAATATTCAGTGGCCACCATATTGTACCTTTAAAAATAATGTAAAATGTGGCATCATTGTGTAGTTTTGTTTTACTACTAAAAACAAGAAATATGAAAATTTTTGAATTCAATATATGCACCAAAGTACTATCTCAGATGAAATCAGAATGCATTATAACTTATTAATTATACCTCATTGTTCCAACTTTAGACAGCCTTATCTAAATTTCCTTAGTCCAAACACATGTACCTATAGAGCCCAGGCCCAGAATGCCTTCCACATTCACTCCCTTTGGGGCAACACGTAATATCTGGTACATGTTTTTACTTATTCATTATAATTTTTAAATTAAATATTCTATTTTTAATTAACTTTTATTTTTAAAATATATTTTTATTGATTTCAGAGAGAGAGATGGAGAGAGAGAAACATCAATGAGAGAAAATCATTGATTGGCTGCCTCCTGCATGCCCTCTACTGGGGATCAAGCCCACAACCTGGGTATGTGCCCTTGACTGGAATAAACCTGGGATTATTCCGTCTACAGGCCAACACTCTATCCACTGAGCAAATCTGGCTAGGGCAAAGATTTTATTTTTTAGAGTACCAGAATGGTACTTAACTCTCACATTCCCAGGAAGGCATAACTCAGATTGTCACACAGACTATTCTAATCTGGTATTGATACTGTTGGTAGCTGGTAAAATCAGATTTTTATTTTGTGGCACAGGATAAGTAAGTTAATATTTTCATAACTGTTCACTTTGATATGCCAAATTGCTATCAGCACACACTTATAAATGATAGAAGCCATGAGCATATATGAAGCTTTCGTTGAAACAAGTCACTTTCCACTTCCTAAAGTAGATTCTCAGGATAGAGGAAAAATTGAATTTTAAACTATAAGCTATATTTTCCCAAGCAATATGTGAGGATGGTTTTTAAGAAATCAAAGTACAGCCCTGGCCAGGTGGCTCAGTTGGTTGAAGCATCATTCATATACCAAAAGGTTTCTGGTTTGATTCCCAGTCAGGGCATATACCTAGCTTGCATGCTCAATCCCTCCTTGGGACACATGTGGAAGGCAACCAATTGATGCTTCTCTTGCACATCAATATTTCTCTCTTCCTGTCTTCCTCGTTCTCAAAAGAAGAAAAAGATAAATAAAAGAAATTGAAGTACAAATTCTTCAGAAATTCAAGCCATAATGTCAATGTTTAGTCAGTATAAGAAGGATTCAGGTAAAATAAATAATTATCTTTCTTTTTACTTCTCCTCCCCAAATTTGTATTTTTAAAAAAGAGAGAGAGAAAAAAATAAAGCCACAGACCAAATATTCAGCAAAGCTAAGAGAAAGATAAAATTTTAGACTCAAAAATATGTAGGAAAGTTTGCAAAAGCAGGTAAGATGAAGCAGAAGTGATTCGGGAGTAAGGAAAGGAAAAATATTGTGGACAAGAGCTCTAGGCATCAGATCTTGGCCTGTGCCAGAAGAAAATATATTTCTTAAAAGTGAAGAGCTTATCCTATGGAGCAAACTTATACCTGTTCTTTGCAAAAAGAGGGGAAGGAACTACTGTGTCAGTGGAATTGGAAGATATCTTCTAGATACAGCTTTTACTCAGAGGCAAAATGAGCAGTGCCACATGAAGAAACACTAAGAGAGCCACATCTGCAGGAAGCCCTCTGGCTTTGACAGGGCAGACAGAGGCCTTTGGACTATGACGCCTCGATGGCAGCACTGTCACCTCACTCTCCACGGGCTCCCTTACTGGTGGCTGGTTTGGGGAAATACAATTTATTCAATGATGTGAAGGGGCAGAGCAGGACTGACCCCATTTCGTACTGTGTCTTCCATCTTGTGTAACTATGTCCCTGACATAATCTCTTTCCCAAGAAAAAGCACAGAATGTGTCAGTTACTCAGCTCACCCTTAATTCAGCCAAGAGAAATGCAAGGGGAGTTAACCCAAGGCCAAAAGTATGCTGACCGCATCCTGTCTTTGTGTAACCAGACCCTAGCTGTGCCCTATCTCTGTGTCACTGGACCCTAGCCCTCACACAACCAATTGGGATCGGCCCACTCAGTGGTCTGAGCATCTCCCACCACCTGACCCCAAGCCCTATAAAATTGCTGTGCTACTAGAACTCAGGGCTCTTTTGCATCCTGCTGCTGCATCCGTAGAGGCGGAGAGACCGAGCTTGAGCTTTAATAAAGGCTCTTTGTTTTTGCATCGGACTCGGCTCCCTGGTGGTCTTTGGGGATCTTGAAATCTGGGCATAACAGATGAATTTAAGAAACAGCATCTGACCCATCTAAAATACATACCAAAGGGGGAAAATGGGAAGAAAGCAGAAAAATTTACAATTGATGAAAATTTACTGAAATGAATATACATACTACAATGGATCAGTTAAAAATTGATGACCAAATACTTTGCCAAGAATTCAAGCATCTTAATGAATTAATCACGTTTATTGAAGAAGACCACTGATCAGAAACAAAAGAAAATAGTTTCAAGATAACAGGAAGAGATAAAATGTGAGTTGATAGTTTCAGGAAAAAGAAATAGGAGGCAAAAACAAATAAAAAACCCTTAATAAAAATAATGTTAATATTACATAAATGCAAAAGAGAGAATACATTTTGTGGGAAACAGAGGAAAGAACATTGAGGCCAGAAGTTAAAATAATAAAATTAAAATATTTAGAAAAAAGTAAACAAAGAAAATTATATATGTAAAAGATTGACAAAGAAAACACAGCATAAGTATAATTTAAGCCGCAAAGCAAACCCCTATATGTACTATGTTATTTCCTATACATACATATCTTTTTAATGAAAGGAAGCACTTGGTGGCTTCCCTTTAGCATATCGGAATTGCCAGCATCACTACAGTTGAACTTTGGGGTCATTATTAAGTAAAACAAGGATTACTTGAATACAAGCAATGTGATAATACTGCAGTTGATTTGATAAGCAAGATGGCTACTAAGTCACTAGCAAGCAGAGCATGTATATAGATTGGATACACTGGACAAAGTTATGATTCACATCCCAGCTAAGAAGGCACAGGATGGTGAGAAATTTCATCATACTCCTCAAAATGGTACACAATTTAAAACTAATGAACTGTTTATTTCTGGGATTTAAATTTAACTTTTTCAGACCATAGTTGGCCATGAATAATTGAAACCACAAAAAGCAAAACTGTGGATAAGGGGGGACTACTGCAGTCTTTGCTCTGAGCTCATTGGCCTCTTCATCTTCCCCTATAAGTACATGGAATACTAGTACATCTTTTCCAAGTCAGGCTTTATTCACAGAACTTTTAATAGTGTCTGGCATGTACTAGTGGGCGTTTAATGAATATTTGTTGGATAGATAAACTAAACAATAGACAAACTAATGCTCTTACTGGAGCATGTTTGCTCTGGCTGCTATGTTCTCAATGATATATTTTAAAGATTTTAAAAATAAATTCATATTTTATCAGAAATTGTCTATATTCATATGTTTATTTGTTTTATTTATTGCTTGCATTAAATTTGTACTAAATTATAAAAGATAATAATTAAAATAATGCTGATTTCAAGGTGAACCACCCAATATTTATTAAGTACCTTTTCTGTGGTAGGCCCTTCCCAAGTCTCTGGGAAAAAAATAGTGAGTTCCAGATCTCAGAGAGTTCATAGCCTGGCTATGAGACTATGTCCTTCAATAAGTACTTTCTGAGAGCTGGCCTTTTCAAAAATGAAACACCTATTTAATCTGCATACCTCCATTTGAGGAATTTATATTAAGAAAGGGATATATGTATCCTATTTAAAGAATCTCTATTAAAATATATCTTTCTAGTGACCTAAATAAGTGAAACTTCAGAAAATATAACTCATGTTTATACATGGTAAATAGAAATGTTTAATATAAATGTAAATATGTATATTCCTATAGCAATTTCAATGGCTTTTAATCATGAGGAAAATATTCTTCACTGTTAGAAAACCTGCATAATGTATTTGTTCAAAATATAATTGATCCCTTATGTGTTACATTCATAACAAAAATTATAATCCCCAAAATATGTCCTACCCATTCTAAGGAAACAGAACCCTTTTGTCTTATTGCTAAATATGACACATTCCCCCATATTTCAAAATGTCTTTAAATAATCAAGATATCAAATACTTGTTGAAATTTACTGTTTGGGAGGTTTTCAAGCTATTGGAACCATCAGCTTACAAAATACAGTGAATCCTCTTTTCTCCCTTCTAAAAAGAAACAAAGTATACATATAAATAAAAAATCCAAAATACAATTTTATTTTTTGCATTAATTTACTTTTCCATCCAAAAATTTTATTAAAATAATTCCCAATCATGGAAATATTGCAAGAGCATACAATGAATATACATATTTATCATCCAAATTCATCACATTTTAACATCCCTCTCCCTCTCCTTCTCCCGGTCTGCCTATTTGGCTATAAATAGAAGCTTTGGAGTCATTTGAAGACATACTGACACATGATACTTTATCCTTAAATATTTGGCAGGATATTTTTCATAATAAAATGCAACATAATTAGCACACTTAAGAAATTTAATATAAATATACTAATTTCCCTATTCAAATGTCTCTAATCATGCAAATAAGGACTTTATGGCTTTTTTTTTTCTTTTGATCAAGAATCTAATGAAAGATTATGCATTGATTTTCCTTTAGATAGCATGTCTCTTTAATATCCTTTACTCTAGAATAGTATCCCCTTTTATTTTTTTAATGATATTTGATATTTTAAAAAGTATAGGGCAGCAGTTTTGAAGAATTTCTCACAATATGGACAGTTATGATTGTTTACTTAATAAGAGGTTCAAGTCAGACCTATTGTCATGATTACTACATAGGTGATGCAAGACAAGTTAATCAATATAGTTGAAACAGAGGTTGCCTGAGTACATACTTTGTGAATATTGAGAAATGTGAGAATTCTGTGTTTCTGAAAGAGTTTTACCTGCCTTCAGTGAACTCACAGCCTCTTGGGAGCCTTAGAGCAAGTGAAAAGCTAAGTAATAAGATAAATCAAAGCAGTAGCAGTAACAAATGTGGCTATATCTTCCCACTTGAAGGAAATTAACTCCCAAAATAGGATCATCTAATAATCTAAGTGGTCTAACAATCATGCCATTACACCTGCTGTTGCTACCACATTTTAAAAGAAGTTTACCCTGATACCCCTAACTGCATACTTGGTAGTTATGTCCAAGAAACAGAAAGTGTACTGCATAGGTCTGCTCACCTTCTCTCTAGTTCATTTACCTTTGTTCACTTCTCTGTTCTATAAACATAACAGAATGTCAGTTTATCTTTGGGATCAGGGTTTGTTTCAGTCTTCATTTTCTTTCAGAGTTTTCTGCTCTAGTCCATCTCAAAACAAGTGTAGGGCAAGGTCCCCATGACAACAAAAATAACGTGATTTCCAAAGATAGTAATTCCATCTTTCAACAATATTTATGAAGCACATATGACAAGCCAGATTCTCTTCTAGCGAAGAGAACACAAGAGTCTCCCGCTTTCTTGGAGTTTGCATTGTGAGGGGGTGAAAATGTGAAATCAGCAAACAGATAAATAATTTAGAAAGTATTAGGAGTGACATAAGTAAGATGCCAGATGAAAAGATCTCAGCCTACATCTTCCTCAAGACGGACACTGATGAAACCACAGTATTTGGCTGAAAATACCTTTATGAGAAATCTGAATTCCAGTTAAGAATGTGCATCTCAGAGAAACACAAGACCGTGAAATACCTTAGAAATGGATAAGAAGAGCAGTTTTATTCTATCTGTGTCAGACCCTCCTCCAAGCTGCCTCCGCTCAAGGATAAGAGATAGAGATATCCATTCAGCCAGCAATTTCTCTCTTAGGAGAATGAGTGGCTATAGTATACACCCCAAGCCCCAAGTCTTTGGGGAGATCTACTTCTGTTTCTACTCACTGAGAGCTCCGAGACAGCTGGCATTGTTACAAAGTGTGGGGTCAAATAAGAACATAGAGAAGGGGTAGGGCTCTCAGCAGCCTGCATGGAGGTGTAAGACTGGTGAAAGTGCACGACCCTGAGACTTGACCTTCAGGAAGAAGGGAGAGAGGGAGATATCAAAGTGTCTTAACTCACCCCTGGTTTGTCACATGCAGGGAGTAATAAACAGTCCTGCTGTAGCTGAATGAAGTGTTAAATGAAATCCTGAGAAAAGATTGAAAATTACAGAGTATAGAATCAGAAAAGAAATCAGACAGAGCTACATGTTTTTAAAAATCCCAGAGCACATCTGCAGCCCTGCCTGAGCCACCTGCCAGCCCCTGGGCTACTTCCATTCGGGCCAGGCAAATACGGATGCAGCTTGAAGATTAGTGCTGTGAAAATTAAAGTTCAATACTGCAGTCTTCTTGCAAGATAGAGGCAAAAACAGACGTGGGTAGGAACTCTACATGGCTCTTTTGTGTGTTCTGTCCATGGAGAGAAAAGGAACAGGATGTGATGGATATGAGCTTGATCCAGGCACGTGTCCTGCCTCTTCTGTTTAAGGCAACTCCATCTGCCTTCTGGTTCTACCATGAACTTTTAGACTACTAGGAGGCAGAGATGAAGCACTCTTTTTACAGGATCTGGGGCAATAAGGTGTAATCAGATTTTCTCAGGAAGGTGCTGCAAGCATTTCTCCCTACTAGTTTAAAAATTAACCACCAAATTTTCCCTGGGATGACTCAGCAAAATGGTGCTAAGCTTAATTTTTGTTACTTTAAATAATTCATAATTTTAGGTCTTTTCTTGGGGTTCATGATGATCCATATTAAGAGCGCAGGATAATAATATTGAATCTAATATGATAACATTGTAATTAGCTAGTTATTAATAACTAGAGGCCCAATACATGAAATTTGTGCATGGGTAAGGTCCCTAGGCCTGAGCCACCTGCCAGCCCCTGGGCTACTTCCATTCAGGCCAGGCAAATACGGATGCAGCTTGAAGATTAGTGCTGTGAAAATTAAAGTTCGATACTGCAATCGAGGCCTTCTGGCTGCTGGCCCGGGCCTTCCTTCATTCCATGCCACCCTCGGGTGGTCAGCGCATGTCATAGTGAGTGATTGCACTCCCAGTCTCCCAAAAGAACTTCTGAGGGGACACTTTGCATATTAACTATATATATATTATATATATATATATATATATATATGTGTGTGTGTGTGTGTGTGTGTGTGTGTGTGTGTGTGTGTGTGTGTGTGTATAACAAAGGGAAGGCCAGACATTATAGATATGTTATGTTATTTGGGCACAATCACCAGGAAGCACAACTTGCACTCCCCAGGGAACCACCAGCCTATTCCCTGCAAAATATTGGGGGAAGGAATCCAACACAGGGGAGATAGATGCATGCTTAGTAAAGTTGGGGTGGCATAGGGAAAGTATTGGCCTGTCAGTCAAACATGGCGACAGAGATGGTTGGACAGAAAGGGTGTGGCCACTGCAAACCCACAAAAATTCAGGGATAAAATCCCCTAAACAAAAGAGCTTTCTCTCCCTTGTACTCTTGTGCTATTGGCTTACTCTTGGCTTCCTTGCATTTGACTGTGTTTCCTCCATAGCCACGTGGTCCTGTGGACCCTGAATGCAATGGACTGAAGGATTGCAATAGGAAAACACAAGATAAGTTAGCCTGATGCTGGACTGGACCCAGCTCCAACATGGAAGGGAAGCTCTGAGCACTGGTTTTGATTTTAGCTCTACTGAAACTCCAGCTACACTTCTTCTATGACTGGACTAAGGGTAATGGAACTCTGGAAACCCCGGGGTAGAGTCCCATGGAAACAAAGCTTTCTGCTATATCTCATCCCCCATCCCAAGAACCCCACTTCCACTAGCAACTGGGGGAAAAAAAAGCCCCTCTCCTACCCTATTAACAAAAAAGAAAGTTTAAACTTAACAGAAAGCCTATTTTATAAGGGTAAACTCATGTTATGGCACATATCATCTCAGTTAGGGAAAAGGAGATAAGATGTTTGGGTATCAATTTTAGGTGATGAATCCAATATGTGATAAAGCAACTGGCTTAGTCAATGCCATTGTCTATGGCAGGGGTTAAAACTCCAGGAGCCTAAATCCAAACTGAGATGTGTTTTATACTTAGCTAAATTGCACTAAAAAAAGGAAAGCTTCACCTTTCTGGGAAAAGCTCCTTCTGTAGGCAAAACATTGCAAGATGTCAGGCGGCCTGAACACCCGAGGGAGATATGCTCTTGATCTAGTCTGTTCTTAGCAAGTGACAAAAATGTCTTTCAGCAAAATAATTATAAAGTTCTGGTCCACAGATAGTCACTTGTGAATAATGTGCACCTGCCAACTGGAATCTGGGGTTTTAAAGTTCATTCACTCTGTGAAGACAGAAACTTTCTTCTTCCAAATGGAAATAGAGATAAAGGTGCACCTCAGCATTTGTTTTAAAATAGTCATGTTTGCTATTCATAACCTAATTAGAGGAAAAGCTGTGTGACCATTCTGAAGTGGATGCCAGGAATTTGAATATCTCTAAGGAAAGCTCAGAAATGGAAAGGTAAAAAAAAAAAAAAGATAATTGAATAATGCCAATTCAATTTGCAGTTGTAGCAAAGTTTAATTTATTTGAAAAGCCAGAGGTTATAATTTCATGACCCTGTAGATAAAGCACACCACAGACCAATATCACTGTCTCTCTTCTTTCATTTGTATTCAGATCACAGGGGTGACTGTATGGAGATTTTTACATTGAATGTTTTAACCAAATGTCTCTGAAAGGGTAACCACAACGACAATTTACATCAAATACTGATATTCAAACTTCAATCCGCATATATTAAAGACAGGAATCCTTTCTAAGTAGGATAATTTTCTTGGTGTAGCCATGTTACATGGGTTCATTGTCTCCTAGGGAAGGAAACACATAAAAAAGACTGTGATTGTGCTGAAAGAAATCCTATTACTCAATGCAGTCTATGAGGCCACAGTTACCATAGTAACTGATTTCTTACAAGACCTGTTATACATAGTAATTTCCTAGCTTCTTCCATTACAATCAATGCAGCACCCATGTGTCCTTTTTGAATGACATGGTTACACCCTAGTTGTTCCCAAAAAGGGTCAGATCTCTATTTGCAAGTAACTTTGCAGGTCCTTGATTTCCCCTATATTATAACTCCACTGATGCATTCTTTTAATTTGCATGAGCCTCATTAAGAGAAGGAAATCACTTAGAAGTAAGCTTCTCTATTAGGCACCATAAAGCACTTCAATGAAGATTTATCTTTTTCTTCTATAGAGCATAAGCACAATATTTTTTGCTTAGTGATTCTTTGAATGTTGTCTCATTTTAAGAAATGACCCTAGGGTAAATGGTGGGGTGGGGTGTGGGGGGGCAGGAATCAGCAACTTTTGTCAACAGCTTGTAAAGAAAAATTGATGTATATGATGGCTATTATTTTAGGAAGTGGAATTTAAAGGAAATTAAAGAGTGAAATGCTAAATTCATTGTTGGCACTAATTTTTCAACCCACATTCAAAGACCACCTGCCCTGTGCCAGACACTGTCCTAGGCACTGGTGATGGGGCATTAAGCAAAACCGAACTCTGCAGTTATTGAATTTATATGCCAAGTGGGACATGAGACTGGAATTGAGTCCTCTATTTTTCCAGCAAGTACTGAAAGTGGCAAAGTAGAGACTTTGGAACTAAGCAAAACCTATGAATACTTCTTTTTCTTCTTAATTGTGTGATTTTTTTTTAAGCAAGTCAATTTACCTCTCTGACTTTCCACTCCTCAAAGTGCATAGAAAGTAACAGTTATTTCCAACAACTATTTCTGGAATCTGCTTCTTTCTATTAAAAGCAAAACTGTTGTAAAAATTGCCTTGCCTCTATGCTGGTATTCAGAAGATCAGACAAAAAAAGAACAATGTCTGAATAAGAGATCATGGCAACTTACACTGGCAAGTTTATTAGATAAGCTATTCCCTGTGGTAGCATTACATGGCCCTCTAAAGTAGCCAGGTATGGATAGAAATACAACAGGATAGTAGCAGTAAGGGAAACAGTGTAGAAGTATGTTTATATACAAAGGATTTAGCACAAGACTGGCAAATAAACATTCAAAAATGCTTACTGTATATAGTACAAGTTATTTTAAAATCTATAAAAATCATATTATTCTATCACAAGCAGTGTGCTAAATGCTCTACACACATAATCTCATTTCTTTCTCACAATAATCATTTTTACTTCATAAACGAGAATCCTAAGCTCAGAAAGATTAAAAGAAATGCTCAAGATTACACTAATAAGTGGCAAAGTTAAAATGTAGGTCAAGAATAAACTATGAGTAATGATAGACTGTGGGAAGAAAGTTTTAGTGAGTAATACAATATTAAGGTTAATAAAAAATACCCTTTCTGGTACAAAACATGTTTTAATAAAGATCAGAGTTGGGCATAGTCAAGGGCCACTTAATGACACAGAGATGTATAGAAAGCGCCACAGAGGACTCTGTCTAAGGCAATTTCCTGAGCCTCCGATAAGAGTTGACAGTTAGAAAGTATGTTGTTTCGACAGAATCACTGTCCAACAGAACTTTCACAGATAATGGAAACACAATGCCTTGTACAATCAGTAAGCACTCATCACATATGGCTATCGAACACTTTAAAGTGTAGCTGGTATGACTAACGAACTGTATTTTTAAGTTTATTTAATTATACTCTTATTTTAGATTTAGCCATATTTGGCTAGTGCCTACCCTACTGAACAGTAAAACTTGGGAAAATTATTGAATGTCAAGGAGAAAGAACCATAAATGAATTATTCAGATTGATGGAGTTGTTCTCTAGAAAACTTCACAAGGAATAGACCATGTCAGCCTTAAAACTGAGATTTGAAACTATCACTCATTTTTGTGACATTTAACATATTGAAATTTTTCTAAAATGCTATGAAGGGAACAATTAGGAATTAATACAGCTAAATTATTTTTAAACATTCAAAGGTTAAATAATTGCCTCAATATATTAATTTTTCCAAAATATATGTCTTGCTTACCTGGACTGAAAAATAAAAAAATAAAATGACCATTGTCTAGTTACATAAATTCTGGCGAGGAAATGGTGGATCTGATTTCTTGAAGATCAGAAATAACTATAATAAAGCAAATTAATTCAAAATAAAGCAAACATTATTAATATTCAAAACTAATTATAATCATTAGTATTCATTGACCACCTGTTAAGTTAGAGTCTATCTAAGCAGCCTACAGATAAAAAGAAATATGAGACATATTTCTATGAGCCTAAAATATGCCTCAATAAGCAAGGCCTACTTGCTTGTCTGAGCATAGTTTTGTTGCAGAAAATCCTGTGTAAGGTGCGGGGGTAGAAAAGAGAACAACAATGTTCTCTTTCAAATCTAGTATATTTGTCTTTGTTCTCGCTCACATAAATGGCTATAGCCTGAAAGCCAAGGCTCTAAAACTTTATTTGTACACATATCAATAGAAATGATACTAAAAATGTTTATTTTTCAGCCTCATCCCCAAAGATTCTGATTCAAACCTGGGGTTAGAAAGAAAATATCCAATAAGCAACAAGGAATTAATGAATTCTATTTTGAAGACTGGAAGGAAAGTTTTTATCCTCTCTATCATAGACATCATCATCTACAAATATTTACTAAGAATCCATGCTTATGATTATATATATATATATATATATATATATATATATATATATATATAATCATATATATATGTGTGTGTATGAAATTTGTGCACGGGGAGGTGTGTCCCTCAGCCCAGCCTGTACCCTGTCCAATCTGGGACCCCTCAAGGGATGTCCGATTGCCCGTTTAGGCCTGATTCCAGTAAGATCGGGCCTAAACGGGCAGTCAGAATCCCTCTCACAGTCCAGGACTGCTGGCTCCCACCTGCTCGCCTGCCTGCCTTCCTGATTGCCCCTAACCCTTTCTGCCTGCCAGCCTGATCACCCCCTAACCACTCCCCTGCCAGCCTGATTGATGCCTAACTGCCCCCTTGCCAGCCTGTTTGCTCCTAACTGTCCTCCCCTGAAGGCCTGGTCACCCCCAACTGCTCTCCCCTGCAGGCCTGGGTTCCCCCCCCACACTGCCCTTCCCTGCAGACCCAGCCGCCCCCAACTTCCCTCCTCTGCCGGACTGGTCACCCCTAACTGCTCTCCCTGCTGGCCTGACCCCCCACAGCTGCCCTCCCTTGCAGACCTGGTTCCTCCCAACTGCCCTTCCCTACTGGCCATCTTGTGGTGGCCATCTTGTGTCCACATGGGGGCAGCCATCTTTGACCACATGGTGGCAGCCATCTTGTGTGTTGGAGTGATGGTCAGTTTGCATATTACTCTTTTATTAGATAGGATAGAGGCCTGGTACACGAGTGGGGGCCAGCTGGTTTGCCCTGAAGGATGTCCCGGATCAGGGTGGGGGTTCCCTTGGGGCATGAGGCGGCCTGGGTGAGGGGCCTGTGGTGGTTTGCAGGCTGGCCATGCCCCCCAGCAACCCAAGTGGAGGCCCTGGTATCTGGGATTTATTTATCTTCTATAATTGAAACTTTGTAGCCTTGAGCAGAGCCAAGCCTCCTGCTTGCTCCATGGCCACAGCCATTTTTGTTGGGATTTATTTATCTTCTATAATTGAAACTTTGCAGCCTTGAGTGGAGACCAAGACAGGCCAGGGCTGCGGAAGCTTGGCTTCCTCCAACACCATGGGCAACTCAAGCCTCCTTGCTCTCTCCAGCTCCATGACCACAGCTATTTTTGTTGGGATTTATTTATAATTGAAACTTTGTAGCCTTAAGTGGAGGCCTGGGCCAGCCAGGGTGTGCAGAAAGCTTGGCTTCCTCCATTTCAGGGGAAACCCAAGTCTCCTGCTTGCTCTGTGGCCACAGCCATCTTGGTTGGGTTAATTTGCATACTCACTCCTGATTGGCTGGTGGGCATGGCTTGTGGCTATAGCAGAGTGGTGGTTAATTTGCATATTACTCTTTTATTAGATAAGCTATAAATATATATATATATACATATATATATATACACACACACACACACACACACATACATAGAGAGAGAGAGAACATTTTTATTAAAAAAATAATAATAAAACTTTCCTTCCCAAAGAATTTTTAAGAAATTGGAAAACAGTACTTTGAAAATTCTTTTCTAACGTCTTTTAGCTTCACAATAAGGTTTTTCTTACTAGAAATAAATTGGCTTGAATCTTTAATAATTTGAAGGGCTTATATGCTCTATTCTAAATTATTTAGTTGTTCATATCCTAAAATAGGATGAATCACATAGATTTCATAAAAACACAGAACACTACTACTGCCTTAGGCCAGATCATTATCATTCTCTCCTTCCTCCTCACTGACAGACACCCTGGCTGTTTTTGAACATTCCATCCCCTCTCCCACCCAGTTTCCTGTTGAGGCTGCTTTCACTACATCAACCCTCTCTCCTGCATTTCCATGTTATCATTTACGTGTTGCCTGGTTTTCAAGAATCAATCTAACTGGTCTCATCAAAGTTTGCCCCTAATAAATTGCTTCACATTCTGTTATAATGATCAACCTTTTAGTATTAACTGTTGCTAGTTTGAGGTTTCCTTAAAGGTGGTGTCACTATACTATTCATGCTTGTAACCCCAATATTTAGTTTAGTAAGTTCTCAGCACTTATTAAATGAATGAGTTAGAGCTGGAAGGAAACAGTGATGTTATGTAATCATCACAGTGTATACTCCAGCCATGCATTCATTCATTCATTCAACAAATATTTTAAGAAGCTGTGTGTGCTAGACACTATTCTAACCACTGGTGGTCTAATAATAAAAATAAATACAAAAATAAAATGAGTTCAAGTGGAAAAAGACAATAAACAAACAACTAAGCAAAGCATAATATGTTAGATGGTAATTGGTACCATGAAAAAAAAAGCAGGGAAAAGGGATGCAAGATTTAAAGTTAATATGATTATGGATGGCCTTACAAAAGAATTATTTTTGAGTAGAAAATTGAAGTAAATGATCACGGAGCCTATCTAGGGAAAATGTTCTAGGCATTTGGAACAAGTGCAAAGGTCGTTAATTCGAGTGACACAGGCTATTTTGAGGATCAGCTGAGAAGCTGATGAACTGGAACAGAGTAAGCAAGAAGGAAATTTGTAGAGGATGGCCTCAGGGATCATGTATATAAATTTAAGTTTGGTTCTGAGTGAAGCCTTGAGAGGGTTTTGAGGAGCAGATAACAGAAGCTAGTCTTTACCAGAATTGCTCTGTCTTATGTATTGAGAAAATATGAAAGGAGAAAAGCCATGGAGTAGAGCAGGCAAGAAGAAACTATTGACAATACCCAAGGAAAAATAGATGATGGCTGAGACAGGAATAATAACCATGGTAGAACCAGATTCTGTAAATACTCTGATTCGCTTCTTAACTAGAAATGAGAGTAAGAGAAAGAGTGAAAGATGGATTCAAAGTTTTTTACCTGAGCAACTGGACAAAAGTTCTCGACCTTTACTGAGCTGGAGAAAACCCTGGGACAACCAATTTTAGGGACAGCTTAATTTAGGACATGTTGGGACTGGAAGCCTGATAAATGGCCATATATATTTGTGAGTCATTGGCATATTCATATTACTTTAAAACATGGGATCAAAACTTAGAGAATGAGTGGAATATAAAAGAAAAGTCTAAGGACTGAGCCTTGGGATCAAACCAACATTAATAGACCTGGTAGATGAGTAGAAATCAGCATATGTGACTGGGGAAATAAGAAGTAACAAGGACAGAGATGGAAGACGCTGACAACGCCTTGCCACGTGAGCAGTCAGCAGCTGTGCACCGCTGAAGGTTGCCTAGGACCAAACCAGAGAGGGTCGGACCTGCATTGCCACCATGTGCCCACCATTCAGATATCATTGCTGACATGTACACATAAGGAACTGTTAGACATTGAAACAGGGACTCAGAACTGTTGGACATTGAAATTGGGACTCAAACATTTTTTTTGTTTTGTTTTGTTATATGTTTATTTCTAGTCTGCAAAGGCAAAACTTTTTAAAGGAAAGAAATGGTGGGAAAAAGATAGAGGCAAAGAAGCATTGAACAGACTGTCAAACTACATTGGGAAGACAGGGGAAGTTGGGCGAGGGGGGCTGTAAGAGACCAACCGAAGGACTTGTACGCATGCATATAAGCACAACCAATGGATACAAGACACTGGGCAGGGTGGAGGGAGGGCAGGTGAAGGCATGTACTGGGGGGTAGGGGAAGTCGGGGGGAGGTCAATGGGGGAGGAAAAAAAGAGACGTATGTACTACTATTTGTAATACTTAAAACAATAAAAAAAATTTAAAAAAAAGAAGTAACAAGGAAAGTGTGAAGTCCTACACCAAGAGGAGAGTGGTCCAATTATGTGCGATGATGCTATTAGATTAAGTACAAGGTCTGAGAATTGGTGTAAGCAGTGGGCAGTCATTGATGTAGACAAGATCAGTGATCAAGGAGAGGCAAGAATTAAAAATGTGAATAAAGATTCCAAAGAAAACGGGAGGAGTGAAATTGAAGACAACAAGTAGATATTACTTCTGGGAAGAGTTTTGCTGTAAATTGGAAGAAATGAATAGAGTGATAGAATAGACAATGAGTAAACAGTTTTGCTTGTTTTAATAAAGGAGAAAAATAGCATGCACATACAATGAGAAAGATAGAAAGAAAAATAGTATAGTGATGCATCAGAGAGAAGAAAGAACTGCTGTTGCAATGCCCTTAAGTAGGTGAATAGGATAAGATTAATTCACTGACAGAGGGGTCGCCCTGTGCTAGAAGGGCAGACAGTACATTCATTGCAAAAGAGAAAAGAGTAAATATGCAGTCAAGGGGTAGTTGCAATGGAATGAGCTTGTGTATGGTCTCTGATTGCATCTTGTTTCTCAGTGAAATGG
Source organism: Corynorhinus townsendii (assembly GCA_026230045.1). NCBI lineage: Eukaryota > Metazoa > Chordata > Mammalia > Chiroptera > Vespertilionidae > Corynorhinus > Corynorhinus townsendii. The sequence continues at coordinate 104,053,339 of JAPDVU010000006.1, read as the reverse complement.
AAATTAAGCTCATCAACTGAGAGCAAGGATGATGAGAGAGGCTTTAAAGATTTCAGAAGATAAGGGAAACTATAAAATAGCTAATTAGGAGAGTTGAGAAGTGAGTACAGAGAAATACCAGCATGGCAGTTAGAGAGCGTGAGGGGTTCACCAGAGATTAGTGATCATAAACATAAAGTGAGGCCAGTTGGCATGTGTGTTTCCTGCAGCTACTGTGACCTGCGTAGATGCAAGTGCAGAATGATAGATGGAGAGTTGAATTTAACAGCAGTGAAGTGATTACAATGATGCCAAAGAGGTGTAAAGGAGTCATGTGTGTGCCAAGTGAGTTCACACTTAATCCCAAATCATCAACGTCCTGGCTGGATCCTGCAATACTTGTTGAAAATTACAATTAGGAATTGTGTTCAGCTTTTACATCTTCATTTAAAATATACTCTGCATAAGCTTTGTTTCATTTTTCGCTTTGCCTAGTCCAAAGGGATTTCTTTGCACACCCCTTTTTATTCAGAAACCAGTGTTACTAAAAGAAAACTATGCTTTCTTGTTATATAAGAACAGAAATGTGTAAAGAAAAGTAGTTATTGTTAAAATAACCACATTTTGAAGGGAAACAAGGAAAGTAAAAATTAGCAAACAGTGCATAAAATAGACCCCAAAACAGATTCTTGAGGTCTGAATATACAGGATTGACACTTAGTGCTTATTTAAATGAAAAGAAGATATATGCAAGTAAAGATATTATGAAAGATTAAAATGCAATTGCCTTGTTATAGTCAGCAACTTGCCATAATTAACGTCTACTTAAAGTCACAGATCCCACATTTTAAAAACTGTCATTTTTCAGGAGAAAAAGTCATTTAAAAAATGGTATAGATGCCCAGCTCATGTGACTCAGTAGTTGAGCATCAACCTATGAAAGAAAATGTTAATATAGTGAGCATAATTTTCTATGCCTATTATCCACTTATACATCTTCTTTAGTGGCATATCTATTTACATCTTTAGCCTGCTTTTTAACAATATTGAACTTTGAGGGTTTATTATATATTCTGTATACAAGTTGTTTATCAGATACAAATATTTTATCTCAGTCTGTGGTTCATTTTCTTATTAATGTTCTTGAAAAAGCAAACTTTTAAAAAAATTAATAGTGTCCAATTTATCAAATTGTCTTTTAAGGTTTGTGTTTTGGGTTATGGCTAATAAAGCATTGCCTAAGCCAAGTGCATAAAATTTTTCCATTGCTTTATTCTACAGGTTTTATTGTTGCAGCTTTTAAATTTATGTCAATGATCAATTGATACAAAATTTGTAGTTATGTAAGCATCTAAGTTCAGTGTGTGTGTGTGTGTGTGTGTGTGTGAATATCCTATTGTTTTATCATCATTTGTTGAAAGTCTATCATTTTCCCCATTGAATTCCATTGACATCTCCTAATGAAAATCAATTGACCACAAATGTATAGGTTTATTTTTAATTTTCTATTTCATTTAGTTCATTTTTATGTCTATAGATAATGGATGAAAAATAATGTTTTTTATAATCTACGTCATCTCCAAAGAGACTTGCACATTTTTAGAGTACTTACATAACAATAATTATTATGTCTCTAATTGATAGAAATTATGATTATTCTATAGTAGTACTAAAGCAAGTTCTAAATCTTGGTATTGCATCTCAAAGTAATAATCCAATCTATTTCTACATTCTTGCATAAACTTTTATAAAATTGTATCCTATATAATAAAGAGGTAATATGCAAACTGACTGTCATACCCTCACAAGATGGCTGCCTATGACCAGGCCGACAGGGTGGTTAATGAGGGACGACCAAACAACTGAACATCAGGCTGCATGGGGCTACCAGGCTGGCAGGGGGCTTAGTGAGGGATGACCAAACAACTGAACAGCAGGCTCTGTGGGGTGACCAGGCAGGCAGGCAGGTGAGTGATTAGGAGCCAGCGGTCCAGGATTGTGAGAGAGATGTCTGGGCCTGAGGTTCGGGCCTAAACTGGCAGTCAGACATCCCCAGAGGAGACCTGAATTGGAGACGTGCAGGCTGGGCTGAGGGGACCCCTCCCCCATGCACGAATTTCATGCACTGGGCCTCTAGTAATATTATAAAATTATGTACAATTTTATAAAATTATAAAATCTATCAGCTATAGAAAATTAATAATTCTGCTTTAATGATATTCTATAATTCCAAAACAGTTTCACATTTTATGAATAAAGTTAATATTTTAGCAGTTAATAGTCATCTTTGAAATATTCCATAAACAAGTAAGAGGGATAAACTGTAGATATTTGGATTGTGCTTTCAGACCTGTGACTAAATTGGATCTAACAGAGAAGTTATGAGATTGTCACCAAGAAAAAAAGACCCGGAGGGCTTTTATTTGTTCACATTTCTTCTTTTCTAAAGTGAAATAAATACAGGCACAATTTGTCACTTTACTCTAAGACTATTCTGAAATGGAACATAAAAACTATACTTTGGAAATGCACAAAGGAAAATGAAAGTAAAAGCAGAGGCATTTTCTAAATGTTCTTGCAGGGTCCGTGCTGCTAAAGAAATAATTTTCATAATGAAGTTTCTGTTTTTCCCAGGGTTATTCTGTGTTTGAGTCAGAGTAAAAAAAAAATTGCATCAGTGAAAAATAGCAAAATAAAAACTGTTTAAAACCCCCCCAGGAGAAATAGCAAGAGCTTTAAATTGTACCAAAATTAAGGTTTAGGGTTTGGGGTTTTTTCCTAATATTTTAAAATCCGCATCACAAGACCAAAATGGCAGAGGATGTGCTGCTAGTAACTATATTTCAAAAGTGTTAAGAAGAAAACAAAGAAAGATAGGTTAACACTTATTATAAATCTGAGAAGGAGACATATTGTAGTCAAGAAACCTCACAATTTCTTCATGTCAAACTGAACAACAACAACGAAAAATTTTATGGTCAAGTACACCATGCAAAGGTCAAGTACACCATGTAAAGGTCAAGTACATATATAACCAAGGCATTATGACAGCCACAAACAAGCCTGTCATTAAAGTATCTATATAATCACATAGGTATGGCTAATGACTGATAATGATCAATTACAAACACCTTACGGATCTAAACAAGAGTTATTGGAATACCTAATTAAAGAAATTTGTTGGAAATCAAATTGTTCTATGGAATTACACAATTACATCAGAGATAATTATCAGATCCTGTCATTTTATTTTATGAGTTTCTTTTCTTTAGCCAAATAATTATGCTACCAATAATTAAATAGCTAAATTAATGATTACAATAAATTAATAAACTATATTAATTTACTTATTGATACTTGGAAATCAAATTCCTTTTGTAAGTATTCATTTGTAAATTTTTAAATCTAAAGAAAATGTTTTGAAATAAAATCTAAAAAAGATGTTTTGAAATAAAAATATTCAAAAGCAATAAGTACCCTACAAAAAGCAAAAATACATACATATATACATACATAAAGCAATAAGTTCCCTTACTCATTTCAGCTGAATAAATGTTTTTTCTGTTACAGCTCCCACTTAAATTTAGCTATCTCTTCTTTATGGCCCTTCACATTATCTTTTTGAATTATGTATTTTTAACATGTCCTGTCTCTTCAACCATACCATATGAACTAACTTAAAGAAGAGACCCTGTATTTTTCATCATTTCTCCCATATTAGCAGATATCTCAAAGAAAAAAAATGTTTTAAAAAATACTTAAGTGACTAAATGCCCTCTGATTTATTTTATCTGAATTTTTCATATATTGATATGCTTATAGATATTTATTTAAAAAATAGAAAGAGTTAATGGGGGGTAAGGTACATCTGTATTACTTTTAACAATAAAGATTAATTTTAAAAATAGTTATTTTTAATAAATAGAAACATATTACCCAGATTTAAAAAACCACTTCCCACTTATTACTTCCAGAAAAAGTGGCAAAATAAAAAAATGGATTATAAAATTTATATAGAGATAATTCTTCAAGTAATCCAAAGAAATTTATCTCAGCAGATTGAAGAAGCATTTTTCAGTTACAAGAAAATTAATATTGTAAAAAGTATTTTGTCGATGCCTATCTTCTGTATCTTTAATAGCTTTTAGTACTCATAGAACTAATATTCAAGATTTATAATATATATAATATGTTATAATTTAAAATCATTTAAGATACAATAGTGTCTAAATATTAATGACATTTGGCATATAGATACATAATACGTGTCTTGTTTTGAAAACACCTAATCCAACTCTGAAAGGTTCTATATTATTAACCATACTTCATCTGGCCCATATCATGCCCCAAACCTACAAAATGAGTCATGTCATCTAGTGAAAAGCTCTTCTCTCACTTTGGATATTTCTGCATTCCAGAGAGTATACAGGGTAAATAAATTAAAGCATTTATTCCTAAAGTCTCCATCACCTTTTAATAAAATTACTAGAGGCCTGGTGCACAAAATTATTGCACAGGTATGGTCCCTAGGCCTGGCCTGTGATCAGGACCATCTTCCTCAGCTGCTGGCAGCCAGTCCACCTCCCCCCCCCCCAGCTGCCAGCCACCCCGTTCCCATCGTGCGATGAGAGCCTGCTGACCGGGGAAGGGATCGAGAGGTGGTCAGTGCACCTCATAGTGACGGGTCAAGGGGTCATTCTGGTCGTTCTGCTGTTAGGGTCAATTTGCCTATTACCCTTTTATTATACAGGATGTCAAAATGAAGACCATGCATTGAAAATTTAATAGTATTGACTATTTCAAACACACAAACCTTAATTGGTGTGTGTTTCTGTGCGGCAATTATAGCAGCAAAAGAAAACATACATAGATAAAATATCTTGAGTGTCCATGTGCCCGGACACTCAAGAAGATACTGTAATAGATGCTGCTGTGCCTCACTCAGATCTGCCCATTAACTCACTGTGGGGTGTGTTAGCTGTGCTTGAGTTACAGACATCCCCGTTCTCTGAGACACTGCCCTTGGGAAAATTTCCATCCCCTCCCCCAGGCCAAGGCTCCCACAGCGAAGACTGGCAGGGTACTACACTAGTAAGAGACAGCCCCTTCCCCCACCCCCGTGATGCTGGGAGGGACACCCTGTGAGATGATTTACGTTGAGCCAGGCTAAGCCTACACTTTGCCTGAGACCACATTCTTGGTTGGCTCATTCCTCTTCCCTATTGTGCTTCTTTGCTCCCTTATGGGGAAAAATAAGAAAATACAAAACAAAACAAATAACAACAAAAAACTCTACTTACATACATCTGCCTCGGTCTCTGCTTGTAGGGAATCTAAACTAAGGTAGTTGTTAGCAGTAGTGCTAGGTTCACGTTCTCCATGAACTCTCCCCTCTCCAGTCTTATGTTCTGCAGGCAGCCTCCCACATGTCTAATACCCTCGGGACCCACCGCTGCACATGCTGCCCAGACTCTTAATAATATATATATAGTCAGATCCTGCAATTCCTGGTAGGCAATTTCTTCGCAGATTTGAGCATATACTTACCCATCTGGACAGTGATGAGACTTGACTGTCAGATTGAAGAAAAGTGCTTATATGGTGAAAAGGGGCTGCTTCTAGTGAAAAGTAGAACTCACGATAATTTGGGGGCTCAAATATCAGGGATATCACGAGGGAGAGAAAGGAATCAGTAAGTTCACTTGGCCTAGGACTTCTATTCACAATGATTCTGAAATGTTAGCTTTTGATACTATCTTCAAACAAACGTATAATAAACGTTTATTACTTCTTTTTAAAATGTGCATATTGAAAGTGATAATTTACTAAATGCAACATTTAAATATACTGTATGTTATGGTCCGAATTGTGTCCCCCCAGAAAAAGCATTGTGGCAGCCCTAACCTCCAATGTGACTGTATTCGGAGATACGGCATGAAAATAGGTAACTAAGGTTAATTGAGGTAATAAGAATGAAGCCCTAATCCAATACGACAGGTGTCCTTATAAGAAAAGGAAGAGACACCAGGGATACGCACGCACTGAGAAAAAAATGTGAGGACAGGTTGAAAAAGGCAGCTATTTCTGTAAACCGAGGAGAGAGACCTCAGGCGACAGCAAACTGCGGACACTTTGATCTTGGACTTCTAGCCTTCTCCACATTGGGAAAATTAGTTTGCATTGTTTAAGCTGCCCGGCCTGTGGCATTTTGTTATGGCAGCCCTAGCAAAGCAGCACACTGTGTAACGTGTATGCTCTCCTGCTTGATTTTTCTCCACTTTCTATTGATATTTAGGGGTTTTTCAAAAATGGAAGTTACCTAGTCTCTGAAAAGCTCCATATTTACTTTATTATCCCTAAATATTCCCCATGGTACTTAGAAACCAAAAAGTTAACAGATTCATTTTTAATTGACCAATATATTAGTTTCCTTATGTCTAGTAGCTTTGTATTTTGCTTCTCTTACAAGCTGGCATTCTGTGAAGTGCTGAGAGCACTAAAAGGAATTAGTAATGCTTCCTGACATTAAATAGGATATTACCTAATGCCAATTTCACAGCATAGAGATAAAATAGAGAGTTAACTCTCACAGAATACTGAAGTACTAAAGGTCAGTGACACACCCAGAAATTTCATACCTAAATGTTTCATCTTATTATTTTTAAGTTAAGAATAATAAGACACAATATCAATATTTAAAATTTTTAAATAATTAAGTGTAACCAGATCTAAAAACCACTGTTTTATTTTAGCATTTTTTCTCCCAGACCTAGTATAGAATGATCGCTATTTTGTAGTCAGTTTCCTTATATTATATCATAATGCTCTTCATTATTTCTGAGTATTACATTTATCATATTTATTGGCTTCATATTGTTTCTTGATGTTGATCTGCCATAATTTAATTTGTATTCTTTATTGCCACTCAAGTTAATGTGTATTTACTATAAGTATTTCTTCTTTTGGGAAATGTGCTTTGTTCACTTATCTCTTGGAAACATATTTCCTATAAATGTCCTTGAGTCATTCAAATAACCTAAGATTAATTCATTTAGTTAAACATTTGCTGTAATATTGCCCAAATGCTATTTTATTCTTTTAAATGGCATCCAGAATTATTCTTGTAAATGTTTGTTTTTATTAAATGTCCTTTTAGTTTCTTTGTAAAATACTGATTTATATAAAATCTGAACCTGTCAATCTTTTATAACTGAGGTACAACTTCAATATAAGACATTTATTATTTGTCCATAAATTTGATCAACACAGTAATCTTGAATTATTAAACATACATATTTCTATGATTGTTTTTGCTATAAAATTAGGATCTGATGCATTTTTTTAGTTACTTTCAAATCAAAACCTAAAGGAAAATTAACAAGGACTGACAAAACAAATCATGATACATATATAAAACATATAACACAACCATTAAAGTGAATAAATAGATCTAACTACGCTGTTATAAAAAGTGTCCATGATTTTGCATGACAAAGCAAAATACGTTAGTATAAATAACAATATCATTTTAAAAAAAGATAAAAAACATTTATGTTTTGCCTATATATTTTCTGAATTGTACACAAGAAATGATTAACATTATTTGTCTGTGGAAAGTGTAACCAGGAAGAAAGATAGATGGTTAGCAGATCTTAATTTTTCATCTCACAACCTTCTTGGCTGAAAAAACAGTGACTCTGATTAGCATTTTGTTAAATCAACACTATGAACTAAGGAAAATAGAGATCTTTAGTATAATTAGTAATCCAATTTAAGATCAGTGATTTCTAGTCTCCATTTTTCCTACTCTCCTTATGCTTCCATATGACTTTGCAATGCTCTTTGCTTAACCCATAAGCACATGTTTTATAGTGAGGAATCCTATATAATAAAACCCTAATATGCAAATTGCCCAAACAGCCGAAGGACCAGTCGCTATGATGCGCACTGACCACCAGGGGACAGATGCTCAACACAGGAGCTGCCCCCTGGTAGTCAGTGCTCCCCCACAGGGGGAGTGCTGCTCAGCCAGAAGCCGGGCTCATGGCTGGTCAGCACAGTGCAGAGGCAGGGAGCCTCTCCCACCTCTGCAGCAGTGCTAAGGACCCCTCGGGGGATGTCCCACTGGCAGCTTAGCGGGGAGCAGGCCTAAGCCGGCAGTGGGACATCCCCAGAGGGGTCCCGGACTGTGAGAGGGCACAGGCTGGACTGAGGGACCCCTCTCACCTCCAGTGCATGAATGTTGTGCACCTGGCCTCTAGTATAAAATAAAATCTGATTTCTATAATATCCCCAAAATAAAAGGACTCAGTATACTCAACCTTTGGAACCTGAGTAGTTCTCAAAGTGCGACAAGTTAATTGCAAGTCTCAAATATGCTCAGAAAAAAAAATTCTCTCTTATGTCCTTTAACTTCCTTGTGGCTCTTTTTTTTTTTTTTTTTTTTTTTTTTGCTTTAGAATGAGCCTTCCCTGAGAACCACAAAGTCCATTCAGAGTGTTCACACAGGCATCTTCCAAACCGGCCACTCCTATAGTGACAAGAGTAGTATTTGGTGTCATACCACAGTGGGGAAAATGGATTTTTCCCTTGTACTGTTCCAACTGTCACCTAAGGTTAGAAGCAACACCACTCATAAATATTTCCCTAAACAGCTTGTAGAAAAAAATAGCCTTTTATTCCAGTCTTTAGATATAATCAGTAGGGTGAGTAATCTTGGGAGCACACATGTGTTTGCATTGTCCTTTAGGCAAGGGCATCCAGCAATTAAGCATAAGGATTCCAGTAAACACCCAGGGGTCTGTACATGCACAGACTTGTTTGGAAAGGTCAAAGAATAATTAGGGGCACTACCTTTGACACTCCTCCAAGTCTCCCAAAAGTCGGAATTCCGATAAACTGGATAGGCGGCCTTCCGCACACTTCCCTTTTCTTAGAATGTCCTCCTTACAACTTGCCAACCAAGTCTCTTATGCTCCCCAACACTAAAAGCCACTGCATTGTCTGGGAAAAACCATTCAAGAGAAGCCTTTAATTATTCCAACAATAAGCAGTTTCCAGGTGGAAAAACTTCCCTACATGGTAAATAGGAATGAGAACTTTGATACTGGCAGTACTTTTGTGCAGGTGTGGACTGCAGCTGCCCTGTAGCTGTAAAACAATGTAGCTTACAGGTTCAGAGAGAGGGGTGGCTTGGTGGAACCAGTTGCTTACAAGATGTCAGAAATGAGCTACAAAAAAAACAAACAAACACCCAAAAAACTTAGTTTTTGGTAGCTTTTATTTATTTACTAGAAGCCTGGTGCATGAAATTCATGCATGGGGAGGGCGGAGAGGGGGGGCGCTAGGGGGGATGGTCCTTCAGCCCAGCCTGCACCCTCTCCAATCCGGGACCCCTTGGGGGATGTCCGACTGCCCATTTAGGCCCGATCCTCCACAGCCCCTCCCCATGGCTGTCCCCATCTCCAATGCCCCCTCCACCCCAATTGGGGGTGAGGCCTGCAGGCCAATCACCCAAAGCCCCTCCCCCCAGCTGGCCCAGCCCTGATCTGGCCCCGAGCAGGGTGGGCTGGCTGGCCAACCTCCTGCCATCTCCTCCTCCCAATAGGCCTGGTCCCAATCCGCTAATTGGGACCAGGCCAGCCAGACCTCACCCATGCACAAATTTGTGCACTGGGCCTCTAGTATCTAAATAAACGGAAAGATATGCAGTAGTCATGTAATGAAGACCTAATATTTTTTAGAAGACAATACTCCCAAAGCAATCTGTAGATTCATTGAAATCAGTCAAAATTCCAGCAGCCTTTTTTGCAGAAATGAAAAAGCCAATCCTCAAATTCATATGTAATTTGCAAGGAGTCATGAATAACCAAAACAACATTGAAAAGAAAAACAAACTTGAAAGACATATACTTCTCCATTTCTAAACAAACTGCAAAACTAAAGTAAGCAACACAATGTAACACCAGCATAAGGATAGATATACAGGCTAATAGAATCAAATTAAAAGCGCAGAAATAAACCCATTCATCTATAGCAAATTAATTTTGACAAGAGACTTGTCTTAGGAACTTAAAGACCTGTGCTTAGAGATCCTTCATATAATTATAGTAAATCAAAACTATTTTGCCTAAGTTAACCCTAAAAAAATGCTAGTTTTCTCATATCATCTATTATTCTACTTTTATGGAATTTTAATACAATTTCATTTTTAAAAACTTATGTTTGGCTGAGACTAGTAATAACAATAACCTTGGGGGGGGGGGAGTAGAAGGAAAGAGAAAGGAAGGCAAAGGAAGGAAAGGAAAGGAAATGAAAGAGGGAGGGAGGGAGGGGAGGAAGAAAGGAAGGAAAAAAAACAGTTTACACGTTGGAGCTTTCAGGTTAGCCCGTGGTCACTATGGAATGTCCTTTTTATGACATTGCTGTTTCTCAGGCCAGTAAGACTGAGTTAAATTTGCTAAAAGGGAGAAAATCGGTACAGCCATTGCGTTTATTCAAACATTGTTAAACAAACATCTTTTGATAATAACTTTAAAATGACAAAAGCAAGTAAAACAATAAAGGATTTGTTCCCTTTGCCAATTTGGTAAAGCAAAAATGAATACAAACACGACCTAAACTGTCAGAACATGTAGCTTTTTATTTTGCAATAAATAAATCTTGATAACCATCAAGAATAATCAACTTTAAACCTGCTAGACAACAGTTGCAATTATTTTATCTTTTGGCAGATCCAAGAACCTCTCAAAGAATAAGAATAAAGAACAGTTTGCACTTCATATTTTTATTATTCTTTTCACTGAGGGATCTCAAATGTACTTGACCCGCATTAATTCAACTTCACAAAAACCAATTTTGATGTTCTGTCAAGAGTAACGTTTTTCTCAGCAGGGGAAGAATTCTTGACATATTTATGAATTTCATTCCTGTTTAATTGTGAGAAGAAATTGGTTAACTAAGTGGTTCTGTCCTTTTAACATATTAGTTTTTTGGTAGATTACTAGATAGCCTGGCAATTTAGATATCCTAAAACTACTTGCTATATAACTTTCTCTGTTTCAAACACATTTTAAAATTGTAATTGCTTTGTATGTTGTTAGATATTGCTTCCTTATTCCAGTTTTGGTGTTAATTTTTATTTCTGCTTGCCTCTCTCCAATCTCTCTCTCTCTCTCTCTCTCTTTTTTTTTTTTTTTATTCCTCATTGTTGTCTAATAGCAACTTTCTTTTTTCACTGGTAGATACCATATTTCTTTGAGGTTCATCAGAGCAAAATGAAGATTCTACCTAATATAGTCTCTTACTCCCTGTACCTCCTTCCTTTATGTTATGAAGGCTTCTATTGCTTTTTTTTTAAATTGTTAGTTTTACTTATTTAGTATCAAACAATCCAAACCAAAATATCTTTAGACACCGGACGATTGGAATGTCTCATATGCTCTTCCTTCCCACTTAGGACAATTTTAGGGAACTCATTTAAGAATGCAAACCAGGGAACTTGTCACACAACAAAGTAACTGAACGAAACTGCGAAGCCAAAGGCTGGAGCCAGGATAATGGGGGAAAAAATAGACCGAGAAACTGGCGTTTGTCTCTGTTGAGAGCCTGGTCTTCTGGGGCTGCTTCAGTCCATCTTTAAAACTATTCATCCAAGAACAGAGTTCACTGTGATGAGCAACTGCAGGGCCACCACCTGACCCAGGTACCCACTCTCTGTGCAGTTTAGGTTAACAATGACTCTTCATGTCAAAGATAACTTTGTAAACTTGAAGAAAAATGTTTCCAGAGATATCCCTATGGCTACCATAGAGTGTTGCTAATCAGATTTGCATCCCAAAGCTGCCCTAGAATTCCATGAGATTGCATCAAGTATGAGATTCTAATGATTTTTCCTCCCAATCTTCCAGCTTCTTACTCAAGTTTTATCCCAATAATGTATTTGTCATGGCTGAAACTCTTTACATTCATGAATCTCCAATACTGTTGATAGAATTAAATTGGAACAATATAGAGGACAAGTGGCAATATCTATTACATTTTAAAATAGAATTTGTCTGAATTCATCAATTCCACTTCTAAGAATATGCTTACACAGTTGCATTACATACACGTACACAGGTGCATTTTTTTTTACTCATGCTAATGCTGTTGATATTGGAAAAACCTCAGAAACACCTAAGTGCTTATCACTGTGGTACAAGTTGGTGGTTAGGATGCATCTGTAGATAATAATATTGGGCAGCTTTTAAATTGCATAAGGTAAAATATAAGAAAACATAACTATTAAATATTGACAAAAATATTTAAGAGAGTTACAAAACATCTATATATATAAAAGGTTAAGTGACCCACTGACTGACCAGCCGGTACATATGACATGCACTGGCAATCTATCCTTATAATAAAAGCTGAGGTGGCATTGCACGACATTGTCACAAGATGGCTGCCCTCACATCATCACAAGATGGCCACCACAACATGGCCACCACAAGATGGTCAGCAGGGGAGGGTAGTTGAGGGCAACCAGGCCAGCAAGGGAGCAATTAGGCATCAGTCAGGCCACAGAGGAGTGGTTAGGAGGCGATCAGGCTGGCAGGCAGAAGTGATTAGGGGCAATCAGGCAGGCAAGCAGGTGAGTGGTTAGGAGCCAGAAGTCCCAGATTATGAGAGGGATGTCCTACTGCTGGTTTAGGCCAAATCCCTGTGGGCCTAAACTGGCAGTCGGACATCCCCAAGGGGTCCCAGATTAGAGAGGTTGCAGGCAGGGCTGAGGGACACCCTCCCTCCACCCCACCCCACCCCCAGTGCACGAATTTCATGCACTGGGTCTCTAGTAATGTAATAAAATGATGCGTGTATAAACACCTGAAGCATAGTGTATATATTCATAAAGGTATTGAAAATATCCAAAAGACAAACTCGAAAGTGGCTACAATTTGGGATGGAAAATATTAGGAGCATTAGCTCTTAACATCAGACAATTCTATTTCCTATGCTTTTTCTCTACTTTTATAAACTGACCCCCCAAAAAATGTAGAGATTATAAATTATTCAAACTGGACTACTTTCTTTACAATCTTCTGTTGTCAGTTATCTGCATGCCCAATTCCTTGATTTCACTTTGTGGTTTTTGCCTCCCTTAGACATCTTTCCTCTGCCCCAAATCTATCCAAACCCTTTTCCCATAACTCAGTTCAAATCTCACTTCTTCCGTACAGTTTTTTTTTCCCTAATGAATAACTGCCCTTCACGAAATCTTAATCTCAACATTTACCCCATTTGGAATCCATCACATGGACCTCATCCTAATAATAATGATACCTTAAATTGTTCACTACTGCTTCTTAGTTTGGCACTAGATAATAATGTTCTTCAGAAGGATACTGGAAATAATGTCTTCTCGATTGCCCCACAACCTGAGTACAGTGGGTTGCCAGTAAATGTTTATTAATTTGTAATTTAGCAAACAAATTGATTAGACTTCCCAAGATTTTTTGTTTGTTTGTTTTTTGTATTTGAACAGTTTATTCTGTTTGCCAGCATTTTTCTCAAACAAAAGAATAATCAACTGTCACTTTTTAACATAATTTTCTCTTAACATAATAATTCTAACATTATTTTCAAAATGAATGCTAAACTAATCATTACTTTCAAGAATTTTAAGTAGATTTAATGATAATGTTCATAATATATTAATTCTTCTTCCTCCTGAGCATATCCTCCATCTTTTACATTAAATTTACTATTACTACAACTCATCCTATGTCTTTTCATGCTTTTAATGGCTTTTATTCCAGCCTGAGAATTGAAGTGATTTCCTCTAGTATTACAAAAGCTTTTCTCCTTTTTTTCTGGCCTGCTCATTTTTTTCTTTAAAGCCTGTGTGATGTCCTCCCATAGTGCTACTGTGTTTATTCCAAGAACAATCAACAGGATAAAAGAAAGCACATCATCTAAAATTTTTTCTGAGTTTATAAAGCATGCCTGGGCACTCACAAAAAAAAAATGTCCTTCCCAATAGAATAACACATTTATTATCTTTCTTCTTTGCCTCTACTGTAAGGTAGAGTTTAAACAATAGCAGTTCACTTCTGTTACAATTTTCACTCATTGAATTTCCAAAAATCCTAATTCATAGCTAGGCCCATGAAATACTAAAAGTCTATTGTTTGGACATAATATTCTCATGTTTTCCTTAATGCAATCATTTCTTATTAAAGGTAAATGGAGTTAATGGGAATACATAATTCAAGGAATAAACACTTGAAGGCTGATGTTCTACCCAATTTTTTGTAATGAGACTATTAACAACCATGTAAACACAATAGCATAATTCCTTTTTGCGCAATTATTCACTTTGGGTTAGCACATGAACTATTACTAGGTTTAATAAAATTTATCCACTATATGGATCAAATTAAACAGTTTACCAAGTACCGAATACTATTTCTACATCAACATGTATCCTATCTAATAAAAGCATAATATGCAAATTGACCATACCTCCACTACACCCACAAGCCACACCCACCAGCCATCAGGAGGGAGTATGCAAATTAACCGAGCCAAGATGGCTGTGGCCATGGAGAGAGCAGGAGGCTTGGGTTTCCCTGGCGAGTGGAGGAATCCAAGCTTCCCTGCTGCCCTGGCCAGCCCAGGCCTACATTCAAGGCTACAAAGTTTCAATTATAGAAGATAAATAAATCCCAACAAAAATGGCAGCAGCCATGGAGCTGGAGAGAGCAGGAGGCTTGAGTTGCCTCCAGTGAGGGAGGAAGCCAAGCTTCGCAGCCCTGGCCTGCCTTGGCCTCAGCTCAAGGCTACAAAGTTTCAATTATAGAAGATACATAAATCCCAGATACCAGGGCCTCCACTTGGGTTGCCGGGGGGGGGGGGGGGGGGGGGGGGGGGGGGGGGGGGGCATGGCCAGCCTGCAAACCAACACAGGTCCCTCACCCAGGCTGCCCCATGCCCCAAAGGAACCCTCACCCTGATCCAGGACACCCTTCAGGGCAAACCAGCTGGCCCCCACCCATACACCAGGCCTCTATCCTATCTAATAAAAGAGTAATATGCAAATTGATCATCACTCCAACACACAAGATGGCTGCCACCATGTGGTCAAAGATGGCTGCCCTCATGTGGGCACAAGATGGCCACCACAAGATGGCCAGCAGGGGAGGGCAGTTGGGAGGGACCAGGCCTGCAAAGGAGGCCAGTTGGGGTGATGAAGCCTGCAAGGGAGGGAAGTTAGGGGTGACCAGGCCAGCAGAGGAGGGAAGTTGGAAGAGACTGGGCCTGCAGGGGAGAGCAGTTGGGGGAGGGGGGGTGGTGCCAGGCCTGCAGGGGAGGGCAGTTAGGAGTGACCAGGCCTGCAGGGGAGGGCAGTTAGGGGCAATCAGGCTGGCAGGGGAGCAGTTAGACATCAATCAGGCTGTCAGGGGAGTGGTTAGGGGGTGATCAGGCTGGCAGGCAGAAGTGGTTAGGGGCAATCAGGAAGGCAAGCAGGCGAGCAGTTGGGAGCCAGCAGTCCTGGGTTGTGAGAAGGATGTCCAACTGCCTGGATCTGGCCTAAATGGACAGTTGGACATCCCAAAGGGGTCCCTTATTGGAGAGGGTGCAGGCTGGGCTGAAGGACACACCCCCCATGCACAAATTTTGTGCACCAGGCCTCTAGTTAAGTATGTAATCTCAGAGTAAAATATAAATGCTTATATTGAAAAAATTTAACTTCAGAAAAAAACTTTTTTTTTTTTTGGCATTATGTCACAGACTGGTGAATGCTTCATACTGGTCAGCAGTGTTTAGCAGACCAACACTTGAAACCTCTAATCTGCATCAGCTTTTGAAAAATAAGAAATAAACCCAGCACTTTTGAAGAACTTGCTCCTGAAAGGTCATGGGATTCCTTAATGGGTTGATGTGGAATTAAACTCAGGTTCCCCTTCTCAGAAGCAAAGGCACAGGCATGCATGTTGTTGCCCTTCTAAAGATAAAACTCAAGTTATCGTCTCCATTAGCAAAAGTGCCCCTTTAATGGTTAAGTGGTTTTGTTTGCTAAATAAATTTCCAGAGGTTGATTTTATTTCCAGAAAACTTGTGAGTAAGGCTAGCATTGCAACTAAATATTTTGCCCTGTCACCAATAACAATTGTGTTGGTTTTGGTACAAATGAGGTCAGTTATCCTCCCTCTATCTTTGAAGCTGTCAACAAGGATTTATAAATGTCTGAAAATGAAGTTTTTTGGTAATTCATCTAGGTGTCCCTTTGAAAAATTTTGTGGTTTAAAATAAAAAGAATAGGTTATGAATAGGATAACCTTATAATTTATTATCAGAAACCAGGTCACTTTGAGTATAAAAGGAGGTGCTATTAATAATGATGCCAGGAAAACAGGGGTAAACCAGAATGGTCCCAGGCAAACTGGGGTTTATTTCCATCTTTGTAACATTTTCCTTGCAGTTTCCAAACTAAACCCCACATTTTCTTCTTTATAAACATTTAGGTTGCCCCAGGTTTTTTTGGGTTTTGTTTTGTTTTGTTTTTACTGATTTCAGAGAGGAAGGGAGAGGGAGAGAGAAGCACTGATTCGCTGCCTGCTGCCCAACCCACAGTGGGGATCGAGCCCACAACCCAGGAATGTGCCCTGACCTCTTGGTTCATAGGTCAAGGTTCAACCACTGAGCAACATCACCGAGCTGCCCCAGGTTTTTATACATTGAAAACAGTGCTGCAAAGAAAAAACAGCTTATCACTAAAATTAGCCCTGACTTTAACAGGTGGCTGGATACAGGAGAATAATTAGAAAAAAATAGATATTGAAGTAGCAATAGAAATAGACAAAGTCTGTCATAACTGGTTCCATGAGTTAAGGTTATTTACTAAAAGTCTGTGAACCTCATTTTGCTAATTTAAAATGAGAAATTTAAACCATCAAACATGGCAAATCAGTTTCAATTCACCTACACAATTGACTGCCTGGAATGTTGTGTTGTGGGAGATTCTAAGGTCACATTTTGTCACAGTGGGAAACGTCCTATGAAATGAGAAATTAGTGTCAAATGAAGTGTGCATTTTTTATACAGTTTTAGGTTAGCATTTTATAAAAGTAACTTATAAGATGGCATGAGATCTGAGTTGTATTATTAGGACCATTTAAAGGAACTCTGTTAGTTGGTTTAGAAAAAGACAAAACTAGGGGGATATTATTTCCAATATTTGACTTGAGTTTCTCAACATAGGAGAACTAAATCAATTGGAAATGACAGATTCAGATTTGAAAAAGGAGGAATTCTCTAGCAATGAGAGGGTTTAATAATGAAATAAGGTATTTCTTTGTTGTATTTATTCAGAAGAAGTTAGATCATTATTGAGGATATTTTAGAAACAACTCTTGTGATAACAATCAGGAGAAAACATTTACTATGTGTCAGATTCCATGATAATCATTTTCACATATATAACATCACAGTTGATTATTAGGATAAATTCTTATACATAGTAGACATGGAATTAATTATACCAATCATGGTAAAATAAAAGGAAGAATGGATAATCAATTTGAGAGACAATAGTCCTGAATGCACTTGAGGTAATTTAATCCCAATAAATAAGCCAACCTCAATTAATTCACATGACTCTTTCAATTAATGCTCTGCAATACCTCATTTCAAAATGCTGTCTGCCAGACCACAAGAGGGCAGGGGTGTGTGTGCTCTGAGGTAAAACCAAGCCAACCAACTCTCAACGTCAGTACATTTCTTTTATTCACAAATTTTATATTAAGTCGCTAAATGAAAAACTGCTGCAAAAGAAAAACAGTCTATTAGGATAAAGTGAAGCATTGCAGAGTATTAAAGTGTTCAAATTCAAAAGTAAATATTATTCATGTTAAATAAAAATACTGGATATAATTTTATCACAAATATGAAATGATCTCATTTTAAGATTATTTTCTTATTAGAAAATTAAGAGATTTAAGAGCTCAGAAAAAAAATAAAAGAAACTACAAATTTTAACCTTGTCTACTGAATTTTGACAAGATGTAATAATCTCTGTACATGAACCTGAATAGTCTTCTCAGGCCAAATTTTAAGAGAGAAAAAAAATTAAATGTTGTTATTCAGTTTGGAAGTATGATAACTTTAGAGGCAGAAGAGTGCTAAAAGAAAATAGTATCCTACTTCTAACAATTACATGAGGTTAAGGCTTAATGATGTTTGTAGTAGAGTATTTCTCCCTAAACCATTCTTATCCAAGCCCTAATGACCCTGATTATTATAACTCTGTGTTATGAATCTCTCCATCACCTCATCCCCATCTAGTTTACACATTAAAAAAAAAAAAACTTCTATCAATGTTATTTTATCACTAGTGACCCAGTGCACAAAATTCATGCACATTAAAAGGGGATTAATTAGAGGAAATAATTTAATATTGCTATTTGCCCTTTCTCTATAATAGAAGTATCAGAGATGAAAGAAAATTAGTAAAATGTATATGAAAACCTTCCTCCTGTCAGAGTCTGGAGCTCACCATGGGACCCAGAGTCAAGTCCCTGCCCACCCACATGCACCTCAAAATCATGTGAGACCCAGACATGGCCGGCCCCTTCCCCCCCCATTGGGCTAGATCCAGACCCAGCCAGTCCCACCTAGCCCTACTGGGCAGGGGGCATAGCCTCAGGTCCCTGGCCCAGCACCAGGATAGGGGACATGGCCTGAGGTCCCCCAGCCCAGACCAGGGTGGGGGCATGCCTTGAGGTCCTCCATCAAGCCCTGCCAGGAGGGGAACATGGCCTGAGGTCCCCTGTCAAGCCCCACTGGGCAGAGGGTGCAGTCTGAGGTCCCCGGCCTGGTTCTGGGGTGGAGGCATGGCCTGAAGTCCCCTATCAAGCCCCACCTGGTGGGGGGCATGGCCTGAGGTTCCCTGGCCTGGCACTGGGGCGGGGGCAGCATCCTGAGGTCCCCTAGCCCAGCACCAGGATGGGAAGCACACCTTGAGGTCCCCCATCAAGCCCCGCCAGGCAGGGGGCATGGCCTCAGGTCCACTGGCCTGGCACTGGGGCCAGGGGTGCAGTCTGAGGTCCCCCAGCCTGACACCAAGCCCCATGGGGGCGGGGGAGGGTGTAGCCTCATGTCCCTGCTGATTGCTCTTTAAGGCTCCTTATGGGAACTTGGCCTCAGCTGTGGGTGCAGCCATCTTTGTGATGGAGTGATGGTCAATTAACATATTCCCTCTTTATTAGATAGGATGTTCCTTCACTCTTTAAAAAAATCAGGACACCTCTTTATTGTATACTGTAGGAGTCAGCAATGTGTGTACCATGTGTGCAACTTGCTATAAAGATTGTTTTCAACAGTAGAATGAAGGTTTTATCTGAATAACATTATGAAATCGCCAGAGGTTGTATCTTTATTTTCTTTCTCCTTCACTCACATTAACTTTCTTTCTCTTGGATTCTTTCCCCTTGCTCCATCTATTTCGAAACATCAATAATGAACCCCTTTTTTCAGCTCCATATGCTGCTTTTCTACTCTGCAATGTGACTAGGGCACTATACCCCTTAAGTCATACAGAGCAGGTGGAGTCAGTAGCAACAATAGTCATTTGCATGGTCCTTTTAATTCCTTGACTTTCCCATATGGGAAATGTTAGGTGTCAGTTTATGTAAGGGTTACAGGATAGAGTTGGGGAAGGTGGTGTTCAATTATAAGGAGTCCTAATGAGTATAAATCAACTAATTTTTTAAGTGATCAATTATCTTTCATTCCAAAAGGAAAACAATACTCTGTGTAACAAAATTGAATAGTGCCAGATCACAGAGTTCCCTAGAGGCAAAATAAAAGTCACTGAAGAGTTTTAAGCAGTAAAAGATATAGTGAGATTTTTCTTTGATTATCTCTAGGTCTGTGAAAAATTTGAGCCAACAGTTTTGAGCAGCTAGGTGACATTTAAATAGAGACATTTTTAAATATTAGACAAATGGTAATAACTAATGTCACTTAGATATATATTTGCCAAAAAACAATATTATCTACAAAGCTATTTCTAAATATGTCCAAGTGAGTTGCCCAGTCAGTACACAGAGTAGAACTTTGAATTCAGAAAATAGGGACACTACATAAAATAAAAGTTTTGATCTCATTTTCAAAAAGAAACAAAAAAGCCTTTAAATACCTTTTTGGCCCTAACCAGTTTGGCTCAGTGGCTGGAGCGTCGGCCTGTGGACTGAAAAGTCCTGGGTTCGATTCCAATCAGGGCGCATCCCCAGTGGGGGGTGTGCAGGAGGCAGCTGATCAATGTTTCTCTCTCATAGATGTTTCTAACTCTCTGTCCCTCTCCCTTCCTCTCTGTGAAAAATCAATAGGATATATTTTTAAATGCCTTTTTGAATGGTAATCTAAATCACTAATGAAATAGTAATATCAAAATTTAGTCTCTTTTATTGTAAAATGCCAATTTTTCAACAAATCTTTATTTTCTACACATACACACACACTCACTCACTCACCAGGTAAATTGTGTTTATGATTAAGTATGTTGATTTTTTTAAATCCAAGTGCTTTTTCTTGTTTTTAATCACTCTTTCCTAGTTTTTCATCCTTTTGTATGAATTTGATGTGTGTATTTTAACATTCTCTTCTTTTTCCAAATCCTTTCCTTCCTATCCCACAATAAAATATACCATTTCATTTACCGTGTTTCTTCTCATTTATGTTTTGACTTTCTTTCTTTGTTTAGCCAACTTTGGTTTTCAATTCATGTTCAAGAACAGACTTCCAGGTGGCCATACCTGGGTAGTTGTGTGAATGTCCTTGGCTAGGACTCTCCCAAGAACCTAAACTCTGAAAATTTTATGTTTCTGTACAGCAGTCCCCTCTTTCAAATGAGCAGGGTGTGGGTGAGCCTGTCTTTGGAAAAGTATCCATCAAAATACTGCATTTATCTCTAAGGTTCTAGTATCTGCACTAGCAGGGATAGTTCCCTCCAATCAACTCTTTCTGTTTCATGGGGAAGAAAAGTCCTTTAGAAGGTGTTTGCTTGTTGTTGGGAGTGAAACACTGAACTGCCTGAGCTCTATGGGTCCAGAGAGGTGGAAGTTCCAAGCAGTTTGTCTCTGGTGCTGTTGCTGTCTTGTGTTTTAGACCCTCATTTCTCTACCTTTCAGAAATTTATGCAATCTCCCCATTCCTTAAATTCCCTTTCTTTTATGTGTATTTGACTTTATCCTTATAATGTCATTTTACTTAAGTATTAGGAATAAGGGAAGACTAATGTCTAAGAATCTTACCTAATTATAGACAAACATGTAAATTGACTGTACCTCCACAATGCACACCAGCCAATCAAGAGTGAGTATGCAAATTAACCCAACAAAGATGGTGGGTTAATTTGCATACACAGGCACAGAGCGAAGACTGTAGGCTCTTCTCAAACAAAGACTACAGACTGAAGACTGAAGATTGAAGGCTCCGTCTGTGGCCGGAGCCAAGCCTGAAGGCTGAAGGCTTGGCTCCACTGTGGCCCGTGTCCTGGGTGCCGGAGGAAAACCGGTGCTGGCAGCCAGGGGAAGGAACGCCTATTGCAGGAATCTTCGTTCAACAGGCCTCTAGTGTTGAATAATAGCTATTCATGTTTATATTGTATTTACAAGAATTCATACTTCTGGAAAAATGAATTGAGAACACAGGCTTCCATTAAATCTCTATAATGCCATCTTTCACAAAGAAATACAATGAGTAAATACACATAAAGTATAAAAAAAGGAGTAAATATATTTTTGCACTGTGCAGAAGCCAGGAGAGAATAGCTTTGAATACAGAGAGAATGTGATTTGAATTATAGCCCAAGCACAAAATTGTGTCTTTGGGGAAGATGCCTAATCTCTCTGAAGTAATGCCTTCTTCACAGACATGCACAGGAGTAAACAATCCTGAATATGCATGATACACAGAAATGTCTGAAACTGAAAAATAAATGCTCAATTAATATAGTCTGAGTATAAGCATAGATGTAGATAGATGTAGAAACAGATATATAGAGTGACTATTAAGCTCTAGGCTCTCACTGTACTAAGCTCTGACCATAGACTAGAAAGATAGACATGTTTCCTGCTCTCAGAACTTTCAGATAACTAAATAAGCAAGCAATTTCAGTAAAGCGTAATACTAAATATGAAAAGTAGATGTTTATTTTAAACGATTGTGACTTTATGTGGTGAAAAATCGTTTTCAGTAAACTTTTCCAGAAAATTCTTCCAATGCTTTTTACCCATTAGAAAGATCTCAGTCTGCCTACTTCTGAGCTGTAATACCTCATGGGGCTCATCAATTCAGCCGAGTCAGGGTGAATCATTTATTAAATTAGAGGCCTACAAAGAGAACGCCCAGTGAGTCAGAGAGAGCTGTTGCTAAGGCAAGATGGACTGCAGGCTCTCTGAGGCTTTGCTGACCCTGCCCCGGGTGGGAGGGCCAAGACCCAGGAGATGGATGCAGGGGAGGTTTAAACATTGCAATTCCATTGTTTTCAGTTGAGGGCCTCCCTAGGTTCTTTTCCTGGCCTTAGGGCCAATCTACAATGTTTCCTTCTGCCACAGAGAATGTGGTACTAAGTCAAGGAATTTAAGCAGAAGAAAACTGAAGCTGCTTCTTTTTAAAATTAAATGTAGTGGGTTGACATTGGTTAATAATAATTATATAGGTTTCGAGTGTATAATTCCATGATACATATATATATTGCGTTGTGTACCCACCAGCCAGTCAAATCTTCTGTCACCATTTTTTGACCCCTTTGACCCTACTACCCCCACCTTGCTTCTTGTGCTTTACCCATGGATCTACTCTAAGCCAAGAACAGGAGTCTCTCTATTTCCTTCTTATTTTAACTCCCTTGTGACAGCATCTCCCCAACTCTGACAGCATCTCGCCTTGTGGTGTCCTAGGTGTGGTCTGTTATGTTAGGAGTTAGAAATTCCTCCTGAGAGACTGCTCTGCATAATGAACTGGGATGGGCAGCAATCGGAGAATATTCTATATGGTCAAAATGGAATTCAGAATTAAAATGATTCAGAGATGACATATTTTAGGACAACTTCAAGAAAGGCACATTTCCTGGATTGAAAATAGGGGTATTGCCCTATTTTCATTTATATTTATTTATTTATATACTGGGGCTCAAGTATATAATTTTTTTATATACTGGGGCTCAAGCCTGCAAATCAGGTATGTACCCTGACTGGGAATCGAACTGTGACCTCCTGGTTCACACAGGTCAACACTCAACCACTGAGCCACACAGGCCAGGCACTCACCCTTCTTAACTGAATATTGAAACTAAATGAATAAAGATCCTGTTTTGTGTGTGTGTGTGTGTGTGTGTGTGTGTGTGTGTGTGTGTGTGTGTGTATGTGTTTTTAATGCAACATGAAGCAGTACAAGAAGAAACCGCATGGCAAGAGTTTAGTAAAAAATATTGTTTTAATTTAAAAATGGCTAATATATTGGAAATGGCTTTCTGCAAATAATAAAAAAACACTCAAAATGTAGGGTCTTTACACCAAACATTTACTGTCCTTCAGTCCTGGTGTCCTCAGGCTATTCCTCCATCTGCACATAAAAAGAGCAGCTGTAAGTACTTTTCTACAAGGTCAACCTAATAACATCCTTTATATTCACTTTTTAGAGATAATGCTTTTTTTTTTAATAATCTCTAAATGCAGAGAGATTTGGATATTGTATCATTTTATAATTACTCACCAAGGATTTTAATTAATTTTTTTCCTTCTGTCATAAATCCAATTTCATTCTTTAACTATCAGATGTGTTGTGCAATACTTTTTTGAGAACAGGATATAATAGTATTAGCTATAATAATAATTTAATTTAGCCTAGTGAGGTTGCTGACTCTTGCCCTAAACACCTTGTGCCTTCTTCCTTAACATTCAGTTCTATTTCCTTTGAGGTTGTCCTGTGGTTTTCACCTTGGAAGATTTTGCATCTTTGCCCTGTAGGCCTTGTTTATAGCCCCGTTCCAAGGCCACTGAATTGCATAGACAGCACAAAGATGGCAGATTCTGTCCTTCATCTAATTAGCCAAAACAAAAAGCACATAGAAAAAGATTTAGTAGTTCTCTTCAGGACCTTGTTTACCCCTGTCTACCAGGATGAGCAGTTTTATTGTATAATAGCTATACTTTCACAGGTAATGTGTACTAATTTAGTTTTTCAAGAGACATCGTTAATTTACTATGGAGAAAATGTATTCTCCCAAATCCCAGAACACCTGGCTTAGTGATGAGTGGGAGAAGTGGTCCACATGCCCCGAGGGTCTAAGCGGGTCTCTGTCAGCAGCCACGCTTTTGGAAGTGCTAGGGTAGCTTATCCAAACTGCAGGAGCCTATGCATGTGGTATATGACAAGTCCTTCTCTCTGCTGCCTTAAAGCTTCAAAATGCTTGTGGGGTCTGATGTTTGGGAGATAATGGAGAGTAAAATTTAATATCTTAGGATGATATTGGATGTAAGTGAGCAGTCTATATAGACTCAGAATTGGATACAAAGGAACAGCAAGAGGAAGTGAGTCTTGGAAAGTATGGGAAGGGCCTTGACCTGCCCAGGACTGTGGAACTGGAGACCGGGGAAGTCTTAACTTTAATCACCAAGGGACAGGGTGACTCTCCTTATATTACACAGGCTGTTTGATACAATAGGTCAGATAAAGCTACTGATCTATAAAACAAACAATAATTGCAGATAAGCATTAACATAATACAGAGTCCCTACAAGGCAAATGTCAGCTCTCTCCAAAATTCCAAGGTACAGAAGTGTTCCATGTATACTCTGCAATATATTTGAAATAGAAGCCATGGGCATTCCTTCCTTCAGACAGTCGAAGATAATAATGAGTCCTTTTAGGCCAAGAGGAAAGAAACTTTTTGCCCCTACTCAAAAATGCCAATTAACTGTCATTAAACAATGTCCTTTTGAAAGCTCAGCGGTACAGACATATACCATTGAGAAAAAAGCAGACTAGAGTGCCCAGTGTTATGGGTCAAGGAAGCTACCACCTAGATCCCTAGTACACCTTTGGTTGCATCACCTGGTGTAGTCAGTGTTGATAATATGCTGAGGGAGAGCTGCATTAAACAAAATCAATTTGTTCTTCGGCTTGAATTTAAATATGCTTTATAAATATGATATGTATTTTATATAATATATATGCACATGAATGTAAAAGTAGTTCACTCAGAAGATATAGTACAACCTCTTCCCCATTATGACAGGCAACAGGGGCAAAGAGAATTAAGATCTATTTCTCTAACAGTTTATTTCTCTTAGCAAAAAGTTCTTCATTGAAAAGGCTGGGTTTTGCTCTTTTAATTAAAAGTGAAAACTGATCTTGCTGTTAGGAGATCTTAGATAACATTCTTGGTTGACATTTTTCTTACTCAGTGCTGTTGAGAACTGTTCATATCTACTATCCAGGGATATAACAGTTTCATAAAACTGTTCTGCCCTTCAGTTTTATGAAAGATTCTGGAATAAATACAGATGTTCTCACTTACATTGCCTCTGCTCCATCTATCAGTTTGTTTCCTTGAACTACCTTTCAGTTATTCTCTTAGGTCAGAAAAACATCAAATACACGTTTATTCAATATTATAAGCAAACCAAGAAAATGTTTTGGAGGTGATGGAGAGGAGACCATCACTTTCAATATCTAGTGTTGTCTAGAAACATGAATCATCGAATTATTTGATGGCATCTTTCTTATGGCTGGAGTATTATACTTTAATGTGCTACAATGAACACCTGTGCTAAAAAGCATCTACTTTCATGTAATAAAAAGCATATGATAGTTTTATTGTCGATACTGAATATAAAGGACAACCTGCTTGATTGGATATAGCAAATAATTGACCTAACTTCAATTTAATATTAACCAATTGGATGCATATCCTTGATATCTTCGCTGTGCCAATAAAAGTTAACTCAAATGCTCACCCTAATAAACAGCACCACATAAATTAAAAAAACAGAAAGCTTTCTACCCAGTAAACTTTCTTAAAGATATCCATGACAGAGGGATTGATTTGACCAAGGTTTAAATCTTTATTCCTCTTTGATATATAAAATTCTTCTTATGTCATGTATAAATTTCCAGGTTAATGAAACAAGTGTAGAAATGGCCATTGTGAAGTTGCAGGTTTGTATTAAGGTTTCTAATGTTCTGGACAATATAAATAATAGTTTTATGTCTGTAAAAATATTTTATTACCTTTTGTATGAGATGGGGAAGGAACTCAATTAGTACTTTTAGAAGATTATAGTTTGCATTCAAAACAAGAAGGCAGGTCTTAGACATTCAAAATACTATTGTGGTTCCCCCCAACCAATTTCTGTATATACCGGTTATAATTATTGTTCCAAGATCATCTATTAGAACTAAATGAAAGAATTAACATACTAAAAAAGTACTTTCCTTGTTAGAGGTTGTGGATGATATAGCATTATCAACATTTATTAATACAGTAGTTGAAAATAAATTAAGAATTAATGAGGTGAACCAGAATATAATTTGTACCTAAAAGACTTCATTTATATTTAAAATACTACACATAAACATATATCTTCACAGATAGAGACAAGAAATAACAAAAGTCTCCACCAATATAGGAAGAGGAGCCTGGAGAGACAGAAAAAGAGAGAGAGAAATGCTAAAACTAGTATAAGTGGTTTCGTATATAATGAGGAAAATGTTTTTGTTCCTACTCACAAAGAATCATGCACTCAGGTGTTGCTCAGCTGGAAAAATAAACCTGAAAGTGGCCATAGTTAGTAGACAGTATTCAAGGTGCCATCAGGGAAGCCAGGTGAATTTTAATATTCTTTCAACTGGTTCAACAATTACGTTCAGGAGCCAGAGGAAGAATTTGATTTCAAACTCAAGGTCTGGGGAGCTTAATGGCCCTGGTTTTCCCAGGAGTGTCTCAGTCTCAGTACTGCAAGTACTGGATCCTGAGAAAGGCCTCAGACCTGGGCAAAATGAGCAGTTGTTCCCTCTTCCAGGATATCTGTATCTGGACTTCAAACAGCAAATGAAGAGTCCCAACTGCAGCCCAGCTGGGCTGAAATATCCTTTTCATGCTTTACTTGGCAGGTGACCTTATGTTCTGTATCTCTCTGTGGTTCAATTCCATCCTCTATAAAGGGAGATAATACCTAACCTAATAAGCTTAGGTAATAATGCAATTATGTCTGTGAAGTAGTCAACACATACTAGGTTTGAAATAAATGGTCTTTTTATTCTCTGCCAATCACAGCTTTTAAAAAATTATTCACATGAGGAGGAATGGTAAAATCAGGCTTACTCCTAAAGCTGTTTGAAACCATATTTTATTAATATATCCTCATTCATATAAATACATAGGGAATAAAGTTACATTAAATCAGCTTTCTTTTCCAATCACCCAACAGAAATGGAAAGCACACTAGGCACAGATTGAGTGGCTAGATTCAATATAGTTAAGTAATGCTGATGCTAAGCGCTGACGCTTCACATCGCTGGAGGGGCCATTCCTTTTATTCAAGATTTCATGTTTAAAACATAAGAACAAAATAGAAACTTATCACAGCCAAACCACAATGATGCATGCCAGATATTTTGCTCCTCCATATCCTTTTTATTGGGTGAGGTTGGGGGTGGGGGGCAGAGTGCAGGACAATATAAAGCAGCCTATGCTACCTCTATTCTGATCTTTTAACTGGGATGAGAAATGCAAATATACAATAGCAGAATGGGTTTAAAAGGCAGAGTGTCATTTAGGTTAAGAAATACATATTAATGATAACCAGCTGGAAAAGAAGAAAGGACGCATTCTTATTCTACCCAAGATTCAAAAAGAATAATTTATGGTAGGGCATAAAAGTGATTCCACCTTGTTATTAAGACAACTAGAGGCCCGGTACACAAAATTTGTGCATGAGGGGGTGTCCCTTAGCCCAGCCTGTACCCTCTCCAACATGGGACCCCAAGAGGGATGTCCGACTGCCCATCGATGGGGCCTAAACAGGCAGTCAGACATCCCTCTCACAATCCAGGACTGCTGGATCCCACCTGCTCACCTGGCTGCCTTCCTGATTGCCCCTAACTGCTTCTACCTGCCAGCCTGATCACCCCCTAAGCACTCCCCTGCCAGCCTGATTGATGCCTAACTGCTCCCCTGCTAGCCTGTTTGCCCTTAATTGCCCTCACTTGCAGTCCTGGTCACCCCTAACTGCCTTCCCCTGAAGGCCTGCAGGCCTGGTTGCCCCCAACTTCCCTCCTCTGCTGGCCTGGTTACCCCTAACTGCCCTCCCCTGCAGGCTTGAACACTCCCAACTGCCCTCCCTTGCAGGCCTGTTCCCTCCCAACTCCCTCCCCTGCTGGCCTGGTCACCCACAACTGCCCTCCCTTGCAGACCTGGTTCCTCCCAACTGCCCTTCCCTGCTGGCCATCTTGTGGTGGCCATTTTGTGTCCACATGGGGGGAACCATCTTTGACCACATGGTGGCAGCCATCTTGTGTGTTGGAGTGATGGTCAATTTGCATATTATGCTTTTATTAGATAGGATAGAGGCCTGGTGTACGGGTGGGGGCCAGCTGGTTTGCCCTGAAGCGTGTCCCGGATCAGGGTGTGGGTTCCCTTGGGGCATGGGGTGGCCTGGGTAAGGGTCCTGTGGTGCTTTGCAGGGCAGCCACGCCCCCAAGCGACCCAAACAGAGGACCTGGTATCTTGGATTTATTTATCTTCTATAATTGAAACTTTGTAGCCTTGAGCAGAGCCAAGCCTCCTGCTTGCTCCGTGGCCACAGCCATTTTTGTTGGGATTTATTTATCTCCTATAATTGAACCTTGTAACCTTGAGTGGAGGCCTAGGCCAGCCAGGGTGTGTGGAAAGCTTTGCTTCCTCCATTACCGGGGAAACTCAAGCCTCCTGCTTACTTCATGGCCACAGCCATCTTGGTTGGATTAACTTGCATACTCGCTCCTGATTGGCTGGTGGGCATGGCTGGTGGGTGTAGCAGAGGTATGGTCAATTTGCATATTACTCTTTTATTAGATAGGATTGTTCCTTGCAAATCCCTTCCTAATGACAACCTATCTCCAGAGGGATTGGATAAGTTTTATGAGTTCTCTGATAATTTTTGTCTTCAATATTTTTCTTTGTGTGTGTGTGTGTGTGTGTGTGTGTGTGTGCATGTGCGTTTTACATCTCCCTCATGCTACCCCTTTATTGACACATTTAGCCCCTTCCCCTCACTACTGCTAACCTGACACCCACTAATTGGTTCTTCAAGTATATAATTTTGCTATTTCAAGAATGCTATATAAACAGAATCATACACTATGTGTCCTTTTAAGAAAGGTTTTCATTTGGGATAATTTCCTTGAAATCATCCAAATTGTTGCATTGTTAATGGCTTATTCCTCTGTAGTCCTGAGTAGTATCCTATGGTATGGATGCACCACACTTTGTTTAATCACTCCTCCACTGAAGAACATATAAGCTATTTCCAGTATTTGGCCATTGCAAATGAAACTTCTATAAGCATCTTGGATGAGTATTTTGTGTGTACATAGGGTTTTATGTCTCTGAGATAAATGCTCAAGAGTGCCATTGCTAAGTCTTATCATCAGTTTAGCTTTATTAAGAAACTGTCAAACTATTTCATTCCCCATCATCCCACACAATATCTCCAAGTAAAAATATATTACCAATATAATATGTTTGCATATATAGATTATGCTTTTTAATACACTTGTTTTTGTTTTAGAGGTTTCAGCTGCTTCCTAATGCTACAGAAGTCATTATTGTCACTAAATACATGGAGTGAAAAGTAAAGTGATTGTGGGTGCAGAGAGTAAAATCAATAGTAAAAAGAGAGAATCATTTAGTTATATCCCATTTTGACTCTTAAAATGGGACAAATTTCAAAATTTTGACAATAATTTGTGTTTTTCACTGTTTTGAATATTTTTAAATAAATAAGTTCTTAAAACACGTTTTTTGCTCTATGGAAATTAGGAAGAGGTTCTGTATATCTCTTTCCTCAAGAAAAATATCACTTGAGTGAAAATAATCAGGTTTGTTTTCTATTTAATATTTCGAGCAGGAATTACACTGCAATGGGCATGCTACTATATTTCTGTGTCCTTATTCAGCTATTTCATATTATAAGAAAACTGTGGCCCTAACTGGTTTGGCTCAGTGGATAGAGTGTCAGCCTGCAGACTCAAGGGTCCCAGGTTCGATTCCAGGTAAGGGCATGTACCTTGGTTGTGGGCACATCCTCAGGTGGTGGTGTGCAGGAGGCAGCTGATCGATGTTTCTCATTGATGTTTCAAACTCTCTATCCCTCTTCCTTTCTCTCTGTAAGAAAATCAATAAAATATATGGGGGGAAAAAAGAAAGAAAACTGTGTATAGTGTTGTGATATACCTGCTAATATGAGATTCTAGAAGGAATAATATAAATTAGCTATCTACACTAATAAAAGACAAAAATGCAAATTGACTGTACCTTTGTGACACCCACCAGGCAATCAGGAATGAGTATGCAAATTAACCCAACAAAGATGGTGGATTAATTTGCAGGTGCTGAGTGGCCGGGGACAGGGTCGGATGCCTGCATCGTTGCCATGGTGATGATGCAGGTGTTCCACACCTCCCTAGCTGCTCTAGGTCTCTGGTCAGCATGGGAAGGCAGAAAGGCGGCTCTGGGCCGGAGCAAAGGTGGTGCCAGCAGCCAGGGGAAGGAAGGCCCATTCTTTTTTTTTTTTTTTTAATATTTTTATTGAGTTTCTACAGAGAGGAAGGGAGAGGGATAGAGAGTTAGAAACATCAATTAGAGAGAAACATTGAACAGCTGCCTCCTGCACACCTCCCACTGCGGGTGTGCCCGCAACCAAGGTACATGCCCTTGACCGGAATCGAACCTGGGACCTTTCAGTCCGCAGGCCGACATTCTATCCACTGAGCCAAACCAGTTAGGGCAGAAGGCCCATTCTTACACGAATCTTTGTGCATTAGGCCTTATATATAACCAATAAGTATAAGAGCTATTATAGTATCAGCCCACTATAGCACTTTGAGAACCCAACATTTATTTTATTAAACATATACAATTTTATTAAAATTTAATAACTTTAACCAAATACTTGGTGGTGATCATTAGTTACTCAATTATCTGTTCTTTTTGTCATTGAAATTCACATCTAACTTAAATACCTGTGATGCTTTACTGTGACTATGTCCATTGTTCCTTAAATTCTCATATCAGCACTGTGAAGCTAACACAACTCTCTCTTGAAAATTCACTAACAAGAAAAATGTATTTGCAACACGTATTCAAAAAGTAAAAATGAATTGACTTTACTTGTACTTTCAAAAAACTAAGAAGCAGAGAGAAACCAAGATGGCAGCATAGGTAAGCACCTAAACCGCTGCCTCGCACAACAATTTCAAAACTACAACTAAAAGACAGAATGGACACCATCCAGAACCACAGGAAAGCTGGCTGAGTGGAAATTCTACAACTAGAAGGAAAGAGAAAAGCTCATGGAGAATTGGAGGAATGGCAAAGTATTGAGGTACAGCAAAGGGTCTTTGTGTGTGCGCAGAGAGGAAGGGCGGCTGAGAGCCTGGCTGACTTTCTCTGACTGGAGGGGGAAGGAAGCCCCCAACTGCACTGAACCCAGTTCCAGGCGAAACCCCGTGGACCCAGGATCATACAGGGAGAGTCTGGACTTTCAGGTAGAAAGAAAGCACTCAGAGACTTGGCGATCCGGAGGAGACCCAGGGGAGCCCCAGCAGGCAGGGGTCTGGAGGCGCACGTGCCAGTGTGCACAGACTGTGGAGGTTGCCACAGGCTTTCCCTAGCAGAAGGGAGTCGGAAGCTCCTGACTGCACTGAACCCCAGTTCCAGGTGAGCCCTTGGAGACCCACGCTCTTGTGGAGGGAGAATCTGGACTCTTGGGCGGAGGCATGGGAGGCGGGGAAGGCAGAGGTCTGGAGGCCTGCATGTGCACGCAAGGGCAGGGCTGACAGGAAGCCAAGACTGTCTGCTCCACCCTGAGACTCCACCCCATCCAAGCTGAGCACAGAGGCTTTTGCAATTTGGCAAGTCTAATCCTATAAGGCTGTCTCCAGCACTGAACTTCTCCCAGCGTAGATACAGCTGATCCTCACAGGCAACGGGCCTGGAGGTCAATTCCTCCTAGGAATACCAACAGCAATCAAGACTTAACTACAACAAGGCTGAACACACAGTCCACAAAGGGGTGCACCAAAAGTGTCCACCTCAGGTTAACTGGGGAAGCCGACCCACTGGGCCATACAGGAAACCTAGCACACAAAGCTACCCTACCAACTCAGGGAAGCAGTGAAAATGCAGCGACAAAGAAACAAATCACAAACGAAAGAAATGGAGGAAAACAAAGAACTGGATATAGAATTCAAAACCACGGTTATAGGCTTTTCAAGAATATCCTAGAAAAGGCTGATAAATAAAACGAGACCCTCGAAGATATGAAAAAGGACCAACTAGAAATTAAACATACACTGACTGAAATAAAAATTATTATACAGAGACCCAACAACAGACTAGAGGAACACAAGAATCAAGTCAAAGAATTGAAATACAAAGAAGCAAAAAACACTCAACCGAAAAAGCAAAAAGAAAAAAAAAATCCAAAAAGTTGAAGATAGTGTAAGAAGCCTCTGGGACAACTTCAAGTGTACCAACATCAGAATTATGGGGGTGCCAGAAGAAGAGAGAGAGCAAGATACTGAAAACCTATTTGAAGAAATAATGACTGAAAACTTCCCCCACCTGGTGAAAGAAATAGACTTACAAGTCCAGGAAGTGCACAGAACACCAAACAAAAGGAATCCAAAAAGGACCACACCAAGACACATCATAATTAAAATGCCAAGAGCAAAAGACAAAGATAGAATATTAAAAACAGCAAGAGAAAAACAGTTAATTACCTACAAGGGAGCACCCATATGATTGTCAGCTGATTTCTCAACAGAAACTATGCAGGCCAGATGGGAGTAGCAAGAAATCTACTAAGTGATGAATAGCAAGAACCTACAACCAAGATTACTCTACCCAGCAAAGCTATCATTCAGAATTGAAGGTCAGATAAAGAGCTTCACAGATAAGAAAAAGCTAAAGGAGTTCATCAACACCAAACCAGTATTATATGAAATGCTGAAAGGTATTCTTTAAGAAGAGGAAGAAGACAAAAGTAAAGATAAAAATTATGAACAACAAATACATATCTATCAACAAGTGAACCTAAAAATCAAGTGAATTAAAAACCTGAGGAACAGAATAAACTGGTGAATATAATAGAATCAGGGGCAAAAAAAGGGAGTGGACTGATAATTCTCAGGAGGAAAGGGGAATGGGGGGTGCAGGAAGAGACTGGACAAAAATCGTACACCTATGGATGAGGACAGTGGGGGGGAGGTAAGGGCAGAGGGTGGGGTGGGAACCGGGTGGAGGGAAGCTATGGGGGAAAAAGGAAAAACAATTGTAATAATCTGAATAAAGATTTATTAAAAAAAAAAACTAAGAAGACAATATAATCTGGATTTAATAGAGTATTTCCTCTGAGTCACAATGGTAAAGTGAAATAGAGCATACAATGTTGGTCTAACAAAAACCTAATACATCACTTATATTTTTCATAGTAGGAAACAAATTTGAAAGACATGATTCAACCATTTTTTCTATATATAAAAAACATAGAACCAGAGCAAGAAAGTCCATTTGTGGATGGAAACACTTCTAACCCCTTGCAGTGTTTCACAATGGGGACATGAGTACCTCTAGGAATGGTGGAATCCTTAGAAGTGCAGTGTATTTGGACTGCTGCAGGACATTTGGCTGAGTCCATGCACTACATGCAAATAGTACCTTCCAGAACAATCTACTATTGCAGAACTATTGCAGAACAATCTACTCCTTCCCCATCCACACACATATCCGAACTATCCTGGGGAACCATTGTAACCTCATTCAGTATTCCATCAGGACACTTGCAAATGTCCTTCCAGACTAAAAACACTCATAGTTTGAGTTCCAATTTTAGTTATGCTAATGTACTTTGCCATCTGTGTCTTTGTTTCCCAATCTATAAATCTGTACTATCTGTGTAATTCCATATTCTATTCACACAAATTTGAAGTTTAACAAGTAAATCATAGAAAATGTTTTCTACAAATATACTCCATCAGTGTTCTATCTCATTATTCAAAAGGTAACTCTGGTATGGGTAATCAATGACATAGCAATAATAATGGGCTATGATGGACTAAAACCAGATTTCCCTACTTCTGAAACAAAATCCCTATTTATGTGTGATTCTTACTCTTCTTATAGAACTGGAAATGTCTGACCTGCTACTGATGTCAAATTTGTTTCATCACTGTCAACTCTGTCATTCTTTTTTTATTTTTAATGACTCACTAGAATCCTACAACTACAGTGTTGTAAGGGGATGAGGATGTTTATAGGTCACTTGTTTCAAGTTCTTCATAAACAAATTGAAGTAGTAGGTGATGTGAGGCAAGTAAATTAAAATGGCGAATGATCTGCTTGGGAGAAAAATCCAAGATTTGATTATAATAACGAGTACAATAACCAGAGGAGTAATTTGGAGAAGGCTTTGGAAGGGACTGAGAATTCCATCAGACCATACAGATAACTACATGGCGACCGAAGCCTACCTGGAGGTTAACATATGAGCCATAGCACATAGCTTCAAAAATAATCCTTGTTGGAGAGGGGATTTCCACTAATATATAA
Organism: Corynorhinus townsendii; assembly: GCA_026230045.1. NCBI lineage: Eukaryota > Metazoa > Chordata > Mammalia > Chiroptera > Vespertilionidae > Corynorhinus > Corynorhinus townsendii. Next base: position 104,018,499 of record JAPDVU010000006.1, on the reverse strand, counting down.
AAAGATTGTTTCTCAAAGTTGTTTCAGAGTCTTATCTAGAGAACAACCAGCTGGCCACAGTGAGGTTAGTGAGCAGGAGGTCTCACTTAAAATGCACATTTCTGGGTCTCAGACTTTCTAGAAGTGGTCAAAGGCTAAACTTTCACAAGCACTGCAGGTGAGTCTCAGGTACACTAGGTCTTAAGAATCACTGGACTGTGATGTTGAAGATTCTACGGAATTTATATACTATTTGTAACTTGTCCAGAATTATTATTTTGTTTCCTTTTTATCCAATATTATAATTAAGAGTAAAATATATTATATGTTTGATTTTGTTTGTAAAGATCATTTTCTCTCTGGCAAGTCTTAGGAGATAGATAAAATAACTCATAAAAACAAAGCAGAGGAAAAGGAAAAGTCTGAATTCCAAAGTACCTCTGAGAAGAAAAGGCAGGATGACTTAGTAACTGCCCTGAGCCAAGAAGTGGGCCCCTGTCCTCCTGAGGGAACACCATCAGCTATTGACACACTCAGCAACTTAGTGTCTGAGTGGTAGAACAGGATGGTTTTAACTGGAACATAACTTTGTAGGTCATCCTATTTCCTCCCTTCTTTATGAAAGGCTGGAATTCCATGGTTTCTCTTAGAAACTTAAAACATAATTTTAATGATCTTGATCTTGCAGCCCTGAAAGAACTGAGCCTCAGTTAGGGAATGAGTCAGAAAATTTCGGGCAGGGGGGGAGGGGTGAATATCAGAATTGAACAACATGGAGAATTGAAATTAAAATGGCATTGTGAACATGGAAAAGTGTGTAAAACTCTCCAAACCTCAAGCCTTGTTTATAAAATCAGGAGGTTGACTGAGATGATCTCTGGTTTTCTTGGTAACATGGCTTGCTATCCATGGGAGTTCAATGCATTACTCTCTCCCATCCATCCCAGAGGACTCAAGAAGGGCATGCTCTGTTTTCAAAGAAACTGTGCAGTCCTCAAGGTCACACAGATAGGTAACCAAGGGGAACAGAGAAGGAAGAAAATAATTAATGAAACTGCTTGAAGTCAGTTGCTTTGTTCTTTTGGATCTTTCTCTGCTTGTTCTTGTGTGTTTTTTCTCACAGTCTTCTTTACTTCAGTGCAGCTGGTTTGGTAGGGATAGCATCTAACTATTACATTCAACCACCATGCAATAAATAAATGCACTCTAGATCTAGAGCATTTGTGCCAGACAAGCAAAGGCTACACAAAAACCTATCCACAAATGTTCACAGCAGCCTTACTCATAATACCACAAAACTGGAAATAATCCAATTGTCTTCAATGGGTGAATAGTTAAATTAACAGCAGTATATCTATACCATAAAATTCTACTTAGCAATAAAAAAAACTATTGATATCCACATCAACCTCTATGAATCTTCACAGAAACATGCTGAGTGAACAAAGCTAACCCCAAAAGGTTGTATATTATATGGTTACACTTATATCGCATTCTTGAAATTAAAAAGAAATATATAAAAATGGAGAAGAGTTGGTAATTTCCATGGGTTAAGGATGAGAAATAGGTGAGCTGGAAGAAAGTGGTGTGACTATAAAAAGACGATGGGGGAATATTTGTGGTGATGGCAATGTTCTGTATCTTGACTACATTGATTCCAATTTCCTGGTTGTGATAATGTGCTCTCTTTTCCAAAATGCTAGTACCATCAGGGGAAACTTGGGTAAATGGGATCTCCCTGTATTATTTCTTACAATGGTATGTAAATCTGCAATCATCTCAAAATAAAAATGTTAATTTTAAAAAGTATTAATAAAAACATAAAAACTGAATGTAGAGGAAATAATATCATAAATTTCCCAATAATTAGATATATGCCACATGTAATTTTAAATTATGAGCATGGAGAGTGTCATCATTAAGTCACATCCATTCAACTTTGAAATGAACAAGTGTGTAGATTCGTTACACTACCTAATGAGTGTCACTGCTATTTGAATTTTGATTCTTTTCTTTCCATCAGAACAAAAGAAAGAATTGCTCTGACTAAGTTTTACTAAATATTCTTTCAATATAAGCAAATTGAGGCCAAATAGTACTTTTGTAAATGTCTTTTAGTGCTCTAGTGGAAGCGTTCCTAAAATTGGTGTCACAGAAGGGAATATTTGATTCTGCATCATGGAATGCGCCACTCTGTTCAATAGCTGACATCTCAATTGGGAAGTCACTTTATCAGTAAAAATATATAAAATATTCCTCTTTGTCCTGTTCTAAAGTAGAGGATACCAATAAGGCACAATTTTAGTTAACAGCTACGAATGAAATAGAGCAAAATGAAGACCAATGTATAAAGTGATTAGACCCCAAAGACTCACTACAAGTCTCAGGTCCTCACAAATGAGGGGGGAAAGGAGTGCTGAGGTGAGGGGTACAGGGTACAGGGATGATCAGAGAAAGCAGCCCTCCAAGCCTGCTCACTGGAGCAGATGCACAAGCAGAGACAGAACTTCTAGAACCTTGATCTAAAAAACTGGTCTCCAAATACACAGGCACAAGAAAATCTCGATCGAATAGGGCCTACACTACAGGCAAAGAGCAACCTAGAAAAGTTTATCTCCCAGCAAACCTGGCTCACAGTTTTTTAATTAAGTCCTTAATGAAGAAAAATGGAAAGCTTGTATCAGAATTTCTGTGTATATTACCTGTGGTTGTTATAAATATGCACACACTAATGTACAGTGTTACTCTAATTGAATAGAAAGTGTCTTATTTCTAAAATTAATATTTTTCAGAGCTTAACAAGTTATTTTTAATGTGAGCAAGGTACTAAGTAAAAAACAAATACACAGCCCCAAAACTACTTGTGGGTACACATCTGGAGCACAGGATGCCATCTAGAACCAGCCCTGATGTCACAACCCATGCTTATTGCATCACATTTAAAATTTTCAAAAAAAAAGGAAAGAAAAAATTAAATATCTCTGATGTATTGTTATGTAGAATGGCCCTTTCTACTTCCTTGCATCACCTGTTGCCATGGTTTATTTAATTAGTACCAGCTAATAGCAGTTTAGCTATCAACCTAACTACTAAATTAAAAACTTGTAACATTTTCAAATAAATTAGAGCTAGGTAGATAATCTGTTTATAGCTTCATTCAAATTTCTTTACTGCTCTCAACTTTGACATGCAAAAAAGGGAATAAAAACACAGTTCTACTTTGAATTGCATATGCCATTCTTGCAAATGTCAAAAGTTTTATTGACCATACCATGCAGTCCAATATTAAGGAAATATAACATATTTGCCTTTACCTTTAATTTATTCAAAATATCTGATACAGTGTCATATATTCTCATCTTTAAGAAAGAAAAAGGTGATATGAAGGCATTTATTCTTTTTATTATTTTATTTATTCAATATAGGATTTGAATCCAGTTGTTCAAAACCTTCAAATTAAATAACATAATATAAAACATTACAAATAAGCAATACATATAAGGAAATAAAATACATTTTTTTCATCAATATTATGGAAATTTTGTTTCTTCACCTAAAAATACAATGATAGTTTAACATCATAGTACTTAGAAGTGAGAAAAACATAAAATTGTTAGCTTTAACTTTGTCATTTTTCACTTGTGTAAAGTTTGGGGGCAAAGAGTTTTGATGATCTGCATGGCATAGCAAGTGAATGGCAGATTGAAGGCAAAGTAGTGGCAGATTTAAGTCTCTTAACTTCTATTCTGTTGTTATATCTACCAAACATGCTTTTTCTTATCATTTAGAGATGCTCAAAATTTTACTAAAAAAGAAGAACTAGAACATATTAGTTCTCCTCAGACAACCCATGTCTACTGGGATGTTTAGAGATAAACTTGTTTTTATTTAAACCAACAAAAAAACACCAACAAATAAAAATAAAATTATAGCAACTATAAGGTAAATATTTACATTTGATACAATTATTATTTTTAGATAGTTGGTTTCTATGGTTGACCTATCTAATATATTTTGAAAGGTGGCTTTTTCTATTAGTAGAAAGTATTACACACACGTGCTTGAGTGATATCTATAACAATAAAAGCATAATATGCTAATTAGACTGCACAGCCGAATGTCCTTCCAGACATCCTTCTGGACAAACCCCTGGTGGCTGCAAGGGCTGAGGGCGGCCACAGCAGCGATGGGGTGATGGGGGCGTCTTCCCCTGATTGTCCTGGTTGCCTCCCACAGAGGGAGGCCAGAGTGGGCCTAAGCCATCAGTAGAACATCCCCTGAGGGCTCCTGGACTGTGAGAGGGCGCAGGCCGGGCTGAAGAACCCACCCCCTGCCCCTCACACCCCAAGTGCATGAATTTTTGTGCACCAGGCCTCTAGTATATATATATATGTGTGTGTGTGTGTGTGTGTGTGTGTGTGTGTATATATATATATATGCGTGTGTGTGTGTCTATATATATATATATATATATATATATATATATATCCCTCTCTCTCTATCTCTCTTTCACATGCACATGCACACACACACAAGCACATGCAATGAAAGAAGTACAAAGCAGAGCAATTATTAATTTTTTAATGACAAATGGGAGCACAGAGGTCTTTGATCTTTGCATGCCATTCATATGACAGACTGCTATTTAATGTAGTTCAGGAAAATAAAGCAAATCAAAGTAAAACATTTTTAATTAGTGGTTTAACTACGTGATTAATGATGCCTTTTTAAAGAAAATGCCTGTACCAGTAAATGAAAAACTCGTTATTTCTAAAAGCTGGTTCCTCTACCTAATGACTTCTTCTAATAGGCAGATAAATTGAACAACAACGTATGAAACCTATTAGCCTGAACATTTTCACAGAGAACAAAATTGAATGTTGAGTTGCAGGTTGTTGATCAGCTAATCTGAAAGTAATGAAACAAACATCATACAAAGGCTTCTGGTAAAATAGCATGTGGCTGGCTTTTAAACAACTACACAACAGGGCAGGATTCTTTTTCCATAATGGAGTAATATGTACCAAAATGGAAAGCACTCATGAAAAGGTTAAATTAGCCCCTGAAAACACAATTCTGGTTATGTTAAGATACTTGGGGGAGATTTCAGCCCTGTTTGAAATGTCTAAAAAATAAAATTTATCCCAGGAAAAGAGGTCAAATGGGTCTTGAAATATCTGGTTAATAATAGGCAGAATTCAAAAGAAGCATTCTTCTAAAGTCAGTAAAACAGTGACTTTGTCAGTAAATATAAGACTTGGCCAGTCAAAGAATTGGCCAGCTAAACTTTGTGTTACTCCAGTTTAGCAATTTTTTACATACATATTATTACTGATTTCAGAGAGGAAGGGAGAGGAAAAAGAGAGATAGAAACATCAATGATAAGAGAGAATCATTGATTGGCTGCCTCCTGCATGCCCCCTACTGGGGATCAAGCTTGCAAACCGGGCATATGTGGCCTTGACTGGAATTGAACCTGGGACCCTTCAGTCTGCAGGCCAACACTTTAGTGATTTCACAGATGAATGTCTTTGATTGTGGCCTGAATTTCACTGAGCCTCAGTGGACTCATCTATAAATTGGAAATAATATTTCAAAGGATTATACTGAAGTACAAGATGGTGTATGTAAAGTATTTATTTAGTAGGTATTTGTTGTAGAAACTATTTTTATAAAAATAAATATTGTTATACTGTATGTCAACAAAATGTCATTATCCTTATCAATCAATTGTGCTTACTACTCTGTAATTGGGCCCCAAAAATAAAAACGGTATATCTACTTTTTTGAAAACTTAACTGGTTTTCCTTTTTATGTTTATACATATTAATTCTCAAAATAAAACAAAATATGATTGCTGTCATCAGACTGTTTCTAAGGTGGTCATATATCATCCATGAACATAGAAGTGGCTGAGGGCTAATTTAACACATCTTAACTTCACTTTATTTTGGAAGAGTAAATATGTTTATTTAGGGTGGTAGGGTATTTATTAAATAAAATGTAATACATTACCCAGTAGCCAACTTTTTATTGGAACTAATTATTAGCCTAAAAAGTGTGCAAAGTACTCATCTCGTTTTCCCATCTATTGAAAATGTATGTCTCCTTTTTTGTACTCATCCAGTACATTTTCAATAGATGGGAAAATGAGATGAGTACTTTCCACACTTTTTAGGCTAATAACTAGTTCCAATAAAAAGTTGGCTACTCAGATCGGGACCCAGGCAACAGAAAGAGACTTGGCCCAGCTCACATCGAGATACAGGTAACAGACAGAGACTTGGCCCAGCTCAGATGGGGACCCAGGTAACAGACAAGAGACTTGGCCGACAACAGCTGTCCTATATCTAAATTCAGCCTAGCATCAGGAATGCTCAGGGCCCACTCAAGAATGCAAATAATCCTTCCCACTAATATTTACAGGGTAAACTAATATTGTTGGTAGAGTATTAAATTTGACAGTAAAATAGTAATCAAGTTTTCAGATTAATTTAAATAGGCTAATTGAAATAAGTGAATATTCAAGTAAAATTAATTGTACTGGACAAAAAGCTGTTCTTAAAGCAATAACTAAAATTTCTATTGGTAGTTCATCTCATGGTAAAATTCCTGAATATGCAATGAAACTAAAGCAGTCATATTTTGGGGCAAAAAAAAATTAAATTTAAAGTTATCGAGACTGCATTATAAAATTTACAAAAACCTCCATTAATAAAAGAAAAGGGGGGGATAGTAGGGTAATATCATGTAAGGAAAAATATCCTATAAGTAAATTACATCTAGAAAATTTTTACTTTACAAAATTAATTTTCATTTGTAATGCTAACAGAAGACGACCATGAAAAACACACATGGTGTCTAAATAAGACAAAGGAAAATCGTTTGGGCAAAAATAAAAAGGATTCCAAATCAATTATATAGAATAGATTCCTTTATTAACTTGTGGTCGAGAATATGTTTGTATATTTTCAGGCAACAACTCCAAGACCATGTGGATTCCTGCAACAGAGAGGAATTGACAGGTCTGCTCCAACCACGAAGACAAGAGGAAAAAACAGTCCAGAGATGGAAGACGCTGACAACACCTTGCCAGGTGAGCAGTCAGCAGCTGTGCACTGCTGAAGGTTACCTAGGACCAAACCAGAGAGGGTCGGACCTGCATTGCCACCATGTGCCCACCATCCAGATATCATTGCTGACATGTACACATAAGGAACTGTTAGACATTGAAATGGGGACTCAGAACTGTTGGACATTGAAATTGGGACAAACATTTTTTTGTTTTGTTTTGTTTTGTTATTATATGTTTATTTCTAGTCTGCAAAGGCAAAACTTTTTAAAGGAAATAAATGGTGGAAAAAAGATACAGAGGCAAAGAAGCATTGAACAGACTGTCAAACTACATTGGGAAGACAGGGGAGGTTGGGCGAGGGGGGCTGTAAGAGACCAACCGAAGGACTTGTATGCATGCATATAAGCACAACCAATGGATACAAGACACTGGGGGTGGGGGAGGGCGGGCAGGTGAAGGCATGTACTGGGGGGTAGGGGAAATCGGGGGGAGGTCAATGGGGGAAAAAAAAAGGAGACATATGTATTACTCTTTGTAATACTTAAAACAATAAAAAAAAATAAGTATTTACAAAAAAAAAGAAAGAAAGAAAATGTACTCATCCTTCCAGGCATAAATGCTTTCTTTTTTTTTTCCAAAAAGATGTATGCCAATGCCACAGTCAAATAGATAGTTCTTTTCTCTCTGGTGCAACAGTGAGCTGCTTGTACTTCTCTTTAGCCCTTCTTTCATTCTGTTCCTATTATAATTGTCTACTTGTGTGGACTATGGGCTGTGATCTGAAATGGCTTCCAATTGCATGTCAAACCATGCCGGGGTTCTTGTCCCAGCATTACAAAGGGTTCAGCAATCTGGAGAAAGGCTGTGCATAGATTAAATTAAGAGTCCAAAGATGAAAGATAATTTTAAAAGGCATTGGGGGTCAGAGGACCTTCAGCTAAAGGAGCTGAAGTTCTAAGCTCTCCTTATCTCAGGACCCTTGCTTTTTATTCACACAATTTGTCCTAAGGTAAGGTGGAGATAATACACTTCAAAGGGTAGGGTTTATAGAAGCATTGTCAGATTGGGGAATAGCCTACCAGCTGTTCAGGTGTTTAGCCAACAGGAGGCAATAATATGTAGGTTAAGATGCCCTGAGCTGTCTAGCAGCAAACAATCATCCTATTCATGTTTGGGGGAAGTGCCTTTTAGCCATTCCAACAGGTGATTACATATGTGACTTAGCCCTGGTTGAGCCGCCAAGTTTCATCAACCTTTTGATGAAACTCTTGTAATTATGACATGCTGGAATTGGCTTCCGGCAAAACCCCTCAGAGGGTTAGGAAGGGCAGACATGATATGGCTCTTGGGCACTTCTCTAGCCTTTCCCTGGACCATTGTCTCCACCACTCATAATCCAGCTCTCCATCACCTGCCTGTATCTACATCTGCCTGGAAGGTTCTTTTCCTGGCTCTGCATGTATCTCACCTTTTTTGTTTCATCTCAAACATTGACCCTTAAGAAAGGCTTCCTCTGCCCTGACTGGTTTGGCTCAGTGGATAGACAGCATCGGCCTGTGGACTCTAGGGTCCTGGGTTCGATTCTGATCAAGGGCATGTACCTTGGTTACGGGCACATACCCAGTGGGGAGTGTGCAGGAGGCAGCTGATTGATGTTTCTCTCTCATCAATGTTTCTAACTCTCTATCCCTCTCTCCCTTCCTCTCTGTAAAAAAAAATCAATAGAATATATTAAAAAAAAAAAAAAAAGAAAGGCTTCCTCTGATCACACTTTCAAAGTATCAAAGCCACCACCATCTCTCACCTGAACCATAGCAGCAGCTTTAGAACTGGTATCCCAGTTGCCATTTTTGACTTGCATTCTCACCATGATAGCAGCCAGAGTGATAATTTAAAAACTTGTATAGTTTATGGTAAACTCTTGGAAAACATTATGGTTATGTTTTCTTTTCCTGCCTGTTCTAATTCATTTACTTCTTTGACAACTGCATGTAAGAGCTTCTATATTTCAGTTCTCAGAATAAAGTGTTGGTAGTACACATATTTGCAAATGGAGCTGTAGAAGCTATCTAGGAGTCACTTTGAAGACTTGGCAAAATTCAGCTCTTGCTGCTTTTCCAAAAACCAAATTAGGTGTGAAAATAAAATATGAAAAAGTAATTTATGATACAGAGCAAGTCTCTTATGTGCATATCACCATCCAAAGTAAAACGTAGAAAAACATGGAGTAATATTTCAGGAAGTGATTATTAGGTTCAAATATAGAGCAAATAAAGTACTTTCTACTTTAACTTATTCAAATTATGGAGAAAAAATGTTTTTTTATTTGTTTTTTTATACTGTACTAAAACATAATGAGTAGTGTGTGGAGGGAGCTATTATAGATCACAAAGTACATTTAGATTACATGTCAGAAAAATCGCTATATAGCTAATGTGTCAACCTATCAAATGTGCAAAACCTGTGTATAGGAAAATAAATTAAGAGCATAAGAAATATATGAGTGCTATTAATTTTATAAAGGAAACTAATCCAACAAATTCTCATTAACCTCTAAATTAAAATACTCTGTGAAACTAATTTGTGTCCTGCTAGAATTTCATGTTTAATATTCTTTTTTATAATTTTAATTTGTTCTCTATCTTTTCTCCCCAGACCTTGATATTAAGACTAGAAACCATACATCACAATTATAAATTTAATCTTTAACTCTATCTGGCTGTTCTTCACCTTTGGTTAAAGTGTAGAATGATATATAGTGAATGAATGTAAATTTCCATTTCTTTTGTATGCAATTGGTATACCTAATTATGTTCCAAGTGATTTCAAATAATGAAATTTACATTTGTGTCACATAATAGAAAATAAGTTGAAATGTTTTGTGTATCTTATAAATGCACATTACCAATGAATACAAGAAAATTATTAATTTTAGATGCAATCATGGCAACATCAATACGCATAGTAATAAGAATCTGACTCAGAAATCATATGAATACATGAATATGCAATGTCCTCTTTGTTATGTTTTGATATATGTATGTGCATTTTAGTTTTCCTTCTAGGTGTTAATCCAATTTCTGTCCCTGGGTTGAAAAGTGTATACTACAATAGTGAAAAGAAGCTTATCTTGCCTTTTAGCTTACCAAGACTGGCTTTTAATCTCATTTCAGCAAATACTTTGGGTATGGGGAGTGATATGAGTTCATTTATAGTAGTGAAAATCCACTATGATGTCTAGACTTGTCAATTTCTCTTGTATTTCTGCCAAGTTTGGTTTTATATATTTTAAGACTCAGTGACCTTAGACATTTTAATTTCACTACTAAACTATACTAAACTTCAAATGATACAAGGAGCTAGAAAAATTTCATTCTGATATTAATATTATACTTTTGTCCTCATTTTTTGACTCCACAAGGTATTGTTTTATATACTCAATGTTTAAGTGTGCTTTCATATTTACTGCTTTGATTGCTTATCATTTGTTTTTGTATATTAGGCCTTTCAGGTAGGACTACTCTTTTTTTTTTTTTTTTGGTCTATTCTATTTTTTTTTTTTAATACATTCTATCGATTTCCTACAGAGACAAAGGGAGAGGGATAGAGAGTTAGAAACATCTATGAGAGAGAAACATCAATCAGCTGCCTCCTGCACACCTCCTACTGGGGATGTGCCCGCAACCAAGGTACATGCCCTTGACCGGAATTGAACTTGGGACCCCTCAGTCTGCAGGTCAACGCTCTATCCACTGAGCCAAACCGGTTAGGGCAGGATTACTCCTTACTGTTCTGGTTTTTGTTTAAATGGAAATGCCATTCATTTGCTCTCCTATCTAAAATATGGTTTTGTTGATTATAAAATTCTTTGCTCATAGTTATTTCCTTTCATAATTTTAAAGTATTATTTCATGTCTTTTGGTTTCTATTAAAAAAAATAGCTGACAGTCCAATTGATACTCCTTTGATTGTAATCAGTCAATTCTCTGTGATTCCTTTTAAGAATTCTGTGTCTTTGGTGATCTACAGTTTCACTATAAAGTGTCTTTGTGTACATAACTATTAGGATAGGCTAGGTCAAGGGTTCTCAACCTCAGCACTACTGACATGTTGACCTGGAAAATTCCTTATTGTTGAGGCTGTCCTTTATCTTACTGCATGTTTAGTAGTAATTCCTGGTTCTACCCAATAGATACCAGCAGCACCACCGAGACCTCCTCCCAGAACTGTGTCAATAAAAAATGACCCATACATTGACAAATATCCCATGGGGGCAAAAATCACTCCCCATATAGAGAACTGCATGGCTAGTTTAAACTGCATTAACAAAAAAGCTTCAAAACTTATCAATAGATTATAGCAGCAAATGTTCATATCTCACCTATGCCACATATGTGCATTGTGGGCTGACTGTGGCTTTGTTCCATGTCTTCATTTGTCTGGGATCCAGGCAGATTTTCAGTAATCGTGGCAGATGAGAAGGAAGCCCCAACAAAACGTGCTATCTCTTAAGGCTTCAATAAGATAGCCATTCACTTCTACCTCCATTTCATAAACTCAAGCACATTATATTGTCAAGCTTACTATTGATTAGAAGAAATACTGGTCCTCCTTAGGAAGAAGCAGGATATATTTAGGAAAAATAATAGCTTCACACAATGTGGATATGGTTTTATTTATTTGACTTCTTGAATACGCAAATTGTAATTTTTTATCACCTCTTGAATACCCTCTTAAAATGTTTTCTTTATCGTGTCTTTTCTTCTGGAACTTCAATTTGTGGTCTAACAGACTTTCTAAACCTCTTTCTCACTTAAATACTAAAACCTCTTTGTAACTTAAACTCTTTTATTTTTACATTAGCTTATTTTTTGTACCTGCACTGCATTCTAAATAATATCTGTTTTCCTACTAAGTTACTCAAGAGACTTACAATATTTTGATCCACCTTCATTATAATGTTTTCTCCTGGTATATTAGTTCCCTTTTGTATTTAAAAACTCTAAATTTGCTTTTATAATAATTAAATTATTATTGTATTTTACATATTTACCAGCTTTTTAAAAACTATTTATTTCTTCTGGGTCCAGTTTTTCTCTTAATATATTTCATTCGTTAATGGTTCTTTCGGCAAAATTCTATCAGTGATAAAAAATCATCCTTATGTTGAATATCTTTATTTTACCTGCACTATTGAAGGATATTTTTGGTTGATTGTTATTTTCTCTTAGTATTTTCAGGATCATAATTTTTTCTGTACTCAAATTTTGCTATTGTGATATTTGCTTTTAAATTATAATGTCTGTGATTTGTTATTTATACTTTGTGATTCAGCACTGCTCATGTTAATATTTTCATCTTCATCTTTGTTGTTTAGTTTTTCTACAGTATATCTCAAGGCCAATTACTGATGAGGATTCTAGGTGCTTTTACAATCTAAGGAATTATTTATTTATCAGTCTAAAAATTACCTATTATTCTTTCTAAATTTTCTTCTCTTTCTTTGTCTCTCCTTTTGAAACTCCCATATGATAAATGTTACCTTCATCTTAGTCTACCTTCGATATTTCAACCTCTTTATATTTTCAATCTCTGCTCAACCAATGCGATAGATTTCTTATATAGTACACAGAACATTATAAAAGATGCCATAAACAAATACAAATAAATATAACACAACTATGTAGACAAAGAAAAGCTTTCTGTATCAGATAAATTATGGAAATCCTTTTAATGGAAAAGACCAAAAAAACTTTTTAAAATAAGAATGTTAACAAAAACTATCATATGTTAAATGCAAATCACTGGGAATGAAGCAAATGACTGCTCTCTTATTTAAAAATATATATTTATGTAAGTTTTCTGTTGATTGTTAAGAAAATCTTAACATTGTCATGGTAAAGCATAGCATGGAGGCTTATAAAAAATAAAATTCATCTAAGAATATTTCTAAGGTTTTTTTTTTATTTCTACCTAGACTTGTAACTTCTTATCATCTTCTCATTACATATACCCCCTTGAAATAAAAAGGCAACAATAATGAGAACAGTTTTGGAAAATTTATTTCATTTACCCCTCAAATATTCCTACAATAATCATTATGATTCTAGACTGAGAGACACCAGTCAAAATTAACTACATGCTCATCTGATCCTTGTCTTTACAGCTATGCCATTTCATTCTTTTTTTTTTTCTTTCCCTTTAACAGGATTTCTCACAAGATCAGTCTCAGCTACATTGCAGTAGGATTACTTTCCTGCTAATCAATAGAAAATATGAACAAGTTTAAACCTTTGACCTTTAGAACTGAAAAATAGCAAAAACAGATACTTTTCTTCTCTGACCCAAAAGAACTGAAATCATTAGTGGCCAATGTTTTGTGCCAAAAGAGATGGAGACACAATTGAACAGAGGGAAGCCACATGTGGAAAATTCAGTTCAGCTAAAAGAAAACAAAGGTCAAGATATTTTATGTGGGTAAATAACTCTGACAGTTGTAAAGGATTTTCCACTTTATGTGGAATAGTCTCCGAACGAAATGCCCGAATGCTTGCTATTATAAATATGTTACCAAGCCTTCCACACAGCTACAATAAATTGAGCTTCTCTTGCTCAAGACTTCTAAAAACAGCAGCAAGCATTGGCTGAGAACCCATGGTGGTCAAGGTCACAAGTCCTTCTTACGCTTATCAGACCTAAGTGGGTTTGGCACAGAAATACCCTTAAAGGAAAAAGAAGAGAAAGCTATACTTCTACATAATGGATGACATAATTAATGTTTATAGACTCCGGAGAGAGGTAGCCCAAAAGAAATTTCTTCACCTTCCTATAATATCAAAAGATAAATTTCCACCTAAATGATCATTTTTTCTCTCCTTTTGTTTGATAATGGGAAAGGTGACTTTGAAATCACATAAATGATGCATTAATCAAAGTTGGACATCAACATACCCAGCTAATATTTTATTGCTGTTTTGTTTTTGGTGTTTTTTTTCCTACAGACTTGGGGACTAGGCATACCATTGCAGGACAATAAAGGCCCTACATTTATTTAAAATGGTGCTATATAAAAAGTTGTCATTCAATACTTTGCCATTTGAAAACTCCAGATCCTTCTTCTTACTAAAGTTGTCATAAAAATTTCATCTATTCTACCCCTGTACAAATGTGAGGGACCTGGCAGTGAGTTTCAATGGAAGAAAAGAATAACCCCAATTAATGCCGAAGTGCAACCAGAGGTGACTCAAAAACAAGCCTGGGGCCTGTGACTCCCTCATAGCCATACTTCCCTGACTCAAAGAGAAACAGGTTTCCTGCATCTGGTCCTTGCTTTGTCTCTCCTGCTCACTCTGACAGCCTTGGTGAGAAAGATGCTGGACTGACCCTTCCGCCAGTGGTTTCCCTAGTAAATTGTACCACTTTGGAAATGGATGAACCAGGAATCACATTCCGCAGCTTTAGCCATAACAAGCAGCATTGTGTAAGCAGGAGAAAAAGAACTCTTCAGGAAACAGTCCTTTACTGGGCAAAACCTATCCTGAGATAACCCCACTCTAAACTGCTTAATTACACTAATACAGGAATTTAAGAGAAACAAAACATTAACACTGATTACAGCATCACTAGACTATGCAACAAATTGTATATTGAAGTCCCCCTGAAGAATGCCGTCTCTCTCATTGATACAGACAGGCCTGTAAAATAGCTTTGGTATTTTAATGCGAGTGCATTCTAAAGTTCCAGATGACAGCTGCAGAGGCAACATTTTAAAGCAATCAGAAAATTTATGCTACACAATGGTCACAGCTGCACCCATCGATCAAACTGTTTTTGCTCCAATGAGATTCAGGAGTCGTTAGATAATTCAACAATACACGTTCTGGACTTCAGGGTTTTAACCGTGGGAGCTAGATTCGGAAGGAAGCAAAAAAAAAAAATGTGAAGCTTTTCCTGTTGCTTTAGTCTCAGCTGAGGATTTTAAGGCCCTTCACGATTGTCTGACATTTAATAGTGCCTGCATTCAGAACTATGTCCTACAGCTGTGATCGGCTACATTGGTCATGACAGTGAAGAGCAGTTAGATACTGAGATTGAATTAAAATACTAATATTCACCCTGTGAAAGCCGAGTGTTCAGTATGGGTAGCAAGGATTTCTCCTGTCTTCATAGGCAGAGCCCAAAAGGAGAAAGCCAGAAAGCCATGGCCCCAGTGATTTCAGCTGTGCTACACAAGAGTTCTACTGCTCTGTACTAATGGGAAGTATGTCAGGTGATTTTCACTGAAAGATACAGAAAATCCGGATTCTAATGGCTCAGATTATGACATTTTAGTAGATATTAGAATTATAAAAATTCCTATGTAAAGGTATCGCAAAGTTGAATTATTACATTAAAAAAAGCTCCTAGCTCAATACACCCAGGGCATCAGCTCTGCTTCCATGGGACTGCCTGGGCTCTGCCTGCCTGCTCGCTTGTTTCTAGCAAACACGTCTTAACATTATCTGTGTGCCAGCCTTGGTTGAAGTGCCTTCGATGTGTTTTAATTCACGTAGTCCTCACAATAGACTTATGAGGTTGACGTCTCATTGCTTTTATCTTTACTAATGAGGAAACTTTGGGTACATGTTAACTCATTTATCTTCAACATGTTTTGTGAAATTGGCACTATTATTGCCCATTTTACAGAGAAGGGGAATGAGGCATAGAAAGGGCAACCAAGTAGCACAAGATCGCATGGGTAGCAAGTGGCTGAGTTGGAAATTAAAGCCAGCTTTCGCACTCTAAAAGCTCTGTTCTTAACCTTTAGTTTGACCTCATTGTGAGGAGATGGACCAACAGTCGCAGAAATTCCTTCCATAGGTGATGTGTCTAAGGGCAGAGGAGGAGCTCATGTCTTTGTTTTTATTTTTAATAGCCCCCCTCTTTGCCAGAACCCTTCCTCCCCACCCCACCCCCAACCCCCACAGGCTCCCTCTCAGGTCTCTCTTGCCAGAATTGCCATAGTTGCCTGACCTGAAGCATCATCAGCAAGTGCAACAGGACCACTGCGATGGGCTCACACTCTCCCAATGCGCCCCATGGAGACAGGATGCTTCTCCTGAAGTCTCTTGGAGAAGGAAAACCAGGACAGCATGTCCCTGCCAGCAAGGACATGGGACCATCAATGCAGGCTCAACAACTAGTGCTGTCTGCTATTGTTGCCCATCATGAAAATTTGGTTCTACAAATGTTGAAATACGGGTTGAATATATTAAATTATCAGTCCTTAGCCTTAGCCCTCCCTTGGAATTTTAAATTATAAAGTCATTATGCTAGACATACACCGGGGGGGGGGGGGGGGGGAAAGCCCAGAACAAATTCATTTCTCCCTTGAATACCACTTATACAAAAAATCTATTTTTTCCTCTAACAAACATTTATTGAAAATCTTGTATGTGCCATTTTTCTGTTGTTAGAGATACAGGGATGAACAAGCAGATATAGTCAGCTTTTTTTGGAGTTTACATTGTAGTAGAGGAAAGATTTAACATCCCAATATATAAAAACCCAGGGTCCATAACACACAAAACGACCAAACGCTTGACCAACCAGAAGTCAGTGCTGGGCTGCTGTGGTGACCCAGCACTGACTGCCAAGGGGGCTGTGGATCAGTCCTGGATATAGGCTCAGGGATAGAGAGGCAGGGTCTGATCTGTAGCCTCTGTGGCAGCTGCTGATCAGCACTTGCCCCTCTCTTTTGCTCCAGGCCTGGCCAGCAGCCATGTCTCTCTCTCTAGGGCCCCCATGGGGGCTGCTGATCAGTCCCACCTCTCTGATTAGGCCCTTTAATAGGCCTGGAGAAGCTGACTGGCATAGAAACCAACCAATCAGAACCAAATCTGAGTGAAGTGCAAGGAGCCAATGGCGGCCTAGGAGGCAGAGCTTTTGATGCTGACTGGCATAGAAACCAACCAATCATAACCTAATCTGGGTGAACTGCAAAGGCAGAACCTAAGGTGGGGACTGAGGAGGGGTTTTAAGGGCAACAGCTATTTGGTGTAAGGTGTAAGAAAGCGGTTCAATTTTTTTAATGACTGGTTTGGCAATATAGTGCATATGGCTGGCTATCAGTCCAGATATAGGGATTATGTATTTTTGTCTGCCAAGATCATCTCCTCCTGATGAAAAAGGCTCCCCTCCCCCAATTTAAGCAATCCTGTCCTATATAATCTACCTATACTACTAAAAAAGTAATATGCTAATTAGACCGGGTTGACCAGTCATCTTCCGGACATCCGACTTCCTTCTGGCAAAAGCAGTGGTGGTGGGGGACAAGGCAGAGGCCATTAGGGGCAACCAGGCCAGCAGGGGAGGGCAGTTGGGGTGAGATCAGGCTGGTAGGGGAGGGCTACTGGGGGCAAGATCAGGCCAGCAAGGGAGGGCAGTTGGGGGTGATATCAGGCTGGCAAGGGAGGGCAGTTAGGGGCAATTAGACCAGCAAGGGACAACAGTTGGGGGCAAGATCAGACCAGCAGGGGAGAGACGTTGAGGGTGAGATCAGGCTAGCAGGGGAAGGCAGTTGGGGGCAACTAGGCCGGCAGGGGAGGGAAATTGGGGGTGAGATCAGACCAGCAGGGGAGGGCCGTTGGAGGCGAGATCAAGCCGGCAGGGGAGGGCTGTTGGGGGTGAGATCAGGCTGGCAGAGGAGGACAGTTAGGGGTGATCGGGCAGGCAGAGGCAGTTAGGGGCGATTAGGCCAGCAGGGGAGGGCAGTTGGGGGCAACCAGGCTGGCAGGGGAGGAAAGTTGGTGATGAGATCAGACTGGCAGGGGAGGGCAGTTATGGGCAATCATGCAGGCAGGCAGAGAGGTTAGAGCAATCAGGCAGTCAGGCAGGTGAGCAGATAGGAGCCAGCGATCCCAGATTGAGAGAGGGATGTCCTACCACCGGTTTAAGCCAGATCCCTGGGATTGGGCCTAAACTGGCAGTCAGACAGCCTCCAAGGGGTCCCTGATTGGAGAGGGTGCAGGCTAGGCTGAGGGAACCTCCCCCCATGCACAAATTTCGTGCACCGGGCCACTAGTGTAATATATAAATAAACATTATAATAGCAATGTAAGAAACGAGAGAATAATTGGAGTGAGGTGGGAGATATTTCAGATAGGATGGTCCATCAAAGCTTCTCAGGCACACTGACATTTGTGGGCTTAAATGACATGAAGGAAAAAAGAGGCGGCTCGACAGTGTTCAGCATCAGGGCTCTGAGGCTTGACTGCATTCGCTCAAATCCCAGCGCTGTCATACACATGCACATATATCACCCCCTTGTGCCTCAGGCTCCTCAGCTGTAACCTTGGACACCTCATAAGTGTATTTGGAGGATTAAATGAGTTAATGTATTTCCTAAGACATGTGCTACAGGGTGCTTTTGAGGACATTATGAGCACTCAGTAAATGTTAGCTGTTATTAATGTCTCAGAAATAGCAGTCCAGGTACAGTAACAACAGGTTATCCTCAGAAGGAAGGAAGTTATTAGGGAACAGAAGCCCATTTGGGGGTGGCAGGGAGTGGGAACTAAATAAACTAGGGAAACATGGTGGGGAATGAATTCTGGGAGGCAGGCAGGGGAGCGCTCACTCCCATCAGTCAGTCCCAATTCTGGCTCTACATTAGCATTACTTTCAGATGAATTAAATCACAATCGTTGAGAATGAAGGTCAGAAGTTAGATTCTGAAATTCAGCCAAAGAGGAAAGTCACTGATGTGGGCTTTGCATGCTGAAGAAATGAGCTTGAATTCTACTCAAGGAGAAAAGCCAAGCCATTGGAATGTCTGTGGTCTCCTGCCCATTTCACCTTCAGTCTCATTTCTGCATATCAAATTCTTAATAATTTTTCAAGGAAGTCACATTCTCTTAGATTAGAAAACACCCATGAAAGTCAGACACTTTATTTTTACCTTCTGATAACACAGACTTCATAGATTGTGTTGTGTTGTATACACATGCCTTTCATTCTCCACTAGAAGATAAATTCTTCAGCAGCAGAAACCATGTATCCTCAAACAGTGTCTTGTATATTAAGATAGAAAGTAGTATTTTTAAAGAATAAATTTGAAGACTTGGCATAGAAACAATAGCTTAGGACGAAAGCGGATGCTATACCAAAGCCCTTACTGCTCTTGCAAATCAGTTCAATCAACCAAGATCCAAATGTTAAGAACTAAAAAACAAAGACACCAAAGATAATTTCATCAGGATACAACTGGTTGTTGAAATTGGAAATTCATGGAATGTCATGATGCAGCCAGGGACAAAATAAGCATGGAAACTACTGCCCTGGCTGGTCTGGTTCAGTTGGTCTCAGGTTCGATCCCCAGTTGGGGTGTGTACAGGAGGCAACCAATCAGTGTTTCTCTCTTAAAGAATAAATAATAATAAAAAGAATGTAAACTACCTGTACTAAGTATGATTTCCTCCAGCAAGTTAAATGAAGTCATATATATATATATTTTTTTTTCTCTCTCAAAGTTCTAGGTTTAATATCATAATGGTCCAAAGGGCAATGGATTGCATTTTGGAGCAATTTCAAAAGTATCAGAAAAAAAAATCATGGAAAAATAGTTCCCTCAATTTAGACTTATTTAAGACAGAATTACTTGAAGGCTTAAGTGTGCATTCTACTTCATAGATAAAACTGCACCTAGTTTTATGTGCATAATTTATTTATCAAATAGTATCTTAATTTCATGGCTGTGATGGACATCTGGTTTTTCATAAGTTCACAAATGGAGGAATATCAAAGGGGAAAGAAGGCAAAATTACATTTTGGGGCGTCTACAGTGTTTTGCAATGTGATAAAGAAGAAAAAAAAACAGGTTGTCTGTCTCAAAAATAGAAGTGAACACCATGTGGAACAAAGGCAGTCCCTACATGGAAACTTACCTTGAAGAGCAGTCTACAAACAAAATAAAAGTTAAAAATGGCCTTGTAACTTCAGAGCTGGACGAGCATTTAAATGTCTGGCCAACTCTAGTTCACAATGTGATATATAGTTCTCTTGGGTACAGACTGTCAAGCTGAGTTAGTGTCAATGAAATAAAATGAGAGATGGACTTTCAGATGCTCTCATTCAGCTATAAAGAAAAATACAGTTCAAAGAGCTTTAACCCACTGAGCTTTTCAAATAACCACTCAGTAGATTGGACATAGTGCATGGAAGAGAAGACTCATAGGAATACTCAGAGAACTTGATATCTATCATCATTTTTTATAAGTGAATCCAGGCAATTGCTTCTGTCCTTTTACTTTAAAAAAGTACACAGGTGCTAAAGATAATATAATCACTCAACTCACATGGACTTACCTGGGAACATGAATTTAGAATAGATGCTCTTAAGCAGCTTTTAAATAACTCTCTGTATCAATTGACTGATGCTTTCCATTCCCATATATATTTTTTAATTGATTTCAGAGAGGAAGGGAGAGGGAGAGAGAGATAGAAACATCAACGATGAAAGAGAACCATTGACCGGCTGCCTCCTGCATGCCCCCTACTGGGGATCGAGCCTGCAACCTAGGCATGTGCCCCTGACCGGAATAGTTGTTGAAATTGGACCCCTTAATCTGTAGGTCAATACTCTATCCACTGAGCTAAACTGGCTAGGGCCCATTCCCTCTTAATATATACTATCCAATGTTGGCCATGGCCTCTGACCTTCTAAACTTCACCTTCCTCAGACATTAGGTCAGGAATGGTAACCACAAATGACCCTTAAAGTTGGTAGCAGGTCCCTAGCCAGTTTGGCTTAGTGGATAGAGAATCGGCCTGTGGACTGAAGGGTCCTCGGTTTGATTCCAGTCCAGAGCACATGCCCGTGTTGTGGGCTCGATCCCCAGTAGGGGGCATGCAGGAGGCAGCTGGTCAATGGTTCTCTCTCATCATTGATGTTTCTCTCTCTCTCTCTCTCCCTCTCCCTTCCTCTCTTAAATCAATAAAAAATATATTTAAAAAAATAAAGTTGGTAGCAGGATACCAAGATAATCTAGGTGAGGTCTTTGTAACTTTTTCCCTCTGGACATAGAGCAAAACCTAGACTTAATGTGGTAAAATGCAAATGCAAAACTTAGACTCAAATTTTCTTAAGTTCGCCTTTTATACCAACTATATTTGTATACATTATTCATTGGTAACCTTAATACCTTCCATTTACCACATTCAGGCATTTATACAGCATCTGGCAGCTCAATATTTGAAATACCTTATTTTAAATGGCCCTCTGACCAATAACTTCATTTCAAAACATCACCAATTTTGTCAATAAGAGTAAAGTTTGTGCTATTATTTGAATGTTTTTCTTGCTTATTGACTATAAGCTGGTCATCTGCCTCAATAAGGCCACTCACCTGGCCTTGTTAGCCTATCATGAATACAATTGTGAAAGTAGAGGTCAAAATGTGAGACATATATCCAATCCTGGAAATATATTTTCAAAGCTTGTATCTTAAAACTTCCAGGTATAATTAGAGATTTTATCTACTTTTTATATTGTCTAGAGACGAGTTAATTAAACCTCTCAATCAATTTTTTACATTGTTTTGTTTGTTTTTATTATTGTTTTTTCTCTTCAACTCAGAAATACCTTTCTGTGCATTGATGAGAGACGAATGCTTTGCCTACTGCTATGAAACTAGCTATTTACTGGTTGGACTAATTCCCAGGTAATTTAAATTGCTACAGATATGCAATTGGAAAAAAATAAGTTCAAAATGTTTACAAATTCTAAGGCTAAAAGCATATGAGGTCTTAAGGTATAAAACTACTGAATATCTGTAGTATAGAAGAAATTGGTTCCAAAGAGGAAGATATTAAAGTAAAGGATTAAAAAGATGTATTTGATGTTAATTCAGTACTAGTTCCAATGAAAAAACTATATAACTTTAAGTAAACTTAGGCTTAACATGAATGCACTCATAAGATATAATTAAATACTGAATACAGTGTCCAATAGAAGCCCTCAAATTGAGAATTGTCTAAATCAGGGAAGCTAGGGGAAAGATAAATATCAGAAAAATTAATGTGTAATTTTAGGATCTTGAAATTCTTAAGATGGGAAAATCTGAATATCACTGAGTCAACACTCACCTACAGAGTTGTCCTACTAAAATCTCTACATCAAAAAGTTTTAAATGACCATCTTTTCTGCCCAGCCCTTCATCTTGCTTCTTCCGTCTCCACCATTCACTCTTCAAAATGGAAATGGAAACCTCAGAAATCAGAACCAGAAGCAAACAGAAAAGAAACTAGTCATTCAAAGTGAAAATGTGTCAAGAGAGAAGGTTTGAGTCAAATCCAGATGGCACTGTGCCATGAAATGCTAACATAACTACTTATTTTCAGCAGAGAGCAAGAACAGGCAGTGTTTATAATGAAGTGCTAACATCTGTCTGTGAATATCATCTCCATGGCACCAGAGTGCACCACCCAAACAATGGAAATTTACAATAAAGGCAAGACTATACTTTTTAATAGGGAATTAGTATTTGAACTGACAAAGAATCATCATATACATTTGACAAGTCTAATTAAAGTGTAGAAAGATTTTCATACTAGATTAGACATGAACAAGAAAGACACTGAGGAATTTTTAATATGGAGTTTTTTTTCTAACCATACACCTCAGTTGGTGGCAATGGAGAGCAATAGAATAAGTACTGGTTTGACATCATATTTACCTAAATTTAATCCCAAATCCATCATTCATTTTCTGTGTGTGTCTGGGTAAGTTATTTAACTTCTCTCAGCTTCAGTTTCACTGTTTAAACAAGGAGAATTACAGGCAATTCATTGTAAGAATAAATAAGATAATGAATATTGATTCAGCAAACTATCTACTTGTTAATGTACACTCAACAAATGTTTAGTTTCTTTCAGCTTTCCTTATAAAATAGTCTCTATTAGTCTGATCTAAAGTCATAATTGTCCATCCTTTGTAAAAGCAGATTATTAAAGCTATAAACACAAAATGGCTTTATTTTTTTCCTGTCACTACTTCCAGCCATATTCATTTGAGTCCCCTTTCCCATTCCTGAATTTCATCTCAGACAGATTTTGTAACTTTCTGAATATCTTTCCTTATTGAAAATTGGTCCAGTCCAAGTCACAGTCCAGTCTCATATCTGATTCAATGCTATCCCTTTGCCATCTCTGGCTATGATTGTGAAATGGTCAACTCTTCCACTGCACCTCCCATGTCCTTGTAAACATGAAGCCCTGGTTCACCAGGATCAGGAGGTTGGCTTATGGAGGGACAAGCAGATGTCATGTGAATGGATCAGTGGCAGTCCTCTGTGTTGGGTGGTTAATGCTCCAGAGCCTCCTAGTGCACACACAGCTCCTAAAAGGAGAAACTTAGGTCTGGTTCACTTTCCCGTGTCCAGTACCTTCCAGCTCTAGCCCCTGATAGTGCACCCTGAGCCCATTGACACTAAACGCCTCTTACGTAGTGAGCATGCTAGAAAGACAGCTCACCTCAGTCCCCTCTGGGGTTTCCACTTGACCCATGAGAAAATACACATCCTTGCCATGCCATAATGGCAGGCAAGGTCTACTTCATTTCTCCTCTCTCTCTCTGTGGCCTGCCTTTTCTCTCCCACATCACCTTTGCCCCTGCTCAGGCAGGCATTGGGCAGAGAAGCAGGGGTTGCCTAAGCATCCAACAGCAGATAAGAATGCCAGCTTCCCTTTTCTCCATTCTCGCACACAAGGTCTCCCCATTAACACTCCTTGTGTTAGCAGGCACGGGGGACAGGGACTGGTGTGACTCTTACCTAGTTGGAAAAGGAGCGACTCATTTTTTACCACTATACTGACCAGGAAGCTGATGACCTTTTTTTTTCGCCTCCTCCAGCATCTTTGCGAGAGGCAGGAGTTCCCAATGTCACAGGCTGATTGTGTAGGTGTCCAGCTGTAGTTGTTGGTAGTTCTCTTTAAAATGTGGGGAATGTGCTGTATGGTTTCAGCTGTGGATACAGGCCGCCAATTTTAGGGAAAAGGGAAAAGTGTTCATCAATGTTGAATTATGGTATTATCACAATTATAAAGCTTGCCAAAGAAAAGTCTGAGAAAAATAAAATTGATTAAATAACAGGAAATACAAATTTGGGGTGTATACATAATTTGCTTTTCCCTCTGAAGTGTGATCACAGGCTTACTCCAACTACAGCTTTATAAAGTGACGCAGTCTTCTTCACAAACTCACAGGCAAAATGGGAGGAAAAATTCAGCTTATCCGTTGAGCTGCCCAACTCTCCCTCACATTCTTCTCTAAGGCAGTGTTTGGTGTGTGAATGGAGAACACTCACGGGATCTTGAGGGAGCATGGGAAATGGATTCTCAGCTTTGTCCAGTGTCCCCAAGGGCCTTACCAAGCAGCTGCCAGCCCCATATTTCTTGGGCCTCACACGCAAGATTCTGTCTCTGGGTGTTCTGATTAGCATCTGCGGCTGAATCAGCAGCCGACTCACTAGAGATCTACTAGTGCTTAGCTCAGTTGTGGCAAGCTAGCTCCACCTGTAGGCTCAGCCTTTACATTGCTGTTCAGAGCTGGACACCCCACATTCTCTCTACTCAGTTGCCTGGACCTTGCAGTTTTTGAGGCAAGTTCATCTCACCCCTACCTGGGTGTGTGCCATCTGGATTTGATGGCACACAAATCCTCAGCATGCGTGTGACAGCGTTGCTGGAAAGTTCTCTTGGGTGCAGGGGACTTACCAAAAGGGTCCATTCGCCCTCTACTCAGCATCTTTCCCATATGGGAACCAAGTGGATTAGAAGTGCCAAGGGGAACATTTATATCTGCCCGTTCTATCCCATCCTCTTAATGAGGATGCTGGCTGCTTTGTCCTCTGTGGGATGCTTTGAAACCTATGGTGTGCTGTTTTGTTTGCTTGTTTTTTGTATTTTGTATTTTTATTGATGAGAGAGAGAGAGAGAGAGAGAGAGAGAGAGAGAGAGAGAGAGGAAGAGAGATATCAATGATGAGAGAATCATTGATCAGCTGCCTCCTGCATGCCCCACACTGGGGATGTAATCTGACCGGGAATCAATCTGTGACCTTCTGGTTCATAGATCGACGCTCAACCACTGAGCTATGCCAGCCAGGCAATGGTGCACTTTTAAAATCAATTCTCTCTAAGTTTCCTTTGGAAATTTCTAATAATCATCGGGTTAAGATACTGAACTACCAGATATTGAGTTCACTGAGATTGTTCAAAATGATCATCGCCTCCAATGTAATTTACTGAAGAAAGAAGCCATCATTATTTGTTAATTTCTAGTACAAATTTTGTAACATTATTTGTTCGTTCAATTTAGTAGAAACAAAAATCTTACTATAATATTGTAATATGATTTTATTGCCTTCATTAAAGATTGATAAATATTGGAGGGAAAGTTTCAATAACAATAAAACTGGCAATCATTGTCTTGGGGGTGGATATTGCATAGGTACATATTACAGAATTCTATAGTACAGAGAAATAGAAGTGGCACTTAAAAGTAATCACAATTACTGCAGAAAATAAACACTTCTCCATAGCTGACAGAAGTTGGCTCCTTTTTGGAAAAGATACAGTAACATCATTTAGAGTTTTCAAATGCATGCCCTATAATTTGATAGTTGAAAAAATATAATTATACATGACATATAGGAAATGACACATTTGAACTGAAAATATGCTTTGTCCCAAGAAATTCTATTATATATCACAAAACCATTTTTAAATAAAACTAGTCCCATTATCTTCCCAGCCTCTTTAATAGACATTGTCACGCAAACTCTATCATTGACAACTTTGAAAAGCCTCAAACCAATATTTTAAAGTTATAGCTAGAGTAGATTTTAAGAGTACTTATGCCTCAAACTACCTTCAAAAATATGCTTATGTTGATTTAAACCGTTTCTTTGAATGTTACTAACAAATTTTTATGGTTGATTCCATTATGCTACTTAAAAAAAAAAATAAAACCATCAGGTATGCGTGTGTGAGATGATAATATGTTAAGCTAATCACAAAGAAATATCTCAGGACCCTGGCACGGTAGCTCACTTGGTTAGGGCATCATTCCAATATGCCATGGTTGTATGTCCAATCCCCAGAAAGGGCACATACAAAATAAGGGGGAGAGATCAACCAAAGGACTTATATGCGTGCATAAAGCCTAACACAGACAACAGGGGGATGGAGGGCATGGGGGGGTGGCAATGAGGCTATAAGGACACATATGTAATACCTTAATCAATAAAGGAAAAAAATCTTTCAAAATAATCAACCAATGAATGCACAATTAAGTGGAACAAAAAAAAAAAATCGATGTTTCTCTCTCTTTTGCTTTCAAATCAATTTTTGAAAGTCTCAGAAACTCTGGATTTTTCTAATAGTCAAAGTAATAGAATAATTTGGATTACATTTTCTTTATTTATGTACTAACTGGAGCTTTCCTTCCATATATCATGATATTTTACTACTTGTTATAAATACTAATATTCAATTCTTCTAAAGGGATGATTATTATCTGGAACAAAGGTGATACTCATTCAGTCTTTGGCTCAGTAGATAATAGAACGAGTATCTGGGGATACTGTAAAAATACATCTCCAACAAAATCTCAATTGCAAAAGAAATCAGGATGTAGCAATTTAAACCACTTAATAAGGAGACTCGGGCTCCTCCCCAGCCTCAGAGCAGCTCCTCACCTATTTGGGCGTCTCTTTCAGGCACTGGCACAGATGTTTTCCTGACTCAGTTACACAGCGCGCTCTCTTCACCGTCATTTGGTTTGGTATTTCAGGAATGATTTTCCAAACAACAGCTTCTCTTCTGGGTTTAGCTCTGGCCTTTGCTTCAGATCTGCTCTCACATCAAATCCTTCATATGTACTCACTCAACCTGGGCCAGGTTTTCCCAATGTCCAAGTTCTCACCATAAGCACTTGGCAATTAGAAGCTGACAACCAGAACTCTTGACTCTCTGTTTTCCCTTTAAATTAATTATTCAACTTCTTATTGAGCATGTTTATTTAACCTTTACTATTTAACCTTGAACTATACGTTGAGATGAGCATCAAATACAGAATTCTCATTCTCATGAACTGCAGCTTCATATTATTTTTTTTATTGACTCAGAGTCACTCATTTCAGAGAACAAACAGTGATTGGTTAGCATGCATTGGGCATTGTATACGCTACAAAGTATGAGCCAACAGTATAGACAGGCTTCTGTCATAAAGATTATAGTTTACCGATACCATCTGCCAGGGATACAGATAAGAAAGGACAAAACAAATTATATATACCTTTGGGTGGTTTACTGTAATATGAAGAAGGCAAACACAGAAATGTGATCAAAAAGGGCTCCCCATACGGGTGCTGCTTGAATAATGAAGGCCAGGGAAGACATTTGAAATCCCAAGGAAGAAAGAGATGAGCAATGTGGCTCTCCAGCCATCTGGAACTTTGTAGTGTTCAAGAGACACAGGAGAAAAAAGGAAGGACGCTAATGTCCAGTGAGCAAAGAGGAGGGATGTGGTACCTGGTGGGTTGTGTGGCGTGCAGGGGCCAGGTCAGTGAAGGAGTTTTGACATAGATGAAGGTAGTTTCCACAGGATTGCATATGCAGGCCAACAGAAAGAAGCAAGAAATGGGTATTTAGGAACCTAATTTCTAGTCATCACTCTCATTCATTAACTATATAAAGTTGGCCAAATAAATCACTCGTATGGATCTCAGTTTTCTTACCTGTAAAATGTAGTGTAAATTGTCAAAGTGCCATTATAGACTTTAAAAAATATTTTTTTGTATTTATTTCAGAGAGGAACAGAGAGGGAGAGATATAAACATCAATGATAGGAGAGAATCAGTGATGGGCTGCCTCCTGCATGCCCCTTACTGAGGATGGAGCCTGCAACCCAGGCATGTGCCCTGACCGGGAATCGAACTGTGACCTCCTGGTTCATAGGTTGGTACTCAACCACTGAACCACATAGGTTGGGCAGTGCCATTATATACTTTAATAAATTAAATTGAACAAAAATGTAATCATCTAACATTAATTGACAACTAACACTGTTGCATTAAGCATCTATATTTTATGTTAATCATACTAGGAATCTATTATATCCTTCAGCCTAAAAATGATAATATGCATATCTTGTGACTGGACAAAGTGGTATCTTAGCAACAAAAAAATAAGCACTAAGCTAATAAGGTTAATATGCTAACACATAGATGGAAGGAAAAATGCTAGAGCTCTAATATAAACAAAAATTCCTTCACTGGATAACGAATAGAATAGAATTTAGAAATTACTCTAATCAACTTTTTCATTACATACCCACTAAATGTCAAACATCATGATGATTACTGAAGACTTGAAGTCAATGCCCAGCATAACATAGGGGTTTAGGGGTTTCATATTTAATATATTATTGATTGAATTTATGAGTAATCCTAATTAGTAAATTATTCAACAACTGACACTCTGGTTTCAATTGAAAATATATTAACAAGAGCCCAAGTCAGGGTTCTCCAGAAGAATCAGAACCAAATAGGATGGAATAGGGTGTGTGGCGAGTGTATGTGTTCACAGAAATAGATAAAGATACTTATTATAAGGAATTGACTCATGTGATTATGGATACTAGCAAGTCCTCAAATCTTCGGTGTGAGTCAGCAAGCTGGAGCCCAAGGAGAGTCCGTAGTTAAAGCCCAAAGGCCTGAGAACCAGGGAGGCTGATGCTGTAATTCAGAACTGAATGAAGGCTGACTGGCTCAAGATCCAGAGTCCATCTTTTAGTTCAAGACTGAAGGCTGGAAAAGAGCCAACATCCCAGTGTTAAGACAGTCAAGGAAGACGAAATGTCCCTTACTTGGGAGGGTTAGCTATTCCATTCTATTCCTTCTGTTTAACCTTTAACTGATTGGTTGTGGCCCACTCACATCATTGAGGATGATATGATTTATCTACTCTACTGACTGAAACATTAATCTTGTCCAACAGAACCTCACAAAAACACCTGGAATAATGTTTGACCAAAATATGTGTGATCAGCCCCCTCCCAAGGCCCAGTCAAGTTAATACATAAAATTAGCTCTCACAGTGCCCAATGTTTGAGGTTGGAGACATGCAGAGGGGCAATAATGTTGGCAGAGGAGAAGGAAAAACTGCAAAGATTTAAAAGATACTAGGGTGGTAAAGAGAAATGCGGGAAGTGGAGTTGTACAGCAAGCATATCTATTGACCCAGATTAGCCAACGTTTATTCGTGAGGTTTGGAAAAGGGATATGTACAACGAACATTATCAGTGTAAAGTTAAAGCATCTCTCCCCGCCCAAGTACTCCCACTCCGGTACTGCCACTGGTGATCATGGTTGTGGGTGTTTTTTGTTTTTTTTTTGCATTTTTCTGGCTGTGTATGGTTATGTATTTGTGTGACTAGGGAAGGGGCTGCTGGGAAAAGTAAAAAGCAAACACACAAGGACATTTACAAGGACAATTAGGTGTGTAATCTGCCTTTGCCAGCTCCTGCTTCTTGGAGACAGTGTTACAGTTTTGAGGCAACTGGCAAACACCTGGTTGTGAGCAAAATATTAATGACAACCTTGAGAGGTCATACAGTTCAATCTTTTGCCTTCAAGTTGACTCCTAGGTCTTCCAGAAATGAGATCTTTTTATTTTTCATTTTCTCCAGAAAGGAACACTCCTGTGGCTAATTCATTATGAGAAAGGTTCGATTTCCTCTAAAATACTGTCACACACAATCTTGGTGCATAATAAAAAGTCTTGTAAGCACCTACATGCTCTGATAACACAATTATTGTTATTGTTAATGCTTGTGGGCTGGTTCTTTGCACCACCCTCAACAGACATCAGTTGCATGTCAGGGCTTGCTGATTAGCTTCTTTGGACCTCAGTTTTTTCAATTGTAAAATGAAAGTTTGAATTGGAGAATCATTCTGGAGTCTTCTGGTTTTATGTATCTATGATCTCTATAGCTTTAATACCAGATTTTGTTTTTCCTCCCTTCAATCTTTGGCTCACGAAAAAGGTACCATGCTGCCCTCATGTGGTCAGATTTGAAATAATACACAATTACTGAAACCAGTAAATACATTGTTTTGCTTTAACTAATGGCAAGTGAAATATTCTACTTTAAACTAAAATTCGTAAATGATCAGTATATATATATATATATATATATATATATATATACTGATTCAAATATATATATATATTTGAATCAGTATATATCAAATATATATATATATTTGAATCAGTATATATCAAATATATATATATATTTGAATCAGTATATATATATATATATATACTGATCATTTACGAATTTTAGTTTAAAGTAGAATATTTCACTTGCCATTAGTATATATCAAATATATATATATATATTTGAATCAGTATATATCAAATATATATATATATTTGAATCAGTATATATCAAATATATATATATTTGAATCAGTATATATCAAATATATATATATATTTGAATCAGTATATATATACTGATTCAAATATATATATATATTTAAATCAGTATATATATATATATATATATATATATATATATATATTTGAATTGCCTGTTCACTGAAAGTGTTGAGTTTTTACCATTTCATAGTGATGTAAAATTTTCATGTAGGAATAATAATATGAATACTAATGTTGGTTAACATTAATGAGCACTAAGTGTGCAGCACTATAAATATTTCACATATCCCGTCTCATTTGATCTTTCAAAGATGGGCTTGTTTGTTTTTAATATGTCATTTTCCAGATGCAGAAACTGAAACACAGCTGGGGAATGTTCTGGGATGTCAGGACAGATACAGGGCAGGCCAGTCTCAGTCCAAGTTGTCTCACTCCTTAGCCAAAACTGTTCCACCCAGGTATTCTCCCTCAATCATTTTATATTTATGAGTGCTCACTTTCTAACACTTCTGCGTTTCAGGAGATATTTATAAGGAAATGGACAAAAATTTTTTTAAATGTGATGAGAAAATATACATGAAAATTACGCAAATGCAATGTCTGAGATAAAAATTGGAGTTCAAAGAATGTTAACTTATTTTTGAAGTATGTATCCTACAGTTAATACTGCTTTGTTTAATGATTAATATTCACTATCTATCAATTGTGACATGGATCAATAAAGAGATTAAATATCTTACACCATCCAATGAGTAACCATTTTCTCAACAGAGTAACCATTTTCTAAACTTTATTGCTGGTGAGTGTAAAAAGCTCTTAAAAATGTTGTAATAAAGGGACTTTTTTCAGGTTTATAGCTGTACTGGATAATTTCAGTGAGACCAACAGTAGCTATGTTTCAAATTGAAAAAAAAAGTCATCTTTAGTTTTTAAAGTGGAAGGTCATATTTATTCAAAGAGGCAGCATAAGATATTAGAGGTATGTTAGTAGGAGTCTGGATACCATGTTAACCTCTGGCTCTCCAAGTGCTAGCGAGGTGACATTATTTAGAGGCTCTTCATCTCATTAGGAAATTCCTCACATGCAAATAAAGAGAATAGGCTCGAGGATTCATATATGCTCTGCCAGCTTCTATATTCCATTTTCCTAATGATTCTAAAACCTTTTGGGTTCAGATCCACGTTATCTTTGGCCCACTTTCTTTAATAAGGTCACAGTCACTCCTTGACTGTACAGGTTAAGTTTCAGAAACCCTTTATGGTAGAAGAATCTGTGTTTGGTTAGGTTTGATTTGACTTCCCTATTTCTCAACCACCTCTAAGAACCGAGGTTAATGGTCCTCTCTCTGCTCATAGCTACTCAATGACAAAGCAGGTGCCACTGCACAGACCAAGAGAGCTAGTGATTCGATTTCTCATATCCTCTCTCCCCAAAGGCCATGAAGAAATCATGCTTCCAGCCCTGCCATTCATCTGACTTCTACATTCTATTACAAACTTTAAGAACTCTATTTCCTTAAATGTCTCTAATCGTAGACATATAAACTTCAATAAAAATGCTCTGTGTTTTCCGGGTCAGTGAGAATAAGAGGAAATGATTACTGTATTTCTAAAACATAAGCAGAATCCTTAGGAAATTGTCTTCTTTCCCTGATAATGAGAGCTAGCTCTTACACTATGTGACTACCAATACAGAGGTGACATTAGTAAAGATCACTAGGATGCAGGAAAGACAGGGAAAGACTACAATCATCAAATATGCTATTATTTTTGTCTAAGGACTTAACAAGGAAGGGAATAAAGTCTACAAATTTGGGGTTTGAATGTTGTCCCAAAAAGAAACGTTATGGCGCAGCAATTGTAGCTACAATTATGAAACAACTTCTTTGACTCAAACCCTCTATTCATCATCTCCAACCCTCATAGCACTAGAACTAGAAATTATTTCCAAGTTATGTATAATAAAATTGAGGCTCAAACAGGGTAAATAATTTTAAGGCCACGCAGACAATAAGCAAACAATGATAAAAACTCATGTTTACCCACATCCAAAGTTGTAGTTTAGCCAATATTGTGTCACACTTTGGCATTACATAAGGTCTTAGCTCAAGAATTACCATAAAGACTTTGATGCACAAATGGGGATCAAAAATGATCATCAGGAAAAAGGTAAGGATGTCCCCTCTTACCACCCTTTTTCAAATTTTTACTGGAAATTCTAGCTAAAGTGATAAAACAAGAAAAAAAGGCTATATAGATTAGTAGGAAAGAAATAAAGTACTTTTTCTTCAAAGATGACAAATTCATCTATATAGAAATTCTGGAAGAATCAACCTAAAACTCCTGGAATTAATAAACAATCATAGCAAGTTTATAGGCTATATGGTTAATTTACAAAAGTCAATCTCCTCCCCACATACCAGCATTAAACAAGTGGAATTTGAAATTAAAAGCACATGTACATTAGGACCCCAATTCAAATAGAAATAAATCTAACAAATATATACAAAATCTATATGAGGAAAATTAGAAAATTCTGATAAAATATATCAAAAGAGAAGTAAATAAATGAAAAGATACTCCATGTTCATGGATAGAAAGATTCAGTATTATCAAGGTGTCAGTTCTTCCCAATTTTATTTGTGAATTCAACACTGTATACCAATCAAAATCCTAGCAAGTTTTTTTGTGTGTGGATATCGACAAACTGATTCTAAACTTTACACATAGAGGCAAAAGCCTCAGATGAGCTACCTCAATATTGAAGGAAAAGGACAAAGTCAGAGAGCTGACACTGCCTCACTTCAACACAGTATAAAGTAAAGCAGTCAAGACAGTGTGATATTGGTAAAAGTATAAGCAAATAAATCCGTGGAAGAGAATAGAAACCCCAGAAATAGACCTACATACATACAATCAACTGATCTTTGACAAAGGTGCAAAGGCAATAAAATGGAACCAAGAAAATCTTTTCAACAAATAGTGCTGCAAAAACTGGATATTCATATGCCAAAAAAATAAATTTAGATACAAATTGTGCAACTTCACAAAAATCAACTCCAAATAGATCATAAATCTAAATATAAAAAGCAAAACCATAAAATCTGAGAAGATCCTATGGGGAAAAACCTAAATCACATTGGGTATGGTGATGACTTTTTAGATTCAGCACCAAAGGCACAATCTATGAAATAAATAAATCGTAAGTTCAACTTCATTTAAATTCAAAAGCTCTGCCCTGGCCAGTGTTTTGCAGTTGATTGTAGCATTGTCTGTGCACCAAAGGGCTGCAGGTTTGATTTTCCATCAGGGCACATACTTAGATTGAGGGTTTGATTCCCAGTCGGGGTGCGTTTGGGAGGCAACCGACTGATGTTTCTCTCACACACAACAATCTCTCTCTCCCTCCCCCACTCCCTTCTTCTCTCTCTAAAAGCAATAAAAACTAATTCTCAGGTGAGGATTTTAAAAAACTGAAAAGTTCTTCTCTGTGAAAGATAATATAAAGAGAATAAGAAGACAAGATACAGATTGGGAGGGAGAGAATATTTGCAAAAGACACATCTGATAAAGGGCTCTTTTTCAATATACACAAAAACTCCTAAAACTCAAAAATTAACAACCAGATGAAAAATAGGGCCAGGACCATAACAGACACCTCATCAAAGAAAATATACAGATAACAACTAAGCATATGAAAAATGAATTGCAAATTAAATGAGATACTATTACACACTTATTAGAATGGCTGAAATCTGAAGTACTGATCACCAAATTCTGTCAAGGATGTGGGGGCTCAGCAACACTCATTCATTAATGGTAGGAATGCAAAATGGTACAGCTACTTTGAAAGACTGTTTGACAATTTCTTACAAAATTAAATATATTCTTACAATATTGTGCAGCAACTGCACTCCCTGGTATTTACTCAAATGGAACTGAAAACTTATGTTTACACAAAACCTGTACATGACTGTTTATACTAGCTTTATTCATAATTGCCATCATTTGGAAGCCGTCAAGATGTCCTTCAGTGAGGGGATAAATAAACTGTGGAACATCCAGATAAGGGATTATTATTCAGCACTAAAAAAGAAATGAACTATCAAACCATGAAAAGACATGGAAGAAAGTTAAATGCATAGTATTAAGTGAAAAGGCTAGTAGATACTGCATGATTTCAATTACATGACATTCTGAAAGAGACAAAACTATGGAGACATTAAAAAGATTGGTGATTGCTGGGGGTCAGGGGGTAGGAGGAAAGATTAAGAATATTTGCCAATGTTACATCTAATAAGGGGTTAACTTCCAAAATATATAAATAACAAGAGGAAAATAAACAATCCAATTTAAAAAATGGGCAAAGGACCTGAACAGACACTTCTCCAAAGAGGACATACAGATGGCCAACAGACATATGAAAAGGTGCTCAAAGTCATTAATCATCCAGGAGATGCAAATCAAAATGACAATGAGCTATCATCTCACACCTGTCAAAATGGCTATCACCAACAAATGACAAGTGCTGGGAGGATGTGGAGAAAAGGGAACCTCGTGCACTGCTGGTGGGAATGCAGACTGGTGCAGCCACTGTGGAGAACAGTGTGGAGGTTCCTCAAAAAACTAAAAATGGAACTCGCATTTGACCCAGTAATTACACTTCTAGGAATATATCCCAAGAAACCAGAAACACCAATCAGAAAGGATATATGCACCCCTATGTTCATGTGCCCATCAGCAGATGAGTGGATTAAAAAGTTGTGGTACATCTAGCCACAAATGGAATACTACCCTGCTATAAAAAAGAAGGAACACTTACCATTTACAACAACATGGATGGAGATGAAGAGCATTATGCTAAGTGAAATAAGCCAGTTGGAGAAAGATAAATATCACATGATCTCACTCATTTGTGGAATATAATGAACAACATAGTGGATCCAAAGACATAGAAGCATCGAACAGACCATCCAACCTCAGAGGGAAGGCAGAGGAAGAGGGGGGTGAAAGATCAACTAAAGGACTTGTATGAATGCATATAAGCATAACCCATGGACACAAACAGTAAGGGGTGAGGGCATGTGCTGGGGGGCGGGGGGGGAAGGAGACATATGTAATACTTTAAACAATGAAGAATTAAATAAACAAAATCTGTGGTACATTTGCACCATGGAATACTATGCAGCTATAAAAAAAGAAGGATCTCTTACCCTTTGTGACAGCATGGATGGACCGAGAGAATATTATGCTAAGCAAAATAAGCCAGTCAGAGAAGGACAAATATCACGTGATCTCACTTATATGTGTAATCTTACAAACAACATAAATTGACAAACAAGATAGGACCACAGACATTGAAGCCTGAAACAGACTTACATATATCAGAGTGAAGGTGGGAAGGAAGGCTAGAAGAGAGTAACCAAAGAATTTATAAGCATACATGCATAGCCCATGGACACAGATAAAAGACAGGTGAAGGCCTGGAGTGGGGTGGGAGATGGGTGGAAGGGAGCAAAAGGGGAAATGCAGGAAATCTGTAATACTCTCAGCAATAAATCCTAAACTAAACTAAATCATGGACTTTGGGAAATAATGATATGTCAATGTGACTCATCAATAGTAACAACTACATCACTCTGGTGAGGGAGTTGATAGTGGGGGAGGTTGTGTCTGTGTCTGTACTTTTTGCTCAATTTTGTTCTAAACCTAAAACTGCTCTAAAAACGAAAGCTTATTAGTTTTTTAAGTGGCACTGAATTAAAAATCATATAAATCAAGTAATCATTCAAAGCAATGCAACAAAATCATTCTGCAGGTAGCTGCTTCTCTGGTTTGGCAGCAAGCTGCTACCGTCTTCACACGCTGCCTGAGTGACAGTTTTCTAGAATTGCGAAATGTAAGATTATAGTCAAGATAGTCATCCTCATTCATACAAATTCCATCTAAAGGCTGTTTTTTTCTCTGTGCTTGTCCTCTCCCTGTGAGTCTTCCTTTTTCCTTACATATGGATCTCGGGATAATGTGATTTTTGCACAGGCAATAGAAGTCAGGAGGTATATAATTCTTGCAGGCTCCATCCAACTAAAGGGGAATGGAGAGCTACTAGAAACAGAATGTACACTCAGATTAATGATGCAGCCAATAATAAAGGGGACCAGGATTATTTTCTCAGACCATTCAAATGTGTGCTATTTAAAACTGTTACAGGAGAGAGAAGGGGCCTTTTAAGCACCTGTGAAATATTATTGTCATGGAACTTGTGTTGTTTTTACCTACTAATCCCAGATTTTTCCCCGAAATTTAGGACACTGGAATAGTCTGTGTCTATGGGGAGACAACCGACACTATCTTGCTAGGAGTAGTTAATAATGGTTCTGGGTCAGATAAACCCATTATCTCTATGTCCACAGTGCACCTAAGGCAGCAGAGCTAAAGCGTGCCTCTGTTCTCATTTATGCAAATGTCAGCAGAATAGAAATAGATTGAGGTTTCCATAGAAACCACTCATGGTTGTAGGTGTTTATAATGGCATTTTGTCCTGTTAACTGTTTGGAGTAAGAAAGCATACAATATGGCTTTTCTAAAAGTTTTTATTTTTTTAATTTTATTTACTTTGTAGGGGTGATATTTGTTGATGAGATTATGTGGGTTTCAAATGCAATGGTCTTCTCCCTCCTCGTGAGAAGCAGGCCAGTGGAGTACCCCTTTCTCCTTTGTTCTCCTGCATTATTGGCAGCCTGTGTTACAGTCTTTCCCTCCAGCTGAGAAACTGGAATGAGCTATTTTTAAAGCCTGACAAAGCCTGCCCATTAGCGGTGGCTGTTCAGACAGCATTTCTTCTCTTTGGCCAGAAAGGAAATTTGAAAGTCTCACACCTAGAAATGTATGTAACACATTTTTATATTCAGGATTTATGTAGTCCCCATGAAATGTTGCCAACGCAAGAGGTTAAGGACTATTGCAATGACTCTGTGAACCCAATCCACAACAATAACCAAAGGGGAGGGCATTAGTAAATGTTCAGGAAACAATCTAGGGCCAAAGATCATCAAATCTTTCAACCCAGGCAGTAGCTAATTCATTGCCTGGAGGTATAAGATCTCTTCCCATAACATAGGGAGAGAAATTAAAAAGGAAAGAAAAAAAACACCTTTTCAATGCAGAGGTAATACAATGACTCAAGGATATTACCAAATGTCAAGCTTTCCTGTAAGTCATATTAGAACATGGAAAGTGCTTAGTAGAGTACAAATGGCACATCAGTAAGAAAGACCAACGTGAAATAAAAGTAATAATAAAAAACAACCACAGCACATGTCTTGGAGTAACTGAGGGCAGCCTGGCATAGCTCAAAAAGCATGCATGCTCTTTGAAGTCTGACAGCTCAATTTACATCTCTTCATGGCCACTTACTGCCTAGGATC
Organism: Corynorhinus townsendii; assembly: GCA_026230045.1. Lineage (NCBI taxonomy): Eukaryota > Metazoa > Chordata > Mammalia > Chiroptera > Vespertilionidae > Corynorhinus > Corynorhinus townsendii. The sequence goes on along the minus strand of JAPDVU010000006.1, from coordinate 103,980,532 downwards.
TTCATTAAATTCTTTAATCGCTCTATGAGTCAGTTTCCTCATTTGGAAAGTGAGGATAATAATTCCTACCTTGCAGGTTTGCTGTGAGGATTAGAGGTAATGGATGAGGTTCCTTCTTATCAGTGTATTTATTACCTGCAACCCTGCAGTCAGGAGATGGTGCAGGAATGAATAATTCCTCAGATCATGAAAACAATCACGAAAGAACTGAGCTCATAACATTGATATCCACTCAAGCATTTTCCCTACCTTAACACTAACATCATTCTTGGTTTGTTTCAAATTATTTGATGATCTTCAGCTGATTATTTTAAGTTTACAATATCTTATGCAATTAGAGTGCTCATTGATAGTACATTAATAATACATATCTTAAACTATAGAATTTCATGAATCACATAAAAATGCTGATGAAGTACTGGAGAGAAACATAGATGAGTGCCAGATTCTACCTGTTCAAATACTAGATACATAAGTTACTGAATGCATAAACTTGAATGAGTACATTAACTTTTCTGTGCCTTAATTTCCCCATCTATACAATGAAAATGATAATACTATTTACTGCAAGGCTTTCGTTATGAGAATTAAATAAAGGAAATATTTGTAAAGTGCTTAGCATAATGCCTGGTAAGTCATAATAAATACATGAGTATTTACTAAGTAATCAATGTTAAAAACAAACAAACAAAAAACCAACAACACACACACACACAACCAAATAACTCCATAGCAAAGCCATTCAAAATGAAGTGGAATGATTCAAAATTGGAGGAAATCCAGAAGGCTCATGACAGGATAGAAACAAAAGCACATAATGACTCGATGATCACAGAAGTTGAGAAACATTTGCAAAAATGGATGAAGTGCAGGATTATTTTCCTATTAAAAAAAAAAGTGGCCATGTTTGTTACTGGGCAGCTCACGTCGAAGATGAATGTGTGGTAGCTGGCTTCCCAGATGGCACCCAAGAAGCCCCACTTCCTAGTATTCACACCCCATGTCACCCCATATTTAGCAGGGTGGGTCTGTGCAACCGAGAGTGGAAGGGATGGTATGAAACTTTCAAGATCGGGTTGCAGAAGACACAACCTGCTTCCTTCTTATTCATTCTTTTGCCCATTCGGTCAGTCTCTCCAGTCTCTCACACTGGGGAAGACAGTTGTCATCCCACAGCAGGTCTCTGGGGAATCCAGGTGGGAAGGATCTGAGTGACGCCTTAGTCCAAAAGCCTGAGAAGAACCAAGGACTCCTGCTAACAGCCATGTGAGCTTGAAATCGAACCCTCCAACCCTGAGATACCTTCCAATGACTGCAGCCACTTTGACAACTTGCCTGCAACCTCATGACAGAGGCTGGGCCAGAACCATCTGGCTAGGTTGCCCCAACTGGCCCCACCAAAACTGTGTGAGATACTGAACGTTAGTATTTTGTAGCTACTGAGTTTGAGGTTATTTGGGATGCAGCAATACATTATTAATACAGGATTAATACAGGAGTGTGATATTTTGCAAAAAGAAAACATTATACCTCCCATTAGATATAATTTACAGAGTGTGTTCTGAAAATTAGCAGATACTTGCCACTTTTACTTTTCAAGACAAAAAGAAAACTTTTCAAACTTTAAAAAACTATGTAATGAGTAATTTTGATTCCCTGTTAACCTACAAAGACTTATATAATCTGTGTGCTTCTTACTTATCCGATCTTCTACTCGCTCCCTCTTTCTCTTCACTTCATGCACACTGACTTCTTTCCTATATTTCTGGAACATGTCAGGCATACTTTCACCTCAAGGCCTTTGCACTGATTATTCCTTCTATCTTAGTTTCTCTTCCCCAAATATCTGAATATTTCACTCTCACCTCCTTCAAGTCTTTGTTCAAATATCTCCTTCTCAGTGAGGTCTATCCGTAACACCTGATTTAAAATTCAACCCCAGCCCTTCACACTCCTGATTCTTCTTATGCAATTGTATTGCCTCATAACACTTCTACTAATTTTTCTGTGCATCCTTTTCACCGGATACCAGTTCCATGAGGGTGGAAATTTTGTCTCTTTAATCATTCACACACTAATGGATCTTCATTACATAGAACAATACCTGACACTTAATAGGTGGTCAATAAGTATTTGTTGATGTGAGCTTAGAAAGTAAATTTAGTTCCATGGCTTTTTTACAGTTCCACTTATGCTTGGGTAAGGATGACTGCCTGTTACTAAATTTTCTGACTCAGTAGGTTGTCAATAAACAGTAGCTATGATCTGAATGGAAACCTTTGGTTTTTATTTTTTTAAAAGGTATTAGCTTCAATGATTTACAAGTAATAGCTAGGTGCAGAAGACTACCGAGTTGACATGAACAGATCTGTGAACTTACTGTCTAAAGAAATCTTTATCACCATATATTCCAAGAGCAATATATCTGCTGGAACATGCATGTACAAAAGCTTCCAAGTATTTTACTTTTAATGCCCAGAACAAATGTACTTTATTTTTATTACCAATTTTGCATCAGATAATAGCTTGACTCACGGTACCTAGGTAAACAGTAAAGACATAAATCTGATGATGGTTCTAAAAAGTTTAAGAGTGTCATGACATCAATTCTGAAGACCTCCGTGAGCCTTGTATAAAGGGTTATTATAGGAAGGCCCAGTAGAGCTGCCTTCATGGATCTGTGGCCTGAGCAGTCACACAAAACCCTGTGCTTAGAAAGACGCAGCGCTACTGCTCCTGTCTTGGAATTCTTAATAATATAGGAAGAAGGGGCCTTCATTTTCATTTTACTGAGTATGCTAATTATGCAGCTAGTCCTGAGGTCCAATCATATTAAACTGACTACCTACTTTTCAAGGAAATAAGCAGAGATGCAATGACCAGAAAGGAATATAGGACTCCTTTGAGGTAGATACCCCAGCCCTCTTCCCAGTTCCCCTTGTAGGAGGAAAACTGGAGAAACAGGAGCAGTGAGTGGTGCACTTCTTGCCACTCAGTGGTGGCCTGTGCTACCAGCAGCAGCCACAGCCCCTGGGAGCTTATTAGAAAAGCAGAATCAGGATTCACTCCAGAACCATTTCCTGTGCAGAATTTGCATTTCCTGTGCACTCTGTTTTTCACATGATTTCTTTTTAAAATTGTTATATTTCAATTGCAGTTGACACTCAATAATATTATTGTGTGATTGTTTTAGGTGCCCTGTGCACTTTAAGTTTGAGAAACAGAGCTACTGTTTCAAGATCCATTCGGGGCCTGTGAAAACAGGCATTTGAAGTCACCTCGTCTCTTCAAAAGGGGTTTTCTCCCTCCCACCAGAGCATCCTCAACCTGAGCTGCTGCCGGATTGGATGTTACCTGATTTGAACATTACTTTTGTCCTTTCTGTGGCCCATTCTCTAGGATTGGGCTCATATGAAGTGAAAATGTTTTTTAAAAATAATAAAAACAAGAAGAAAGCATGAAAATGGGATATTCAGGACTAAGCTGAGCAGGTGGAAAGGAGTGTAACAACAGTAAAATGGGGGTGGGATGCCTTAAAAATGAAATAAATAGCTAACCCTGAGCACTGAAAATGTGCCAGGCATCATGCAGAGTGTTTTAAGTGGGTTGTTTTATTTAAATTTCACCACAAATTTAAGAAAGCGGCACTATATCTTCCTGTGCATCTGGAGAAACAGACTTTGAAAGTTTCAAAATGGCTGTAATGTAATAAATCAAGAAATTGGGCACTATTTCCACAACCGTACATTTTTTGCAACATACAGTAAACAAACATCTGCTGAGTGAATATATCCGTGTAAATTCGCAAAGCATTTCAGAATTAGTTTCCCAGCAGGAGCAGGAGGGACCATTGCAGAAACAGCAGGATTAAGGTCAAGTTAAGGTCAACTACTGCCTGAATCTTTCCATTTGAGATAAAAGGAAGACAAGTAAAGGACTTAATTCTGGACGTGCAGGTCACCCCAGTTTGTATGCCCATGTCCTGTATGAAGAAGGACTCCCGAGCTTTTTTCTAACAGTTGAAGATGAAGCCAGAAAGCACGTGGCCACGTGCCTTATGCTTCTTCCCCCCAAAAGCAGGGAGAAGCTCAACAATGGGCAGCTAAGCGGCCTCCGAGGTACAGAGCATGGGAACTCAGCGAGCGTCTTCAGTCAGCTTGAACACACACCCCGCTGTGCTGCTCCCGCCCCCCAAACCCTGGGGGGAGGAGCCGAGGAATCGAAAGGAAACCTTTGGGGCGGGTGGCGCCTGGGGCCTGGGCTCGGGCATGGAGCTGCGGGCGCTCTGGCTGCTCTGCTGGTGCTGGTTCTGGTGCTACGGCAGAGGCCACGGAGCCGGTCCCAGTGCCACCTTCACCCCGACGGGACCTCGGAGCAGCGAGCAACAGGCAGCCGCTTTCCGGGTACCGAGCGCGCCCCCTGTTTGTTTCTTTCTGGTCCTTTCCTGTCCTGAGTCTGGGCTGGGGCCGAGGGGCCTCCGAGCACGGAGATATCTGGGGATCCCCTCGCCTGCGGTTCTGGGACTTGCTGGAGTTTCTGAGCTGGGGTTACACCCCCCAACTTCTCCCTGCGTCCCCCACGTGCCTGGCTCTCGCCTTCTCCCATGCCTTTGCTAACCCCAAGATTTGATTTTCCAAATAAGTTTTGCTGCTGTGGATTTCTATGATCCGTCCCAAGTGATCAGTGGATAGGTCCAAAGTATTCTTGCTTAGAAGCTCCCCTTTTAGCAGAACCTCTTGGCGGTTCTCACTGTCTCCCAAGCTGCCTCATTTCAGTTACAGGAACCAGAGGCGTTAGAAACCTGCCATGCTTCTTCCGGAGGGGGGCGCTGGTCACCTCCTTCTGGGATCCGAAATGTCTCAAGTGCCTGCATCGGGCAAGCGGGGAGAACCTTGCCTGTGTATGATTTTCCTGAACTGGGGCTCCGTAGACTCGTGCACCAGCTTATTAAAAGCTCACCTGACTTGGTGGAGACTGATTTAGAGAAAGGGAAAGCACTTATTTCTTTTTCAGATTATTTTGAAAAGGCTTCATCAATACGTTTAGGTTTTACCCCAGCATTAAAACTCTGGGACAGACAGAGCGCTAAATATAAATAAGGTTAATTAGAGAGTTTTAAGACAAAATATTGATTGATGTCAAAACGACATGTTTTTCCTAGTTTTATAATCATAAGATCATTTCCTCAAGTTCTTTGGCCCTAGGACCTGATATGTCTTATTGTCACTCATTCAATTAAACACATTCAGTCAAAACAAAGGGAAAAAACAAACAAACATGTAAAGATCTTTATTTTTCATCATGTCTGTTTAAAGGCTGTTTTGATTTATCAGTTCCCAGATTTCTAGTATGTGATCCATTTGTTTCTCAAACTGTTGCACCTTTCAAAACTGCTAATATGTTTCCTGTGTATTCTGCAAAACTTGATGTCTTTTTTATTTTTATCTAAATGTTTTATGTTCGATTACAGTTGAAATTCAATATTATATTAGTTTCAGGCCTACAGCATAGTGGTTAGGCATTTATATAACTCATGATAATTCCTGCACCCACCTGACACCATATTGTTATTAGAGTATTATTGACTATACTGTACATTACTGTACTTTACATCCTCAAGACTATTTTGTAGCTGCAAGTTTGTACTTCTTTATCCCTTTGCCTTTTTCACCCGGCTCCCCAACCTCCCGCCCATCTGGCACCAGGTGAACTAAATTGAAAGGACATAACAACTGAGCTTTCAGAACTGCCCCCCTAGGATGTCTTGTTAACAATGCAAGACATGACTGTTCGAACAGGTTCTGCTGCTCTCAGCAGTGGCAACACCTTTATTTACATCTGCTCTTTCATAAATGAAAAACAAGTCCTTCATTATAATATTTTATATATTTAAATATTTAGAGATATTTACAGCTGATCACTGTTACATCCTCCATTCCTTATGTTAAAAACATATGCTAATTGATCCTTTCCTATGCTGATTTCGTAACAGGTTGTTAATAGGATGAGGAGTTGGAGCTCAATATAAACTCACATTTTGTGATGAGAGGAAGATTGGGGAAGTGCCCTAGACTGCTGTCTAGGGTAGGAGAGGTCGTGAGGAACTCATCTATCAAAAACCAGCTTTCGGCGGAGTGCCATGTTTCCCCAAATAGGCCAGTCTTCCTCCTCCGTCATTGACTAGGTGCCGCCTGTGGGAACCTTGTTTTCCCTGGGTCTCCTGCTAATTCAGCGTCAGAAGTTAAACTCCCTGTGGATGGAGGTCTGCGAGGCCCATTCTCCTGACTGCCTTATGCTCTCTGCATTCTAAAGTCCCACATTCTCAATGCCTTTCCTGGTTACTTCAGCTCACAAGGATGCCCAATCAAGACTTGCAGAGAAAATGAATCCTCTGAATTACTTAGCAGTAGTCATCTCTGGCTTATATTGGTTACTTGATGTATATATAATTGCTTTGCATTCCAGTTCTGTTCTTTGTATTTATACCTCTCCTCTCCAAATTATATTCAAAGCTTTGATTCATCAGGATTATTTTTAAATGCCTGAATCTCAATTACTGTTTATTATTATTGATTGGCAATTCTTTCATGCATGTTCAGTAAGGAAGAAATAAGATTATGATTATTTCCAGAGATAATTTGCTTAAAAATAAAAACCTTTAAAGCTATTAAGGACATGATGTACATGAAATGTCATTTATATATTTATTCAGCAACAGGTACTAATTAAGCATATATTGTGTGCCAGGCATGTGGGGAAAACAGTGATAAATGCCAGATAGGCCTTGTCCTCATTTTGCTTATGGGTTTAAGAAATAGACACACAATAAACAGATAAGAGCAAAAAAAATAGGAGAAATAGAGTTTGAAATGTACAAATGGTGGTCCCTTGAATATTTCATTTATGCTGCACAATTGGTAGTATGAGGAAATTGAGGCATGTTCATGTAAAAGACATGATTATCAAAAAAACTGAGAAGTCTGTACATAATGGTCATATTTTCCCTCCAGATAGGCAAACAAACCTATCTTCCTGGACCATTTCCAGGATTCCATCTCACAAAGCTTTTTGCCCTAAATAAGATAGGGATTCTATAAAGTGCAAATATAATCAGGTTTATTTGTTATTTCCTCATTCCCTTTCCCATGTTTCATTACTTAGTGCTCGGAAATACAAAGATAAAGAAGACACACTTTGCAAATGGATAATTGCTTCTTTGCCTGAGTGTCTATTGGTGACTGCTTCCACTAGTACATAGTGCTTATTTGCAATTTATTTTCTTGTTTCCACTATGTTAAACAAACATATATTTAATGCTCTCTACATGCTTATTGGGAACAAATTACAAATGGATAAGATATATCTTTCCAAGTCTCAAAAATGTCCCTGAAGTCAGATAGCAGTTGTAACACAAAGCATTTATTAATATGATCTCATTATCTTAAAACAACCTTTCATTGTGATCTGCCACAAATAAGTCAGAGCTTGACTTTTACACCTGAAGAATATTTCCAAGTTAGTTATACAAATTGCTTTGGAAAGTTAACATAGGTGATATAAATTACCTTTTTTTTTTTCCTTTTAGGAAAGTCTTAATAGACATCGATACTTGAATTCTTTTTTTCCTAGTGAAAATTCCACTGCTGTCTATGGAATAAATCAGTTTTCATATTTGTTTCCTGAAGAGTTTAAAGGTATGGTGTAGTGATGCCATTGGTTGATTGGTTTCCTGATTTTAACTTGTTTCCTTAATTTTCGAGGAATTGTCTAATTGTGAATCTAGAACATTGAGTAATAGTTAATAATTTATTAAATACTTACTAGGTATCAAGCATGGACCAGGTGCTGACAGAAAAATAAAGTCACAGTCACTCTTCTAATTATTGCTAAAGAACTAAATGTTATAAACATAGACACTTTCATGTTGCTGTAAGGGACAATGAGCACCTTATTCCGTCTGCGGTTTTTATTGCTGTTTATATTCAAGTCGCCCATGATTCCATGGGTTATGATAAAACAAATGATACCAATTACACTCAGTTTCATCATTGACTTGGTTCTTTCAAACAAGTAATTTTCTGTGGCAGCTTCAGCCCTATTGTAGGAATTCTTATCTTTTATAGCTTTCAGTTGACTGCATTTCATGTTATGGAAAAGCACAAAGAAAAATCATAAATGGCAGGCTCTCCCACAAAGCTACTATTTCTTTTGAAATGTTCCTCCAAAAAAGAACCCCAAGGGGCCTTTTCTATAATCTAATATTGTTGTCTTTTCATTTCATATTTCTACTCAGCTATTTATTTAAGAAGCAAAGCTTCCAGATTTCCCCGCTACTCCCCAGAAGTGCCAATGCTCATTTCCAACATGTCTTTGCCATCAAGATTTGACTGGAGAGATAAGCATGTTGTAACACAAGTGAGAAACCAGCAGGCAGTAAGTTCTAAGGTTTTGTTCTTTTTTAATCATCTGAGCATGGGGAGTCACCTTTGAGGTCAAGTTCACTTAGACTTGCAATGGAACCCTCCTTCCTCTAGGTAAAATCACACCCCAGTCATTCAAAGAATGGCAGTAAAATGAGACTCTGTTGGAGTGGGAGGCAGATGTCAAAGCCCGACTTTTTTTCTGAGATAAGCCTTCCTTGTATTCTCTCACTAATGACCATTGCCACCAGCACACTGGCTCAGGGTGCTTCCCAGTAGCTGGGTCACAGTTACCAAACCTTCTGTAGAACAGCAGATGGAGGGCTGGAGAGGGTACACTTGACTACTAAATGAGAAATGACACTGAAAAAAGTAGCGGGATTCCAGATACACTAACCAACAGTGTGGCCTGGTCTCTTAGGTTCTCAGGCCTCAGCCCTTGAGCCCCAGTGGAAAACCCTGTCCCCTAAAGGATCATACGCTTTCTATCTGTGACCCTTAGAAATGCCGTCTATTTTGCTATAATGTGACATATACAGACATTCCTAAAAATCAGTGCAGACCTCTGCAGTAAAAACAAAAGGTGTTACGAGAGAAATTAGGTTAGAGTACAGCATTAAAAAATGTGTCACACTAAGTGACACACTTAAAAAAAGATAGAAGACAGTAAATTTGCAGCACAGGGAAAGTCAGCTGACAGGAAAGTCAGTTACCTAACCACGTGGCTATAGTCTCAATTTTTCTGCAGTGAAAACCTCAACAGGTCGTTCAACCTCCCCTGGTTATTTTTTTCCAATTGCAGTTGACATACAATGTTAAATTACTTTCAGGTGTACAACATAGTGATTAGACATTTGTATAAAGTACGAAGCGATCACCTAGATAAATCTAGTACCCATCTGACAGTATGGCAAGTATTCTGGACCCAGCAGTTTCCTGGTCACCATTTATTTAGGGCAAGCATGTCAAATTCAAAGGTTAACACGGACCAAATAAACAAGATTTAAGTTTATGTGCGCAGCAAAAAAAACAAAAGCCTCAATTTTCATAGAAACATAGGTTTATTTCGATAGAGACACACTGAATACAAGGGCTGAAATAAATGAGTAATCCTAGCTAATAAAAGGGTAATATGCAAATTGACCATCACTCCAATACACAAGATGGCCGCCACAAGATGGCCAGCAGGGGAGGGCAGTTGTGAGTGATCAGGCCAGCAGGAGAGGGCAGTTGGGGGGAACCAGGCCTGCAGGGGAGGGCAGTTGGGGGGGGGGACAGGCCTATGGAGGGGGAGGGACAGTTGGGGGGGACCAGGCTTGCAGGGGAGGGTAGTTAGGGGCATCCAGGCTGGCAAGGGAGGGCAGTTAGGGGTGACCAGGCCTGCAGGGAAGGGCAGTTAGGGGTGACCAGGCTGGCAGTGAAGGGCAGTTAGGGGCAATTGGGCCAGCAGGGGAACAGTTAGGCATAGATCAGGCTGTCAGGGCAGTGGTTTAGGGGGTGATCAGGCTGGCAGGCAGAAGCAATTAGGGGCAATCAGGAAGGCAGGCAGGCAGGTGAGTGGTTGGGGCCAGCAGTCCTGGATTGTGAGAGGGATGTCCAACTGCGAGGTGGGATCAGGCCTAAACGGGCAGTCAGGCATCCCTTGAGGGGTCCCAGATTGGAGATGGTGCAGGCTGACCTGAGGGACACCCCACCCCACACGAATTTCGTGCACCAGGCCTCTAGTTGTTAACATAAAATAATAGAACATTTTAATAAAAATTAATATTTTTTCTTGAACATTAACTCACCAGATAGTGAATAACTGCAAAACTAATAAGCATAATGCAAATAAACCTATTTTTCTTGTTCTCAGAAAGTGAAATATTTCATGTTGTGCACACAAAACAAGTCAGTCCAAGACTAATGATGTGGCAATCAGCTGCTAAAATATTCGCTGCCAGTATTAGTGGAGAGAAATGGTGTGCCTGCATGTAATGCACGTAAGGAAAATGAATGCAACACAATTATAGTAATTAGTCATTAGTGAACATTGTATTTCCTTATTAAAAATTATGTATAATAGGATATTGTAAAAATTAAGTCACAAAATTTTTATTAAAACATTTCTTACCTACCATTTTATTGGCTGGGATGCAAAAATATTCGTTGTGGGCCACATGCAGCCTGCAGGCCACGAGTTTGACACCGTTGATTTAAGGTGATGCTTTTTATTTCTCAGATTCTATACTTGTTGTTGTCAATTAGATTTTACCAACAAATCATTTGCTTTGTTACTGGATTCATAATCAAGTGTGAAATAGTCTGACATCTAATCCTCCCAGGAGTGTCTGCGTTGCATTAAAGGGGAACTTTTCATTAGGATCCTTTAATTAAAGGAATATCCTAGAGAGATATCTTTGAGCAGGCCCTCCAGGGGAAGCCAAAGGTAGATTAACTAAAGCTAGCTATAGGTATGATATCAGCAACCTGTTTTCACATTTCTCAGTGGGTAAAGATTCTGAGGTCTAGTCCCTTAGTGAATATTTTCTATGCCATAGGCACTAGAAATATGGACATAAATATGGCCACTTAAAGCCGTGAAGTTGCTCAAAACTTCACGCCACAAAGACAGCCAGTTGTTCTTTCTTTCTTTGCCTAACTCTACAGCACATGGTCCTATGATTAGGGTATTTCCACCCAATTCCAAATCTTACTCTCATGGATCTATCTTTCTTGTGTATGATCCTTGATATAATTTGCTCTTTCTCCCTCCTTTCTTTCAGGACCAACCCTTTTATTCTTTTGTTCTAGTTTGTCCAATAAAAGCAAGTAAATAGATCCAGAATCAGAAAGATTGCCAGGCGACATTTGAATGAGGAATGGCTAACATGGATTTCTATCATTAGAACATTTCATGTGCATTTATAATTGACATATGCTGGCATCTTGATAGCCTGAAGTGTAACTCATTCAGCTCCTGTGTCCATCAAATAATGAGTATAACAGATAAGACATACATCAACATACATCTTCACCCCGCCTCAACTTATCACCTCCCTTGGGGTGGGAGATGGTGGGTGACACAGAAGCATACTATCTGGGGAGACACAAAAGGGATTGGAGAATGGGATAGGAATTGGTATACTTCTTAGAAAAAGATACCATCTCTTTAATGAACTGACATCTCTAAAATACAAGTTTGTTTTCTCATTCTCTAAAATTTGGTTTCGTCTTGCATTGTCTAATTTATAATAACTATACTACAAATTTAGTTGTAACAAACCATTGGATTTTGATGCTTAAAAGAGAATTTTGGTTTTCTTTTCTTTTTTTTCAACTTGGAAATTAAGGGGATGGACATATATATTTTTGTAGGCCTCTAGATTCTGCCCACTTGATTTGATAACTTGTGATATTGAAAAATGTTGGTAAACTTAGTTTGAACATTGTTTGATAACAAATAGCATGTTGTTTCTATTTTTAAACAGTGTGGAGGATGCTGGGCTTTCAGTGTGGTGGGTGCAGTGGAGTCAGCATATGCGATAAAAGGGAAGCCTTTGGAAGACCTAAGTGTGCAGCAGGTCATTGATTGCTCATATAATAATTACGGCTGCAACGGAGGGTCTACTTTTAATGCTTTGAACTGGCTAAATAAGGTGACTAGTTTCTCAGCCTTTTAAATGCTTTGTTTTCTCTTTTGCTTAGTTAATGTGTGTTCCGAATTCAGACAATTTATTCTCGTTTACTAAATAATGTTTTTAGAAATTTAGATGACCAAAGCTTGAATTAATCAGATTTAAAAATGAATTGCTTCTAGGCAAGTCAACCATCAAGATCAAAGGTTAGAAAATCTTACCTGAGATCTGTTTTCCAAAAATTATTTATATGTTTCTTTCTGAACATTTCTTAATAGGTAAATGTGGGTTTTTTTTGTGGGGGTTTTTGTTTGTTTGTTTGTTTCTTGCAGATACATGTCACATAGTGACCCAGAAAGCAGAGCACATGAGCAAATGATTACCCTTTCCATAGAATTTCTGAATATTGTTAAAAGGGACAAAGGGACAGCTAATTTTGTAACTCTTTGTATAGATGAAGATGTGAGATTATATTGCCAAATCAGTAGCTGAGCCAGAATTGCACCTTTGGTCCTCTGCTTCCCATTGGGCATCCTTACCCACTATACCTCAGTGTCAGTAACCCTCCATATGCTTAGGATGCTCTCTGACCTTGTCCTAGATCCAGCATCAATTGTGTGAAACCAGCCAGTGAAGGTGCTTTTATACTTTCTAAAAGGCTGTCAAGCTAGAGTTTCCCAAACTCAAACATCCTTCCCTTATTCATTTGCTAGATTTGAGTCACTGAATGCCAAAAGCTTCTCTCTGTTATGGGCGACAATGAATTGCCTGTCTTCTCCCTTTCATAAGCCCAACATTCACAAAAGGAGGACTATGTATAAACAACTATAAACTAAGTGACATATGCCAGATGAAAGGCACAGAGAGAAATGGATAGGAAAAATGCTTGATCTAACCATTACCTGTGCATAAACCATTGTGCTGAGTGAACCTCAAGACTTACTAACATAGAACCAGTTGACCTATTATAACCTCATGAGCAAGATGACAGGGCTTTATATTATTGGATTGATAGAGGTCCAGGCAAGGAAGATCTGGGAATAATAAGAGTAAAGAGAACGAGAGCTAGTGACTCTAATTACCTAGGATATCCATAACAAACACCTAGAGCTTGAATTTAAGAGCTTATTGTTACCCATAGAATGCCCACTGAATCTTATTATGAAACATTGCACCAAGTTCTATTTAAAACAACTGCTTGACAGAGAACACTTTGGGTGATTGTTTTCTTTTAGACGCAAGTAAAACTGGTGAGAGATTCAGAATACCCATTTAAAGAACAGAATGGCCTGTGCCATTACTTTTCTGATTCACATTCTGGATTTTCAATCAAAGGTTATTCTGCACATGACTTCAGGTAAATGTCTTATTCTACTGTGTTTTCCTTCCTATGTCCTAATTTATGATATATTGACTATTTGGAATTGATAACTTGATTGAAGGCTTCACTGCATATTCATAATTGTTTTCATGCCTACTTTTTACTAGAGAGACTATTGATCACCATGGAGTGCTATGGATGTTGTTCCTTAAATATGATCTACTTATGTTTCAGGGTGTCATTACAATAGAAACAAGCTTAAATTAATACATTTAAATCCATTTACAGGTATAATTTATATTTACCACCTTCCTCTTACCAAATTTAGGTGTCATAATTACCATTAGTATATTTCAATCTTCCTGTTGAATCAATGGGAAATTGCCTTGTACAGATGCTCCAGCTAATATCAAGCAGTCTGCTTACCAAGAAGCATTTTGGTACACTCTCTATGTTCCTTGCATTTTCAAGGCATCAACTACACTAAAAACATAAATTGAAACTTTGCATTAAAAACAACTAGGACTGTATGACTGGAGGTCGATTGGGTAGCATGCCCTATATAAACACAGGGGGGTTGTGGGGTAGATAAGGATAGGCTGAGGAAGAGGATTTGTGTCAAAACTTAAAGGGCACATTGACTTTGGACAGATTCAAGGGAAACAATCATTAAAAAATGCTCTCAAAGCCAGTGAGAGAACCATTGTGGCCATTTAATATAATGCAAGATAGGTGACCAGAGATGATAAGGACAAAGACTCAACCAAAACTCAGCTTTATTTATTTATTGTTTAAAATATTGAGGAAGCTTTGCACAGTCTTTCTTTTTTAAAAACACATTTTTATTGATTTCAGAGAGGAAGGGAGAGGGAGAAAGAGATAGAAACATCAATGATGCGAGAGAATAATTGATCAGTGCGTCCTGCTTGCCCCGCCCTGGGGATCGAGTCCACAGTTGGGCACAGGCCCTGACTGGAAACAAACCCTGACCTCCTGGTTCATAGGTTGACACTCAACCACTAAGCCAAACTGGCTGGGCTTTGCACAGTCTTTTGAAACAGAACACGGAGAAATTAAATTAAATTCAGATAAGATGATAGACTGACCTCTAAGTTACCGGTACTGAATATAAAAGAATCTCTCCCTCCAGATAGAGTCTGCCCATGGGATATGAAGGGAATCAAGGGTGAAATTGGACCCTTGAACCAGATGGAGCCCCTCTAAATAACATAAGTGTGTCAGAGGCTTGGCAGGTTGTCAACAGAGCTCTTGTCCACAACAGGGGCTCTCAGGGGACTCTAGGAACCACATACCAGAAAGTTTCAATTCCACAGATGGCAGGCTGTGCTGGATCTATAATAAAAGGTGCAGGGTCACTGATTACAGTGGTCCGCATCTCCTTTGTGGGCAAAGGTAACGCAGTTTCTAAAATGAGAAAGAGTGCCTCTGTGAGCGCTCAGTTCCTGAGAGTATAAGTGAAGTGTGTGTGCAAGAAGGAATCAGATGTTCAAAATGTCACCAGAAAAAGATTCAGGGAATCCCTTGTCATGGGTAGCTAATGGAGAAAGTTAGGGAAGAAACAAAAGAATAAGTGGCAATAGTCTGAGTTGGAGAGTGAGAGAAAGAGAATGCAATGGTCACTGGAGTTGGTCCTGAAACAGGATGTATCCAACCTTTTGATTAAAAAGGAAGAGATCCCCCAAAGAATCTCTGTGTTTCACTGAACATTAACCTCTCTAATAACACAATGCTAAGCTAACTATGATAGACTGTGCAAGACCTTTCGTTTATTTATTCATTCACTCATTCAAATTGCTACTGAACACTGTTTTAGGTTATGAGGTCCGGCAGTGAACAAGACAGAAACCCTTCCTCGGGACTACGTATATTTTAGTGATGGTTACAAACAAAACAAATGAAAATATGTATGATATGTTAGATGTAGTAATTTCTAAAGAGGACAAAATAAAACAGTTGGGAGGAAGAGGAAACATCAGAGTGAGGGGAGAGGAGTAAACAGTTGTATAAACGGTGGCTATGGAGGATATGCCATTTGAGTAAAGACCTGAAGAGGTAGGTATCCGAGGAAATACTATTCTAAGCAGAAGGAACTGTAAGTGCAAAGGCCCTGAGACAGAACATGTCTGGAATTTTTAAAGAAGAGTGAGGAAGCTAATGTGACTGTAGTGAAGAGAGAATGGAGTAGACTATTCTAGTTGGAGATGAGGTAAGAAAGGTTATTTGGTAATAAACTTAGAGCAGAGCATTAGAAAAACAGCCTTGGGCATGAGAGATGATAGGGTAATACCACTCACAGAAAATAAAGCCCACAGGATATATTGAGGAATTTTATATGGGAGGTAAGTACGAGAGTCAAGGATGACTACCAACTTTTTGGCCTGAATGACTGAAAGAATGGAATTGAGGCATGAAAGTCTAAGGAACAGATTTAAGATAGAATATGCAGAGTTCAATTGGGACATGTAGAAAGTGACCCTGGGAACCATTGGTAGAGGTATAGGGAAATGAGATAGATAGAACAGGGGAAAATGGGATTTCTTTATAATATAGCAAATTAGTACTGAGGATATGCTGGAACTTAATCCTACTGAGGAACTCTTGGGGCCAAGGTAAAATGAATCTCAGAGTTAGCCAATGCAAGTTGATTTTCATCACCTCCTAAGATTTATTAGTTGAGGGTATGTCTGGGGTATAAGTGGCAGTGACCTTTTTGAGAGAGAAGGGCCTCAGGTAAAGAGTTGCAAAGTTTCCTTGTTGGAAGCCCAGTGTAAGGACCAAAAGATGTGGGAAGTTCTTCCCCAGCATCTGCCACGATGAGGCATATAGTTTTCCCACCTTCCTTATTGAAAAATTGCCTGTATGATAACTGGAAGCTGTGGTAGCCAATTGCAAAACTCCACCATCTTCCTTGAAGCTAGACTTAGCCATATGACTAAATTCTAGCCGATGAGATCCATTCAGATATATGCAGAATGTGTGTGTTACTTTTGGAAAATCTTCTCAACAGGAATGCAGCACCTCTCCTTTCTACTTCCTGCTGTCTGGAATATATGTTAAATGGCTGGAGCTCCTGAAGCCATCTTGGACCATTAATTGAACTTGAGAATGGACACCTCACATGGCAGAATCCTAATATGTAAAAACCCTGGGTCATAATGACTAGTAACCACTGGAGGCTGACCAACTGGAAGTTAGTGCTGGCCCTGCCCCCAAGCAAGCGGTAAGGGGCAATCAGACAGGCAGAGTGGTTAGGGGTGACCAGATAGGCAGACCAGCAGTTAGGGGTAATCAGGCAGGCAGAGTGGTTAGGGGTGATCAGGTAGGTAGGCGAGCAGTTAGGGGTAATCAAACAGGCAGAGTGGTTAGGGGTGACCAGGTAGCGGGGTAATCAGGCAGGCAGAGTGGTTAAGGGTGACCAGGTAGGCAGACCAGCGGTTAGGGGTGATCAGGTAGGTAGGCGAGTGGTCAGGGGCGATCAGTTAGGCAGACACCCCCTCACAGGGTCACTTTCTACATGTCCCAATAGTAGAACACTATAAATTGTGAGACTATAAATTGCAAAGAAAGAGGGAGGCCCAGGCCAGCCAGGCCATTGAACTCCAGCCTGTCTCTCCCTCTCTGAAATAAAAAAAAAGGCCACTGGTGGTGAGGGGGTGGGGGGCATCGCTGCACAGATGGCAAGCAGTGGCAGCGGCGCGGTGGGGCCAGCTGCCTGCAGCCTGGGGAAGGAAAGCCCGGATAGGCCCTGATCTCAGGCCAGGCCTAGGGAGCGTACCTGAGGGGTCCCAGATTGTGAGAGGATGCAGGCCAGGCTGAGGGACACCCCCCACCCAAGTGTATGAATTTTCATGCACTGGGCCTCTAGTAATAGCATAAGAGGAGACTGGGTTCTTGATATCTAGTGCAGTCCTGGACTACCAATTTCCCAGACTTCTTGTCACCTCCATTATTTAAGACTTCTGTAATTGCAACCAAACCTATTTGTATCCATACAAAGATTAAAGTGATCGTTTTAATAAAATATTCTTACCTTAAAAACTGAACTCCTTAACCAATTATTTTCTCTTTTGGTAGTGACCAAGAAGACGAAATGGCAAAAGCGCTTTTTACCTTTGGTCCTTTGGTGGGGATAGTAGACGCAGTGAGCTGGCAAGATTATCTGGGAGGGATAATACAGCATCACTGCTCTAGTGGAGAAGCAAATCATGCCATTATCATCACTGGGTTTGATAAAACAGGTAAGTGCTGATAAGACTTGATGGATTGCTTTTCAGCTTAAGGTGATTGACAAATCACGTTAACCTTATAAAAAGTTAAAATGTGGTCGTATATCTAAGTCCTCCTAAGACCTTTACTACTTTTCAGTAGACTTCTGGGTATAAGTAACCCCATTGTGTTCCTCCTTATCAATTTTGATGGATAACTTGTTAGAATGATGATAATTTACTGATTTAAATAATGTGCATTTTCCATCTGAAGTATTTAGGATAATTGTTGGGAAAATAGAAGTGCCCATTATTTTATCTAACAATTATTTTTTCCTGTCTCTAATGCCCTGGAAATGTGTATGTGTTTTCATTCTATGCAAGTTCTGTATTAAGTGAAATGAATTCAAACATTTTTCCAGTAATTGGAGTGTGACAGTAAGTACAGCTCAGGTTTACTTAGCTAGTTTAAGTTAGCATTCTGTTACAGTTTTAATCATTTTGTCAAAGCTATTACACTAATCAAGAAATAAACTAAAAGTAAACATGCATTCACACAAATATGAGTTTTTTGGGGTTTGTTGCCAATTTTTGTTTTGTAGGAACTACTCCATATTGGATTGTACGGAACTCATGGGGAAGTTCGTGGGGAGTGGATGGCTATGCCCATGTCAAAATGGGAAGTAATATTTGCGGTGAGTCATAAATTTGTGTTTAAAACTCCAGGCTAAGTGTCAAGGAGGATATTCTGAATATATGAAAATCATAAACTTGTCCAATCCATAGTATGTTTCTATCACTTTATAATTGATAAAAATAAAATAGTGTTTTAAAGAAGAGACGTTATTGCACATATTCATGTTTTAAAAAGGAAGAAAGACTATAATAAAAACAAATATAATAAGCAAAACATAATAAGATAAACTAATAATTTACAAAGTTAACTACTTCAAAATCCAGAGGCTTTTGGATTTAAAAATACTCAACTTAGGAGGCTGAAGTTCTCCAAAAAGTTTCCCAGTTCCAATTTTACGTTTTATAACTGTATGAGTTTTTCTTAATTTGTGTATTAATAATACTTGTGCAAAGATTATCAAGAATCACTTCTTCTTTGGATCAAAATTTATGAAAATGTATGAAAAAGGTATTAGGATTGCTTCTGATTTAATATACTCTTCTCCACCTGCAAAATTCTAATATAGCACCCATGAATGGAGAATCTTAAGCAAATACCAAATGTGCTCTTTCATAGAAAAACAGTTTTTGTGTGTTAATCATAAACCAAATTAAAATAGCTAGGTAAGTACTTTAAACTGTATTCTAAAACTTATATCTAAACCTGTATTCTACAGTTTTTGATCTGAAAAATCAACATATTTTCTAAATCAAGTTAGAATGAAACTATATTGCATATGAGAGGAATCATTTAATTTCTCACTATAATTATTTCTAGCATACATATAACTTTTAAAAACATTTTAGAACACTATAAATTGTGAGAGTTATAGAAGGTTTGAGTTTGTGTTTTGATTCAATTAGTGAGTACTATCTATGGTTCCATAAAGTAGAATTCATGAGAATTCATAAATGGCCTGTTTTATCACCCCAGTAAAATATTTACATCAATTACTTATTGAAGAGAACAAACATCATAGGAATCTTTAAGCCAGAGTACTAGCAACCCAACCAGGCCCCCACCTTATAACATCATTTGGGGCTTTTACATTGCTAGAACATCCAAATAAATGACTTCTGCCATTCATTGAACCTTTGCTACTAAACAAAACTTATTTCTAACTGTGATGCCTGGGTCTGGGCTAACTGGTGGCAGTTTTCAAAGCCTAGCTCAGTGGTTGAGTGTTGACCTAAGAATGAGGAGGTACAGTTTGATTCCTGGTTAGGGCACATGCCTGAGGGGCAGGCTCCATCCCCAGCATGGGGCGTGCAGCAAGCGGCCAGTCAATGATTCTCTCTCATCGCTGTTTCTATCTCTCTCTCTCCCTCTCTGAAATCAATAAAAATATACATTAAAAAAAATCTCTGGCAAGAAAGTTACAAGAACATAATTCAGACATCAGTTCATAGTTGCCTCGATTATGACTCTGCATTCCCCACTACCACCTTTTCCCTGGCCTCCAGCTCTACTGAGGACGGGTTGGAATAATTTCTTCTCTCTGTTTCCCAATTTGATTCTCCAAGGGCATGACTAGTTAGTAATTACACAAGGGTCCAAATTCTTCCTGAAAGTATTTGGTGATCACATTACTCTTAAGAACAATGGTTTAAGATAGATAGCATTTCATGGCCCCAAGAGATTTCACAAATATAGCTATTTAAAATGAAATCCAGTCTTCAATGAGCTATTTATTGCTTTCACCATGATATTAAGATTTATGTTCTTGTGTGCTAAGAAAGCATAGTACAGCCCTCGCCAGTTTGGCTCAGTGGATAGAGCGTTGGCCTGTAGATTGAAGGTCACAGGTTCAATTCCAGCTAAGGGCACATGCCTAGGTTGCAGGCTTGATCCCCATTAGGGGGCAGGAGGCAGCCGATGAATGATTCTCTCTCATCATTGATGTTTCTTTCTCTCTAACCCTCTCCTTTCCTCTCTGAAATCAATAAAAATTTTTTTTTAAAAAAAGAAAGCATAGTACATGTGATTTATTGAATTTTTGCTAATTAAAGTTCAAATCTTAAAGTTTGAATTTTCAAATTTTATTTAAAATATTTCTGTAAATTATTTTATCAACTCTAAACTATATATATCATAGAGATTTCACATACCTTTACCTATTCAGTTAGTAAGTCATTTTATGTGTTTTTATGTATGTGTTTTTGTAGTTTCTCAAAACAAAAATATTAGTCATATCTTCTAATATCTGCTTTTTAGATTGCCATGTTTATACTGACAGCTATAACTTAAATTATTTTCTTAGTAGTTGTTAACTTTTTCTGAACTTAAATGAACATTGTTTTAATTTGCTATTTACAAGACATAAAGAAGAAATAGACTCCTATTAATACTTTCTTTTTTTCATAGGTATTGCAGATTTTGTTTCTGCTGTATTTGTATGATTAATTGTTCGAATCAAGAGACAACTACCAAAATGAAGGTTCCTAATGAAATGTAGCACGGTATTTCATTCTCAGCATTATTCACCTTTAGATTCTAGCAACTACCCACAAAAGGTTCTAGGACCTAGTAGTACTTAAGCCAAGTTATGGCATGTCCCCTTCTTATAAAGAGACTAGAGGCCCGGTGCACAAAATTTGTGCATGGGGGGAAGGGGGTGTCCCTCATCCCAGCCTGCACCCTCTCCAATCTGGGACGTCTTGAGGGATGTCCGATCTCCTGTTTAGGCCCAATCCTGGTGGAATTAGACTTAAACGGGCGATCGGACATCCCTCTCACAATCCAGGGTTGCTGGCTCCCAACCGCTCACCTGCCTCTGCCTGATTTCCCCTAACTGCTTCTGCCTGCCAGCCTGATCACCCTCTAACCACTCCCCTGCCAGCCTGATTGACGCCTCCTTCCTGGCTGGCCCGATTGCCCCTAACTGCCCTCCCCTGCCAGTCTGGTCACCCCTAACTGTCCTCCCCTGCAGGCCTGGTTGCCCCCAACTGCCCTCCCCTGCTGGCCTGCTCTCCTCCAACTGCCCTCCTCTGCTGGCCCAGTCACCCCTAACTGCCCTCCCTGCTGGCCTGATCGCCCACAACTGCCCTCCCCTGCAGGCCTGGGTCCTGCACAACTGTCCTCCACTGCACACCTGGTCTCCCCCGCAACTGCCCTCCACTGCAATCCTGGTCCCCTGCAACTGCTCTACCCTGCTTACCTGGTCTCCCCCAACTGCCCTCCTCTGCCGGCCCGGTCACCCCTAACTGCCCTCCTCTGCCGGCCCAGTCACCCCTAACTGCCCTCCCTGCTGGACTGATCGCCCCCAACTGCCCTCCCCTGCAGACCTGCTCTCCCCCAACTGCCCTCCTCTGCTGGCCCAGTCACCACTAACTGCCTTTCCTTGTTGGTCTGGTCACCCCTAACTGCCCTCCCCTGCAGGCCTGGTCCCCCCCAACTGCCCTTCCCTGCAGGCCTGCCCCCCCCCCAACTGCCCTCCCCTGCTGGCCTGGTCCCCCCCAACTCCCCTCCCCTGCATGCCTGGTTCCCCTGTAACTGCCCTCCTCTGCTGGCCCAGTCACCCCTAACTGCCCTCCCTACTGACCTGATAGCCCACAACTGCCCTTCCCTGCAGGCCTGGGTCCTGCCCAATTGTCCTCCACTGCACACTTGGTCTTCCCCCACAACACTGGCCTCCACTGCAGTCATAGTCCCCCGCAACTGCCCTCCCTTGCTCACCTAGTGTCCCCCAACTGCCCTCGTCTGCCAGCCCGGTCACCCCTAACTGCCCTCCCTGGTTGCCTGATCGCCCACAACTGCCCTCCCCTGCAGGCCTGGGTCCCCCCCAACTGCCCTTGCCAGCCTGGTCACCCCCAACTACCCTCCTCTGTTGGCCTGGTCACCCCTAACTGCCCACAACTGCCCTCCCCTGCTGGCCATCTTGTGTCCACATGGGGGCAGCCATCTTTGACCACATGGGGGCGGCCATCTTGTGTCTTGGAGTGATGGTCAATTTGCATGTTACTCTTTTATTAGATAGGATGGGCAACAATAGTCAGTAGGAAGAACACCAGCACCATGGCTTGGAAAACGGTTTCCTACTCTGGAGTGAAGTTGGATTAAGATATTTTACGTCTCTTTATTTTGAAAAGGCTATTATCTGGTTTTGTTTAATTGCTGGTTTTTTGTTTTTTATTTATTTTCAATGTCATTAAAGAGCTGATAAGAATTTATTTTCCTTGTGGAATATAATTACTGCCTTAACATACCCCAACATACAAGAATAGCCCACCTAAAGTTATGTGTGCCTCTTAGCAATTATACTCTTAGCCCTCTGAGTTGAAATATCATAAGGATTTTGAAATACCAATAGCTTTTCCTCAACAAAGAGCACTTACTCCTTGAATTGTAGAAAGATCATGAAGTAAAAAACAAACGGACAAGACCACTTTTTTAAAGATGGAAATTAAATGACAATAAATTATATGGCAATTATGTGATAAGAAGAACGCAATTAGCATTGCCTGAGAAAAGATTATTATTTTGAAATTTTCATTGTCAATAGGATGCCAATAGACTTCATTTCCTTACTTTGATCTCTTTATATTGAAGGACAATGTTTTCTTCCACATTTTTCCTACTCTTGTTCTCTTACTCTTTACTGGGACACTCCTAAATTCTCCTGGTGGTTTGACTTCCCTGGCTAAGAAGTCTCATTGTTTATTTTTCATTTCCATTCTACAACTATTTCTTTTGATCCATCTAAGCCACCAACATCAGGTGCTCACCTTTCTCTTCCTCCCATCATTTGTAGGCAACACCCTTTTCAAAGTCTAATGCCATTAACCTGGTGTATTATCCAGAATGTGAGTTTCTCAGGCTCTCTGTTTTTTGTGTTTTTGTTTTTGGTTGTTTTCTTTTTGTGGTTTGTTTTTTTGTTGTTGTTGTTGTTTCAGTTTTCTGCTTATTTTTCTGGGAATCCCATTCTAACTACTTTTTTATGTGCATCCATTTGTCTTTGACCTGGCTCCTGGTTCTTCATGCCCGTGTTCTCTCTCTTGCCTAAGTAATTATGTGTGCCTGTGTAAGAACCTCACAGCATAAGAGCTGATCTTTTGATTTTACAACTATATTAAATATAAGAAAATCTAATCAAATACTACATATGTAAGTATTCTCTAAAATTTATGGTCACTTCCTAATGTAAAATATATAAACAACAACAACAAAACTCACAAAGTTTTAAATGTAGCAGCAACCACTGAAATAATTGAGAACATCCTACTTTTCCTTTTTTCCATTTTTACTTTTAGTTATCCATTCATATTATTAGAAAAATACTGTATTTCTTTTTCTTACACCAACCAAAACCAATATCAAAAGATCATGTATTGACTCAGGTTTATAAATGCTCCAGGAAGACAAATATTAATAGTTTAATTGATTAATATTCTTATTGTCTAAGTTTGCCAAAGTAGAATTGTGTTTGTGTTCGTTTACTGATTTCTGTGTGATGTAAATGCTCTTCTGATGCTCTTTTTCAAATACTAAACATTTTTTTATTACAAAGTGATTAATACTTCTCAGCTGCTCTGAATTTTGATGACATTTATAATAAAACAACCTATATTTGACTTTGGGTTAAGAAGACTGTGTCCAGAAGTTCATGGCTTACATTTTGTGAACACAATGTTAATGTGCTCTACACTCACACAAGAGTTTGTTCAGTTCCAAATCCACATCCTTACTTTTAGTTTTCTCCATAGACACCTTAACCTCAGTGTCTCCAATAAACAACAACAAACAAACAAACCAAAAACCTCCCACACCTCCTAGATCTCTATTTTGGTTAATAGCATCAACATTATGTAATCACCAAATCAGTAAAATTGAGGGAAATCTTAGATATTTAATCAGTCAGATATACCTTAGTAGCTGATCCCCTAGTCACCTGTCTCCTCCATTTCTACTGTTCCTTTCCAGATTCATGTTCTTTAGTATCTTATCTCCACTGTTTTGCAGTCAACCCAATAAACGCACTTTCCTGAAACTAGTGGTTCTCAAAGTATAGTCTCCAGACCAGAAGACACCTGAGGCTTTGGGAAAAACTCGTTTTAATCAGCCCTCCAGGTGATTCTGATAGATGTCCTTATAATCCACCTACTGTGTGTCCCCAGGATTTACATTTCTTAAAGAGAATGTTATCATGTTACTCCCCTGTTGCCTCAAAGATAACATGCTAACTCTTAAATGAGCTCTCACGGAGAAGTCCCTCTCTACCTTCTCAGCTCGGTTTCCTCTCTTCTACATGGACAGCAGCTGTGCCCCAGCCATCACAGACTACTTGGAGTTCACCCAATGAGGCTAAGACAAAAGCAACGAAATCTTCACATAATAATTAGGCTTCATAATGAAAATGACCAAGATGTTCCTGGATGTGATTTCACAAAGACCTGAAAGTGAATACTAAATTAGACAACCTAACCATTACTTTGTGACCATTTAAGAGTTATTATTTAACGTGGATTGTCAGCACTAGAAGCAAGTTTGAATGGAGACAAAGGTAGAAACTGGCATTGCAAATTATGTTGACATGTACATTTAGAAGTACTGTTATATCCTTTGAAAAAACTCTTTCAACTATTTAGCTTTGTAATACCAAGAAACATAGATGAAAATAATTATATTGAAGTATTTAGCCTGTTAAAGGAATAAACCTTGACAAAATAGCATTGATTCCAAGGTATCTTGGTGACAGAACACCTATTAATATATTAATGAATATTGATATATTCATTACTTTATGAAAAAAAGCAAAGATTATGAGAATTTTATCTCCATTATAAATAGATAGGAAACTGGGGCTTAACTTAGTGTTTGAAGCAAAGTAGTTGGTTAATAAATGGCAGAGCCAGAATTTGCTGATTTAGCCACTGTGTTACTCATCTATATTTTTCCAGCTTAACTACCACCAGGTACTATATATATGTGTGCACACACACATACCATATAGACAAAAGCAATATGATCTTTATAAGAAAAAATGTGTAATTGAGACTAAAGAATAGTTCAGTTCCAACCAGAACTTGCTACCCTAGGTCAAAGTTGGACATTTTAGATTTCTTTGAGAATATTTTGTACTCCCCTCATAGCAAAATTGAATGAAATGTTGCCAATATCCAGAGCAAGCTAGAAAAAAGAGGACGAAAACGCATGTCTGGTCTAAACACTTAGTCTAATAGTTACTAGCAATGAGCTGGGTCATTGTTCAGTCTGTTTACCTCCCCTTTCTCCTGGAAAGAACATTCTTCACTTGAGGGAACTCTCGTCCCTACCTCAAACCTGCTATGCACTGGGGGAGACTGTACCTCCCAGACCACAGCCGTTGGTGACTTTGGATAAAGTCACTCTGGAAAGAGTGACCTTGCCCTTCTGGGAGTAGAGAGATGCTAGGATTGAGACGCAACCTGTGGGAGGAGGAGTGGGTCTACATCGGAGAACAATAAAGCCAGCACCTACAGAAAAGAGACACAGAGGATCCTCAAAATGTTCCAGGAATGAGGAGCTGGCTCCATCCCTGTGGCCTTAGAACACCACTGGCTCCTCTAATTCTTTATGCTAGTAGAGCAAGGTCCAGGGAATGCCCTTTGGGCCAGCTTCACATAGATTTCTGTTGATCACCAAATGTCCTAATAAATCCAAGCAATGTTTTCAAAATAATATGTTACAGAAAGAATAATTTTTATCACTCAAAATTTTTTTATTGAATAAGTTTGTACAGAATGACATTTTATTCCATTAAATAGCTGCAGTGTACAAGCTTATAAAATATGTAACAATGAGATAATGATTAGGTTAAATGGTGACATTAAGGTAAGTATCAGGGGACAATACATTTTTAATAGGAAAAGACCATATGTACAACGTAACAGTGTAACTGAATTCGTTTCTTAGTGTCTTGTATCATCACAGAAATGCTTAGTCTTACCAATAAATGAAATAAAATTCTTTCCGGGGTTGAATCAGAGCACCACAGTGCTTTACTACATATATACATATATTATCTTAGAAGTCTGTGCACTCATGAAAATACATAGGAAAAACCCCACAGAAATCAGCGTTCTTCGTAGACTTTGCAGATAATTTTAATCTGATTCTTCGCTGCTGAAGTAAGAGCTGTCACAATATTCAGTCGTGTAAAGAAATTTACGAATAATTGGGTTCATCTTCGGTATCCAGTGTCGGGGAATCAGAAACGTTGAAAGATTAAATAAATCTACAAATACCTTGTACCTATCACTGGAAAAACATATACAGATGTTTTAGATTTATTGAAATGAAATATTTTAAAATTTTCATCAATTTTATTTCTCAAACAATATTTTGCCATGAATAACTAGTATTCAATATTGTATTTTGTATTACATATTGTATATGTCATATATATTATATTAAGTACTATTAGTATTAAGATTGCCCCATTTTTTATTTTGTATCCAAAGTTCATTCCCATAAAACCATATTATTGATCTGACCAAGCTGGTTCAGATTAAAACCTAGCCTTATTATTGTCTCATGTTGAACTTTTACACAGTATGCAAAATAATAAAGCACCCAGAGTTTTTAGTCATTCATTAGAAAATATTTCCCACCTGCAAAGTAGCTGCCAAGTAACTGACATAAATGAATTTATAAATCGAAATGCCATCTTAGATTTATAATAAACTAGAGGCCTGGTGCACGAAATTTGTGCATGGGGGTGTGTGTCCCTCAGCCCAGTCTGCACCCTCTCCAATCTGGGACCCCTCGAGGGCAGTTGGACATACCTCTCACAATCCAGGACTGCTGGCTCCCAACTGCTCGCCTGTCTGCCTTCCTGATTGCCCCTAACCGCTTCTTCCTGCCAGCCTGATCACCCCCTAACCACTGCCCTGCCATCCTGATTGATGCCTAACTGCTCCCCTGCCAGCCTGTTTGCCCCCAACTTCCCTCCTCTGCCAGCCTGGTTACCCCTAATTGCCCTCCCCTTCAGACTTGATCGCCCCCAACTGCCCTCCCTTGCAGGCCTGGTCCCTCCCAATTGCCCTCCCATCTTGTGGCTGGCCATCTTGTGGCAGCCATCTTTGACCACATGGGGGCAGCCATCTTGTGTGTTGGAATGATGGTCAATTTGCAGATTACTCTTTTATTAGATAGGATAGAGGCCTGGTATATGGGTAGGGGCCGGGTGGTTTGCCCTGACGTGTGTCCCTCATCAGGTTGGAGGTTCCCTTGGGGCATGGGATGGCCTGAGAGAGGGGCCTGTGGTGGTTTGCAGGCCGGCCATGCCCCCCAGTGACCCAAAGGGAGGCCCTGGTATCTGGGATTTATTTATCTTCTATAATTGAAACTTTGTAGCCTTGCGTGGAGGCCTGGACCGGCCAGGGTGTGCAGAAAGCTTGGCTTCCTCCATTACCGGGGAAACCCAAGCCTCCTGCTTGCTCTGTGGCCTCAGCCATCTTGTTTGGGTTAATTTGCATACTCGTTCCTGATTGGCTGGTGGGTGTGGCTTGTGGGTGTAGCAGAGTGGTGGTTAATTTGCATATTACTCTTTTATTAGATAGGATGTCTGAGTATTTTTGACACTAAACATTGCTTTTGTGTTTTGTTAGTCAACTATTTTTTATTTTATTCTTTATTTTAACTGTTGCAGTTTTATAGTGGAAGAGCATTTGCCTTTGAAGTCAAATTTGGGTTCAAATCCTGTTCTGTTATTTCCAACTCCTACAGCCATGGACGAGTTGTTTAAACCTCAGTGTCTTGGTTTCTAACTCTGTAAAATAAAAACTACAATCCCTGCTTCTGGCCAGGCCTTTGTGAAGATTTAATGAGATAATGACACACTAGAAATGCTGTTAATTAGTGTTAATTATTCCCACCATTGGTGTGTGTGTGCTCATTTTGTACAATCATTTTATCTTAAATATTTACAGAATTTATTCCCAGGGAAAGAGAAAAATATATAATGGTTGTGAAAATGTATACCAATGAATTTTCTAAGTCATTCAACCTAGAGTTTCTTCCCAGGGAAAGTGGAAGTATAAAAATGATGAAAAATTGAACCTGTGCATTTTATAACTTAACCAATCTGGTGGTACAATTAGGAATGAAAACAATGTACTATAAGGAATCTTAGAGACTAATGGGAACTATCTAACATATTCTTGATCTGATTATCTTTTCTCAAAAGGTTTGTAAGTTTCTCAGTTTCTGGATGCATCTATCTATGCATTCTTCTATCTATAAGGCTGTGAATATTAAATAAAATAAGAACACAAATATCCTAGAAATAGTATCCCTACCATGTTTTAAATGCTCAGTAAATGTTGACCTTTTTCTTGTACAAATTTTAAAAGGTCACTCCCTGGAGTAGATAGAAGTAGTTTTCATGCTATAATATATACTCTTACCAGGAAATAAGAAACTATATTTTTAGCTGTATCATTCATCTCACTAAGAGTACATTAGTGGACTTAATGATAACTATTTTAATCTAGTACAAACTTTAGCCAGAATGAGTTGACATTTTCTACCTGTATTGACTCCTCCATGCCCTCACAGGCATTAGTACCATGCCCCTTTTCATCACAAGATGAAAATAATAAACTTCCAGAACTAAGAATTTGTACAATGATCTCCAGAAGTTCTAATAGGAATGCCTTAATCTCACTACAAATGTGTTGTCAGCAGACAAGGGCAAGTATAAATTATTTTTTCTAGATAATGCCACATATACATGGAGAAACAAAAACTTGGTGATTTCCACCTAGATAAAAAGGTGCATTCCCCATCTTACCTTACTGTTGAACGCAGGTACTGGTAGCCTGAGGACCCACCAGTGCCAGCTTTGCTGCCCAGCATTCTGTGCACCAGGCACACGTGGTTATCTAGGCAAACACACAAATTAACTCCATGGATATTTTTCTAAAAATCAGGGGTTGATAATGATTATTGCTTCTGAGAAAAAGGCTCACCCCTTATCACTTAGCCATATGGAAGGTTCACCTATGAGAGTCACATGAGACCAGCAGGTTGCCTGGCACCCCACTTGGTTCAGCACCCCATTTGACTCCATCCATATTTATATTTAGCTTATAAACAACATAGGAAAGAGTGGGGCCATAGTTCAATTTTAATGAGCACTGGTTATTTTGCCTCTCTAGGTTTCTTATATTTTTAAATTGTATTGTCATAAAAATAAATAAATTACTATTATATATTTTAAAGTTTTCCTTGGACCTAAAGTTTATTTTTTCCTTCTGATTATCAAATAAAATATCTTCATGAGCTCCAAAGTTACTGGGGATTCTAGGTACTGTCCCACTTGTGCATTGGATGAATAGACCCTCGGGGAGCATAATCGTCAAGCTGATTAAAAAAAAAAAAAACTCACACAAAAGATGGAAGAAAAGAGAGCAAGAAGAAGGGCAGACAGGAGAAAAGGAGTAAAGGAGCCAGATCAGGGGAGAAGAGTTATAGGGATGGAGCTGGCGAGGGGGGAGGGGGGTGGCGGGGGGGGGGGTGACACTTACATCTCCATTTGGTCATGAGTGTGTCTATTTCCATAAGAGAAGTCAGCAACTGGAAAGGGACCTGGAATCGAGGTTCTTCCCTAAAGGGGAAATTAAACAAAGGAGTATATTCAAGCAAATCCAGTGTGTTAGGAAGCGCATGGCTTTTATCATATGTTGGCCCTGCAAACAGATATCAACTTCGCTCTTAGGAACTGTGGCATCATCTCTGGATTACCCAATCAGTCTCAGCTTCTTCATCTCAAAAATGAATGGGGATACTACCCCTCAACTTACAGCATTTGTTTAAGGAGTCTAGAATATCCCATGTAATTTACAGCCAGAGTCACACCTAACATGGAATCTCATTAAAAGGCAGTCAGATACCCTATCCCAGATTTCCCAGCTAATACAATAAAAAACTTTTTCCAGACAAATATATTAAAAACAAAATAAATACTGCATACACACACACACACACACACACACACACACACACACGCACACAAACACACACACATATATATAATATGTAATGTATATATTCTCTTTCTTCATCTAATCCTTCAACTAACTCACTATACTTTTTGCTTAATATACATAAACTTGAGTGGCATACATTTAGTAAGAATTTAGGAAAAGAGTCAAAAGATTTTGTTTATGTTGTTATTCTGAAGAAAGATTGGAGAGGATTACAATTTAAGTAAATACAAGTAAATTTTATATCTAGTAAACATAGGCATTTTTGCTAGTGTGCTATCTATTCTGACTCATTTAATTCATGAAACATGAAGATGAGGCCTTCATACATATAAAGCAGTATGTGGACATTTAAAGAACACTTCAAATGTATTAAACAGTGAAGTTAATTTTACTTGAAATTGTTGAATAAGCAGAACAAAGGTTTATAAGGTATTTCCACTTTACAAATTTTATTTATTTATAAAACAGGAATAATTCTACTACATTAATGATGGAACACTTTTAATGACTACATTTTTCAGGCAGATTGCACTGTGGTCTTTTTGGGCATTTAACATCCTATATAATAAAAGGCTAATATGCAAATTGACCAAACGGAGGGATGACTGGTCACTATGACACATACTGACCACCAGAAGGCAGATGCTCAATGCAAGAGCTGCCCCCTGGTGGCCAGTGTGCTCCCACAGGGGGAGTGCCGCCCAGCCAGAAGCTGAGCTCACGGTTGGTGAGCGCAGCAGCAGTGGCAGGAGCCTCTCCAGTCTCTGCGGCAGCGCTAAGGATGTCCAACTGCTGGCTTAGGCCCGCTCCCCATGGGCAGTGGGCCTAAGCTGGAAGTTGGACATCCCCCAAGGGCTCCCAGACTGCAAAAGGGCCCAGGCTGGGATGAGGAACTTCTTCCCCCCCCCCCCTCCCGGTCAAGTGCACAAAATTCATACCCCTGGCCTCTAGTAACATTATAAAATTATAAAAAGAATATTTTATTAATTTGAGTGTGTGTTTTTTTAACCAACTACAGAGATAAAGTTAAACTTTTACTATTTAAAAAGAAAGAAAACCTCATGAAACCCTCACAATTATTTTCTAGGCTTTCCATCAAAACGAAATAACTTAATAGAACTATGATTGAAATTTATAAGCTTTATATTTGATACATTATCTATAGCCAATCCTCAATTTTAACTTCTGTTTCTCTTCTAATTTGTTTTTACCTGTAAAAATTTATCATTAAGGCCCCCTGAAGCGCTCTGTATGAGAGTCGTCTTTCACCTGCAAAATACATAGCAAGTTTTAATTTAATAGGTCATTTAGGGTAGTCATATTAATTTGGCACCATTACCTTAAATAATTGTTATATGTTTTTAGAAAGCAATGTAAGTTTTAGTTTAACATTTTATCCCTGGTTTGAAATTTGAAAAATATTACATAAAACATTGTTTTAATATTGGATTTTTAAAGGAGACTGAAATATATATAGGATGTTCCAAAAAATTTTAACAGCTGTTAACATTTAATTTTCACTCCTTTTCAGGTTTAAGTTATTTGAACTAATGGGTGAAACCAGACTAAGCTTTGAACACAAAAAAATTATCCTAAAGTTCCACCAGATTTTTTTAAATGGAAATACATAAAAGATAAAGTTTACAGTACAAAGCCAGCAACGGTTGACAAATTGAGGGCACACAAATACCAAACAAAATAATTATTGATGTTTGGGATTCCATTGCTTCGAGTTATCAGCAGTACCTTGACCAGAATGGTCATCAATTTGAAAACAGGCATTGACAAAGAATTACTCATTTCTGTGGATTCTTTATAATTATTCAAAGTATGCATACATTTTTGGGACTATATATTAGGCTCTGAACTATTTGAGAAGCCATTTTCCATGTACCTTGGTATCCCTCATATTTGACATATTATGAAAGTTTCTACCAATGTTTTTGAGATAAAATGACCATTTAAAACTGTTAATATAATGTTATCCTATATAACACTAACCAATGTTTGTTTCTATGAGTAGAATATCAATTTTCATTTTATTTCCCCAAGTAGGATTTGATCT
Source organism: Corynorhinus townsendii (assembly GCA_026230045.1). NCBI lineage: Eukaryota > Metazoa > Chordata > Mammalia > Chiroptera > Vespertilionidae > Corynorhinus > Corynorhinus townsendii. The sequence continues at coordinate 103,948,238 of JAPDVU010000006.1, read as the reverse complement.
TTTGATGCCACAATAGTACAGTGCCAAGAAATAATCCTTAAGAATAAAATTACCTACCTTTACTAAGAAGATGCTCATGACGTTTCTCATCAAATAATAAGAGTAACGCCTCTTTTTGTTTGTGAAATTCAGCCATTTGTTCCTCCTTTTCCTCTGACTCGTTTTTAGCCTTTGGAGAAAATACTTCATTAATATTCCCACAACAGAGAATAGATTCTTATTTTACAAAACATTGCCTTTGAGAAGTAGTCTGACCAGGTGCAGAAAAGGTGTACTTGGAATATTTACCATTTCACCTAATATTACAACTTGAAAATTATGGTTTATGAGAAGGTATCTTCCTCATAGTCATTGGTTCTATCCTTCAAGTTTAATTTAAGTGATTTATCAATCTTAAACATCCTACCTAATAAAGAGGGAATATGCTAATTAACCATCACACCATCACAAGGATGGCAGCACCCACAGCCAATAAGGAGAGAATATGCTAATTGACTGTCACACTCTCAAAGATGGAGGTGCCCAGTCCCCTCGGGGTGGCAGGTGCTCAGCAAGGCTGGGCCCACCCCCAGATGGGCCTGGCTGCTCCACACGCCTGCCTCTAGAGTCCCCCAGTCCCCTCAGCCCCCCAGCAGCCCAGGGCCAGCCTGAGGTGCAAGCAAGCCTTGGATGGCAGCTGCCCAGCTGCCTAGGGCCACCCGAGGCTCAGGTAAGCAGGGCCAGCTGAGGCTTGTGCTGCTGGCAGTGCAGCAGCAGAGGTGTGATGGGGCATCACCTTCACCTGATCGCCAGGTTGCCTCCCACCCCTGAGGGCTCCCAGACTGTGAGAGGGGGCAGGCTGGGCTGAGGCATCCCTCCTCCAGTGCATGAATTTTCATGCACTGGGCCTCTAGTTATCTTAATAAATATCATGAGTCCTGGGCTCAGGTGGTATAATGATACAAGTGGTCAATATGACCAAATATTTGACAAAAATTATTTAGCACAGTAAGGTGCTAAATAATTCCACTCAGAAAAATTAAGAATTCCTAGTCAGGAAAACTATTAATGCTACTGAAATTCTGTATTCAGTATTATAACCTGTAAATGTAATTTATTAGATATATTTCATACTTTCCTTTTTATTCATTTCATATCAATTGATTTGTTTAAGAAAATTCTTATTTTTCTGCCTACAGCACATGCGCTACTTATAAGCCAATTAATTAAGCTGAAAAAAAATTAGTTAACCCAATTATCTTCAAGTTCTCAGAAGAACCAATCTGTTAAAAAGTTGTATGTTTACTATTGCCAAGTAAATATTCCTTTTATTAGCAAATGTCATGCACAGGGGATAAATAAAATAGTGAACAAAAATTGAGTCCCATGATCTTATTCAATATATTATGTAGTGGGGATAAGAGGTAGAACAAATAATCCCCTGAACATTAAATATTGAACACTCAGGAGTGTCCCATACCATAGTGGTATGCAGAAGCAGTATAGTGCCATGATAACATAGTAGTAAGGGAGTCAGAAAAGGCCTTCCTGAAGACCTTGAGCCAAGACTGAAGAATGAAAAGGAGTTACCTGGGGAAGAATATTCCAAACCCAGAGAAGAACATAAAAAGACTGGTGATAAACTCAGAGAACTAAATTCAGCCTAAAGGAAATTCTGTATGACTAGCCCACAGGAGATCATAAAATGCCTTGAAGATTATATGAAAGATTTTTATTGTTATGCTGAAAGCAATGGGAAAACATCAAAGTGTTTTATGCAGAAGTCAAATGTGACTAGATTTGCATTTTGAAAAGATTACTCAAACTGCAATATAGACAATAAATTGGAATGGAGCCATATTGTAAGCCTTGTCAAATAGTTGAGAAGAATATGACTTTAGTCCAGGTGGAAAACAATGACAGTCTGCACTTGATGGGTGGTGCTAGGTCAAAGAGAGATACTTGAGATCTACTTAGAAGGTTCAGTCAATAGCACTTGGTGATAGCTTGATGAAGAGGGAAGAGGGAGCTCCTTCCCAAGGACCAATAGTACCAGTCTGACTTGGCACACTAGTTTATAGGAGAAAAACTTGGAGAAAACCAAGTTGATACAGGAGTGGATGAAAGGGATTATTTTTCTTTTAATCAGTGTATGTTTGAAAGGACCAGGAAGAAATATAAATTAAGGTGTTAAGTATATGATCTGAAATTTAAGAGGATATCTACACTAGAGGTATTTGTTTAAGAATTACTGGTGTATAAGTAGCTATTGAAGGAGTGGGTATAAATGAGTTAATGTAGTGAAATAATATAGACAAAGAATACAAAGGCTATAAGCCAATGATTTGGGAAATCCCACCATTTACTTGTCTAATGAGCCAGTAATGAAGGCAGAGAAATTAGACATTTAGATGAAGATAAAATATTGTGTACCAAATCCAAGAGGGGTGGGGGGAATGTTCAAAAAAGTGTTAAATAGCCATTAGTATTGAACGTCACTGTTAGCTCAGGATACGTGAAGATAAAAAATGGCCATTGGATTTATGTACATGGAGGTTATTTGTGAATGATGGGACAAGAAGACAGACTTGATTGAGTTGAAGATTGGATGAAAAATAAAGGAATAATTATACTAACTACTGTTCTAAAAACACTTTACATGTATTAATCTAATTTAATGCTCATAATAATCCTATGAGTTAGATACTCTTATTTTCTATTGTATCAATGATGAAAGTGAAGCAAAGAGAAATTAAGTCAAAGACGTTCAATGTCACACAATTAAGAAGTGCAGGTGGAACTTGAATGCATGCAGTATGACTTCAAGACATTAAGTACTATTGATAAAGCCTCTCAAGGCATAGGATTAAAACAACTCCTTCAAGAAATTTAGTCAAGAAAAAAGGAAGAAAGGCCTGTAATTTGAAGGAAATGAGGAATCAAAAAATCAACAATATTTTCTTAAGTGAGAAACTTGACATTGTCTGAGAACCAATAGGAAGAACTGGCCCTTTATGAGCCTACTTCTATCTAGAATTAGTCATAATCTTGAAATGTTCAATAGAAATAAAAAAGTATATTAAACTCATCTATTTATCAAAGAAACTCTTGCTTACAATGAAATTCTTAACTTAATTTTATTGTACATAAATAAAATTAAGTCAATCATGTAATATAGTCTAAGTATATGCTTTGTGAAAGAAAAAGAACATAAAAATTGTAAGTTTAAGAGATAAGTGGAAAATTATTAAAATAAAATTTTCAATACTTCTTTCTGTAGTAAACTTATATTTACTTAACGCATCATAAATACCTGAATCATACTGAATTCTTCTTCCAGGCCTTTAACAATATTTTTTTCCAACTTTTCCCAGAAGTTAAATCCATGTCGCTCTAAACCAGGTGTTCTTTCCAACCATGCCTTAAGTAAACATTATTTTTAAGTTAATATATTGTAAAATTTTAAATATGTGAGATACATTATAACTAACATTTATGAACTTGAAACAGAATATTTTCATAGTTTTGAGAAACATATATAATAAGGTGCTTTTTGTGTGTAAATATTTTCTTTCCCTTCAATTTCTTCATTTAAAAATAGAAATCTATTCTACTTCATCTCTTACGTTTTAATGAACTCATATTACTGCTGATTAATCTTTATTTACTAAGAACTATGACTGGCTGGAGCAGTTCAGTGGTTGAGCATCAACCTATGAATCTGAAGGTCATGGTTCGATTCCCAGTCAGAGCACATGTCAGGATTTCAGGCTCCATTCCCAGTAGGGGGCTTGCAGGAAGCAGCCAATCAATGATTCTCTCTCATCATAGATGTTTCTATCTCTCTCTCTCTCTTTCCCTTCCATTCCTCTCTGAAATCAATTATATATATATATTACAAAAATCTCAATTTTATTCTATAAATCTACAAACATATGTAAATATTGTTTTAATGAAGTCTCTGGTTTATTCTCAAAGTACTTTATGTCTTAAGATCTGAAGTAATTAAAACATGTATAATATATGATCTCTTCTAAATGCAGGAGCATGGTATAATTAGCAACTTTGAAATACACTAACTACTCAATTATTTTAATATTCCACAAGACTTTTTAGTCAGAAATAAAACCTAATTCATGTATCCTTATGGGTTCTTATTTGGGTTTGAAATTAGCTTTCTGATTCTTTCTATCCCTATCTTTCTTTATAAGCTGGTATATAGATAGATGATAGATAGAGAGATAGCTATATCCATATTAACTGTAACCAGGGGATTAGTGTGAAGAATATAATTCACTAAAAGAAAAGTTTAATCTGCAAATGAAAAGCATCTATAAAGGAAATCAAGACAATACAATACTTAATAATTTATTTATGAAGAAACAAATTAGCAATTTCTCAAGACCGCTATAGACCCTTGGGGAAGTAAACCATAAAAGGAAAAATTCTAAAGAATATATACAGTTAGTAATATGGTTTAACTGACAAAAAATACACAACTTGTGGGACTTTTCAATTACAAATGATTTAAAAAAAATAAAGCTTATTAAACAATTAACCTCAGTTAGTTTAAAAATCCTCAAATTAAATTTGCTTAGTAGAGATGTTTAAAAAAATTGCTTTAATAAGATGAGGAGGTTATTGAATATTAACATATAATTGGTTATATAAATATTCTAAAATTCTCAAGAGAGTTCTTAATATTTAAACACTTTAATTAGTTGAATCTATAAATTTAAGCATTTTATAAATTGTTTTTATTTACAATTAATGTGACCAAACTTTGATATTAGTTGTACAATTCTTATGTAGCAGAAGCTACATTAAAAAGAGGTATATAGACTTTAGAAATAGTATTTGAGCATGTACCTCCACTAGTTGCAAAAGTGTTTTTTCCTGCTCCGACTTCAGTAGCAGTTCATTTTCTTCTCCTTTGAAGTTATCACGATAATGTCTCCTGTTGTAAGGGACTCTTAAACTCTGAAAAATACCCAACTTGTTTTCTAATAGTCGGAACTGTAAACTCTGGAAGCCTGATGCTGGAGATAAGTACTCTCTTTGAGAATAAATGAGGGAAGAGAAGAAAAAGAGAGCAATGTGTTGACATTGTAAATCACAGTTTTACTCTCCTAGATATCATCAAGAACACAAACACACAGCTGCCTAGAATTGGACCTATGGTTCGGGCATTACTGAAATAAGGAAAATGAGTTACCTAAACACCATTGTTGATATCTGTCAACCAATTTAAAGTTGAAATGTGTGTATAGCTTGTAAAGTGTCATATATATGTGGACATGCAGAAATACCTATACACATATATGTGTATGTGTGTATACTAAATGTCTTCTTAAAATAAAAACAGGTGGGCATTGAACAATATATTTTTTCAATAGTGCTAAAAGACTCTTCATAATTTATAAATATTATTCAATCCCTCCTAAAACTTATACTGTGTGTGTGTGTCTATGAGGCTTTTATTTTTTTTAAACCATTTAACTTTTTCACCTAGACCCCTATTAGCTCCCCTCTGATAGCTGTCAGTCTATTCTCTGTATCTATAAATCTATTTCTACTTTGTTTGTTAGTATATTTTGTTCATTAGCTTCCACATATGAGTGCAATCATATGGTATTTGTCTTTCACTGACTGGCTTAATTCACTTAGGTTAGGATAATGCTCTCCAAGTCCATCCATGATGTCGTAATGGGTAAGATTTCCTTTTATTTCTAGCTGAGTAGTATTCCATTGTCTAAATCTTACATTCCATCATTGATGTCACTACCTATTATTATTATGAGCACCAATGTCATACTGTAAGTATAATACAGGGATGTTGCCTAAGACAAAAAAAGGCAATAAAAATGTTATTACTCCTACCCTACACAGCTATACAACATCTTACATTTTTGTAAGTGTCTTTCATCTAATTGGTACTAAGACTTCGATTTTTTTAATCCACCACAAAGGAATTTTGCTACATTTCTTTGAATGTCAAACATGTTCGTCTATATATTATATTATCAAATGCACCTAATTTTCTAGGAAAATCTATTTTTAAATTTGTTATGATAAAAGCTTTTTTCTAAATATATATGTGTATATGTCATATATACATACATATATACATGTATACATATATTTATGTATTCATACATACACATATACCTGTATGTGTGTACATATACACACATATATATCCTATATAATAAATAGGTGATATGCAAATTGACCATCACTCCAACACACAAGATGGCTGCCCCCATGTGGTCAAAGATGGTCACCCCCATGTGTACACAAGATGGCCACCACAAGATGGCCGGCAGGGAAGGGCAGTTGTAGGCAATCAGGCCAGCATGGGAGGGCAGTTGGGAGTGACCAGGCCTGCAGGGGAGGGCAGTTGGGAGTGACTAGGTCTGCAGGGGAAGGCAGTTTGGGGGTGACCAGGCTGGCAGGGGAAGGCAGTTAGGGGCAATCGGGCCATCAGAAGAGGGCAGTTAGGTGCAACCAGGCTGGCAAGGGGAGTAAGTAGGGGGTGATCAGGCTGGCAGGCAGAAGCTGTTAGGGCCAATCAGGCAGGCAGGCAGGTGAGCAGTTGGGAGCCAGCAGTCCTGGATTGTGAGAGGGATGGGCAGTCGGACATCCCTCGAGGGGTCCCAGATTAGAGGGTGCAGGCTGGGCTGAGGGACACCCCTCTCCCTGCTAATAGGGGGCTAGGTGAAAAAGTATGTGTATATGTGTGTGTGTGTGTGTGTGTGTGTGTGTGTGTGTGTGTGTGTAGCTTTGGTTGCCTGGAAATGTAGAACTAAAATTGATCATTCAATCCATGACTTATTGTGATGCTTTTTCTGACATCCTTCTTTATCTCTCACCCCTGTTTCTCTTTTATTTTTAGCTTTTAGTTTTTACAAAATTTGTTATATGCATTATATTAGCCACGTTAGCCATTTTGATAAGTAGTCTAAAATTATTTTTGGATAAAAATGGCACAACAATGAGTTGAAATTAATTAATCATGATTGTATGTAAAAACAAGTGATGAAAAGTTTTTAATAACTTCTCAAATTCTTTATGATTAAGATGCCCAAGTGCTGATAGTGACAGGCTCCTCCTCTACCCCACCAAAGTGAGAAGGTGAAGCCCACTGAGCTATCACAGAGCCACAGGTGCATACCTGAAGTCGTTGAAATCCAAGGCTGTCATGGTTTCCAGGACAGAAAACTGCTCTACCAGTAGTTTAAGGATCACCACCACTCGATGCATTCGTGTAACAATCTTAAGCATATTCCTTTCATCCCTGACCTGATGGTTAAGGAATGAGACACTAATAAATCAATTCTGATTTTTAGAAGTTACAAAATAGACTACAAACAATAGTACATTCCTATGAACTTTATCTTTATTTCAGAAAGAAACATTGGAAGTATAATTCTGTGGATATTGAACTAACGGTAACGGAATTGTTTGCAAGGAATGTCTGCAAAATCAGAATCATATATCTTTCTTTAAAAATAGAAAATCACAGCCCAGCCAGCGTGACTCAGTGGTTGAGCATCCACCTATGAACCAGGAGATCTCAGTTGGATTCCCAGGTCAGGGCACATGCCTAGGTTGCAGGTTGGATCCCCAGTGTGTGGTGTGCAAGAGGCAGCCAATCAATGATTCTCTTTCATCATTGATGTTTCTTTCTCTCCCTCTCCCTTCCTCTCTGAAATCAATTTAAAAAAATAGAAAATTACATGGAGGCAAGTTAGAAGTAAATTCTGGAAATCAACACCCACTCATTTTAAAGCAAGTTTCTCTCTACCTTTGCTTCAAGGAATAAAGGTCACAGCATGGAAACTTCTGGGTGAGGATGAAGCAACACCAGACTAAATCTGCTCTTTACTGAGGAACAAAGTGGCCAATGACATAAAAGGAAATTGCAAGCACATATAGAAGAGGATTGCCTGTGTATGACTGTTCTCTTTTCCCCAACCCCTCCTGAGTACCTAAGGCTGTGCCCTGTGTCTGGGAGGCTTGTGGGAGCAGGAAGCAGGGCAGGAGGCAGGGAACGCAGTTCAGACTCTGCATTCACCGGAGGTTCCACTGTTAGCACTCCAATCCCCCTTGTCCTTTTCTGCCTTATTCTCTCCACCTCCTTGACTCTTTTCTTTGTTTCTTTCTCCTGCTCCTTTTTTTTTTAAACCTCTTCCTGTTTACTTTCTTCATTATTGTTCCTATCTTCCCACAGCAATTATTCATTAGAAATACAACTCAGGTACTTATTCATTGCCAGCTATTCTGGCAATCTACCATCAGCTAAAACAATTATTCTTAATAGCAAAAAAAAAAAAATTACTAATAAGTGAATTCTAAATAAGGGGCTTGAAACTGAAATTCAAAAGGAACTTGAATGAAATGTGAAGCTCTAGGGTAGCAATGGCATTGGGAAAATATGACTAAGCTCTTGTTCACTAGAGGGGAAAAATTTTTTTCATTAAGTAATAACCACCATTTGTGTTCAATTTTTTCTCATTAGTAATATTTTTTACATCCTCCAAAAATAGCCTGGAACCAATATTGTGATATAACAACTCACATGGCCATTCTGAAAGATCTCACAAACAGAATCTAATTCCCAGAGGATTTGCTTAAACCAGAGTTCATAAGCTGCAATGAAAAAAAAACACGTTGTCAGTTGGAAAGTTTTGGGAGCCTCTTTGACCATCTATATATATATAAAAGCCTAAGCGACCAAATGACCAAACGCAGTCGATCAGTTGCTATGACATGCACTGACCACCAGGGAGCAGATGCTCAATGCAGGAGCTGCCCCCTGGTGGTCAGTGCACTCCCACAGCCAACCTCCCGTGGCCGGCCAACCTCCTGTGGTCCCTTCCGCTGGCCAACCTCCCATAGCCCTGTTAGCTGGCCAGTCAAGGGATCCCACCTGTGCATGAATTCATGCACCGGGCCTCTAGTAATTACATAAAAGACATGGTTAACACATTGAAAGAAATAAAAATGTAATTTAAAAATCAAGAAATACCAATAAAGCCCTAATTTATGCTATAACCAAATATTAGTGATAAATGTATAATAGCTGCCATTTATTGACTGTTTTAATATGCTATGCGTATTATCTATATGTTTTGTAGTTGTTATTATTATACTGATATCTCTCAACAAATATGCTATTTAAGTCTTTTTAGGATATAGCACATAATCTAATTTTACAGTCCCCTTGGAAGATGGAGGTATGCAGAGAAGCAGAACTGACACTCAACTTCATCTATAAACTGAAACATCAATATTTACCAATCTGATGAATATGACAAAACCTTGGTTTCCAGGGGCTTAGAAAATTTGGGGGATGACAAGCTTATGAGTAGTCTAAATCTAAACCTTTGTCTTATTCATCTATTTCCCTTAGTATCTAGCACAGTGTTGGCACAGGATAAATGCAAGTGATTATTTTATGAATAAATGAATTAAATAGCCAGTGGAGTTATTAGCTGAGCATAGAAAACCAATAATCTTCGAGATCTCTAGTGCATTCTACTTGGTGCTATTGTATGGTTGCAGGCTATGTTTCTGCACTAATTAGGGGGATCAAATTATATTTTAAATTATATTTCAGGATACTTTTGGAATTTAATTTTTATAGTTGGACAAAGAGCAAAGAAGATATTTCCTTGGTCAGTTTACGTAGTGATTTTTTAGGTTTAGCTTTTTGTGGCTTGCCCCATGACTCACTGATTATGTTTTGTAACTGAAGAAGGAAGGGAATGTCTCCCTATCAAATAATGATAGCTACCATTTTCTGTATGCTTATTATGTGCTATATCTTGAGCTAAGTGCTTAATGTGCATTACCTCATTTCATCTTCACAAGAACTCTATGAATGATAAAATACAACAATTTTCTCCATTTTACACATGGGGAAATGGAAAGAGTTACTGGTTAAGGAACCTGACCAAGCTTTCCCAATTTATAATGGTAGAGATGGGATTCTAAACAATTTTCTGATTCCAAATTTTTGCTACCCTGCTATGATTTCCCCCCCTATTAATCTTGTCTTTGTATATGCCACCAATACAAATTAAGTAAATTATTTTTGTTTTTTAATTTTTACTCAAAGGAGTGAATCCTTTCAGCCAGTCAATGAATCAAAGGACCATTTGAGGGAAAAAACACAAAGAATTAGAAAGCCAAGAAATCATATCTAGAAATGGACCAATGACTAGCTTGGGTCATTGGGTCCTGGACAATCAGAGGATAGTATTAGGACACCAACAATTTTAGAGTAAATCTTAATATATTGGGGTCACAGACCTCTTTAAGACACATTCACAAAGTTTTGCACACAATTTCAGAGTTTGGAGTCTTTCTAAACTCTCAAAGTCATGGACTCCTACGTGAAAAACTACTGCTCATGTTGTACCACCACTGCCACTAACCTGGACCAGCCTCCAGTTATTCCTTCTCAAAGTGACCTTCTGGGGCACCTTATAAACTTTGACCTCTATCCCCCAGTCAATGTGCCACAGATATTCTCCATGAAAGTGGGAGCAGTGGGTCTCTTTGGAGGAGGAGTAAATAGTGGGACAAGCCTTTATTCCATCATCAGTGCCTGCAACCTTTGCTCCTTCACCTACTCCTGCTATGGTCAGCAGTGGTCTCAATGATCTACAATAAACCCTCAATTTTGCAGACTTCAATTTAACAGACTGGACTTCAGATTTAACAGACAAAATTTCTAGTCTGTATGTCATATGTGAAAATTAATACTCTGTTAATTTTTAAATGCTTTTAACCAAGATTTGCTTATAATTAAATTAACAGGTTGTTGGTTTTTGTTGTTGTTGTTGTTGTTAGTAATCCACTGTTATTTTTAACAAATTTCAGTGAATAGGCCATATGTTGGAAAAAAAACCTGTAGTAATTGTGCCGACATAAATAAACATTGCATATCTACAACTATAGTCTACATATTGAAGCCCAAGAGTCATGGCTTATAAACAATGTTCACTGAATGATTAACACGTGATCACACCCCATCAGGCATGATAATTGGTTATGTTATCACCTAGTGCAGTGGTCGGCAAACTGCGGCTCGCGAGCCACATGCAGCTCGCAAGCCGCGGTTTGCCGCTCTGTTGACTAATGAGTTTGCAGACCACTGGACTAGACTAAACGTTACCATGTAGTTGGAAACTGTGAGGATTAGGCAATTGTGGCATATTATGTGCAAAGAGGTAAAGGGTAGTATATGACAGTGGTCGGCAAACTCATTAGTCAACAGAGCGGCAAACTGCGGCTCAAGAGCTGTATGTGGCTCACCAGCCACGGTTTGCCAACCACTGACCTAGTGTGATTTTCTGCAGCAGTTTTAACACCTGCAGCAGATGTTCCCAACAAGTGCTAAGCCACTCCCCAGTCCTGTGCAGCTGTTTCCTTGCAGTGACTGGTGAATGCACGCATTTACTAGATCTATTCAGTATACGTTTCAAATTACAGTAACACATAGAAAAACTTTCTTGGAAATTAAACTTTTCATATATAATTAATTTTAATTCCACAAACATGTCTACATAAGTAAAAACAGGTAAGCTAACTAATTTGTCAAATTTTAAACATTTAGAAAACCTACTTCATTATAAAACAGACTTTCAGCTTTAACGGACTGCCCCTTGCTGGAATTAGTCCCTTATATTGAGGTTTTACTGTATTTGAATTCTCTACAGGGATTGGCATGGCACCTGGTGGCTCCTAAGGCTGCTTGGCTGCCTGCAGTAGAGGCTAAAGGCTTGGAGATTTCTGAAACGTGTGCTCATCACCAAGGACACATGTATTGGGAAACGAGCTTCACCAACAGAGCTCTACAGCACCTGAGACTGCAATCTAGTTGAACAGGAACAGCGTTGGTGTTGTCCCCAGTTCTCCTCTGGCCATCCAGACACCACTGATGCCAGACCAGAGCATTGATGTCTCCCTGGCCCTCAGTCATCGGCCCAGCCATGAAGACGGAGCCTCTGAGTGACCTGCAGGTGGCTGTGCAAAACGATATTGATGTGCCCTACTTCAGCTGCCTCATCCCACTCAACGTGCTTTCTGTAGAAGATGGCAAAAGGAGCGCCAGGCCTTTCTTGCAACATGAGAGGATATTCCCAAAGAAAATGAACTTCAGTTTCAGATTAAGGAATGCCAGTTAAATGCTGACACTGTTGCCAGCAAGTTGTAAAACAACTATTGTCAAGAGAATTGTGGAAGGGCGGACAGGACATGCTGTAGCAATCTCTGATGCTCACTAACGGCCATGTGGATCTTGGCTAAGTTAAGTATCAGCCAGGATATGCCAAACAGATGCAGTCATTGAAGTGAAGAGCTGCTAAAGTCTCTCAATACATCTATCAGGTCTACAACATCATTTTGAAAAATGAATAGACTGGTCCAGTGCCATCAGGCCATCAGCTCAAATCAAGGACTCTTAGATGGAAGGAAGTGTAAAATATGAACCCAAATATACTGAGGCTACCCACCAAGGTAGTGGCTAGTCTAACCTGTGCTAACATTAGGGCACAACCTGTTGGATAGTTTTATCTTCCTGTGAAGGTTTGTAGCCACAGCTTCAATCACTTCCCACCTCTTGCCACCTGCTGCTGTTATCTGTCCTTACTGTGAGCATCTCTGTACTGGGTCAATGCAGTTTGAGATTTTGTCATTTGGGGCTCATTTCAAAAGCAGAAAAAGACAAAAAATATTTAATCAAGGAACAGTATCACTGAAACATTTAAAAAAAATGAAAGAAAACACTGCCCAGAGGTTTTAAGTCTGAAAAGGATAAACACACATTTTCAACAATATTTGCATTTTTATTAAGTACCAGATTTATATGGGAGTATATAAAGTCACAATAAATTTGAGTGCTCTATTTCTTGAAAGTAATTTTTTTAACTTCCAAGTTGAAAAAATAGTAACATCTTACTTAAAAATTCTTTGTCAATTCCAAGATAAAAGTCTCTTTGGACATAGGACAAAGCTCAGAGTACAACCTGATCCAACTAGCAGGGAAGTAACATAAAGAAGACTTACAAATCCCAGGAGGTCCTATGAGAACTGATCTGACAGTAAAATATTGTTGAGCATTTCTAACAAACGTGATTCCTTGATCTTTCACCATTTGACAGTTAAAAGAACTGTAGCTCTCCTCATTATTGATGGGAAATGCCGGTGGAATAGTTATTGTCCAGACTTTTGTGCAACTTACCTTGATGAGTTATGATGAAAAGGTGTTCATCATGGATTTTACTTCCCTTTAGTTCACTTTGAAGCTCCTGTGCATTCAGAATTTTTTCCAGCTTTAAACAAAAAAAGTAAATAAATAAACACCTGATTTTATACAAACTTCCAGCTATAAGATAAATGAGTTATGGGGATCTAATGTATAACACAGTGATTATATTAATAACACTGTATTATATATATGAAAGGTACTAAAAGAGTGGATCTTAAATGGTCTCACCACACATCAAAAAATGGCAATGATATGACATAATAGGCATGTTAGCTAAATGTTATACCGGTAATCATATAGAAATATATAAAGATATCAAATCAACAGGTTGTGCACCTTCATCTTGCACAATGTTACATAACAATTATATCTCAATAAAACTAAAAAAAGTGACTGATTTTGAAATTGCAAAACTTGTTTTTTTTATCAATTTTAATACAAAGTAGAATACAATACTGAAAAATAATTCCCAAATTCTCAAATTCTCAGGATTCATTCTATTTACTTTTAAAAAATTAATGAGTCTTATTATAAATAAACAGCAAGTTGAATGTATGGTTTTTACTTTTTCCGAAGATTATATTTGGTAGGATTCCATGATAACAAATGCTATCACACTCATTGAGAAGTTATTGTTCTTGTATCTCTTAAAATGAGTATGATAAAAGCTTGTCAAGTTGCTTAGCTGACTGTGTGTCTTCCACTATTCTACTCGCCTAAAGAGCCTATTTGAAGAAGATTTTACCATTCTTGATCAGCTTATCCTTAAAAACCCATAGATGAAGGCATCCAGAGCTCTAACCATTTCACTTCTTAAACGATATAGAAGGCAAACAGGCTGAAACATACCCTAGAATAAGCTCCAATATCTCCATTGTATCATCCTTCTTTTATTTATTAATGATTTCGAGAAATCATGGGCCTTTAACATTTCTATTTTTTAAAAAGGGATTTAAAAGAGAATTTTTCTGGAATCAGTTGTAATTACCTAGTCTAGGATTTAGTGAAGTTGTCGTATCTATACAAGTTGTACAATGCCTGCCAATTACCTACACTTATCTGATCATTCACACTCTTGCGTGCCCAGATTCTGGGTTTTCTGCTGAATTTTCATATGAGTCTCTTGAATTATTCTAACAAAGTTGAAAAAGCATAAATTTACATGGAAATGGATATCATTAGGTCCAGAAAACTATTTGATGAGTGAGAGAAAAAAACTAGACAAAATATATGCCCAACAATGGAAGCTAAACACTATGATACTCAGCCACTTACATGCAGATAATTCCCATAGATAAGTCCTCCTTTGCTGGCTTTATTTACACCAATTTGTGATTTGTCTTCTTCATTGCCTTCTAAAGATAGTTTTCTTAAATCATATCTGCAGATTAAATATGTGATGTAAGAAAATAGATCTTGAGTAAGCACAGTAACTAATAATATGAGTCATTAAAATTCTCTTACTGTTATTTTTTTCAAGAGTATTAACAAGGGAATAAGGACAGTTTTCAATGCTCTTGAAATTCAGAAACTAAAGTGTTCATACTTAGCATTTTTAAGAAACTAACCATCTTTAGAATAGAGATAAATACTTACTCAAAGTCATTTCTTAAGAATGGGCAGCCACTCATGGTGAAAACACACTGCCTGAAAAGGTTTGGCTCCAATGGAAGGTATCATTGACCTTCCCAGATGTTCTGCTGCTGCCTTTTATTTATTCTGATCATCCTGATCCTGCCAATCAGCTTTCTCTATTTACTCTTACTAGGCTCTCATTTCCATTGGTTCAGAAGTTGAACCTCTGTAAACTTCAGAATGCACTTATGTTGGGGACAGTTGTTGGCTAGAATAATAACTATTCAGCCAAATTGAATCATTTCACTTGACCAGTTCTGTTTTTGTGTCCCAAATAACAAACACTAAATAAATCAATAGAGGCCAAGTTTTTTTAAAAAAAGATATTTTTAACTATTCTACTCCCAGGACACATTTGGCATAGTGTTAAGGCATGTAAGATGATGAGCTTGTAAATAAAACAAATATTTACTCTCTCAGTCATAGGTATGGATATTCTTATAAGTCCTAAGGCAAAACCTAAACTGGGATGTCTCTGAGGAAAGAAAATCATTATAGAACAGAGCTCAAATCCCAATTCCATCACATCTTCACAGTTCCTCTGGCCTGAATCTCATAATTAGCAGTAGTTGTGGGATGTTCTATTGTATTGGAACTTAAATAGACATGACGGATTTATTCTTCAACTATGGCATCCCAATTACAGGCCATTTGGAGTCATCCAAATTGGGATGCTTTGTCTCTAGATAAAAACAATAACATGTCCACAATTTAAAACAGTGTCAGTGACTAAATATTATTCATGGAAAATATTACATATTGGTTAAGTTCTTTTGAGCACTATTCAGCCAGCACAGAAAGCTCCATCACCCTGCCCTTAGTACACCACTGCTAAGTAGCTAAAGACAGCATTTCTCATTATTTGACCCTCTAAAATGGTCAATTTATATGTAATTTACCAAAGTAATTAAAGGCCAAAAACTTTATCTAGTCTTGGCTGAACCAATAACTTACTGTGTGACATTAAACAAAAGACAATGTGACTTCTATACATACCAACTTCATCAGCAAAAAAATGAAGATACTTAAAATTTATTGTAATTTCAAAGAGCCTAGTCCATCCTAAAATTCCTGATTTTGTGACTCTAAAATAAACTATAATGTTTAATGAAGATTTATAGAACGGTATAAGCATGAAGGCCATGTTATCAGAGAACTGGGAACTCATCAAAATCACGTAGTGAACCCGTCATGTTCCATGTGGGTTTTTATAGGGCACTGGCAATTGCTTACTGTGGTAAACTCACTTTCGAGATGCTAGATAGCTCCAGTGGCGAAGGCGTGAGGGAAATGTCGAACTACCTGTGACTTGAACTCTTTGAGAATGTTTGACCCTCTGTAAACTTTCATTTGGCAAACTACTCAAAAAACCGGAATGCCACCCAAAGACAAAAGTCATGTCCTCCAGGAGGAAGTTAATGAACACATAGAGTGTAATCACTGCCTGATGTTACCTTTTAACTTTGCTTGTAACATTCTTCTCTCAAGCGGTCTACACAACTACCTGTCATTTGTTTTTGCCATTAACCCCTGTTCTGAAACCCCTTTAAAAAGGAACTCTGTCCTAGGAGGGGTATACACTGAGTGGCCAAATTATTATGATCTCTGAAAGCATAATAATCTGGCCACTCAGTGTGTGTGTGTGTATATATATATATATATATATACACACACACACACTGAGTGGCCAGATTATTATGCTTTCAGAGATCATATATATATATATATATATATATATATGTATATATATATATATATTAGAGGCCCGGTGCATGAATTCGTGCACGGGTGGGGTCCGGCCAGCCTGGCCAAGGGGAGGGGACATGGGCAGTTGGCCAGCCTGCCTGTTGGTCGAATCCTGGCTAAGGGGACAATTTGCATATTAGCCTTTTATTATATAGGATATACACTGAGTGGCCAGATTATTATGCGTTCAGAGATCATAACAATCTGGCCACTCAGTGTAGTCTTCCTGGCCTGCCAGCACTGGGAGCTCCTGCTTTGCCCAGGTATGTAAGTTTCTCCTATTAAAGCTCTTATAAATTTAAATTAGTCTGTGTGTTGGTTCTTCACAATCGATCCTGAATTTTGATTTTTGGGACTTTCCCCAACAACTGGTGCTGTGAGCAAGCAGGATTCTGAAGAACCCACGTAAGCCAGAGGCAAAATAGGGGGAAAACGGACTGAGCCAGGGGAAATCCCAGGATGTCCAAACACTATGCATTGGGCCAGTTGGCACAACATTGGAGGCTTGGGGACAGGTGTGTGAGTATAGGATGCTCCAAAGATGCCTGCTGCAGTAGCAGAGTAATGGAAGAGGCTTAAGGTAGATAAAGAAGACAAAGTTGTAAAAGCAACAGTGGCTGCTGAGGCCTGGCCTCTCCTGTGTACTTGGAGGTTCTCTTTGGAAGAGGCGCTAGTGCTGGCCTCTAGGAATTGCCATTTGGAAGATGACCTCTATTTGGAAAGGGAAACTCACCTGGCAGCTACTACTGAAGGGCTCTCACAGCATTTGCCTGGGGCACATGGAGAGATCATTGATACAGTTAGGGAGCTAGACAGATTGGACATAATTTGCCCCACCCATAGTCCTTTTCACAGCCCCATCTGGCCAGTCTGTAAGTCAAATGGATCATGGAAAATGACATTGGACTGCTGGGAGCTTAATAAAATAGTTTCTCCAATCCATGCTGCAGGTCTAATATCACCCAGTTATTAAATGAAGTAACCAAATCCTTAAGAACCTATCATTTTTGTCTTAGATCTGGCTAATGCCTTACTCAGTATTTCTATGGACATGCCAAGGCAAGATCAGTTCACCTTCAGATGGAACAAAGAACACTGGATGTTTTAGGTTCTGCCCCCAGGCTCTCTGCATAGCCCCACCATTTGCCATGGTTTAACAGTAAAAGATCTATCTGTATGGAATGGTGGGAAAGAAGTGGCATTGCATCATGATATTGATTACATTACACTAACTGGTAATGATCTTACCATTTACATAGGGTGGCAGAGTGTCTACTGGAGCACCCAGAAAGACAGAGATGCACCAGAAATTGCAACAGGGTACAAGGATCTGGGTCCTTTGTCATTGGGGAGTTGTCTGGCCTAGTAAGACAAAAGTTATTCCCACTGCTGTGCTGGATAAGATATTCAAAATTATTCTATGCCAGAGACAGTAAAACAATTGCAAACATTTTCAGAATTACTTGGATATTGAAGGTCTTTTATTCCCCATCTAGCTCAGCTCTTACATCCCTTGTACAGATTAGCAAAGAAATGAGCAATGTGGGATTGGTGACAAGAGCACACTGATGCCTTTACCAGTGCAAAGGTGGCAGTAAACAAACACAAAAATTAGGCGTGGGGGTATGAATTCAACCGACCCTTGTAAATGAAATGTTCCTGTTTATCCAAAGGGCTTTGGGAGGGGCTTATGGCAAAAGCAAGATGGGGGGAAGGTGCCCCTATGTTTCTGTTCCCAATTATGAAGAAAGGTAGAGTCCTAAGGAAAGACAAGGCTTGGCAGTGTACCTTAGTCTACAGCATGTGAAGAGTATCACAAAAGCCCTGCAGTGATGCTAAAGACACAGTACTCCATTGCTAGATAAATCTGGGAATTTTCCATACCCCAACTGGGAGTGGCCCAGCTCACTACCCTACATAAGTAGTATGCATATTTGGAGCAACAATGTACTATATCAACTAGCTTATACTACTGAGCTGCATGGCCTCATGGGCCCAGACACGTATATTAGCGAAGTGCCTGAAAACACTGACCTGGGTGTATGGACGCATATTAAGGAAGGTCAAGTTCCACTCCCCATGACTGCATGGTACACCAATGGGTCTGCTAAGGGCAATCCATGCTGTTGGACCACAGTAACAATACAGCCAAATACAAACACTATATCCTGGATAGAGAAAGCCAACAAAGCAGTCAATGGGCTGATCTGCGAGCAGCTTGGATGATAGTGATACATAAACCAAGCCCTGTCACTTTGGTAACTGACAATCAGTCTGTCTACAAAGGCCTCACTTTGTGGATGGGGCAATGGAAAAAGAACTGCTAAGAAGTTCAATAGTGCCCACTTTAGAAAGCTAAAATGTGGAATGAGATCTGGGAAAGGACAAAAGGCATCAAGGTCATTGTGTACCATGTACTGGCCCCCAGTGTTGAGTCAACCACAGGGAAATCAGAAGATGGATCAGTTGGCCCAGGTCCAAAGGATAGAGAAAAACAGTGACCTTCAAGAGCTGCCCCATTGGTTACATAAAAAGACTGGTGCAACCTGGCTGGCATAGCTCAGTGGTTGAGCATTGACCTATGAATGGGGAAGTCATGGTTCGATTCCTGGTTGGGGCACATGCCAGAGTTGCAAGCTAGATTCCCAGTAAGGGGCTTGCAGAAGGTAGCCAACCAATGATTCTCTCTCATCATTGATGTTTCTTTCTCTCTCTCCCTTCCTCTCTGAAATCAATAAAAGTATATATTTTTCAAAAAGACTGGGCACAAAGAGGTACATACCCTTTGGGAAATTACCAAATAGTTTTTCATGAACCTCACCCATATTAAGAGGACAAGCTAGGAATGTACTCCTTGTTCTCTGGAACACACACACACACACACACACACACACACACACGTTACCATGACATTTAGAACAAATAGCAAGAGCCAAAGCACTGGCCATGAGATGGCAGGTGGATTACATCAAGCCCTCCCAGCTGTCTCAGAACTGCAAATACACTTTGACAAGCGTCAACACTGCCACTGGCCTGTTGCAAGCATAACCTAGCAAGAAAGCAACCCAGAAGGCTACCATACAGGGACTTAGACAATTGTGTACTAAGCACGAATGACCCAGGAACATCAACAGTGACCAAGGGACTCATTTCACTGGTCACTAGGTGCAGGAATGGGACAAATGACGACAATGTAATATGACACTGCCTGCTGCGCGATCATCCTAAAGCGACTAGAGTGATTAAAAAGCTAAACAAACCACTGAAACAGAGACTGCAATGAAAAACCCACTCTTTAAAGGGGTGGACACATGGGTTGACAGAAGTTCAGATGGAACTCAGCAGCTACTCCAGACAAGCATGTTCTGTGCATATCCTTTCTTAACCAGCGGACCACTGACAACAATGAGGATTCAGCGGGAGCGCTGGATTGCTGAATGGACTCCACACCTGGGACCACATACTTCCATATTATTGACAGCTCAACCTAACCTAGGACCAAGGACCAGTCACCTACAAATACGTTGGGTATGGCAGACTCTCCCCAGATGGTTTGCACTCCTTGTAGCCTATGGGGAGGGTCAAAATCTTCTCTTGCAGATAACTCCTTGGTTGCTTCCAACAGCCTCCCCCCCAGCAGCTGGTGGTACAGAACTTATCAGACAAAATACTAAGAGCACACCTTTCCTGGCAATTTGGAGTATTATCATTCCTCTCCTTAGGTTAGTGCCCCCAGTTGCCTCATCCCCAGCCGGGAACTCAATGTGGTATTGCAAACCAGGACAGAAACCACTCTCAACTTTGGTTCTGAGTACAGATGACAAAGCAGCCTGTATTTTGATTTAAGCTTATGATTTACCTTTGCTTGCGCCTATAACTTTGTCTTTTCAGCCATAGCATGCAAGATAAACTATTGGCCACCTGGATTCACATATTGGCAGCACTCCAAAATAAGAGCAATTGCTGGGTCTGGCAGGGGGAGAGGGTGGGTGGAAGAACCCTCTTTTGCCACGGATGTGTTACAGAAAACCGGAAAGAACCAAGCAATACTTAGAGAGATGGAGCTAAATTTATTACGCGTGGGTCCAGAGGAAAAATGTCTCTCTAATTCTGGGCCCCAACATGGAGGAACTTTCCCAATTTATATGTTTTTATCTTCTTTGTCTCCCAAATATGGGGTGTTTCCAGCCCCCTTTGCAAGTTCTTAAAGAGCCTCTATGTGCTGGGGCCTTGAGACCTCAACCAAAGGCCTGGCCTGGTGCTAGCACTGATAATTTCGTCTGGGGAAGGTACAATGGCCTCTCTGAAGTGGGAGTAATCTTATTTTCCTTATTATTTAAACAAGCAAGCATTTAAAGAAGCCAAATAGCAGTGTTAAAATTTCAAACAGCAGTTTTTACGTAAGATGGATGCTTAAGATGGACTCCCACGGAAGATACATATTTACTGCTGCCCAAGGAGGAACTTGCATCCTTATACATAGTGACTATTGTACATATATTCCTGATTATATATATCCCTCATCATAATATATCCCTCACTCTGACCCATATGACTAATCAAAAGTCAACTACCCAGCAGTTAGAAAGTAACCCTCTGTCCATTTGGTTTCAGTCTTTATCACTACCTTGAAAAGAAGTTCTATTGAGCATGATTGTTTTCTGTTTGTTCATTATGCTAGGCATCTCAAGAGTATACTGTTGCTGTACCCTCAGACTCCAAACCATTATGGTACAAAAGGTCCAAAAAATTGCAAAAAAAAACTATTGCACAAAATAGGACTAATAGTACATCTGGGTGGAGTGTAGAGAAACTAACTTTAGAGATGAAATATGGCTCCAGAAACAAAGGTATTAGGGAGAAAGGAACTCTCTGTGATTGTTGAACATTTTGTGACTTTTTAGCTCCCTGTAACCTCACTCTTGGATGACTACCGAGAAAACCACAATGCCACCGAAAAACAAATGTCCTATTCCCAGGAAGGAAGTTAATGAATATATAAAATGTAGTAATTGCCTAATGTTACCTTCTAACTTTTCTTTTAACTTAGTGATACATTGTTCTCTCAAGAGGTCTATGCCACTAGCCACCATTTGGTTTTGCCATTAACTCCTGCTCTTAACCCCCTTTAAAAAGGAACTCTGTCCTGGGAGGGCTGTGGGTTCTTCCTGGCCCACCACCATTGGAGGCAGCATCTTTGCCTGTGTATATGTTTCTCCTATTAAAGTTCTTAAAAATTTAAAGAAGGTTATGTGTCAGTTCTTCAAAATCAATTTAGACACTGGATAGGGGTTTGTCTGCAGGAGAGGAAAAAACATTTTTACTAATGCCCTGGTCTGAGATGTTTGGAAAGCAGAGAATGTTTAATTGTCCTTTTTTTCCTCCACTTGGTTGTCCAACTAAGCATATTTTTACAACAAATGTAGCTAAATAATTTATTCTACTCTCTTAAACCTTTTTGGCTAAGAAGTGCTCTTCACTTATTGGGCAACTTTCAGCAATCTGTTCTAATAGTGAAGCAGGAATTTTGGGGGAATATAGGCAGGCTTAGGGATGTTTTAGAATTGGGGTCCATGGAAAAGCATGGGGCTGCAGACTGGGAGAAGGTATGTTTCCGTAACACAAGGAAGCCAGGTGCAGTTACATTTCCATAAGACTAGGAGGCAGCAACAGGTATATTTACATAAGACAAGGGAACTGGAAGTAGCCAAGAAAGATCTGCTACTAAAGAGAAGGAAGCCCTTCATTCAGAGGAGAAGAAGAAAGCCCAAAGGGAATAGGAAAACAGTAAGGGAGGAGGGGGCAGAACCATGTGCCATGTGAGGTTCGACCTTGGAGCCCAGGACTTACTATAGTAACCAGTCTAAGGGAATAGTGACCAATCAGAGGGGATATCAAGGCACCAGGATCTGCAGCCTTTTTAAACTTTTGGGAAGAGGAATCAGTGGGACCCTTTCCCCCTCTCTACTTGGGAGTCCATTCTGTGGCACTCTTCCCTCTCCCCACGTGAGAGTCTGTACTTGTTCTTCAATAAATCTCCACCTTTGCTATACCACTTTCTGTCCGTGGATTCATTCTTTGATTCCGGCGGACAAAGAATCTGGGTTCCAGTCCAAAAATTTGGTATCAGATGGCATGTTGGCGGGGAATTTCTCCGTAAGTCAGTCAATTCAATCTTGTTCACTTCAAATGGTGAGTAGCCACAGATTCTGTCTCTTTTCTGTCTCTTGTATGATTTTGGAGGCAGACGGCCACCCGCCAGTCACTTAAACTTGGCTGCCATCTAAAAAGCGGGCCTCTTTCTCCCTCTCTCTCTCCCTCTCTCTCTCTCTCTCTCTCTCTCTCTCTCACTGCTCCTTTCTGGATGTATTCTCCAGAGCCAAAACCAAAGCGGGCATGGGTCAGTCAAGTAAAGGCCACTAGGACGACTGCCACTAGAAAAAGTCTCCCATGGAAGGATAAACTGGTGCTGGGTCGGATTAGAGCATTAGGCTTCCACCAGTTGCTAGTCAAAGCCCAGCCATCGAGTGAATGAGTGTTTGAGTCCCTGCCCAGCTCCAAAGATCAGAGAGGCAATTTTCCCTCTGGTCCGGGATTCTTGGATGTTCTTACATGGGTCAGAGCCACAGCGGAGGTGCTGGGAGAGAATCTGTCCATGGCGTGCAGACCGCCTCATTAGGATTTTAACAACACATGTAATTAAATTCTGACCCGCCCAGGAGATGCATACCAGGGCTGGTCACCCAGCATCCCGGATCCTCGCAGCTGTTATAGACAGCTGGGAGAGAAACTGAGACACGGTTCGAAGAACAGCACATTTCTGCCCACTACATATGTCCACTCCCCTGGCCCAGATCCCAAGCAGACTTTAATTGGAGAATCACCTGCCTTTTCTTCTGCTCTCTATCTCAGTCAGGTCAAATAGTATCCAGCCAAGACCGCTGCCTCCGCCTCCACGATCCAGGACCCACTAAGCTTAGAATCCTAAGCCCCCATTGGTGTGGGTCTTTATGGTAAGGGTCCTGGGGAAAATTTCTAGGCAAGAGCTAAGAATGGAAGAGCCAGCTAATTGTTTTCTACCCCTGTAGAAGTTTTAACCTTTCAGAGAACCCAGCATTACAGTTGTGTTAGCCCATTGATTGCTAGGACCCTTCTTTGTTGTGATCTCTGTGAAATGAATCTGGAACTGTGAAATGTCTTTTTTCACTCTGTTATTTTGAGACCAAAGTGTGTTTGAAGGAAAAAGAAGGTCCTTCTAAGTTGCTAAAGGTCTGTGCAGGTTAATGACAGGAAGAGAGAATATAAGAGTGGAAATACTTAAAAAAGGTTTAAGGCATGGTTATGCACTTTTGAAGGTCATTGAAAAAGAATTTGAAGGCTAACTTGAAAGTATAAAGTCTGTGAAGGTTACATATATGTTAACTCAGGGAAGTTTAGATAAAGACGACTAGTTATAGTTGTAGAATTGTCTTCCCCACCTGGGGTGAAGCGGGAACTAAGGTTATCTAAGAAGTGACCACAGCTTTGAGGCCTCTGCGTCCTTGGGGACCTGGCAGCCGGAAATGGGCAGGCGGTAGGTGTGTCCTCCCAGCACTTTCTCAAGTACTCAAAGTATATTGTGGAATTATTCTACTTCAGAAAAAAACTTACACAGATTCAAAGCGAAACTCAAACAAGAAACTTTCAGTCAGGGAAGGAGGGCAAGTGTGATAATTCTGCGTCTGCCAATGACATTCTGGGGTTTTACATTTATCTTATTAAGATTTATAAATTGTTTTCAATGCTTTAATGCACTGTCTGCAATAAGCCATATGCCATATGTTATATACAAATTGTTGTACTAGAAGAGTGGTCGGCAAACTGCAGCTCTGTTGACTAATGAGTTTGCCGACCACTGACCTAGACTCTCCATTCCAATAATTACAGGCTGCTTTTGTTCCTTGTGATTAAGCCCCTATCCCAGTGGTTGGCAAACTCATTAGTAACTAGAAGGTTGTTGTCTCAGCAGAGGTTTTATCAATTGCATTTTTTAACAAATCTATAACCATGCCACTTTTGGATTTTGTCATTGGACAGCTGTCGCCTTACTTTGGTGCATTTAAGTCTTTAGAAAACCCATGGAAAGGACTCTGACTTACTCTAAATTGCAGTCTTCTAAGCAGGTCATGTTTGAATTAAAAGGTATTTGGTAAAACTTCAGGAAATTACGGCACCCCTTTCTTAGCATACCTGAATAATTTAAGCTTAAAAAGGGGAAATAAAAATCTCTTCCACCAAGATTCACCATTAATAAAAACTAGGAAGGTGTGCCTTTGTAATTCGCTGCAAAGTCAACTAGCATGTCCCTCTCCCAACAGGTGAAGCAGCCATGTTGGTTGCCCAGAAGGTAACATTCTTAAAGGTTTGAGAATAAACAGCAGAAATTAAGGGTCAGTAAACATAAAAAGTTAAGCCAGTGAGTAGACAGTTTAAAGCACTAAATTTGACTAGAAAGAAATTCCATCCTTTCCCAAAAAATCAGGCAGAGGATAAATCCTTAGTGATGGGAGTGGGGGATGACGACATAGGCAAACAAAGGGGTGGAGACTGGAGCTGCTAATACTTTACTGGGATCACTGGATACTGGCCAGACCAGGGCTCTGGGTACTGTGTAAACTGTCTTAAGTCCTCATCCTGAAGTAAACCCCTTGGAAATTCACACCAGCAGGTACTTCAAAATATTACAGCCGCCTCAGGCACCTTTAATCTCAAACAAGGGACCTGAGAACACTGGTTATACACGCTACCCCCATCAGGAGCATCAGGAAGGGGTGGCCTCTGCGGGAGCCCGGGTCGCCGGCCGCGGTGGTCAGTGCGTTAAGTCCACCCATCCATCTTGTCTGCGACCGCAGGCCAACAGGGTGGGTCACCCATACAAGGATGGTAGGCATCCTTGCACGTTTTTTTTATTTTTCTTTCAGATGGAAAGTGTGTTCTCTACACTACAAAATGACAGCCTCTAGAATGCATCCTCAAAAATTGGGATAAGTTTGGCCCACAAACCTTAAAAAGAAAATGCCTGATTTTTTTCTGCACTATAAAAGGCCTCAAATGTAGTAAAACAAAGCCTGTTAATTACTCTAAATTAACTACCATTAATCAAGGGGATAACAGAAATCCCTCCGACTTTTTGGAAGGCGCAGGGAGGCATTGGTTAAGCATACCAGATTCAGAATTGGGACAACTAATTTTAAGGGACAAATTTATTACTCAGGCTATCCCAGATATCAGAAGGTTGCAAGAAATGGCTATTGGTCCCAGGAGTGCTTTAAAAATCTCCTGAAAGTTACCACTTCTTTGTTCTATAATAAAGACCAGGAAAAGGGAGAAATAAGGGAGGGCAGGCCAGAACCAAGGTTCTCTGTGTCATGCTCCGGTAAGGCAGGGACCCCCAGTCAGAGCCCGGAGGGGAAGGGTCAGTCCCGGTCACCTGCTACAACTGTAGATAAGTAGGACTTATGTGCTGGAGTTGCCCTAAGGAGCGTGGTGAACTCCTGAAGCTCTGTCTTGCCTGTGAAGGAAACCACTGGAAGTCGGACTGCCCCTGGAGATTGAGGTCCCTTGGGGCAGGGCTGGTGACCAGTTGGCCCAACAGGACTGATGGGGCTCGAGGTCTCTCAGTCTGGCTCATTAGAGGACTGCCACCTCCACTCAGGAGCCCCGGGTAAGCCTGACAGTGGGGGCGGGCAAGGAAATTAATATCCTGCTCGATGCTGGAGCCGCCTTCTCTGTACTCCTCCCAAACTCTGGTAAACCATCCTCGGAGAATGTAGCCATTACAGGCATGTCTGGGAAGCCAAGAAAGATATCCTTTGTTCAGCCTTTAGGGTGCAGCTAGGGTAAGTTGTTCCTTTCCCACGCCTTCCTGACCTGAAAAAAAGCCTCACATTCACATCAGAAACACTGTCCCCACAACCCTGAAGCTCCAGAAGGACTCAATATTCGAAGCCCAGGGTTTATTGAAACTTTGACATAGTCCTCACAATGCCCCATCTTAGGGATACAAGAGCCTAACAGAGGGGAGGACTAGTTCAGAATCAAAACCATCAGCTAACATGGTCAATACTGCTCCAGAGCTTTCGGGAATGGCTCTCATCTATGTAGGCAGCCCTTTACACTGCCCAAAGGGCTCTTTTACAGGCACCCTCTTTAAGTCTCCCCACAGGTCAGCAGCGTCAACTCCTAAACCTGTCCGTCTCCAGTGAGCCTTAAATGTCAGCAGAGGAGGAGGATGAAGCTGCATTGTCACCAATTAGATCACCAGACTTCTACTCAAGTGAGTCTCCAAAAGACCTGAACCTTCTCTTTCAAAGGCATCCTGGGAAGACAATGAGTGCCAGATAAGTAACATGTTCTGGTATTTCTAAATAATCAGTATTTTCACCTTTTTAACAATTCTTATTCTGTCTTTTTATTTGTGTCATCTAAACCCTAGGCTGGTACCTGGAGGAGACCTTCAGAAACACCACGAGATACTCCTACTTATAGCCCCTCTCTGCAACCCTGGTACAGTACATTTCTCAAGCCATACCGGCTCCCCAAATCCCTAACTACTAAGTATCCTATAAGCAGCCCAATTCAGAATAAAATGTGTTACATCTTGGTTTATAGGACAACCTATGCTACTGCTACCACCAACCAAACCACTTCTTCAGGCCATGGTTCATACTATTTCATTATTGCTTGTCTTTACCATTGCTTGTTTGGTTTCATATTCTCGCATTTAGAAGCCTTAAAGCAACTGGTTCTCTACATGGAACAGCAAATGGAGGCCGCGACATCCATCTTCCGTGGATCCTTAGTAGCCCACTTCTGATGGGACCCTGACTGCCGCCCCCAACTATGACCCCTTTGCCAGCAGAAAACAGCCAGAAAGATGTAGCACCCCCTGTTCCTAATGGCAGCTGGGTTTTCCTAATCGGAGTGGGGACTGAAGCAGGAATTTTGGGGGAACATAGACAGGCTTAGGGATTTTTTAGAATTGGGATCCATGGAAAAAAACACAGGGCCACAAACTGGAAGAAGGTACATTTCCATAACACAAGGAAGCCAGGTGCAGTTACATTTCCATAAGACAAGGAGGCAGCAACAGGTATCTATAATAATAAAAGCATAATATGCTAATTAGACCAGACATCCTTCTGGACAAAGCGGGGGCTGGGAGGGAAACCTGGGTCCCGGGTGCCTGCTGGTGGCCAGAGGGAAACAGGTGCGGGCAGCCAGGGGAAGGAAGGCCTACTCCTGCACGAATTCATGGAATGGGCCTCTAGTATTTACATAAGACAAGGGAACTGGAAGTAGCCAAGAAAGGTCTATATTTACAAAATAAAGAGAAGGAAGCCCTTCATTTAGAAGGAGAAGAAGAAAGCCCAAAGGGAATAGGAAAACAATAAGGAAGGAGCGGGAAGAACCTCACATGTGCCATGTGAGGTTCGACCTTTGAGCCCAGGAGTTACTATAGTAACCAGTCTAAGGCAGTGGTCGGCAAACTGCGGCTTGCCAGCCACATGCAGCTCGCGAGCCGCGGTTTGCCACTCTGTTGACTAATGAGTTTGCTGACCACTGGTCTAAGGAAATAGTGACCAATCAGAGGGGATATCAAGGCACCAGGATCTGCAGCCTTTTTAAGCCTTTGGGAAGAGGAACCCAGTGGGACCCTTTTCCCCCTCCCTACATGGAGTCCATTCTGTGGGACTCTTTCCCCCTCCCCACGTGGGAGTCTATTCTGTGGCACTCTTCCCTCTCCCCACGTGAGAGTCTGTACTTGTTCTTCAATAAATTGCCACCTTTGCTATACCACTTTCTGTCCATGGATTCATTCTTTGATTCCAGTCCAAAAATTCGGTATCAATAGTTTATACTTTTGTCATTTCAAAATGTTACATAAATAGAATTATAGCATATATTATACCTTTTGGAACTGGCTTTTTAAAAATCAGCATGATCCCTTTAAGAAGCCATCCAGGATACTGCATATATCAATAGCTTTTTTCTTTTTTCATTGCTTAATAGTTTTCCACTGTGTAGATGTACCAGTTTGCTTTAACTATGCACTCATTGAAGAATATCTGGGTTGCTTCCAGTGGTTGGCAATTAAGAATAAAGCCACTATAAACACTCCTGTACAATTTTGGGGGCAAATTTAAGTTTCCATTTCTTTGAAATAAATTCCTAAAGCTACAATTGATCACTGGATTGTATGGTATTTGCGTGTTTAGTGTCATAAGAAACTGCCAAGCTTTTCCAGAATGACTGTACTCTTTTATATTTCTACCAGCTTTGTATGAATAATTTGCATCTTTGCCAACATGTGGAAATGTCACTATTTTTATTTTATTTTAGCCTAATAGCTGTATGCATTGCTTTTAAATGTTCTCACTTTAAATCCACCTGGGAATAATAATAATAGTTGCCCCTTATTAAGCCTATACTATATGCCAGACACTGTACCAGGTATTTTATATGCATTGTCTTATTTCATTTTCTTTACCCCTCTGCACAAGCCAGCGAGGTAGGACAGAGCCGTGCATCACAGGCTCAGTCATTTCTGCATCTAAATCATCTGCGTCTCTGTATAGTTGTTTTTCTATCTCCCCTTTTCCTCTTGAGGTTTACTCTTCTGTCTCTCCCTGGGGAGAAAAGAAGTGGAAATATTTAGGACTGATAATTGCTTTTGAGACAGGTGCCAGGTGGACCAGAAAAGGGCCTACAGATCTCAGGGGCCAGAGAGGACTTTGGTGCCTCTCACTTCCTGGTTTGTGGCTACCCACCTGCAGCCAAGCCCATGGGCAGGAGAGGGAGAACAGAGTACTGTATTCCTTCCTGGTTTCCACGTACCTTGTCAAGCCCTGGGGCTCCCTCATGAAATGAAAATGCCTTTGGCATCCTTCACCTGGAGGCAGGATCCTAGTCTCCCGGACCACAGCCTTCCTCTGGCAAATGAAGAACCCTTGACTGTGAAATTATTGCTTTTGTAAGTCAGAATGGTTGAATATCAGCAATTTCATGTGGCCCATCTTATGACTATTAAAGTAATAGTGCCAAACAAAACATCCTATTAAAGGGGCTTTCCAGTCAGGAAAGTTTACAAAATATTCAAATAGACAAGCCTGTTCTTTAGAAAGGAAGAAGGAAGCAAACTCTGATGTTTACTAAAATTGAATTTTTGGACTGGAACCCGGATTCTTTGTCCGCCAGGGTCGAAGAATGAATCCACAGACAGAGGGTCGTATAGCAAAGGGGGAAATTTATTGAAGAACAAGCACAGACTCCCCCGTGACAGACAAGCCTGTTCTTTAGAAAGGAAGAAGGACACAAACTCTGCCGCTTACCGAGATAAATGCATACCTTTAAATATCAACCAAATCTGAGTAATACCTGAACTTATTACCAGGTAATGCAAGACTTCATGCTCTTACAACAGAGTGTGTAAATTTCATGTTTCATATTTCTCACCATCTTCTACCAAACATTGTGTAATAAATCCCGAGCATCAAGACTAAGAGCTGGGATCTCCTAAATTCTCATGTGCTCACAATGATCTCCCTACCTCCCACCTACTAGTTTCTTTCTTTCTTTCTTTCTTTCTTTCTTTCTTTCTTTCTTTCTTTCTTTCTTTCTTTCTTTCTTTCTTTCTTTCTTTCTTTCTTTCTTTCCTTCCTTCCTTCCTTCCTTCCTTCCTTCCTTCCTTCCTTCCTTCCTTCCTTCCTTTCTTTCTTTTCTCTCTCTCTCTCTCTCTCTCTCTCTCTCTCTCTCTCTCTCTCTCTCTCTCTCTCTCTCTCTCTCTCCCTCCCTCATAAGAAAAGAAACTATAGTTCCAATGTGAGAACTATGAAAATTTCAGGATCCAGATACTCTATGAATAAAACCACAATGCACTCCTTCTTTAAAACACATTTCAAGCAGCACTTCCTCTCTAGGGTGCTTTCTATGTACCTTCAGCTGGAGGCCTTTCTTCCTCTTCAGTGGTTTTACAAGGCTTTTATTTTAAATTCTTAACACATGAATCCTTCCCACCCATCAAACTAGTTAAATAAGGACAAAAGAAACAATTTTTCAACAAAGGTGAACCTCCTCTTTCTGTCACCCTTTGTTCAACCAAGTCAAAGATAAATGTGAATGCTTAGGTTTCTGGCAGAGACCTAGCAGATTGATAGTATTTAGGAAAATGGGAAGGAGTGAACCTGAACACCCCATGCAGAAAGTCATTGAGCATTGTTTGAAAATTATGACTGCATAATGTGGATTGGATCTTTATACCTGATCTGTACACACAGGCAAGTCAGCTTCTCAGTGATGGTTGTTCTGGTGCAGTTAGCTATCTTCTGCACATTTTGAATTCCCATGAGTTTAAGATTACATTGATCACTTCCAAATAATTGAACAATATGTGTGAAATAATTTGCACAAATGGAAGGAGAAAATTCAGTAGAGAGAAGGAGGGGGAAAAAACACTACATTTTTGTAATGCCTACTACATGTCAGATACCATGCTAACTAAGGCTGTTTCCATATGTTTGTGCACTGGGTGCTCTGAGAAGTGAAGCAACTAAGTCTGCTGGTGTTGGAAGGGGGAGAATGCCCCCCTACCCTTCATTAGTTCTTAAGTGTGGACCAATAATCCTATATAATAAAAGGGTAATATGCAAATTGATCCTTCTGCCATTAGGGTCAATTTGCATATTACCCTTTTATTATATAGTATTATATAATTGTATATAAGATTATATAATCGTATATAATTATATTATATAGGATTATATAATTATATTATATAGGATTATATAATTATATTATATAGGATTATATAATTATATTACATAGGATTATATAATTATATAGGATTATTGGTCCAGAACAACTGCTGGACCAGTCACTATGAGGAGCACTGACTACCTCATGGTCCCTTCCCCAGGCCTGCAGGCTCCGATCGCTTGCCTGACGGCCACCCGCAGCAGGGGCAGGGCCAGCAAGCAGGCAGGAACAGCCGACCTCTCAGTCCCTTCCCCCCAGACATCAGGCACCGATCACCCAATGGCAAATGGGGAACCACAGGTGGGTGGCAACAAGGGAAGGGGCTGGCTGTGGGCAGCTGGGGGAAGATGGCCCTGATCGCAGGCTAGGCCTAGGGACTGTACCTGCACACAAATTTTGTGTACCAGGCCTCTAGTAAAATAAAAGTGACACAGACTAGATTAACAGGAGAAAAAAATGTAACACATGCACATTGGAGAATCACAATATGATTCTCAGATCATAAAGTGAACTCAAAGAATGATCAATCTAGGTATCTTTTTACACTTTTCAGACAAAGAAACAATATGTTTGTGAAAATTTGACAGGACAAAGAAAGTTAATGTTCATAAGAAAGGAATCTAAGCAAGGTTTGGGTCTGGCATTACAAAGTTTGTTTATACAGACTTTTCAACTCTGGATTTTATAACTCTCCTGATAAGGTTGTCTCTTGGCCCTCAGGAGCAGGGAAGGCATCTGCCACATAAAGGTTTATTTCCTACATTTAGAGAGATAGAGGAGAGTCAGAGATATCATCCCACTCCTGCTGCTTCTCAAGTGATTTTAATTCCAAATCATCAATATGCCATTGTGGGAGATCTTGGGTTGCCTGCCTTGGGCACCGATACTGGTAATTGACAGGGCCAGAATATAAACCAAGGACTTTGATTTGGAAGTCCTTGCTCTTTCTCCTACACAGGCTGCCTTGTAAGTCCCAACTGTTAGACTTCAATAGCATATTGTAAGATAATAGAAAATATGCCTGTTCCCAGTTCTTGACACAGAACTCCTGAAACCCTTGTAATTTCCTAGGTGCTAGGGGTGTCTTTTGTTCTAATGAGGCAACTTTGGGTGGACTCCTGGATGACTCCCAGATAAAAGGTGGTTACTGGAGAGAATAAGCCATGATTAGTAGCTTAGAATTTTTAGGGTCCCCTCCCTTCTCTTGAGAAGGCAGAAGGGCTGGAAATGGAGCTAGTGACTGATCACACCTGTTGGATGAAGCTTCCATAAAAATCCCAACACTTACTGGATTTCAGAGAGGTTCCAAGTTAGTGATCAGATGGAGGTGGGGGGAGAGGAGTACATCCAGTGAGGTCCTGGAAGCTCCACTAGTCTCCCTACACACCTTGACCTAAGTATCCCTTCGTCTGATTGTTCAACTGTATCCTTTACCATATCTTTTAATAGAGGGATAAATATAAGTGTTTCTCAGAGTTTTGTGAACCATTCTAGCAAATGAATCTAACTTGAGGAGGGGGTTGTGAGAACCTGTGATTTGTAATCAAACTGGACATAAGTTGTGGGTAAACCCTACTCACGACTGACATCTGAAGTGGGGTGGGACTGACACTAGATGGATCATGTCAGAATTGAGTTCAATTATAGGAAACCCAGTTGGTGTCCAGCTTTCTTTCTCCTTCCTTTTGGATGTTTTATGTTCTTGACACTCCCATATGTTCGATTGGGAGTGCTTGGTGGCCTCTGTACCCTGTTGCTCTGGGGAAGAGTCCCTGTCTGTGGGGGCCAATTTTTCCCCTTCCAGCAGCCATTGTCAGGTGGAAACATGAGTGGCCACAGACTTGTCAGCCTCCCCATCTGCTTTATCTGCAGGCTAATTTGTTAAAATATATTTTATTGGTTTCAGAGAGGAAGGAAGAAGGAGAGAGAGAAAGAAACATCAATGATGAGAGATAATCATTGATCAGCTGCCTCCTACACCCCCTACACTGGGGACAGAGCCCACAACCAGGGCATGTGCCCTGACTGGGAGTCGAACCATGACCTCCTGGATCATACGTCAACGCTCAACCACTGAGCCATGCCGGCTGGGTTGCAGGTTAATTTGCTGCCTACTCTTTTACCTGCTCTCACTGGATGTCCAGGTGGGATTTTAATGACAGTTATCAGTAATTCTGAAAAAGAATGAGCATCACTTGGTGTAGGGGAAAACTCCATATATTTGGTAACTAGAAGTAAGATGTTCTGTGTAAAAGTAAAAGTGACACAATAGGTGAAAAACTGAGTCTTTTTGTTTTTGCATACCTTTACTGATTCTCCTCTGTACAAGGACTAAGTCCAGGTTTTGAATTGCTATAAATTCAGGAATACCTTTAATTACCTTATGCAATAAAGGAATTGATTTTAATAATGATGATTTGTTAAATTGACTTTAAATATAACTTTTATTTTATTGCATGATGAAGTTACAATATGCAGAAATGGACCCATATGGCAAATACACCAGTGTCTCCAGGAAGTAAGGCACTTATGAGGGACTGGAAAGCTCCCAATTTGCTTAAAGGTTTAGGTATGTTTAAATAGACAAATGGGAGAAAATGTATCCAAAGTTAATAGGACAAAGTATCAAAAGGAACCCTGAAACTCATATCTCTGGTATAAGAATAAGGGTTTAGTATTTTCCACATAGTATTTTTTATTTCATAATATACAATATATTTTAAATCCAGCTTAGGTTATCAGTAAACCAGATTATCAATACATTTAAAAGATCATATACCATGATCAAATTGAATTTATTCTGCGGATACAAGGATGGTACATTATTGGCAAATCAATAAATGTGATACATAATATAAACAAAATAAGGATAAAAATCACATAATCATTATCAATAGATACAGAAAAAGCATTTGATGAAATTCAGCATGCATTAATGCTAAAAATTCTCAACAGAGTGGGAACATACCTCAACATAATAAAGGCCATATATGAAAAACCTATAGTCAACATCATACTCAATGGACAAAAACTAAAAGCATTTCCCTTAAGATCAGGAATATCTGCTTTCACCACTCTTAGTCAACATCACAATGGAAATCCTAGCCACAAGGTCAGACAGGAAGAAATAATAAAAGGCATCCAAATTGGAAAGGAGGAAGTAAAACTGTCATTATTTACAGATAACGTGATATTGTATATAGAAAACACTAGGGACTCCACCATACTATATCTAATAAATGAATTTGGCAAAGTAGCAGGAAACAAAATTACTATTCAGAAATTGCTAACATTTTTATACACCAATAATGAACTATCAGAAAAAGAAATTAAGAAAATAATTCCATTTATTATTGCAATACAAAAACAAAAACAAAAACAAAAAAAACAAGGTACCTAGGAATAAATTTAACCAAGGAGGTAAAAGACCTGTACTCAGAATTATAGGACATTGAAGAAAGAAATGGAGGAAGATACAAAAGAGTGGAAGCATAGGTTGCAAGATGGCTGCAGAGTGGCTGGAAGCTGCATCCACTTGCTCCTAGTTTCAAAACAGATTTACAGATAAATTACAGAACAATCAACGTGAAAAACAAATTGAAGCATGGCTGATCCAAAATATTATAACCAAGGAGCAGAGATGCGGAAAGGGAAAGTCCCCTCATGCAGGGCAGCTGAGAAGCCTGAGGAATATTGCAGCTTCAAAAGTTCCTCTCCCTGCCCTGACTGGTTTGGCTCAGTGGATAGAGCATCGGCCTGCAGACTGAAGGGTCCCAAGTTCGATTCTGGTCAAGGGCATTTACCTTATTTGCGGGCATATTCCCAGTGGGGGGTGTGCAGAAAGCAGCTGATGGATGTTTCTCTCTCATTGATGTTTCTAACTCTCCCTCTCCTTTCCTCTCTATAAAAATCAATAAAGTATATTTAAAAAACACACAAAAGTATATATATAGAGGACCAGTGCATGAATTGATGCATGGGTAAGGTCTGGCCAGTATGGCCAGGGGGAGGGGACATGGGCAGGCCGGCCTGCCTGCTGGTCTAACTCCTGGTCAAGGGGACAATTTGCATATTAGCCTTTTATATATAGGATATACACTGAGTGGCCAGATTATTATGCATTCAGAGAACATAATAATCTGGCCACTCAGTGTGTGTGTGTGTGTGTGTGTGTGTGTGTATGTGTATATGCTATCTACAAGGGACCCACCTTGGAACAAAAGATTCACACTGGCTGAAAGTGAAGGGGAAAAAAACAACTCCATGCAAGTGGAAACAACAAAAACATCTGGGGTAGCAGCATATATATGTGAAAAAATAGACTTCAAAACATAGGCCATAAGAAAAGATAAAAAAGGTCACTGCATAATACTACAGGAACTGATCCCATAAGAAATAACCCATATGTAAATATACATATACCCAATACAGGAGCAACTAATTATGTATTTAAAACTCTTGTTGGACTTAAGGGAGAAATCAACAGAAATACTGTCATAGTAGGGGACTTCAACACCCCACTGTCATCAGTGGACAAGTCTTTCAGACAAAAAAAAAATCAATAAAGAAATAGCAACCTTAAATGGCACATTAGATCAGATGGATATAATTTATATGTATAGAATATTTCATCCAAAGCAGAAGAATATACACTCTTCCTGAGTGCATATAAATCATTTTCAAAGATAGACCACATGTTAGGACACAAACTAAGTCCTAACAAATTCAAAAAGACTGAAATCATATCAAGTGTCTTCTCAGATCATAATGGCATAAAACTAGAAATCAACTATAACAAAAACACTCAAAAGCATTCTAACATATGGAGGTTAAATAGCATTATTAAACAATGAATGGGCAACCAATTAAATCAAGAAAGAAATAAAAAATTACCTGGAAGCAAATGAAAATGAATACACAACAACTCAAAATCTATAGGACATAGCAAAAGCAATCCTGAGAGGGAAGTTCATAGCATTATAGGCCAATGTCAAAAAGCAACAATTTCAATCTAACCCTGCACCTGAAATAACTAGAGAAAGGACAACAAAGTCCAGAGTAAGCAGAAAGAAGGAAATAATAAATATTAGAGTGGAAATAAATGACATAGAGGTTAAAATACAATAAAAGAGATTGTTAAAAAAAATACTATGAACAACTATGTGCCAACAAATTGGACAACCTAGATGAAATGGACACATTTCTAGGAACATGTAATCTTCCAAAACGTAACCAGGAAGAATTAGAAAATCTGAATAGACTGATAACAACTAATGAAATTGAAGCAACAATTAAAAAAAGAAACTCCCAACAAACCAAAGTTCTGGACCAGATATATGCCTTATTGGCACATTTTACCAACATTCAAAGAACTAATACCTATCCTCAAAATATTCAAAAAAAATTCAAGAGGAGGGAGAAGGACTTCCAATCTCTTTTTATGAGGTCAGCATTATCCTACTACAAAAACCATATAAATACACTACAAAGAAAAAACAAATTATAGGCCAATATCCCTGATGAACATAAATACTAAGATCCTCAACAAAATACTAATAAATCTGATCTGGCAACACATTAAAAGATCATACACTATGACCAAGTGAGATTTATACCACGGATGCAAGTTGGTACAATATTCACAAATCAATAAATTTTGATACATCACATAAACAAAATGAAGGATAAAAATCACATGATCATATCAATAGAGGCAGATAAAGCATTCATTAAAATCCATAGCTCATTTATTATGAAAACTCTCAGTAAACTGGGAATAGGGAGAACATAACTCAACATAATAAAGACCTATACAAATCCATAGCCTACCTCATATTCAATGAGCAAAAACTAAAAGTGTTTCCCTTAGATTAGAAACAAGACAGGATGCCCGCTTTCACCACTCTTATTCAATATAGTACTGGAAGTCCTAGCCACAGTGACCAGATAAGAGGAAGAAATAAAAAGCATCCAAATTGAAAAGGAGGAAGTAAAAAGTCATTATTCACAGATGACCTGATATTGTACATAGAAAACCTTAAAAACTCCACCAAAAACCTACTAGATCTAATAAATGAATTTGGCAAAGTGGCAGGATACAAAATTAATACCAAGAAATTGGTGGCATTTTTATACACCAATAATCAGAGAAATTAAAGAAACAGTCCTATTTATTATTGCAGCAACAAAAACATAAAGTACCTAGAAAAAAATTTAGCCAAGGAGATGAAATAACTGTACTTGGAAAACTGTAGGACACTGAAGAAAGAAATCGAGGAAGATTCAAATAAGTACAAGAATATACTATGTTTATGGACTGGAATAATTAACATCATTAAAATGTCCATACTATCCAAAGTAATATAGAGATTCAATGCAATTCTTATTAAAATACCAATGGATTTTCACATATATAGAACAAATATTCTAAAAATGTACATGGAACAACAACAACAAAAAAATTACCCTGACGCCACAGCAATCTTGAAAAAGAACAAAGTTGGAGGTATCACAATACCAGATATCAAACTATACTGCAAGGCCATTGTAATCAACACAGCCTGGTACTGACATAAGAACAGACATGTACATCAATGGAGCAGACCAGAGAGCCCAGAAATCAACCCATGTCTCCATGGTCAATTGATATTTTACAAAGGAGGAAAGAGCATACAATGGAGAAAAGACAGTCTCTTCAATAAATGGTGTTGGGAATATTGGACAGGTACATGCAAAGAAAATGAAACTAGATCACCAACTTGCACAAGAATAACCTCAAAATGGGTAAAATACTTAAATATAAGTCACAAAACCATAAAAATCCTAGAAGAAAACATAGGCAGTAAAATCTCAAACATCTCTTATAGCAATATTTTTGTCAATATATCTCATCAGGCAAGGGAAATAAGGTAAAAAAATAAACAAATGGGGTGTCAAACTAAAAAGACTGCACAGCAATGAAAAACATCAACAAAATGAAAGGGAACCCACTCTATGGGAGAACTTATTTGCCAATGATACATCTGATAAGGGGTTAATTTTCAAAATAAATAAAAAACTTATATAATTCAACACCAGGAAGACAAACAATCCAATTTTAAAAATTGGCAAAAGACCTGAATAGACACTTCTCCAAAGAGAACATACAAATGGCCAACAGACATATGAAAAAATGATAGTCAGTAATAATCAGAGAGAACAAAATAAAAACACAATGAGATATCACTTTACAACTGTCAGAAAGGCTGCCATCAATAAATCCTCTAACAAAAAGTGTTGGGGAGGATGTGGAGAAAAGGGAACACTCATGCACTGTTGGTAGGCATGAAGACTGGTATGGCCACAGTGGAAAAGAGTATTTTTAATTTTTAAAAATTAAAAAAAAATTTTTTAAGTGGAACTGCCTTTTGACCCAGTACTTCTAATTCTAGGAATATTATATGTTAAAATTTCCAGAACACAACCTTGACAGAATATGTGCACCCCTATATTCACTGCAGAATTATTTACAATAGCCAAGATCGGAAACAGCCCTAGTGCCCATCAGTACATGAGTGGATAAAAAAGCTGTGGTACATTTATACCATGGAATACTACTTAGCTGTTAAAAGAGAAGAAAATCTTACCTTTTGTGATAGCATAGATGGACCTGGAGATTATTATGCTAAGTGAAATAAGCTAGTCAGACAATTATCACATGATCTCACTTATACTAGTATGTGGAATGTAATGAATGAAATAAACTAATGAACAAAATAGAAACAGAGACATGGATACATGGAACACACTGACAGCTGTAAGAGGGAAAGAGGATTGGGGGACTGGATGAAAGAAGGTGAAGGGATTAGACAAGGGACAACAGTGTGGTGATAGCCAGAGGAAAAGGGGGATGGGAGCTAGGTGAAGGTGGGCAAAGGAAGAGAAATGGAGGTAGAAAGAGACTTTACTTTGGGAGATGGGCACACGATGCAGTATACAGATGATGTTTTATTGCGTTGTTCACTTGAAACCTGTATGGTTTTACCAATACATCCCAATAAATTCAATTAATTTTTAAAAAGTAATTACAATAAATAAATAAATAAAACCTAGGTTTTAGAAGTCACCTAGTTCCATCATCTGCCTAATAATAAAGACGCTTTAAAATAGTGTGCCGAATTATAAACAATCTTTAAGTGTTGATTTAAATTACATTTATTATAAGGCTATTTAAATTTGTACTTAAAAACATTCACTCACTCAGACTACTGAGCATGATGACTTAAAAGCAGCGTTCTAGGCCCTAGAGCAGGGGTCCTCAAACTATGGCCTGCGGGCCACATGCGGCCCGCCGAGGACATTTACCGGCCCGCTGGGTGTTTTTGCCGCCGCTGCCTGCCCTGCTTAGCAGCCAACTTGTCCGGGGCCCTCAGTGCGCATGTGTGGAATGTGCGCAATGTGAGCCACACTCTCCGACTTCCCTCCTTCTCTCTGTCTCTCAACACCTCCTCTCAGTCTCAGGTGTGATCGGAGGAGTCAGGAGCTTGCCTGTGCAGAGCCTGCTGCTGCCTGAGGACTGAGGTAAGAACAGGTTAGGATTTATTTTTTTTTTTGAAGTTAGGAGGTCTTTTTTTTTTTTTTTGCAGTTAGTAGGGCCTTTTTTTTTTTTTTTTTTTTGCTGTTAAGGGGGTCTTTTTTTCTGAAGTTAGGAGGTCTTTTTTCTTTTTGCAGATAGGGGGCGCCTTTTTTTTGAAGTTAGGAGAGCCTTTTTTTTTAAAGTTGGTTAATTGGTTGGGGGTGTTTCTAGGGGGTTGTATCACAGTGATAACGCAAATAGTCAGCGCTCAGTGCTAATGCAAATTGTCAGTGCTCAGAGGTAATGCAAATGGTCAGCACTCAGAGGTAATGCAAATAGTCAGTGCTCAGTGGTAATGATAATTGTAAGTGCTCAGTGTTAATGCAAATGGTCAGCGCTCAGTGTTATCACATGGGGGCCCCAAACTGGTAATCTGCCTAGGGCCCCATGGGAACTTAATCAGGCTCTGCAGATAGCCGAGGAGTAGGAAACCAAATTTAGTTGACAGTAAGTGCATTTATATTTTGATTGCTATTCAGTTGTGTACGATGTTGTATGTTGTGTTCTGTGTAAGCCCCGGTTCACACTGTTGCGATCTCTGAGCAGTGCGAGTTCAGCCATATGCTTGTATGGCTGAACTTGCATTAGATTCAGAAGAAAAAAGGCATATGTGCCTTCTTTTTTCCTGCAGTAGAATCTGATCGCATGGATCTTCTCACCCATGTGATCAGATTCCTGTGCGAATTCACAGATCGCAGTGCGGTTCGCGCAGGGTAGTGTGAACTGGAAAGGTGGTGGAGGAACCAGCTCTGTAATCATGCCGGTTTCCACACTGCACCAGTGTGAGCTTGAGGTAAAAGCGGAGTTCCACCAATATGGGCACTGGCGAGGCTGAAATGATGTGGGCTGGCAAGGCTGCATTGATGGGCACTGATCAGACTGCATTGATGGGCACTGATCAGACTGCATTGATGGGCAGTGCAGTCTATATGTCTCTGTGTGGGCAAAGTTAATGCTGGTATATTGTTTTTGTAGCGCTATATATATATATATATATATATATATATATATATATATATGTATGTATGTATTGGTATTTTACTAATAGCAATTTGGAATCCCTAGGAAACAGTGATATCAAGAAAGAGAAAAATTGACTCGGAGTGTAGGATATTCAAAGAACAGTGGACTTATGATTACTTTTTCATGCAGTACAAGGAAAGAGCTGTGTGTTTGATATGCCAGAATATAGTGTCTGTGTTCAAAGAACACAATTTGCGTCGACACTATCAAACTCAACATAAAGATAAATATGATGTTTGGTCGGAGAAGTGAGAAAAGATAAAATATTAAAACTGAAAAATACATTGACAACTCAGCAAAATACTTTTGTGAAGCAGAAGCAGCTAAATATTTCATCACTGCGAGCAACTTTTCAAGTTGCCAAGCTAATAGTGTGCACTGGCAGACCATTCGTGGAGGGAGAATTTGTTAAAGAATGCCTTCTTTCTGTTGCCAAAGAGATGTGTCCAGAGAAGGCCGATTTATTTAGTACAGTGAGTCTTTCAGGACCTACAATTACACGAAGGATTGAAGAAATGGGAGACAATTTGCATCAGCATTTGCAAAACTCCGCAAAAAAACTTTCCTATTTTTCCTTGGCACTTGACGAAAGTAATGATGTTCGTGATTCTGCACAACTTCTAATTTTTATTCATGGGATGAATGACTATGTCAAAGTCACAGAAGAGCTTGCTGCACTGCAAAGCATCAAAGGAACAACTACAGGAGAGGATATCTATGAAAAGATTTGCCAAACTGTGAATGGTTTGGAGCTGGACTGGGCTAAACTAGCCAGTGTGACAACTGATGGTGTTCCTAGCATGGTGGGGGTCTAAGAAAGGAGTAATTGCTCGCATTAACCAAGAGATGGACAAACATAACCATTCTCATCCAATAGCCATACACTGCCTCATCCACCAACAAGCGCTGTGTAGTAAATCACTGAAGTGGGACTCTGTTATGAAAATTGTGGTATCTTGTGTTAACTTCATTAGAGCTAATGCACTAAACCACAGACAATTTCAGGAATTTCTGTCTGAGCTAAATGTTGCCTATGAAGATGTTCTGTACCACACAGAAGTCCATTGGCTGAGTCGAGGGAGAGTTTTGAAACATTTCTATGACTTACTCCCACAGATTACAGCTTTTCTGCTTTCAAAAAACAAAGAAGTACCAGAGCTCAATGATGCAGAATGGAAATGGCACCTTGCCTTTCTGACAGATGTAACAGAGCTACTCAGCAGTTTCAATGTGCAACTTCAAGGAAAGGGGAAGCTCATCTGTGACATGCAATCAAATGTGAAAGCATTTGAAGTAAAATTAGGCCTCCTCATCAAATATTTGAAGGAGGAAAATTTCTTCCATCTCCCCACAACTCAAAATCTGTTAGCGGAAAAACCATTGGTTGCATTCCCAAACAAAACATGTGGATTCACTGGAAAAGTTGCAAAAGGAGTTCCAATTTAGATTTAAAGAGCTTCATCTCCATGAATAGGACATACAGCTTTTCCGTAACCCATTTTCTATTGACATTGAAAATTTGGATACAATTTACCAAATGGAACTGGCTGAACTGCAGAATTGTGACTCTCTGGAAGACGCATTCAAGTCAAGCAGCCTTCCTAATTTCTATGCATCTCTCCCCTCTGAGACATATCCTAATCTCAGGAACCAGGCACTCAAAATGGCAACCATCTTTGGCAGCACTTATGTCTGTGAACAGACTTTTTCCAGAAGGAAACACCTGAAATCTCCAACCAGATCTAGACTAAGTGATGCACACTTGCATCACTTGTTACGACCAGCAGTGACAAACATGGAACCGGACATTGACCGTCTCATTAGCCAAAAGCAGGCCCATCGTTCCCATTGAAATACTGGTAACTTTGTTGCTTTAACTTTCCTTGTTCTTCATTTTAAATATTGTATTTGTTCCTGTTTTGTTTTTTTACTTCAAAATAAGATATGTGCAGTGTGCATAAGAATTTGTTCATAGTTTTTTTTTTTTTTTAAACTATAGTCCGGCCCTCAACGGTCTGAGGGACAGTGAACTGGCCCCCTGTTTAAAAAGTTTGAGGACCCCTACCTTAGAGTTAAAATGATGAGCAGGTTGGAAAATATCCATTCCTTCATAATGCTGTTGCCCACAAGAGGGAAATGACCATAAAAATTATGACAAATTAAGAAAGAAGATGATGATTTTAGATCACAATAAGAGCTATGAATGAAATAAAATGAGATAATGAGATAGGGAATAACAGAGTGAGAGGGCCCAATTGATAAGGAAAAGCCCCTCTGTGAAGCTGACACTCTCTGAGCCCCAATAGTGAGGAGTTGGCCAGATTCAGATTTAGGTGAATATAGTATCAGATATAAGGAGGTTTGCTCCTTGTGTAGAATTGTAACTGGAAGCACACTTACAAAAAAACATAAAAATAAAGCTATATACCTAATAAACATGAATTCATAAATCTAACTTAATGGTCTGTTGAAACTGTGTGGTCATCCAATATAACTATTTACACTTTTTTTTTTTAATGCAGGTCTGTCTGAATTTTGCTTGCCTACAAGGGCAGGGCCATGTGATACCTCAATTCTCCGAGCATGTTTGTCTATTTATACAGTTGCGAAACATCTGTTCTAAGGAAACACAGTTAGAATATTTAGTCTTTGTTTAGTGTGAACAGCCATATACCTATTAAGCTCACCTGTATTCTTGTCCCATTTGCCTGAAACAGTTCCAGAAGTTTTGAGTTATGACATTAATATAAACATAGCTCCTTGTGTTACTGATTAAATACAACCAGAGCTTTCCTCTGCCTGGTAGAAAACTTCCTCAAGGCTGGGAGGAATGGTTGAATGCGCTTGCCATGAGTATATGCAATGCAGTCAGCGAAACTTGCAAAATGAAATAATGCAAAAATATTCCTGTTGAATAGGAATAAAAAATGTATTTTAATATGTATTTTTCCAACCCTTTGACATGCTATTTTCAGGAGAATATAAAAGGCAGAAGAATAATGATGCCATTTTTAAATTCCTTTTTGAATTATCCATCCCATTTCAGATATTGGAAGTGAATTGTAATATTAACCTGTTTTTTTAAAAAAAATTTGATTTTAAAAAACCTGCTGTCACCAACCAAGTAGCAGATATCATTTTACAGAAGGGAAAGAGCTATTGGTGTCTCATTGATTGTTAAATCCACCTCACACATCAATAGCAATTTCACATCAGCTCTACAAATAAGCTTACACCAATGAATCCCAGCTTTCTTTCAGCCATCTGCCTTGATGTCTAGTTTGAGAAAACTGTTTTTTTTTCTGGAGAAGTTTGGTGTTTTCTGTGTATATAGTAAGTAGTCAGAATTATTAGTGTAGAAGAGAAAAAAAATGTTTAATTTGA
This sequence comes from Corynorhinus townsendii, assembly GCA_026230045.1. Taxonomy (NCBI): domain Eukaryota; kingdom Metazoa; phylum Chordata; class Mammalia; order Chiroptera; family Vespertilionidae; genus Corynorhinus; species Corynorhinus townsendii. Next base: position 103,903,785 of record JAPDVU010000006.1, on the reverse strand, counting down.
CCCTTTTAGGGTCCTTGGCTGTGTCTGAAGGTTAAATTGACAAAGACAGATGAACAGGAGAAAGCATACAAGTTTTATTAAATTTGTACCTGTACAGAGAAGACTTCACAAGAACATAAAGACTTGAAGTGACCAGAGCAGGAAGCCTCAATACATTTTTGACAAAGAAATGATAAATTTGTGAAGAATTTTTCTTTATTTAAACAAAAGTATACATATTGTAACAAAATGTCAATACAAAATACACCAACTCAAAAATGAAAGTTGCCAGGGTTCCACCTCCCAGAATTTTTAATCATATGCTCCCCAAAATCTCCCATGTCTAGAAAAAAAGTTGTTTTTAATATTATAATTTTAGGCAAAGTTTTCTTTACTTATGTTGAATAGGGTAAATATGTATATATTTGACCATCCTTATTATGTAATTCTTCAACCTCAGCATAGATATTCTCATCTGAAGAGTTGTAAGCAAATCCATATACCAGTTTTTATTTCTCTACTGAAAACCTTCTCTAGTGGGTGAAAAAAGGTCAACCAAAGAACTTGTATGCATATATGCATAACCCATGGACACAACCAATAGGTGGTGAAGGCCTGGGGTGGGGTCAGGCTATAATGGGTCAATGGGAGAAAAAAAGGGACATATGTAATACTTTTAACAAGAAAGAAAGAAAGAAAGAAAGAAAGAAAGAAAGAAAGAAAGAAAGAAAGAAAGAAAGAAAGAAAGAAAGAAAGAAAGAAAGAAAGAAAGAAAGAAAGAGGGAGGGAGGGAGGGAGGGAGGGAGGGAGGGAGGGAGGGAGGGAGGGAGGGAAGAAGGAAGGAAAGAAGGAAGGATAAAGGAAGAAAGAAAACCTTCTCTAAAGACACTGATTCCTAAAAAAGACCTCTCCAGTGATTGCTGTCTTTTTCCTCCTCAGCCCTTATACAATGAGAATGGTTAGAAATTCTACTCACTTCTTAATTTTGTTTTTAGACTATTCTTTTTTTTTGCTTTTCCCCTAAAAACATTAATCCTCATTGTAGTTATCTACTGATTCTTGCTTTTTCCACTCATATTCCTAAATAATTGTACCTACCTGATTGCTCTCATTCTCTTCAGAACTTCTCTTTTGTTAGTTCTTAGAATTTTCAATATATGTATATCTAATTCTAGTAACAACTTAGTTATTCAGTTTCTTGAACTCTCCTCCTCTGAGAATCTTGAATGCCACTCTTTCTCAGCAATATTTAACAGAGTTTATCACTTTTTCTCTATAAATAACTTTCTTCATTTATAGTCAAGAATATCTCGCTCTCTTGATTTTTCTCTCACTTTTATTGGTCATTCCATATGTTTTTATCTTTTACCACAGCTTTTAAAATTGGAGATTCAGGGGTCATTCTTTGGTCATCTTCTCTAGCTATGCTCCGTCTTGTTGAATAATTCTAATTGTCTTAAATGCAATCAATTTACCACTATTTCCCAAATGCTCATCTCCAGCCTAGACCTCCTTCCTGAACTCCAGACTCATATCTCCAGGTGACTACTCAACAACTCTACCTGGATGGCTAATAAACATTGTAAACTTGTCAGGTGGCAGATGTAGACCTGAGCTAATCTTTCTCCCTCCACAAAATCTACTACTTTACAGAAAGCCATCTTTACCTCATTTGATAGCAATTCCATCCATCTGGTTGCTCAGGCCAAAAATCCTAGAATCATCCTTGACTGCTTTCTTTCTCACAACCCATATGTAACCCACTTGGAAATCTGCCTTTAAAATGTAAGAAGAATCCAACAACTTCTTGCAATCTTTCCCACCACCCACTCATCCCCTCCAAAACATACACACACTCACACATATATTATTTTCAATACCTTAAGCAAGAGTAAATTAGATCATGTCATTTCCTCTTAGACAAAGATGCAAAAAAATGTCCACTTAATTAAAATAAAAGACAAAATCCTTGCAATGGTCTACAAAGCCCAGTATTATAAGACCAATGATCCTTCTGATCTTTTCTTCTCTCTTTCTCTATTACTACAGTGCAACTACACTGGATTCTTTGTTCCTCCTCCAAAGCAAGGGGCTTCCACTCGGGACCGTGGCTCTAGCTATGCAGAGTGCCTAGGATTACTCTTGAGTAATTTCTTCACTGCTTTCAAAAATTTGCTCAAATTTCACCTTCCCAAGTATGCCTACACTGATTACCCCATTGATTACCCTAATCCCCACCATCTCTTCAAAATGAGGACCATTGATCTCTCCTGCCATGTTTTACTCCTTTGTTTTCCCTGGCAGTTTATTTCCTAATGAATTAGGTAACTTATTGATTAGGTTTACTGTCATCTCCTACTAAACTAGAAGTTTCATGAAAATAGGGATCTTTGTTTTGCTCATTGATGCATTTTACACATTTGGAAGCAGCATTTGGACTGCATTAGGTATTCTATCTTCATTGAATAAAAATAATTATTTCTGGCAATTTAATGCAAAACTCAAGTACAATATAAAAAATATTCCTTGTTGTTTTTATTTATTGAACACATTACAAAGATTTTGACCTTGTGCTGTGACATAGATGTTGATGAATTATTTCTTGCCATTTTAATCATGCTTATTTAAAATATTCTACATATTCCTGGCATTCATCCAGATTGCTCCATTTGCTTTTCCATAGAACTGCAAAAGAGTTTCACCTCACATATAACCTCAGTGGTCACCTTTGAAACACAGAAAAGTTGGGCTATATCACCAGGCTTAAAGGTTTGTAGCTGCCAATGAACCCCACAACTTGTTATGAATCCTCAGTTAAAATCCTCCCAGTTTTTCTGCAGCGTGTGTACTAGGTTCCTAGGACTGCTATGACAACTTACCACAAGTGTGCTGGCTTAAAACAATGGAAATTTATTCTCTCACACTTCTCCAGAAGTGTGCTACCAGGACCATATCCACCGAAGGTTCCAGGGAGGAATCTTTCCTTGCTTCTACTAGCTTCTGGTGGTGCCTGTTTCTTGGTTTGTAGACTCGTAACTCCAATCTCTGCCTCCTTCTGTACTCAGCTTTCCTCTTTGAATGTCTCTGTGTCAAAATCTCCTTTTCTTTTCTCTATAAGGACAGCAGTCTTTGGATTTAGGGCTCACCCTAAATCCAGGCTGATTTCATTTTGAGATCCTCAAATAATTACACCTTCAAAGACTTATTTATTTTTAAATAAGGTAACATTTAGGCTCTGAGTGGACATTAATTTTGGAGAACACTTTTTATCCCCCTGAAGAGTTTAAAATCCACATGGAAATTTTAAAAAATAAATTATATTATATTACCCCACATGATTTGTGTCTCGAATGTTCACATTTGAAATTTTGCTACCTTTGCTTAGATGGCCTGGCTCCGCAGCTGAGCATCAACGTATGAATCTGGAAGTCACCGTTCAATTCTCAGTGAGGGCACATGTCTGGGTTTCAGACTTGATCCCAGTAAGGGGCATGCAGGAGGCAGCCAATCAATGATTCTCTCTCATCATTGATGTTTCTATCTTTCTCTCTCTCACTTCCTTCTGTCTGAAATAAATAAAAATATATTTTAAAAAGATATATTTATCAGTCAGAGGATATTTATCTTTTAAATATTTTAAAAATATTTTTAAAAAGAAATTTTGCTATCTTTGAGTTGTTTGTTTGCTTGTTTATTTCTTTTGCTTTCTTTATTGTAAGAGGCACTAAGCACCTAAGTTATAGCCTTCCTATAGAATATCCCCAAAGGTATGAAAATAATAGCAAATCGATATTTTTGTTCTTAGTAATTGGAAGGCGGGTAAATTTCTCACAGATGATCTATTGCACAAAGAGATAAGAGATCTGAGTTGAGAACACAGACACAGTCATAAAATTGCAAATGGAATGTTTGGATAATGTGTTCCTGCCCAGGTAACCTTGACTCATGATGTCATGTGCTATATGGGCACATAATTTTGTAATCTTGCATGTCTCCAAGTTAAGCATTACTGGAGCCCTTCCCCCCACCTTTACCAATGCCAGGAACAGTTTCGATACTGTGTTTTGCTAATGACATGACTGGAGCTGAGTGACAAACAGAAACCTCCCACAGACTGAGCCAGTCACAGATCGTGGAAGAGAACTGCAGTGAAAAACTCATTAGCAGATTGTCCAAAGCACACCAGCCAGGGATGGGTTTTCAGAATATACAAGTAATCAGGATATATTCATGTATATTGAATACACATTTCTTAATGATGATGTCACAGATATGCAGCATTTTCCCGTACAGGGGTTCAGACGGTGTGTCACTTTGGCATGTGAACTATTTTGAGCTAAATAAAATAAATTTAATTTAATTTAAATTAGGGGCCTTGCCCATCATAGGGGTAATCAACAGAAATAACTTTTAATGACCTATCTGTAGAGCAGGGCAAACTTCTAATTAGTAAACATGTGGTCTTCTTATCTTGAAATAACCTTCCTCCACTCTGAAGCCCCAAGGCATCTTACCTCATCCTTAGCTCAGAATGTCATCAATACCTCATTTTCCTTTTCTCTCTGGATCTCTTATGCATGTGGGATCTCTGACTATCACATGTATATGGGGTTCCCAGACATACGCATGTAATTAAATGTGATAATTTTCTCTTCTTAATCTGTTTCGTGTCTATTTGACTATTAGACCAACTGAGAGAACCTTGAGGGTAGAGGAATGTCTTCCACTCCTACAGTTGTTGCTGTGAGGAGGATATCTTATCAGCCAGGCACTGCTCACTTCAAAACTGCTACAGTAGAAAGACCCTGAGACCTCTAGCATGAGGTGGCAAAAGCAAGAATTCTTGCCAAGCCAGACTCCCAGATCACTACCTGCAGAATTTGGTGGAAGCACAGTGGTGAGAGTCTTCCCCCTGCCCTCTTCCTTAATTTAGATTAAAAGAATAAAATATTTATGAAATGAGGTTCTTGGACTTAGCAACTTTGGGTTATTTGCTGGTATCTCTCCTTTTATCTTGTTACTAGAGGCCTGGTGCACAAAATTAGTGCACTCGGGGGCAGGGGGGTCCCTCAGCCCAGCCTGCACCCTCTTGCAGTCCAGGAGCCTTCGGGGGATGTCTGACTGCTGCAGAGGCAGGAGAGGCTCCTGCCACCACCACTGCACTTGCCAGCCATGAGCCCGGCTTCTAGCTGAGCAGCGCTCCCCCTATGGGAGTGCACTGACCACCAGGGGGCAGCTCCTGCATTGAGCATCTTTCCCCTGGTGGTCAGTGCGTGTCATAGCAACCAGTCGTTGTGCTGTTCAGTCTATTTGCGTATTAGCCTTTTGGTATATAGGGTATGTCCTGAGAATTTAGCCTCATGACCAGTGAGGATACTTTCTATCTGGCCTTCACCAGCCACAGGGGGCACGTACGGGGCACCTTGGTCTCTGTCTGCCTGTGCCAAACTCTCAAGGGAGTTTTCAGTGTCTATCCATTTCCTCCCAGAGATGGCAAAAACAGGACCCTCATTCTTGTTTTCTGCCAGTCAGAGGATGCATATGCATCTTGCAGGAATCCAAGTAGGTTGTAAATTCGAGCTTAGGGAATCTAAAATGCCCATTCAAAGGGGGGCAGGTTGGAACATGTGATTTTCCTATATTTTTCACTGGTAATTTCTAAATCAGAGTAAATTTTATCTTGTGAAGACTGTATCTTTTAGCACTATCCTTTGGGGATGCCTCTGGCTTCCAGAGTTAAGTCATAAAAAGGCTTATTGATTTGAGTCACTATTTAGATTCTACTTATTAAAGATAGACAATGCATTCTTTTTTTGTTTTTGTTTCCAGAGAGGGAGAGGGAGAGAGAGATAGAAACATCAATAATGAGAGATAATAAAGTATTATAAAATTAAAACATGCTTGCAATTGGAGCCAGTGAGAGCTTTATATCTTTATATGTATCATGCATGCATAAGTCAACATTTATTTTTATAATTCTAGTGCACGTCATATGTACCAGCTGGTCAGACGGTCAGACAGATGTACAGTCAGTCACTTAGCCTTTTATATCCTATATAATAAAGAGGGAATATACTAAGTGACCCTCACATGGTTGCAAAGATGGTGATGTCCACAGCCAATAAGGAGGGAATATGCTAATTGACTGCCCCGCCTTCAAAGATGGAAACTCCCACAACCACAAGATGGTGGTGCCCAGTCCCCCTCAGCCTTGCGGGGGTGGCAGGTGCTCAGCAAGGCTGGGCCTGCCTCCAGGCTGGCCCGGCCACTCCGTGAGCCTGCCTCTGAAGTCCCCCAATCCTCTCAGCCTCCCAGCTGCCCAGGGCCGGCCCAAGGCACAGGCAAGACTCGGATGGCGGATGGTGACTGCCCAGCCACCCAGGGCCGCCCAAGGCTCAGGTAACCAGGGCCAGCCAAGACTCAGGTAACCAGGGCCGGCTGAGGCTTGCGCTACCGGCAGTGGCAGCAGCAGAGGTGTGATGGGACATCGCCTTCCCCTGATTGCCAGGTCGCCTCCCACCCCTGAGGGCTCCATTACTGTGAGAGGAAGCAGGCTGAGCTGAGGGACCCCCCGCCCCCCCCCACCACCCAGTGCATGAATTTTCATGCACCAGGCCTCTAGTATATAGATATTATATATACTGTTTTGACACGTAATTTTTTGCAGTAACGTAATTACTGTACAAATCTTTCTTCTAATTAATTTCCTTTCGATGTGCATGAATCTGTGCACTGGGTCACTAGTATTGTTATAATGGCTAGTCATTTAGATTACCTTAGTAAGATGGAAAGACAGTAATTAGCACAAAAATCAAAGTCCACTCGGACTTCTTCCTATTTTCCTTCAAACATTGGCAGATTTTGTAAAAGATCAGAAGTACAATTGTCTTGCATGTAAGGAGAAAAAGAAAAAGAATGGTGAAATCTCCCTAAAAGACAATCTAAAAGTGTTATGCCTAAGCACTCAGCTTGGTAACCATCAGGTTGGACGCTCCAAAATACCGCCAGACAGAAATGTGGGCTAAACTCCATTTACAGCTGAGGTCCTGCCAAAATGTGGCCAGCCATCAAGGAAATTATAACCTAAAATTACAATGGCTATTATGAGGATTCGATCATTTAAAGTGCACTCAAGCCTTGGCTAGTGATTCTCAGTGGTTAGAGCATCGTCCTGAGCACCTGAAGGTTCTGTAGTTTGATTCCTGGTCAAGGGCACATACCTGGGTTCATTCCTGTACCCTCCTCCTTCCGCCCCTCCCCTCAATCAATCTGTCATCAATGTTTCTCTCTTTGTCTCCCTCCCCCTCCCTCCTTACCTTCCATTCTCTCTGAAAAGCAATGGAAAAAATATCCTCAGGTGAGGATTAGCAACAACAAAAATATAATAAAAGTTCACTCAAAAGCAAGGTTTTCCAAATTAAATAAACAGAATCAGATAATTATTTTTAAACAGGGTGAAACCAAGAGGAAGCAGGAAGAAAAGTCACAGGAGTCGTCCCAGCAGAGTCAAAATCCTTAGATGGTTATTTAAAAAAAGGAGTGGTGGTGGTAAATAAATCAATCATTGATGCAGTTAAAACAAACGTTTTAATAGCACTAGCAAAGGGTGGATGGGCCAAAATGACCCTGGGTTGATCCCCCAGCTTTAAAGGGTCCCAGACAAGTCTGCTCTATGTAGGCTGGTCTGGAGAAATTGAAAAACAGGGATTCCAATGAGAAACCTGATCAGCAAGCTCTTAGGCCAGGCCAGTTTATGAAGTTAAATGTTGGCAAAGAGCGTGGGTCCCTGGATGAACCCTCGCTGGAGAGCCAAAGCCCTTTTTCTTTTGTGCGTTTGTTTTACACAAGTGGGTAAGGATTTATACAATCATGAAAAATATATGTAAACATGTAAGGAATGATACAATTATGGAACAAGCTTCATGTAAAGAGGCTATGTTACATGTACCTGAATGTTTTATGAGAATGGATATTATGTTGGACCTAGAACAATTCTTCTACCCAGAATTGTAAAACCAAAACCTGTTGATAAATTCCTATCAGAGACTGTAGATAGGAATGGAAGAGTTGATGGAATGAAGGTAAAAGTTCATAGGCAAATTGGTGTACTTAGAAGAGGCTTTCTATGAAGCAAATGGCCTCACTGTGGAATATTGTAAAATAGAAGGCATATATATCCACCCTTTTAATAATATTAATTAGATATTCTGAAGAACATACAGTTTTTATAGCTTCATTGAAAGATTTGTTGCAAACAGCTATTTAAAAAATAAGAAAACAAGAGGTACCTAAAATAAAACTACGTACCCAGAGGGAAAGAAGCAAATTAGGGATAAAAGTAGCTGAACGGGTAGGTCAACGTATGATATCATTTGAGGAATTCGGAGTTATGTCCTTAGGTTTCGAATCTTTGCAAAACCGGAAATGCAACTGTCAGAGCCATTCAAAGCCCTCCTATCTTTACCATCCTCACCTCCTAAGACTGAAGTGGAAAAAAGAGGAAAAACAAGTTGTTGTGTTGTAAATACAAACAACTATAGAAGCACTCTTACCCCAAACTAGGCATACTTTCCATAATATTGTCTTCTCTATAAATATTAATAAGAAAAGGCTGAAGTCACCTAAGCAGGTAACCTTAATTTATTCCATCTGCCAGGAACACCGTTTGCATCCAACTATTCTTTCATTTAGACCCCTTGAAATTTCTTAGTTTGCCTCTCTACAATATTAGTTTCAACTTATAATAGTGAATTTCTAAGGAAATGTACATAAACTATAGGTAGTTATATGACTGGTTAGTGGATAAAATACTACCATGGTTAACTCTAAAAGGCTGAAATAGAAATGCATGCGATTCCTCAGTTTGGCCAGGAGATGGAGGTGTTAATACACAATAATGCACATTTTCCAGTTTATAATTTAATATAAAGATTATCATAATTTCTCAAAAGTGTTAATATGAACACCTAATTAGCCTTTGTGCTTTATTGAATTTGTATGCTTTTAGCAATAATTTCTTCTTGTGGAGATGTTTTCTGGTATTTTATTTTGCCATTTTTATTGATTATTATTTCTGTTTTGAAACTGCTTGATCTGATACTGAAAAAACTTCCACCAAGACATCTGTACCCCCAAGATTTCATTCCAACTGCATTTTGATTAAAGATTGTATACACAGAGAGGTGGAACTAAAGGCTAAGGGGGCTGCCCAGTCAGGGATATTTTAAAACCACAGGTATTTGTAAAGATTGTCTCCAGTTACGGGAAATTTTGTTTCCTAATTCTTTTCGTTTGTTTGTTTCACTCTATGACAGCTTCTCATCAGTCCATAAATGCACATAGCTGCTTCTGCCAGCATATTTTGGTTTGCAAATTATATGCTTTCTGAGGCAAAACATAGCAACACAAACATTTCAATTGCCCCCACGGTTTTTACAACCCCAACTGCTGTATTTAATATAAAGCCCACAAAGGAACATGGTTATTAATGAAAACTGGCTATACCCCACAGACTCCTGCTTCTGAAATGACAAATGGAACAGACGGAGAAATCAAAAGTCTATGCTGAGAAAGGTGGGTAAAGAGTAAAATTGTGAGAAAAGTTAATTTTCATTTTTAAGGCTAGAAATTAGCAAAGGGAAAAGGGGATTTTTTTTCATTTGGGAAATGTGCTTTCCAATATTTACTTGAATATAATACAAGCAATACAGTTTGAGTTATTTAGGGATACTTTGAATGAGGAAGTCAAAAACAGTTTTAAAATATTATTATATATTAGAAAGAACCTTTATTGTTGTTTTATTTTGTTGGTTTTGTTGTTTTGTTTTCTCTACTTATCAAGTGTCTACCAGTTTTATTTTTAAAATACAGAAAAAAATTTTTATTTGATGATCCTCAAAATGTTTCCATAAGATCAGTATTCACTGCACAGGCCATTCGCCGTAATTACGGAGTATGTATTTCAGTCAGGAAAATAGGCTGGTTCCTGCTTTGTAGGCTGATGGCTGTTTACTAAACCAATTCTGATCTTCCTCATAGTGACACATCATCTTGTTTCTTCACTCTTCATCTCAAATAATACTTTCAAAAGCTCGATTTGAAACCCTAGCAAATAACAGAATACTCCAGTATGGCTGAAGCAAGTGTCCAATAGTAGATCTGTAGTAAATGAGTGAATTTTTGATAGATAAAATTAAAACATATTTTTAAAGATAATGCTTGCACCCAGCAATACTTAATCTTCCCTTTTAACAGCTTTGGTCCCTGCGGTAGGAAGGCTACTGCCAGGTGCCCAGAGATAGTTGTCCTTCTATCAGAGTTGATTCTTCATATGTGTTTGTAACTAGTGGCTAAATAATACATCAAAGGGCGTTATTCAATTTATTCTGCTAATGAATAATAAGAATAATAGTTTTTCTCATATTTCTGATTTTTCCTTGGGACTGTGCCAATTAATATATACATATATAATCTAATTTGATATTAAGAACAGTAAGTGAGGCTACTCTAAGTTTTAGTCAAAATTCAAGCTGCTCAGTGTATGGTCTCTGTAAAATAATCATAATATATTTTGTAATTGTGTCCTAACATTTTGCAATCAATTTGAGTCCCTTAGAAAATATTGAGATATATATTATCATATATTCATGACTTAATCTTAGGTAATTGATTGGAGATTTATGAAGTATTATATAATAATTTAATTTTAACACTTAAAACCTTTAGAAGTATATTAATGCTGATTAGTTTACAAAAAAATACTTAAGCAAAACATATAAAAGTTAATTTGACCTAATTATAAGCATTTGTGATCATTAAGAAGTCCATTCTTAAATGAAAATGTTCTCATTTACCAGTCACCACTAAATTTACAGAATAACAAAAATAGCTAACATTATCATGGCCCAGGTCATGTGCCAAGCTGTTCTTATTTAATACTCACAACAAACTCACGTTGCAGAGACTATTGCTCCCCTGTGACAGCCCAGGAACAAAGTATCAGAAAGATTAAGAAATTTGGCTAACGTCCAACAGATGAAAAGAGTGAGATCTGGCCCAGAAACCAGATCTTTCCATTCCAAAGGCCAACTCATCCTCCTAATTATATGGAAGCTTTCTCTCAGCAAAAGAATTCCCTACATCTTTTACAGAAAGTTAAAAACAAATTAAACCAAAGGGGAATTTTGAATATGTTATATGTTACCATAAATATTTTAGGGCCACCTTTATTGGGTCCTTAGTAATCAATATCAGTAAACATGATTTGATTATTGATCATCTTAAAAACATGAATACCTTTCTAAAGAGATAGAAAATATATTACTTAATTAACAATGCAACATTACACATTTTAACTAAGTAACCAACTGAGGTAAAGTAGTTTTGTATCAGAGCATATGAACCTACAATACCCCAGCATAGCCACACTTACCACTCACAGAAGAATCAGCCTGATTTTGTTTATGGCATCTAAGAGACTTCGTGATTCTTCAGAGAAGAATTTTAAAAATTAGTGACACCTTGTTAAAGATTATGCGTTGTAAGCAACCTATTCAAAGTGAAATGGGAAGCAACCACATATAAATACGATGGCACATGTGCATTCGCCTTTGCAAGAAGCATTCTAGGAATTGCTTTAGCGTATTCTTCTTAGACACATGTAGCCAACACTGCTACTTCTTGATTTCTGAATGGACCATGCCATTCAAGAAGAAATTGTATGTATCACACATGGTCAGAGTAACCTGTTTACATTTATGTAAGTTGTATTTTTTACAGATAACATCAAGGTTTCCTACCTCATTCCTTTGTTGTTGTTGTTGTTATTTAATTATTGCATGGGCAAAACCGTCAGGACTCTTGGAAAAGATAAAGCTCTGGCTTTCAAAGAAACCACTGCCCTCTCCCACTGACCGAAAGAAGTTTGACCATGACTTTGCCATCTCCACTTCCTTTCATGGGCTACATAATATTGTTCGGAACCGGAGCAAAATCCGCAAGGTGATCTGGTTGGTGGTGGTCTTGGGCTCAGTCTCACTGGTGGTATGGCAGATCTACAGTCGCTTGGTCAACTACTTCACATGGCCGACCACAACGTCTGTAGAGGTTCAGTATGTGGAAAAGATAGAGTTCCCGGCGGTGACGTTTTGTAATTTGAACAGGTAACAATTACTCTCTTAATAAGTCTGTATAACTCTGATAGCATAACCTTTCTTGGGATGATTGAAATCGAGTTTTATTATGCATTAATTAACATAATAGAACTTAGATGGAAAACAATCTAAGTTCTTCAGTTGTATTTACACACACTCATTTAGGGAGCAAAAAAGTTTATTGATTTCTTCTTTCACTTATTTTTCCTTTCTACCTTCCGTAATTATTTGTTAGGCATTGCACCAAACCCTGTCATAAAATGGGTGTAAAAGTCTTGATCCTTGAACTTCCAAAGTTACAAAGAGAGAAAGCTCTACCCCAGGCATATTAGACTCAGTCACCCTCACCCCAGCTGCTCATACGATGGAGGTTCCACATTGAGACAAGGTCAGAAGACTAGAAACCACTGCCTGCCCTGACCCTGCTTATAAAGACTTTGCCCGGTGGAAGAGGCAGGCACTGAGAACAAGAACTCTGAAACTCTCCCCCAGGGAACTCTGCTTATAATTGTGTGGCGAAGTTGAAGACTAAAGCAACTTTCAGAAACAAAATAGATTTTGGTGATAAGCAATTAAGACAGTAAAGACAAGGCTAGTAGATCTGGTAGGCCAGCTAGTTTTCTAATGAAAATCCAGAAGAGAGACACACACAAGAAGAGTTCTGGGGTCAGAAGTACTCTCTACTGACCTCAAAATTAATTCTTCAGTGGCCAGATTTAATTGGGTCAGACTGTGGAGCAATTTGTACCCTGGTGTATTATTTCTTTGTTGTTGTTGTTAATCCTCATTCAAGGATTTTTCTCCCCATTGATTTTTAGAGTGGTAGGGAGGGGAAAAGACAGAGAGAGAGAAACTTTTATGTGAGAGACAGATCAATTGGTTGCCTCCCACACGTGTCCTGACCAGGCTGGGATGGAGCCTGCAATTGAGAACATGCCCTTGACTGGAATCAAACCCAGGACCCTTCAGTCCTCGGGCCAATGCTCTAACCACCGAGCAAAACTGGCTAGGGCTACCTTGGTTTATTATTAAAAAACAATAGAGCTTAAGAAAATGAAAAGAGAAGGCACAGAATGGGAAACATATTTGCAAAAGACATATCTGACACAAGATTGTTACCCAGATATACAAAGAACTATTAAAACTTAAAAATTAGGAACTAAACAACCTGGTTAAAAAAAGAGCCAAAAACCTTAAACACTCTCACCAAAGAAAATATACAGATGGCAAATAAGTATGTGAAAAGCTGCTCCACATGATGTGTTATCAAGGGAAGGCAAATTAATACCCAGTAAGATATCAATGCACATCTCTTAGAATGAACATATATGTACACTTACTGAGATGGAAAAGTTAATAGATACTTTAGAGAGGTTCCATGATGGACTTGAACTGGCCGAAGGAAAAATTCAGTAAACTTGAAGACAAATTGATAGAGCATGCAATCCAAAGAACAAAGAGAAAAACTAATGAATAAAAAGTAACAGAGTCTCAGAAAAATGAAGGACAATCTATAATAATAAAAGCATAATATGCTAATTAGACCAGACAGACGAATGACCTTCCTGACATCATTCTGGACTGGGCCTAATCACTCGCCTGCCTGGTTAGGGGCAATCAGGCACGCAGGCCAGTGATTAGGGATGATCAGGCAGGCAGGTGAGTGGTTAGGGATGATCAGGCAGGCAGGACAGTGGTTAGGGATGATCAGGCAGGCAGGACAGTGGTTAGGGGCGATCAGGTAGGCAGGAGAGCAATTAGGGGCGATCAGGCAGGCAGGCAGGTGAATGGTTAAAGCCAGTGGTCCCAGATTTCGAGAGGGTGCAGGCAGTGCTGAGGGACCCCCTTCCTCCCTGTGCAGGAGTTTCATGCACCAGGCACCTAGTATTAAATATAAAAACACATGCAAAATGGGAGTAAAGAAGGAGAAGCGAGTGAACAAAGTAGAAAAATATTTTTCAAACATTGAGTCCCCAACTCCCGAAATTTGCAGAAAACTTGAGCCCCAAACTCCCCAAATTTGCAGAAAAGCATTAATCTTTTACAGCCAAAAAGTTCAATGAACTTCAACAGAATAAATACAAAGAGATTAACAGTCAGGAACATCATTGTGGAAATATTGGAAGTCAAAGAAAAAAATAGATTCAATATTCTAGGCACTGTAATTGTGGAAGAGGCAAATTCTTAATTATAAGAGACTTATTCTTCCTTAGATAGCAAGGAACTAAGACATCATCAGTACTCTAGGGATAAGAGACACCCTCAGCTCCCAGAGGTTGATTTGACAGATAGAGTCTTCAGGTACTCATCCATGAGGATTGTATACAACATTGTTTGGCAAATTATTAACAGAGCAGGTAAAGAACTCAAGCTGCGTACTGTCTGGTTCTCAAAGCAAATGCTCTTCGAACGTTTTAGCTCAGGTGGCATAGAAAGGAACTGGGAAACCATATATTTGATGTGCATGTTTGAAATTGATTTTTAACCACAAGTTTAAATGTTTATGTCTTAAGTTTAGGATGTCAAAAATATTGTAAACTTTGTGATATAAAATAGGATAAGGATTAACTGTAATGACAATAAATACAGGGTGTCCCCCCAAAAAATGTATACACACTTTAACAGCTGGTAGTTCAATTGATGTTTCTTTACAGATTTAACTCATTTGAATTAATAATTATTCAAAGTATGTATACATTTTGTGGGGGACACCCTGTATTTCATGAGTCCATAAAACTTTAACTACTTTATTAAATAAAGTACATTAATATAAATTATGTATATTTTTATCTAGACTTTTAATTAAATATCACAATAATCTGGAAGACTCACAAAATAACCAAATTGTATTTACAATAACAAATTTTATTGCACTACTTCAGCTTTTCTCAGTTTACAGGGTTTCAATAAAGGCCCAAATACCCAGTGTTTAATCTTAAGTTTTACCCGAATCAGAAATATGTGCATAACAGGCTAAGAAAAAGTTGAAGAAGCCTTAGAATTAATTCTAAGAACCAATCAAGGTTCCCCTGAAGTAAGCTACGATTTAATTATGCCTCTGTTAAGTGCCCTAAGATTGTTAAATACCAGTAGGCATTATAGGCTAAGATTTGTGATAGGTGAAGGGTAAAACCTCTTTCGTGAATGACAGAATAAATTTTGTGAATGTAGGCTCTTTTTTAAGGGTAGAGGAACTAGAAATTTATTCATGAGTACCCTTGGCACATGCCCATCCCAATTTGAAGACCATTCCTCTAAGCTGCATTGCATTCAATTCACATGAGGAAAAATAAGGTTTAATTAACATTGCAATTTCCTTAAAGTTACCATCTAGGAACTGGAAAAGATCTGTTGACAGATCCCTAATCGAACACTTGTGCTAAGAGCACAGTAGGAATATATCCCCGAGGTGAGGAAACTTTGCCAAGGGACTTCTGAATATTAGAAGGGTTACCTTTTGCCATGGGACCAGGAACCTATCCAGTGTACATGAAACTCAGAGTGGTTTGGTTTTAATAGTCCCCTACTCTATACAACAAAATCATTTCCAGTAGCAACCATGAAAGTAAACAAATTATAATAATGAACTACATGTTTTAATGCCGGTAAAATGTTAAAATTAATAAATGTAATACAAAACTGACAATTCAAAATAAAATTGAAAGAAAAGAAACATTTAGCACTTGGAGTGATTTTCAAATGTCTCTGTGTTAAAAATTTCCACTAAAATATCTTGACCATAAAATATATCATACATTTACATTATATTTGCTAAAAATAACTTCTGAAACTCATCTTCTTTTATCAATATCAGAGAAAAATTTACTACATCACTAGATGTAGTAAATAGTGAAGTTATTTTGTCCATTGTTTTTAAACAAGTAACTCAAAAGATTAAAAAAAACAACAACAAATCAAGAAGTAACTCAAGTTCTGTTTCTTCATCTTTATAATAACCACTGTACTTCTTTATTCCAAATCTAGGTTTAAATTTTAAAAAATTGTGTTAAAGCATTTAAATAAAAACCAATATCATGACTTTCATACAAATATAAAATGAACACATGTCAAAGATTTTATTAATTAGTGAGAGAACTCTAACATGTTAAAATTAGTTAATAGGAAAGCTCAAAAAGAAGACATTCTTATACATTTTTCATCTCCACAAAATGATTTATAAAATATTAGCTTCCTGCTAATACATAGTAGATTTAGATTTGTTTTAGGGAGGCTCAATAAAGGACTCAATTAGGCATCAACTTGGACACCAGATAAAACATTCATCTGGGTCATATAATTTGGGGAAGTGTAGTTAGAGATATTAATATACATAAGAAGGACTTCTTTAGTAATTGGTTGTCAGTTATTAAATTGTTCAAACAAATAAATGGACTTTTATTATTATTTTCTATTACTAGCTTCTTACCAGTATGTTAAATAAAAGAGTCAGGTAAGCTATAACCAAGCAAGATTTTTAAAAGAATATTTTTGAAAGAATTTTGAAATTTGAAATGAAGTTGAAAATAAATTCAGCAGCACATTTTGGTTTTATGCTGAAGAATACGCCTTACAAAGCTTTTTACTTCCTTTGTTCCAAATATGGTCAGATTTCATTCATTAAAGTTATTCCATCTACCTAAATTACCCTCATGATCTCAACTACTATTAGTATAATAAAAAACATTTTTAAATATTTTTAAATTCACCCCCTCCCCTTTAACCTTTTAATCTATTGTAGTCATACCTCCTACATGTGTGGAAATTCCTTCATTTCTCTGCATAATCATCCTAAAAAGAATCCAATAAACATTGTGTGAGGCAGTATTGACTCATCCTGTGTGGGACTCCAAAGTCACAGGACAATGGAGCAGATCCTGTGAGTCATTCAAAGTAAGAAAGCTGAAGCAAATTAAAGGCTCATCACTCAATTTAGGGCTCACGCTGTTCTTCAACCCCAAATCTGTTGCTAATGTAGACTTCATGCCTCAAAAGGTCAGTAGAAACACTTCTGAAAAGAAAAGCAAGGTTGTTAGATATTCAGTAGTTAGACTATCCCTAAGATGGAGGCTTGAGAGTGTCTCTAAAGAAAGGCAGAGTCAGCCCAGCCGCCATACTCAGTGGTTGAGCATTGACCTATGAACCAAGAGGTCAAGGATTGATTACTGGTTGGGCACATGCCTGAATTATAGGCTTAATCCCTATTGTGGAGCCTAAAGGAGGCAGCCAATCAATGATTCTTTCTCTCTCTCCCTTTCCCTTCCTCTCTGAAATCAATAAAAACATATTTCAAAAAAAGACCAAGTCAGAAGAGGATAGTTATAAGGTTTCAGAATCTGGGCTGCTGGGATTTTTGTTTTGGGGTTTGTAAAATAAATACGTGAGGGTTTTTTAAAATTTATTTTAGATAGAGAGACGAAGGGAGAGGGAGAGAGAAACATTGATGTGAAAGCACAATGCCAATTGTCTGTCTCCTGCACACCCTCTACTGGGGATAGAGCCCAAAATCCCAGGTATGTGCCCTGCCCAGGAATCAAACTCATGGCCTTTCAATGCATGGGCCAAGGTACAACCAACTGAGCCACACCGGCCAAGGCTTAGGCTGCTGGTTTTAAGATAGTCCTTGCAAAACTCAAAGCTGGTTAAGTAAGGTGTTATACTAGAGACTGCTGTTGAAAGCAGTTTCTTATCTCTAAAAGACTATATGATATCCGTCTTAGATTTTTCCCCCAATTTTTGTTTTGTGTATGTTCTACTTTAACTGAGAAAGGGCTTAATGTGGCTTGTCTGAGAAAGAAAAAAAAATACATAAAAATAATATAAAGGGAAGTGAAAATAAAGTATAAAACCTGGGACATAAAGCCCAGGAGTGAGGTTATACGCAAGCCACCTAGTCCCTTACACTTAGCAAGAGTGGAACACACATTTCATTCCATGCTTTCTAGCAGTCAATTTAAAGAAAGTTGGTTCAGTTTCAAGATTTATAGTATCAAAATACTAATCACATTTGAAAGGAATGTAAGGTATGCAAATAAAGAACAATACATAATGCAAAGCAGAAATTGCTCAACAAAGTAGGAGAATTGCAAATTGAGATCAAATAGGTTACTTCTGCTTTGATTGCCAGGAAAACACTTTGTAATAATGAAGCATTTATTTAATGAATATTTACCTAGCATTCACTACATTTCAGGCATTCTTCTCAATGGTTTAGGAAAGATAATTCAATCACAGAAATAACATTCTGAGATAGGTGATATTAACATACCAACTTCAGAAGTGAGAAAACAGTCAGAGTGAGATGAAATTTGCTAAATCATACCATTAAGTGGCTCTAACAATCATGGTCCATGACAGAAACAGAACCAGCATGAGTGATATAAAATAAGGGATATGTTAGAGGGATTGAGTGCCCCCTGAATCTCAGGGGCTGGGCCTGAAGGCAGCAAGGTCAGCAGCCAGAAAGACAGATCAATATGAAGTAAAGGGCATGTACACAAGCCGGAGGTGTGTGACTCTCTTTTTTACTACCACCCATCTTCGTGGTGACCTGCAGGATAAGTTGGCACATTTTCCAGATTGTATTCTCACTGACCCAGGATTTGAAGAAACTGAAAGAGGAGATTGGCCAGGTGTTAGAGGAAGTGCCATCCTGGCTACTGTACCATACCACAAGTGGAGTCAGGTCATGAACCCAATGACAGTGAATAACCATAGCTTTTGCCCAAAAATGAGCTTCAGGTTGTAACCAGATACATAGAAGGAAGGGGATGTTGAAAAATACAATTTCAACATAGCCATGCCAACACAATACAAAGCCACCACAATGGCAAAGGAAATCTGGCTCCAAAGTCTATATTTTTAACAGCTAACCATTTCTACCTCTCCCTTTATGTTGAGTCTTGAAAGATCCATCAGGGTGTATCCATATCAAGGTCTGGAAGGTATTCTAGGTAAATGAAACTGTATGCACAAACACGAGGTAAATTGCAGAATGTGATAAAGACCTCTTAGGAGTCCAGTTTTGCTTGAATGTATTATGAATGAGGGGGAGTGTAAGAGAGAAGCAGAAGAATCTGGTATAATCTAGATGTTAGGGCGCCGTCCTCTAGATAAAAACAAGTTTTCATTATTCTAAATAATGCCTGTTTCCTACTGATAGGTTCCAAACTGAAGCTGTAGCCAAATTTGGTGTTATTTTTTTCTTATGGAATATTGTATCCAAAGTCCTCCATCTCCAGGAAATCCATGGCAATTCTACTGGTTTTAAAGAGGCTATTGATTTTCTTGCAAGTCAACAAAACTTCAGCATTGCAGAGTTTGTCAAGAAAAATGGTTTTTATCTCAACAACAGCACTTTGTTGAAATGTGACTTTTTTGGAAAGCCATGTGGCTCACAGGTAATGATTTGTTTCTTTGAATATCATCAATATAATAAGCTGCTTTATCATAGTGTTTCACATTGAAATAAAGTTTATTCCCATGGGCAATCTAAAGTTGCTTAATGATTATGTTTCATTAGCTCAGCCTTATGATGTCAGAGGTATAGTTATGTAAGAGACATTGTTCCTTTTTCCAGTAATTCGATAAGAAAATGTAGAGAACATAAATCTTTGGTTACCTTTCTTGCAGGATAATAGTCCTTCCAAAAGAAACACAAATTTAACACAAGATGGTATTTCAATTTTCCCATTCATCTGTGAACAGTATGTTCCAATGCAGCATTTTTATTACCATTAAGCAAGAATATGCTGTTTTTATGCATGTGGTATTATATCAGAGGTTATAGAAAATGAGAAGGGCCCAGCATTTTGACTATAAATATTATTTATATTTCTCTATTCACTCATAACATCTTGTTTTTATTTATATAATTAATTTACATTTAAGATAAAATTGTTGACATATCTGAAATCTGCTAGCAAAAGCGAAAGTATATATAGGCAATTTGACCCCTTAGTTCCTGTATTAGCCATTCTGTAGCATGTGTTGCTAGATGATTCACAAATTTATGATCCTAGGACACAATTTCTTATCTTTTCGGTAGCCTTCCTTAGCCCACAGTAAATAGAAAAGAGGTGCCTGAGAGACATCTGACAGAGATGAAGCCCTGCTCTAAACTCTTAATTTAGAGAAGCTCTTCTATGTTGCTTTTTATTTACAAACATATTTAAAATTAGCACCAAGGAATTTTGGAGTAGACATTTTCAGGTACAAATTACAGGAACCCAACTCTGATAAGCTGAAGAGTAAAAGGAATGAATTGAGTTCATTAAGTGGGAGCTCAGCCAAAGGACTCTGAGACCATCATTAACATTTTGTTTCAATTTCCATCTCATGACTCCAGTTGGTTTCTTTCTACATCAGTCCTTCTCACACAGAGCCAAGAAGGCTGCTGACAACTCTACCATCATATTAAAATAGTTGCCTATGCTATCCACTCCTGTATCCACTTACTAATCCTATGGAAGATTCTGATTAGCTCTATGTAGGACACATGTCAATTACTAAAACCATCTCTGATACAAAGCAGTGGGGTATTAAGATTGGCCCTGCCAGTATCACATGTGTCTCCACAGTGGAGGTGATTGGAGGAGGAGGATCAAAGGAGCCAAGGGTGATGGCTGCCCCACTGGGACCCTACATGGTGGGGGAGGGGTGGGTCTTTAAAAAGGATGCTGAGGGAGTTCTCCATAAGTAAAACAGGTGTTTCCATGAATCCTTAGCAAATATAAAACAAATGACTTTTTACATGTTTTTTAAACTATGCTAAATTACCTATGAAAATGTCTCAATGAATCACATACACATTGACTAGTACGTATCCAAAAAATGAAAACTCTCATTGAATATAAATATAAATTATTAGATTGTCTAATCTTTCTGTATACTCATTTAGACACCTTTGATTTAAGAAAAAAAAATGTTATAGCAATTTGAAGCTTAGAAATGACCAACATACCCAGCTGATTTTGTTTTATTTGGTTCATTTTCATATTGGAGGATTTCGCACATGTCTTCACTGAATACGGAAATTGTTTTACTTTTAATCATGGTGAAAATATCGAAGCAAGGGAAAAAGTGAGTGTCTCTGGAAGAGGCTTAAGCTTGCTCTTCAATGTCAATCAGGTATTGCATTTTCTTAAACCGAGCCAGAGCTTAAGACTAATAATAACAAGCATGAGTTTTAAAAGATCTGATCAAAATGTTTTGCTCTGTCAAACTGTTCCTACAAGTTGAATATTATTTTATTTTTTGTTAATTTAGTTTAGAGTCCTATGAATGCAACTATTGAGTTGGAGATTAAAAGACAAACTTTAGAGGCAATAACCTGGACATTTGTCGCTATATCACTGACTACCATTACTGTGACTCCAGAAAATGGTTGTACCACAAAATAAGAAAGCCAAACAATTCTAACTCATGATGTATGGTTAATTTAACATGATGCTGAGCATTTAAAAAATAAATTTTAGATTTACATGTAAATAAGGCAATGTGTTTTAGAAAGAAGCCATATATAGATATTTCACAAAGCCTTGCATCTATGATCTATAAAGGTGATAAAAATAATTTCTATATAAAGAAAATTGTATAAGTGGACTTTAACTAAGCCTAATTTTCGTAAATGTGACTAAACAGTTCTAATTATTTAGGTTTTAATGTCCAGACACCTTAGAAATGCAGTAGTGCTACCTTCAAGAGTTCTGGATAGAGCTCTCACCCAAGGTCAATTCCTCACCTGCCACCTTGCTCAACTAATCTATATAATAAAAGCCTAAGCAACCATTACAGCAAAATGACTAGAACGACTGGACACTATGATGAGCACTGACCATCAGGAGGCAGACACTCAATGCAGGAGCTGCCGCCTGGTGGTCAGTGCACTCCCACAGGGGGAGCGTCACTCAGCCAGAAGCCGGGCTCACTGCTGGCAAGCGCAGCGGCGGTGGCGGGAGCCTCTCCCACCTCCATAGCAGTGCTAAGGAGCAGCTAGTCAAGTGGTAAGGAGCAACGAGCAGGCAGGCAGTAGGAGCGAGGGGTCCCAGACTGTGAGAGGGATGTCCAACTGCCGGACATCCTTAGTGCTGCCGCGGAGGCGGGAGAGGCTCCTGCGACTGCCGCTGCACTCACTAGCCATGAGCCAGGCTCAGGGCTTCTGGCTGAGTGGCATTTCCCCTGTGGAGCACACTGACCACCAGGTAGCAGCTCCAGTGTTGAGCGTCTGCCCCCTGGTGGTCAGTGAACATCATAGCGACCAGTCATTCAGCTGTTAGGTCGATTTGCATATTAGCCTTTTATTATATAGGATAACTTCCTCTTGTATCCCATTTTTTATGTTTAAACACAGTACTGTACAGTTCAATGCGTGAACCCATGCTTGTATATCTATCTGATTAATATTTTCAAGTCATTCAATTGTAAACCATATGGTCATTTCAAACTCTAGATTACAAATTTTACAAGCTAGAATTGCCTAACTACTTTAAAATGCAATTAAAATCTGAATATTCAATACAAAACAGAGACAGGGAAACATTGATCAGACCATCAAACCTCAGAGGGAAGATAGGGGAAGGTGGGAGTAAGGGGAGAGATCAACCAAAGGACTTGTATGCATGCACATAAGCCTAACCAATGGACACAGACAACAGGGGAGTGAGGGAATGAGTGGGGGGGGGGAGGGGGGTAGGAGGGATAGGGGAATAAGGACACATATATAACACCTTAATAAATAAATTTAAAATATATATATTCCATAAGTAAATGACACTGAAATACTTCTTCATATGAGCCAGTTAAGTGTTTCATACAGTGTTATAACAGGCCACAGAGAAATGGGGTTCTGAGTTATAAATGGAATATTAAGTATGTTTATTAAATGTAATTCCATAATATATTGGCCCATTCACAAGAAAAATCATTATATTCCCAAGTCCATTCCTTCTCCCTGTAGCCTGAAACTAATAGCCAAGTCCCCAGAAGTACAGTCTTAAATTTGTTTATCTGATAAAGGTGGATAAACGAAAAGCCCTGGGGTTAGAGAAAGAGTATGTCTTCACTCTTACAGGAAAATGAATTTGAATTTTAAATAAAGCCAGATATTTTATTTACAAAGAGAAGAATGCCAAGTAATTTTCTAAAACAAATGAAACAAAGAGAACAGCCAAAGACAAAGCAACTAAAAGGCCACTGGCTGAAAAGTCAGAAATTAGATGATTAAAATACGTCTATAGCCTTCATCTTAGGTAAAAGTGAACCACGCAAAACTGTCGAAGCCTTGAAATGTGATTCAATCCTAGAAAGGATGTGTTAGATGTTTAATTTTCGTAGCTTACAGAGAGATTAAAGACTGATCAGAAATATTTTATTTTAAGTAAATCAAATTCTGCCATGTTAAAACTGAATCTCAAACTTATGTAGAATTGATATCAATTTGTAATTGGGGAAAGGGTATATTTTTGTTTCAGGAGGAATTCACTGATGACCCCACTCTTGGTTTTGTTGATGCTGGAATCATCTTTGTCATCCATTCACCGAAGAAGGTGCCACAGTTTGATGGTTTAGGTTTGTCATCACCCGTGGGAATGCACGCACGGGTAACCATCCGTCAAGTGAAGGTAAATATTGGCAAAATGTGTAACATGAGGGAATCAGGGGGGTAGTGAATGCATGTATGCATAAACAACATTTTTCACTAAAAAACCCTTTCTTCCATTACATTAGAACACCCCTGGAAATTCCAGTTTCATTTCAAATACTTTCCTTTACTAGTAGACACACATAGGGAAAAACAGTGAATTCACATTTACAATGTAAGCGAAAGCTAGCAAGCCTAGCAAATGCAAGGTAACTTTCAATCTCATTAGAGATGGAAGGCTCAGTAAGTATGAGGAGACATATAAGTTACTGAACTGTACACTTTCTCAATGGGACGTTCTGTGAAGGAGAAAAATAAGTGGGAAAAGCAAAATGTTGGAGTCAGACATGTCTGCCAGGTTTCCACTTGCCAGATACTTACCCTGTAGCTTCTTTAATCAACTCCCTGAATTTCCTTCTCCTCTCTGTACACTGGGGGAATGTGTGTGAATAACATTTCCTTTCACAGTTATTATGAAGTTTAAGTGGAATCACTTAAAGTAAGCACTTATCATATTGCCCGGTACATAATAGGAGCTCAATAAAAGATTTTTTGGGTGTGATTTTGGTTGCTGTTTTGTGAGTGAGCTGATTAATATGCTAACTTATACTTTCCATAAATGATAATATTTTATATGACTCAATGTTTAGAGCATTCAGACTGTCTGAATCTGGTTTTATTAATTCACCATAGGTACAGAGCATTTGGGATACTGTTAAAGGACCAATATTATACTTACCTTCAGATATTTTTTCAGGTTAAGAGAGTAGGCAAAATTGGCTAATGTAGTCAACTAAAAAAATCAAATAGGTATGAAAGAAAAATAAAAGATTTTGTTAACCAGTGTCACCCCAATAAATGCAATAACAAGGAAAAAAGTAAAAGTGAAAAAATGTATATCAGTCTCTCTTGTTGGGGTAGAAATGGGTGGACTGGCTCAGGAAAATCTCCTGAACCAGGTATTTATTTTATCTCAAGACAGTTCACCAAGAACACCCATGGGGAGAATGCAACCCTAACATCAAGCTGCAGACCTTTAGTACCTACAGCACTTCTGGTTGCTTAAAGGAATGCAAAGCACGGCACATAGAAAAGCAATGTGGATGTCTACCTTTTCTTCTTCCCGGTAAAATTTCCCCTTATTTGATTTTATTTACTCACTTTGAAACATGAGAAATCAACATGTCATAAAATTGCTTTCCATTCTTGTAAAATGCTGTGCTGGAAAGTCATCCACTTGACAAATACAACCTCAAAGGACAGATTTTAACTCAGGGAATCACAGCAGAGTTTTCTGGAAAAGAAAAGAAAATGTGTTATCAGGGACAGTGGCCAATTTTTATTTTCAAAATATAAAATCAGGTGCTCTCCTATATCTAAAATTGCTCATTACAGTTTTCTCAATTTCAAAGAAAAATTAGATCATGTGTATACTGACACTGAATATTTCACTCTAGGGAAACCTTTGTAGCTAGAAAAGAAACTCCATGCTCCTTTTGCACACAATTGGAAACATTTCCAGAGCCATGGATATCTGAGGCAAGCATTGAACGAGGCAGAGGAGCTGGGTGGATAAGAGCAGGACTCTGAGCCAGGCTGCTCCTCTCAGCTCCACAACCTCTCATCTATGTGACCTTGGTCTTAACCTTTCTGAGAATAATAGTGTCCTACCTTCTAGGTTTGTAATAGGATGAAACAAGTATGTAGGTGGCACCGAATACATTCTATATAAGTGTTGGCTATTTTTATTCAGATGTCCCCCTTCTCCAAGCATATTTTAAAGAAATGTCAGATGTATTAAAGGCAAAACCATTTCGGCTCTATAAGTTTTCCACTATGGCCCATCACACGCACACAGACATGCACACACACGCACACACACTCTACTTCTCACATAGAGATATATTAATACTACCTCTGCTCTTATAACAATTGTCTCTACTTGGCAAACTACTTCTTAGTAATTTTGAGAATCATCACTTCCGTCTTTCTGGAATTCTGATTACTGGCCTCTGACCCCTCCAAAAATAGTTCTATAAAACTTCTAGCTCTGTCTCTGATTTATCATTATTAATTATCTTTTCAGAGTTAATGGAAAATGTCTGAATTGATAAATGAAAAATAATAGTTGTAATTTTAAAATGTATTACTTCTTAAAAACTGAATAACTAATATGAGCCAGAAACTAGGCAAGGTGAAATATAAAACACAGAGCATGAATCTGCACAAACTTTAGGATATAAGAAGTGCTTTGGGGATAATGTTTGTATTTGGTTTGATCTTCACATAGGCCTCCACGTCTACATATAGATGAGGAAAAATACATAGACATTAAATGAAATAGCTAAAGTACTTCTGGACAGTCTTCAAAATCTGCTTTTCAGATACTGGTTGTTTCTAAACTTTCATTGTTCTTTGTAATGTGAAAACTATTATTGCAAGAAGTAAGATACTTTGGAAAGTGGTGTTTTACTTAATGTTGGAGGTAGCTTTTTAAAATTATTTTAGTTTCTTCACAAAGCATACTTCCTAATGGTTAGCCCTGAACTTATCCACAAATTGTAGTTGTACAATCTCTTTTGGTTATTTTCAGGACTACTGACAAAACATTGAAGCGAACCTCAGAGACCACATGAGTTTTAGCAAATAGACAAATCCTATATAATAAATATGCAAATTGACCGAACAGCAGAACAACTGGTCGCTATGATACACACTGACCACCAGGGGCAGATGCTCAACACAAGGGCTGCCCCCCTGATGGTCAGTGCGCTCCCACAGGGGGAGTGCCACTCAGCCAGAAGCCGGACTCACAGCTGGCGAACACAGCAGTGGAGGTGGGAGCCTTTCCCACCTTCACAGCAGTGCTAAGGATATTAGGCCCATGGGTAGTGGGCCTAAGCTGTCATTCAGACATCCCCTGAGAGCTCCTGGACTGTGAGAAGGCACAGGCCAGGCTGAGGGCCCCCCCTCGAAAAAAATTTGTGCACCGGGCCTCTAGTATTGTACTAAGGTGCAAAGATTAAGGCTTGAGAATCAGCCTGAGATTACACCCAGCTCTGATACATACTAATTTCACTATTTGTTTCAAGGTCCATAGCACATGCTTAACAAATATTGGTACTCACCTGTCCCATCCTACTACTTGAAAGGCAGCATAAGGCATTTGTTTGTGTGTCTCTGTGTATATACATATATATTTGGTTTGATCACACACACATACCCCCCCCACACACACACACACACAACACACATATAAATCAGTGGATAAAGGGAGCAGGGCAGAAGGTAAAGAGAACCAGTCATGACCTGCACCCAACTGCTTGCGAAAGATACATTCTGAACCTTAATATCTTCATTGATAAAATGATGATTCCCACACCACAAGAGGAGAGTTGGAACAAATGAAACAATAAATGTGAAAGCAATTTTAAAATTATTATTCATTTAACTAATTTTATAATGGTATAGACAGATGGATAAATTGTTTGATGGATAGGTGGAAAAAAGATAGTTTTGTTATGTCATTTATTGCATAAAATATAAAGTTTCTATATTTATATTTATTCTTTTTAAGGAAAAGGGATAGAGTGTGACCTACAAAAGTTTTACAACTGTGTCTCTCCTACACTTGGTAAGTGGCTTAATATGTTCTCTCATTTTCATGATTTATATAAAAGTTGTACATAGTAACACAAAACTTTAAATTATACTATTAATAGTCCATAAGTGAAACAGAAGAGAGATTATAAAAGGGAGCTCTTAATATTCTTAAAATGAACATCACTAGCTTACACAGACATAGTAAAACAAAACAAAAAATCCTCTGATTTCAAGATACATTTGAATTAAAGATGGAGTGACAAAATAACAGTAAGAGGATTCTGACTGTTATTCCTAAATTTGCATGTTTTTAAATTTTATACTTCCTTATAATCAAAACAAATTTGTTTTTTCTCATTACATAAAGAAAACATACTTGTTGGGAATCATTCAAACATTATAAAATAGAAAAAAATCATGTCAATATTAGTAGAAGTTGCAGCACTCTGAAAATCATCATCATAATGCAGGTGATCGTCTTTGCATTTATTAATTTTATTATATATACATCATATATAAATGAATGGGTTAAATTTCTATCTAAATGTAATCACAACCATACATGTGATATTTATTGAGGACAATTTCTCATTAAACAGCAAAACTTTTGCTTACATGTTTCTTATCTTAACCCCCAACCAATGTTAACACTCTAGTATATTCCACCATAATTTTCTTCACATATATAGCTTCATATTAATGCCTTTAAGTTGTTGATTGTTTTATTAATAAATGAAATCACATTACATACTCTTCTGTTTATGTAACTTGCTTTTCTAACCCATTGTGGAAAAACATATCCAGAACAACAGGAATAGATTAGCATGTTCTTTTTAATGGTTGTAAAATATTTCATGGAATGGGTATGGGTAGAAGGGACCAATGGAGTTGAAGTTAAGTTGCCTAATTTCTTGTGACATCCTGTCCCTAGTAAAAGCTGGAGGGAAAGCTTGGGCAACAAACTGTGCATGCAGTTCTGTGGGCTAATACGTTGTGGGATAATACCAGGAGAGAGAGAGAGGGGGGGGGGGGAGAGAGAGAGAGAGGCTGCATGTATTTGGGTGACTATAGAGAAAGAATGGTGGTTATTACTAGTATTCTTAAAAAAAAATAAACAATGCAAATGAAATCATACCATAAAGGAATATCAAAGTTAGAGTCTGGAAAACAAGCCAAAAGTTGGTCATTAATCAAGAGTTCTTGGGAACAAAACATTCATAAAAATAAAAATAAAAGATAGAGAAAGTTTCAATAACAAAACCACAGGAAAAACAACTGGAATATCTACCAAGAGTGAGTAGCAGTGAGACTGGGCCCTGGGAGGTTGTCCAAAAGAAAACCGAAGACAAGTACCCACCACTTCCTGCAGGGCTTTGTCCAGTACACATGCTTGGACAGGCCAGATGCTCTATAGTGGCAGAGGGCAGAGAAGCTCAGTGGCTAATTCAGAAGGCACTGGATCCACGGAAATAAGAGTCTCAATACCTGGCAGCATATTTCATAAAAGCTGCGATAAGCCCAAGGATAATTTTATTTTTTCCATTTATTTATTAAGGTATTATATTTGTACATTAGAGTTAACCAGATTTTTAGGATTACATTGGAAAGTTCCTCTAATAGTGACACAAGGTGACAGCAACACCTTTTCTATTTTTCTCCTGTCCAGATGTCTGATATTTTATTAAAATAAGCCCAGAGACTTTCTGGAAATAAGTTATTTTTTTCCTAAAACATATCTGAATTTAGTTACTCAATTAACTCAAGGGTAACAACTTCTATCTTTTATATCTTGTATCCTTTGCTTTATTTATATGAAAATAAAATAAAATATAAATAACTTTTGTTAAGAAAGTAGATAGCCCTAGCCAGTTTGGCTCAGTGGCTAGGGCATTGGCCCACAGACTTAAATCATCCTGAGTTTGATTCAAGTCAAGGACACACACCTAGGTTGCAGATTTGATCCCTGGTCCTGGTCAAGGGTGCAGTGGGCAGCCAATCAATGTGTCTTTCTCACATCAATGTTTCTCTCTCTTTGTCGCTCTCCCTCCCACTCTCTCTAAAAATCAATGGAAAAATATCCTCAGGTAAAGATTAACAGCAAAAAAGAAAGTAGTGATAGGATTTTTTTTGGCATTAAAAGTAAAATTATATATATTTTTTAATTTAATAAATCTTTATTGTTCAGATTATTACAATTGTTCCTCTTTTTTCCCCCCATAGCTCCCCTCCACCTGGTTCCCACCCCACCCTCTGCCCTTACCTCCCCCCCACTGTCCTCATCCATAGGTATACGATTTTTGTCCAGTCTCTTCCCACACCCCAACACCCCTTTCCCCCTGAGAATTGTCAGTCCACGCCCTTTTTATGTCCCTGATTCTATTATATTCACCAGGTTATTCTGTTCATCAGATTTTTTATTCACTTGATTTTTAGATTCACTTGTTGATACATATATATTTGTTGTTCATAATTTTTATCTTTACCTTTTTTATTCTTCTTCCTCTTCTTAGAGAATACCCTTCAGCATTTCATATAATACTGGTTTAGTGGTGATGAACTCCTTTAGCTTTTTCTTGTCTGTGAAGCTCTTTATCTGCCTTCAATTCTGAATGATAGCTTTGCTGGGTAGGGTAATCTTGGTTGTAGGTTCTTGCTATTCATCACTTTGAATATTTCTTGCCACTCCCATCTGGCCTGCATAGTTTCTGTTGAGAAATCAGCTGACAATCGTATGGGTACTCCCTAGTAGGTAACTAACTTCTTTTCTCTTGCTGCTTTTAATATTCTCTCTTTGTCTTTTGCTCTTGGCATTTTAATTATGATGTGTCTTGGTGTGGTCCTCTTTGGATTCCTTTTGTTTGGGGTTCTGTGCACTTCCTGGACTTGTAAGTATATTTCTTTCACCAGGTAGGATAAGTTTTCGGTCATTATTTCTTCAAATAGGTTTTCAATATCTTGCTCTCTCCCTTCTTCTGGCACCCCCATAATTCTGATGTTGGTATGCTTGAGGTTGTCCCAGAGGCTCCTTACACTATCTTCAAATTTTTGGATTCTTTTTTCTTTTCCGATTGAGTATTTTTTGCTTCTTTGTATTTCAAATATTTGACTTGATTCTTGCAATCTTCTAGTCTGCTGTTAAGTCTCTGTATAATATTTTTTATTTCAGACAGTGTATGTTTAATTTCTAGTTGGTCCTTTTTCATATCCTTGAGGGTCTTGTTAAATTTATTGGCTTTTTCTAGGAAATTCTTGAAAAACCTTATAACCGTGGTTTTGAACTCTATATCCAGTCATTTGCTTTCCTCCATTTCTTTCATTTGTGATCTGTTTCTTTGTCTCCACATTTTTGCTGCTTCCCTGAGTTGTTTGAGTAGCTTTGTGTGGTAGGTGTCCTATAGGGCCCAGTGGCGCAGCCTCCCCCAGTTATCAGAGGTGGACACTTTTGGTGCACCCTTTTGTGGACTGTGTGCACAGCTTTGTTGAAGTTAAGTCTTGATTGTTGTTGGTATCACTGGGATGAATTGACCTCCAGGCCAACTGGCTGTGAGGATCAGCTGTGTCTATGGTGGGAGAACTTCTGTGTTGGAGACACCCTTATGAGACAAGACTTGCAAAATTGCAAAAGCCTCTGTGCTCAGCTTGGATGGGGCGGAGTCTCGGGGTGGAGCAGACAGCCTTGGCTTCCTGTCAGCCCTGCCCTATGAGGCCCCTGGGCCTCAGTGTCCCTTGGTAATCGCTGTAAGCACCTCTGAGAGAAAGCTGCCCTCGAATTTTACCTGCTGCCAGACAGTCCAGTTTCTTCCCGAATGAGTCTCAGTTCCTAGAAACTCGCCCAGAACTGAAGTTCAGCACAGTCAGAAGCTTCTGTCTCCCTCCCACTTTAGAAAGCCAGCCATGCACTCAGCCACCTGTGCACTCAGCAGTCAGTCCTCACTGCGCACTCGTCCCTCTGGGCCTCTGCCTCTGCAGCTCCCCTGAGTCTCAGTGTGCTTTCTCTTTTCCTGACAGTCCAGTTTCTCCCCGAATGATTCTGGGTTCCCAGAAACTCACCTGGAACTGGAGTTCAGCACATTCGGGAGCTTCCATCTCCCTCCCGCTGGCCTGTGCACTCAGCCACCCTTCCTCTCCATGCGTCTACATACCTCAGCCTTTTGCAGCTCCTCTGATTCTCAATGTGCTTTCCTCTTTCTTTCTAGTTGTAGAATTTCCACTCGGCCAGCTTTCCTGTGGTTCTGGATGGTGTCCGTTTTGTCTTTTAGTTGTAGTTTTGATTTGTTGTGCAAGGCAGCAGTTTAGGTGTTTACCTATGCTGCCATCTTGGTTTCTCCTCAAATGATAAATTTTTTTAAAGCTCTGTCCTCTTTTCTGAATGTCCTGTCCTGATTTTTGTTTCAGACCACATCGAAGTGAAGGGATTATGTACAATGGGGACACATAATTCTAGCTGCCCTGTTCCTTGTGAAGAAACAGAATACCCTGCTACTATTTCTTATTCCACTTTTCCAAGTCGAAAAGCTTTGAAACATCTTTCCAAGAAGCTGAACCAAAGCCAAAAATACATCAGGTAATCTTTTAGTCTTATAAAGGATTTGTTATTAACATGAATATTTTCTTTTCTCATAACTTTCAAAGACTCTGGAAGTGAAATTCTGATCAATCAGAGGTAATGGCTTCCATCACTGAATTAACACACAAGAATTTCAATTCCTTCATTTAATTGTATGAAAAGTAAAATTTGACCTGCTTGACTAATGTGCTCATGACCTTATTGTTATTGGCCCAACTTGGAAAAATAATAATGCTTTCATATCTGTTAATCATATCAGTTAATGCTTTAAGATATGGAAATCCTTTACCTGTGTATTATGTAATTTGAATCTTCTAATAACTATATAAAGTATATGGAGCACAAATCATTATTCTTACCTTATCGATGAGGAAACTGAAGCACTGTATTTCAGGTAACTGTCTTCTGAAAGAAATTCCTTTCAATGGTTCTGAAAGGAATTATGCCCAAGACCTATGGTTCTGGTCTCTATATACTTTTCCACAGAGATATAGCATTCTAATTTTATTTAACTGACGATTAAATTAGTTCTATTTCCACTACCCCATGCTGTCACTTAGAATTTACAAGTCAAAGTTTATAAAGAACTCTCTTTTTTAAAATCAGGAAACAACCTTAACATTTGTCTTTGCTTTTGTTTTTATTTATAAACAGACGACCTAAAATGGCAATATAGTTCATTGGTATTTATATTTACATTTTTATAATAAAAACATATTAACTATTTAAAAGCTGATTTACTCTTGCACAGCCAAGTACCAAACTTTGAAAGCATTCTTAAATTCTAGTTTTAGCTTGAATAATAAGAAAAGCTCTACCCATGTAAATGCCTAGATAATCAAGTGATCTTTGCAAATCAGGCAGAAGTAGTATTTTCATAAGACAGGGTTGACAAGGTATGACTTCAAACATTTAGCAGAGAAATAAATGAAAAGCCAGAACTTTATAACTATATTTTTAGCGCTTCTGTCTCCTAAAGATGTCTCTATTCCATTTTAATATGGAAAACTGACTTCCTCAGTATTATGTCTCTTATATACTTAAACATGACTGAAAAGAGCACTTAGGGATGATAGAGATCTCCTGAGTTTCTAACTTATTTAATATACAGAGAATGTAGGCATGGTTTTGGAGACATGTTGGTGAATCAGAAAAGAAGCCCACGGATCAACAAGATGATCCTACAAGGCATGTTTTGTTTTGTCTAAAACTTACATTATTGTTGTAGGCAAAAAAAAAATGTTCCCCTTCTTCCCCTCTAGGTTATTTGGCTAGTCTAACTTTAAATTGACATAACACAGATTAAAAGGGAAAAAAAATAATTCAATTTTATACACTTGGGTGCCCATGAAAATATAAGACTCAAAGAAGTGACCAATGCAGGCAGCTTCTATACCTTTTAGATAAAGAAATAATACATTTGTGAAAATTGACAAGACAAGGGGATTTGAGCTTGGAGTAGTAGTAGTGAAGAAGTAATAAGGTTAGTTTATACCACCTTCTTGCCCTAAATTCCCTATCTCTGATAAGGAGGCCTTTTACCCTCCTGTTAAAAGGGAGGGCACCTTTCATATGAAAAGTTTATTTTTTGCTTTCAAGGGGTCAAATAAAGGTCAGAATGTTCTCTTGCACTGGCTCCTTCTTAAGTAACTTTAATTCAAAGTAATCAATATGCTGAAATGGCATATTTGGGCGTGGCATATTCTGCTCCCCTTCATTACCAGTAGTTCTACAATTAATCTGATGACATAATTGACATGTAAGGACCTTACATTGTTGTGAATATCGGAGGCCATTACCACGAAGACTAAGGCAAGTAGCTGAACAAATGCAGCTGAACTTAGATATCCAAATTCTGGAGTTGGTGGTTAGAAGTCACATATAAAAGAAATTGGTTTGTGAACAGGTTCCAGAAATCAAAGCGTAATACATCAGAATACAGAAATGCAGTTTGTTAGGAGAGCAGATGTGAAACCTTAGCAGCAATATTTAAAAAAAAAAAGAAGAAGAAAAGGAGGAGGAGGAGGAGGAAGAAGAAGAGGAGGAGAAGAAGGAGGAGGAGGAGAAAATAGCAAGCCCCTGACTTAATCATGAACCCTGTAAATGCTTCCTCTTGGGGCAAAAACCAATCCCAGCCTTGGACCCATCCATGGGCCTCCTGTGGCAGCTGATGAACCCTATTGAGAAGATAATAAAAAGCTGATCCTGACTGAAGTGTGGAAGTGAATATAAGGGTATATTATGGCTGAGTTTAGGCCAATTCTGTTAGTAAAACTTTGTAACTTAACTTTTTAGTTTAACAGATTTTTAAGGAAATATTGTATAAAATAGTTTGCTTTGTTCAAAACCATTTTATTCCCCTTACTACAGTACTCATACTTAAGTACCTGGAAGCATTCTTTAGTGCTTTTTAAATAGAAATCCTCAAATTTTCTTTGATTTCCTCATTCTTATTAAAATCCAGATTTTGTTTTATAATCATGCATCTACTGACATAAACAAATATTCCTAGACTTCAATCCCAAATAATTTTATGATCATCATGTGACATAAGTTCAAAGAGAATCAAATTACTGGGCAACTCACCTACCTGAGTGAAGTTGAGTAAATATCACAATATTTTTCAAGGGAATGAATTTATCGTCTCTCAAACACAGAATGAATAATGTTTGGAAATGGTTATAAGTGTTGTGCTTGGGAAATTAAACATTATTATCAGTGTACATGCAAATTAGGAGCACAATGGAGGACAAAACGATTGCAATATTACTAAAATTTCTAGACTTCCAAGACAACTTTACTATTTCCTTCAATTTGAAAATTACTTTATTATTTGTAAATATTACAATATCCCTGATTATTGATTTAAACATAGTGCATATTCCAGTTACCCAGGGCTAAACCAATGGAAATTAAGTAAACATATTAGTGATATATTTTGAATTAAGTATATTTGTGAACATTGATTTCTAAAACTGTACACAATAAGGAGAGTAATTTATAGTTATCTTTCTTAGATATATTAAAGAACACCATATAATCCCAGGAAACAACACTAATAGAATCCATTCTAAATGACAATTATTATTGTCAAATGATAATCACCAGGTGGTTGGTTTCCACCTTATAAGACAGGCTAATATTTATCCATTCATTGGTTTCTTTTTTAATTTGTCTTCTTATCTATCCATTTAATGAACACCTATAGAGTGCAAGAGTCAGGGGTGTTCTAGATATTAAGGATACCCTACGTACAAAAGACAAAATCCCCACATTGGTGCATTTATTTCCAATGAGGTGGAGATGGCCAATAAATACAAATATTCATTTCAGATGATGCTGTGCTGTAGAGGAAAAGGAAGCAGCAAAGGGGGCTTGGAAAGCCAGAGTCAGGAAAGATTGTTCTTAGGTTTGAGGACTGTGATCAAATAAGATCTTCCTGGGAAAGTGAAAGTTGAGCAAAGCAGTACTTCTCAAACTTCTTGGTCTCACATCCATTTGCGCTTATAAAAAGAACTGACTTTGCCTTTCATTGTGGTTAGGAGGTAGGACTTGGATGAGATCCCAAAAGTGGGCCAGGGTTCATGTGGTTTAACCTTCTCAGGTGTCGATGGGAGGAGTGCATGGGCTTTTTAATTAGCTTATCTCTCATGGGACAAGAAGAGGGAATGGTGACATTTGAAAGCTATCAGCAGTGCAATATCAAAACATGTCAATGAATTTTTCATACTCAATTATATTACTAGCTATCGACCGTATACCTACAATTTGAACTGATATTTTTACCCATGCATGATTTTGAACATCACTTATTGGTCATTAGGAAAATTATCTGAGTTATGCAGATCTTCCAAATATTGATTTATTTTATTATATAATATACATTTAATTTTAATGTTATTACTTATCTCATCAGAAAAATCTTTAAAAAATGGAGAGTTGACAAGTTGATCATAGCAGACATAATTTTTTCAAAATTTTAACTTTAGCATAAAAGTAAAGCTTAAAATGTGTTATTGCCTGCAGATCTTCTTAAATTATTTTTCCTAAAGAGAAAGGCTCATTTTGTTCATTTTTGTGAAAATGCCTGTGAAATATCATAGTCTGAATAGTCATAGTATATCAGTAATTTTTTAAAATAAAAATGATGTTTCATGTATAAACTGGCTACTGTAGTTCTCTTGAAATAACAGAGTGAAATGTCAAATAATATGTTATCATACTATGGAAATAATTTGACCTCATGAAGCTTCAAAAAAGATATTGGGACCCCTATGGGTCTGTGACCACACTTTGAAACCTGCTGACCTCAAGGAGATACAAAAGCTAGTCTTTTTTTTTTTTTAAGACTTTTATTGATTTTTAGAGAGAGACAGAAACATTGATGTGAGAGCACACATTGATTGGCTGCCTTCTACATGCCTCCTACTGGGGATCAAGCCCACAACCTGACCAGGAATTGAACCTTTGACCTTTCAGAGCTGGGATAATGCCTAACCAACTGAGCCACACCTGCCAGGGTGAGCTAGTATTGATATTCTATGAAAGAACATTCTGGAAGGAGGGAAAACCAAATGCAGAGGAAAAAGTTCTAAGCTAACAGCATGCTTGTATATGGAGAGAATAGAATGGAGGTTGGTATGGCAGGAAGCAGAGTTAGAGGTGGTTGTATTCTCAATATATGTTAAAGGTAAAACAAATTCACTGTTGGATTATTTTTCAGTGTTATTAAATTATAAGTGAGGAAAAATCAAGGGTTTGACTTGGAATATGTTGAACATGAAACACCAATTGAACATCCACATAGAAATACTAAAAGGCAGTTGGACATACTGAAGTTCAAGATAGAAGTCTTGTCTGGAGATTGAGAGTGTGACAGTATCTAAGATTGCATAAAGTGATATTTTAAAATAGTGTTCAGATAGTCTGGTCACATATAAAATTTTTATTTATTTTTTAAAATTACAGTTTATATTCAATGTTATTTTGTATTAGTTTCAGGTGTACCGCATAGTGGTTAGACAATCATATACTTATACTTGCAAAGTGTTTCCCCTGATATTTCCAGTACCTATCTGGCATCATACATTGTTATTAAAATATTATTGACTATATCCCCTATGCTGTACTTTATATCCCAGTGACTATTTTGTAACTACCAATATGTACTTCTTAATTCTTTCATCTTTTTCATCTGGTTCCCTGACCCCTCTACCCTCTAGCAACTATCAGTCTGTTCTCTGTGTCTATGAGTCTGTTCTTGCCTTGTTTGTTCATTTATATTGTTCTTTAGTTTCCACATATGAGTGTGATCATATGGGTATTTGTCTATCTCCAACTGATTTATTTCAATTTAGTGTCCATCCACAACACACACACACACAAAATGCAAAAACCCACAGTCTCTGCCCTAACATATTAATGAGATAAAATAAATGACTACTATTCACTATATACCCAATATACTGTATGTCAATTCTTTACTACATTACAGTGTTTAATTGCTCTTTGCCATAACACTAAAATCCTGACTCTAAAATCTTGGCTACAGATGAGGAAACCAAGACTCAGGAAAACCATGCAGTTTCTCTAGGATCACATAAGTAACATAGGACAGAAGCAAAATTTGAATTAAAATTAGACACACACTTAAATGTTGGTAAATACTCAAATCTACTTGGTAGATATTTACATTTAATGTATTTTTCCAGTTTCTCGGGAATGAAGCACAAAAAACTATTGTGTCTGG
This sequence comes from Corynorhinus townsendii, assembly GCA_026230045.1. Taxonomy (NCBI): domain Eukaryota; kingdom Metazoa; phylum Chordata; class Mammalia; order Chiroptera; family Vespertilionidae; genus Corynorhinus; species Corynorhinus townsendii. The sequence continues at coordinate 103,866,097 of JAPDVU010000006.1, read as the reverse complement.
GGAAAAATGCTTCCCCTAAATACCAAGCCTGAAAAGAGTGGTCTCCAAATGAAGGTCTTATGATTAGTATTAAATGCCATGATGGTGTGTCTAATTCCATATTAAATAACATCTGAACCAAAAAGTTATTTCTTTTGTCAAATAGGAACTGACATTAGTGTTGACAATCTTGAGCTAGCTTAACTCTGTTTGTATCCCCAGGGAGAATCTTGTCAACATTGAAATAAACTATAGTGACCTAAATTATAAGATAACCCAGCAACAAAAAGCAGTGAGTGTATCTGAATTACTTGGTAAGTGTTATTTAATTGCTCCTCAATTAAAAAAAAAATTTTTTAATCAGTATTTTTTTTCTTTTGTATTTAAGGTTTAGTTTATCGATGGGAGAAAAATCAGTAGTGCTTTTCATTCATCTAGCATTTAAACCCGACACTTTTCCACTCCCAGGACACAGCTTCTGCAAACCTCACCTGGGCTTTCACAGAGAAAAGGCTGGTGTTCATTATCTCATAGTCACACACAGCGTCTTTCTTTCCCTTCAGACATCCCACCCTCTCCTCAGCAAGAGACTACTGTAGAGTGTTCACCAGCCAATATCAGGGTAGAATGTCACGCAGCTCACACCTCCATGTAGAACCCTACCCAGAGTGAGTTGAAAAGAAGATCCCACGCTGGCAAAATTTAACATTAAGTTGCTACCGCTGTCTGCTCACTCTCCTTCATCATCACACAGTCCTTCACAAACGGAATTGCTGATTTCCTAGATCTTGCGGCATATTAGAGGGAAGTCAGTAAGAGAAAAAAGAGGCTATGGGAGTCAGGTCAACTGACAGCAGTCCATCACTGGCAGCAGAGCCCCTGAGGAGGGAGGAAATCCCTCAAAGCTCCTTGGCGAGCCTACACTTACTTCATTATCACACTTTACAAACATTGCATGAGCCTAAGAATGGCCCAGGCCATGAGGAAAAGATGAATGGCATAACTTATTTGAAAAGGAAAGAGAAGTCAAATTCATAGAGACAAAATTGGGATGAAGAGTTTATTGTTTAAGCCGCACAGAGTTTCAGTTGAGCAGATGAAAAAGTTCTGGAGATGGGTGGTGATGATGGTGGCACAACAATGTGAGTGTACTTAATGCCATAGAACTGTACACTTAAAAATGGTTAAAATAGTAAAATTTATGCTATTAAAATGTAGATTTTATCACAATAAAAAAAAACACATACAATAAAGACAATCATGGATTTACAATATTTTTAAGAAAATGGCAGTGCTGTGTTAATATATTTTAGTGTAAATAAATATTATTAATGCTTTAAAAATAACTTGGATACTTGAAGTCACAAATTGTGTAGAAATTTATGTTGATGGAAAACATCATTGCCCAATTATGCCAGCTGAGTGTCCCATTTCTGCTCTTCATTCAACACATGGAGATAAATTTGTAATTGTTGAGAATATCTTATGTTTGTATTAATATCCTCCAAAGTCTTGGAGTTATATTTTGGATACGGGGTTTATGTTTGCTTTTCCTCTCTCCTTTTTCAAAAGATTTATATGAATATTATTTTATTCATATCTCTAGACTATTAATTGCAATGACTTTATTTATACCAAACTTAAAATAATACAATTAACTCATCTTCATATATCAATGATAATTATGATTAATTTATTAGCCTCAAAAATTTAAATTCTAATGATGCTTAATTTCCTTTTTATTAAAAATAAAACATGACTGGTTCAATTTATTGGTTTTATTACAGCAGATGTCGGTGGCCAAATGGGCCTATTTTGTGGGGCCAGTATGATTACAATTATAGAAATTATTGAATATATATTCACCAATTTCTACTGGATATGCCTTTTGTTTTTGCTGAAGATACCTGAAATGACCCCAGGGCCTCATCCACCTCAGAATCAGCTGGGGAATAAAAATAAAGTAGAAGAATGCTGATGTTCACTTAAGACAAAAACTTTTGCTTTTTTCTTTGTAATATTTTCAGATTCATGCATGACTAACTCATTGTTATGTAACCTTGTTATAGTTTTGTGGACTAAATAAAACTCATTGTAAATATCTATCTCTTTACGCATATTTTTATCTCTGTATGTATGTATCTCTCTCTCTCTCTCTCTCTCTCTCTCTCTGTGTGTATATATATATATATATATATATAAATAAAGAGGTAATATGCAAATTAGGCTGGGGCGCTGTAACAGGTCACGACTGGACAGGAGGAGGTTGTGCACACAGGTGAGGCCAGGAGCAGTGACAGAGACGGGAGAGGTGGGGGGCCTTCCTGAGCCAGCACAGTGGCTCTGGCAGCCTGGAGCAGACACAGGCAGGGGAGCTATGGGGGCCCTGGGGCTGGCCGAGCCACTGCACCAGCGCGGGCAGCCCCAAAGCGGACACAGGCAGGGGGGCAGGGAGGGCCTGGGGCGGGTCCCAGCCGCCTGCAGTGCCAGTCAGGCCTGACTCCCATGGTGGCCCACTGGGTGCCTCCTCGCATGGCGGGAGGCAGGGCACCTCCTTGCGCAATTTCAATTGTGCACTGAGCCTCTAGTCATACCTAATAATAGATATACATGTAAATTGACTGTACCTCCACTATGCTCACACCCAATCAGAGTGAGTATGCAAATTAACCCAACAAAGATGGCAGTTAATTTGCATATGTAGGCACTCAGCAACCTGGGTCCCGGGAACTTTCTCAGCAGCAGGTCACTCTGAGGTAGACCTCGCATGGTTCCTGAGCAACCTGGGAAGGGCCTGAGGCAGAAGACTCCGGGGCAGGGGCAGAGCCGGTGATCAGAGGGAGCTGGGGGGCCCGTGCCCAGGCCCCAAGGCTTTAGACGTTGGAAGGAGCGGAGCCCATGATCGGAGGCAAGGCCATCAGTGTGAACTACAGAGTAAACATTTTTTCTGACCACACATTGGCTAAGCTTTCTGTATGCCACTGGTAATATTCTTAGTAACTTGGGTATAAGAATCCAAAAAGGTGATCTAGGGTTTTTCCACCACACTCCTGGAGAAAAAAAGGAAGGTCTGCTGCTGGAGGGCTAAGAAATGTCATATCCTGCCCTAGGCAGTTTGGCTCAGTGGATAATGCCTAGGCCTGCTGACCGCAGGGTCCTGGTTCGATTCTAATCAAGGGCATGTACCTAGGTTGCAGGCTTCTCCCTGGCTGGGGCCCAGGTCAGGGCTCATGCAGGAGGCAACCAATCAAAGTATTCCTCTCACTTTGATGTTTCTCTCTGTCTTTCCCTTTCTCTTCTACATTCTCTAAAAATCAGTGGAAACATATCCTTAGGTGAGCATAAAAAAGAAAGAAAGAAAGTAATGTCATATCCTATGAAAGACACATCTTGAAAATGCCTAAAGAAAGTTGTCATTTTTTCATGGCGAAGGGACTGGGGTCCGTGTTGATGAAAACACCTTGGTGGCTGTGGTGATTGGCAGTGGCTGCAAGCAGCGGGGTGATGGGGCTGGTGACTTTCCCTGATCAGCTCAGTCGCCTCCCACAGAGGGAGGCCAGTCTGCAGCTTAGACCCCTCCCCATGGGGAACAGGCCTAAGCCATCAGTAGGACATCCCCTGAGGGCCCCAGTATGTGAGAGGAGGCAGGCTGGGCTGAAGAACCCCCCTACCCCCAGTGCACGAATTTTGTGCACCAGGCCCCTAGTATTAATATAAATTGATATGTATAAACAGGCACTGTCTTATTCTGTATACACCATTGAATTCCCAGAACCTAGAACAGTAGAGATTATATAGTGGGCATTTCATAAATTTCTAAAAATGAATGGATGTTTTTATAATAGAAAAAAGACAGTCTTTATGACTATGTAAATCAGACTGGATAAATAAACTGTATGTGAGAAGACAAGATATGTTTTTTATTCAGGAAATGACATACATAACTTGTGCAGTATAAAATTTCTGAAATTTTGATTTTACTAAAATTCAACAAAATTTTATTTATTTTGTCCTAAGAGGTCTATTGTATAACTGACTTTTGGAAGGGCAGGACCTTTATTTGTTTCTCATACAGATGAATACCTAAAATAAGTCTATTTGAAAACAAAGTTAAATCTGTAGTATATTAGGAGTACATAGTATTTATCATTTTCTCCAAATACCTGTATGTATTTATTAAATTTAGAAAGGAAATTCAAGTGTTGCAATGTCCTCCTCATTACCCCTCAGACAATCAACCAACTTTCAGCCTCTAGGAATATTCAATCAATGGTGAATTATCCAGAAGCCTTATCAAACATATTAAAGAAATAATCAGCCTGGCCAACCTGGTTCAGTGGATGAGCATTGACCTATGAACCAGAAGGTCAGGGTTCAATTCCTGGTCAGGCCACATGCCTGGTTTGCCAACTCGATCCCTAGTGAGGGGGCATGCAGGAGGCAGTCAATCAATGATTCTCTGTCATCATTGATGTTTCTATCTCTGTGTCCTTCTTCCTTCATCTCTGAAATCAATAAAAATATATTTTAAAAAATAATAAATCAAGTCATAGAATTCAAACCCTAAATTCATGCTGGCAATTATTGCTGGATCTCATTTCCTTCCTCGAAACATGAGAATAACTCTTGAAAATCTTTAGATGTTCTCAAGTTTGATTTTAAGCAAGTGCTAGTGCCATAGGAAGGAGGCCAGTGCAATCTGACTGTATTCAGTCAAATGAGGAATGTTTGTATCTCAAGACCCTGCAATCCCAAGTATGGATAAAACCCTAATCCATGCCTTTATACCTGGAAGGCTATGACCTCTTCTCAACAATTCACTACATAGTAATATTGTCAGAATAATTAAATGTTTCTTTTGTCATGAAATTTTCTTATCCCAAATCATATTACGGTTTCTAATTTTTTATTGCCCTTTATAAGCTAATCATTTTATATATTCAGCACCATTTTTATACTTACGTCCCAGCATGTTTACCCCAAGCAGTTCTTTCTCTGTCCCACAAATTTACCATAATAATTTGTTCCACAATAACTGTTGTCAGGTCTCCTCTTTTACAGCAACATCCTTCTATTTCATCTAAATTCCTAAGTCGCTCCCATTCTTTAAGGTTATGCCTTCTCCATTCCATTTCTCCATCTTCTTCAATTTCTATTTAGTTTTTGGAAAATCTCAATATAGTAAGGTATTTTATAAGTATAGCATTTTTTCTGAAAATTACTCAAACATTGTAATAAATCAATAGTTAAATAAGAAAATTGAACACTGTATATACAAGTCAACAGAAAATTAGGTATGCAATTGATACTTTTCTTTTTGATTGTTAAATATATTCAAAAATTGAAAAATTTGAGAAAATAATAAAATAACATACTGACCATTCAGATTTTTGCCATATTTTTTCAATTTTACACATTTTGAATCATGCTGTATATATTAGTCTGAAACCTGCTTTTTTGTTTCCCATGTTTATTGTGTATTCATGCTAACACATGAAGATATAGTTTATTTGCTGCACAAAATACTGAATATTCCATCATTTATTTATTCATTTTCCCCCCACTAATAAACATGTACATAGTTTTAATAGTTTATCTACAGCAAAGACATTACAATGAAACTGTGCACACTTCCTTTTGGTTCTGTTCCTAGAAGTGAAATTGCTGGAATTTTTTGATATATGCATTTTTACCTTGACTATATATTGCCAAATTGTTCTCTGATATAGCTGTACCCATTTATACAGTCAACAGTAACATATGAGAATTCATATTTACCCATTATGTTATATTCTCCATTAGATTATAATGTGATACTTTTAAGTGTTTGGTGTGTGTGTGTGTGTATGTGTTTGTGTGTATGTGTATGTGTTTTCCAATCTTATGTATATGCATAGGTATCTCATTTTTTCTATAAGAATTCAGTGGACACCCTGGCTAGTGTGGTTCAGTTGGTTGAGTTTCATCCCCTGCACCAAAAGTTGCTGGTTCTATTCCCATCAGGATTTCAGTCTCAATCACCAGTAGGTAGGGGCATGCAGAAGGCAGACAATTGATGTTTCTCACATCCATATTTTCTCTCTCCCTCTCCTTTCCTCTCTCTCTAAAATTATCAATAAAAACATATGAAAGCCCTAGCCAGTTTGGCTCAGTGGATAAAGCATGGGTCTACAGACTGAAGGGTCAAGGGTTTTATTCCAGTCAACGGCATGCACCGCAGTTACAGGCTCGATCCCTGGGCATGTGCAGGAGGCAACCAATCAATGTATCTCTTTCACATGGATGTTTCTCTCTTTCTGTTTCTCTCCTCTTCCCTTTCATTCTTTCTGAAAAAGTCAATGAAAAATATCCTCAGGTGAGGATTAACAAAACAAACAAACAGAAACATATTTAAAAACAAAAAGAATTGATTGGCCTTAAGAGGCAGATGGAAGTGACAAAGCTCTAGACAACAAGAAATTATGAAAAATTAAAGTGAAGCTACATAATTATGACCAGGTATCTGTGTAGCTTTGATTGAACTCAGAAAATACTAAAACTGCTCAGGAGACTGTAATGTCAAAAGTCAACAGATTGTCCTGAGAGACCTGCTTAAACTCTATCCCTTTTTGACATGATGGAGCTTGTATTGCATGGCTCAGAGGTAGGTTAAAGTAAATATAGGTATGGGCCAACATTTTTGGTTATTTTGTTGTGGTGTGAGAAGAGAAGGGATTTAACTCTCCAAGACCAATTAGAATTGATTGAGACAGATTTTTCCAGAGTTAGGGGTTATGAGCTAATAAGAAAGAAGATTAAGTACTGCAAAAGTTATTCAATAATTTCCATAATGTCATCAGTGATTATTCCCACAATAGTATCTAACAACTTTTATGATTATCCAATATTTCGTGAGTTCTTACACATCTGCATTAATTAGAACCTTAGAAAGAAGACTGTAAGTAAACAAAGGATTAGCTCAAATGACTCAAATGTCTACTTTAAATGACATTTAAAATTTGTGTGTGTTAACAAACTACAGTATACAATTCAATTAAATATTACTTTACCCGTGGCCATCCAATTGTCCAGAATATATTTATATATCTTTTAATGCACTGGCAACATTTCTGTCCTATTAAGAGCAATTAAATTTAGGCTAATTCTTTTTTTGTTGTTCTTTTGTTATTTGTCATTAATCCTTGCCAGAGGATATTTTTTCCATTGATTTTTAGAGAGGGAGGAACGGAGGGAGTGAAGGAAGAAGGGAGAAGGAGAGAGAGAGAGAGAGAGAGAGAGAGAGAGAGAGAGAGAGAGAGAGAGAGAGAGAGAGAGAGAGAGAGACATTGATGTGAAAGAGACACATCAATTGGTTGCCTTCCACACGGGCCAGGGATCGAACCTGCAACCCAGATACATGCCCTTGACCAGGTATTGAAACCCAAGACCCTTCGGTGTGGGCCTGTGCTCTAACCAGTGAGAAACATATGGCAAGGACTAAGCTATTCTTATCCTCTAGAGCCCAAAGGGATCTTTCTTTTTTTTCCATTTATTTATTTATTTATTTATTTGTTTATTTATTTATTTATTTTTAAATAAATCTTTATTGTTCAGATTACAGGTGTTCCTCTTTTTGTTTTCCCCCTATAGCTCCCCTCCACCTGATCCCCCACCCCACCCTACCCCATGCCCTTACCCCCTGCCACTGTCTTCATCCATAGGAGTAAGATTTTTGTCCAATCTCTTCCTGCACCACTCACACCCACTTCCCCCTGAGAATTGTCAGTCCACTCCCTTTCTATGTCCCTGATTCTATTATATTCACCAGTCCATTCTGTTCTTCAGATTTTTTATTCACTTGATTTTTAGATTCACTTGTTGGTAGGTATGTATTTGATGTTATTTTGTTGTTCATAGTTTTTATCTTTACCTTTTTCTTCTTCTTCCTCTTCTTAAAGAATACCTTTCAGCATTTCATGTAATCCTGGTTTGGTGGCAATGAATTCCTTTAGCTTTTTCTTGTCTGTGAAACTCTTTATCTGACCTTCAACTCTGAATGATAGCTATGCTGGGTAGAGTAATCTTGGTTGTAGGTTCTTGCTGTTCATCACTTTGAATATTTCTTGCCACTCACTTCTGGCCTGGATAGGTTTTGCTGAGAAGTCAGTACCCACCCGACAGTCGTATGGGTATTCCCTTGTAGGTAACTAACCGTTTTTCTCTTGCTCCTTTCAAGATTCTCTCTTTGTCTTTTGCCCTTGGCATTTTAATTATGATGTGTCTTGGTGTGGTCCTCTTTGGATTCCTCTTGTATGGGGTTCTGTGCACTTCCTGGACTTGTAATTCTATTTTTTTCACCAGGTAGGGAAAGTTTTCTGTCATTATTTCCTCTAATAGGTTTTCAGTATTTTGCTCTCTCTCTTCTTCTGGCACCCCAAAAAATCGGATGTTGGTACACTGAAAGTTGTCCCAGAGGCTCCTTACACTATCTTCATATTTTTGGATTCTTTTTTCTTTTTGTTTTTCTGGTTGGGTGTTTTTTGTTTCCTCATATTTCAGATCTTTGGTTTGATTCTTGGGATACATTGATCTACAGTTGAGTTTCTGTATATTCTTTATTTTAGACAGTGTGTGTTTCATTTCTGACTGGTCCTTTTCCATTTTTTTGGCATTCTCATTAAGGTCCTTGAAGGTCTCACTAAGCTCCTCAGAAGCGTCATCAAGTTTCTCAGCGGTTTTTAGAAGATTCTTGAGTAACCTTATAAATGTGGTTCTGAACTCTATGTCGTCCAGTAGTTTGCTTTCCTCAGTTTCTTTCATTCGTGACATGTTTCTTTGTCTCTGCATTTTGGCTGCTTCCCTGTGTTGATGGAGTGGCTTTGTGTGGTAGGCGACCCATAGGGGGCAGTAGCTCAGCCTCCCCAATCACCTGATGTGGATGCTCTTGGTAATTGACCTCCAGGCCAATCGGCTCTGAGGACTCGCTGTGTCTATAATGGAAGAACTGCTGTGCTGGAGACACACTTATGGTGCAGGACTTGTTTCAGTCGGGCTTTGGTGCTCGCTGAGTCTGCCTCTTGAATGTGTAACTTATGGATGTGAGGAGTTGAAATCTGGTTTCTCACACTGACCACTAGGTATACTGGCTTCTGGATCTCCAATGCGGTGCAGGTCAGCTATTGTCTGAGTCCACCCAGCAGGAGCTACAGCGAGAGCTACAGTTTTCTCCTCTTTGCTTGGGGTTTGGAGGTTTTGGAGCTGTCTGACCCAGGCTGCAAGTTTGCTAGGTTAAGCTGCAATAGGGCAGGCCTTTCTTATGCTAAAGCTGCTGCTTGGAGCTTGGGTGGGTTTGTAGGTTGTGTGGGGCGGGGTCTCAAGGCGTCACTAGGCTAGGGCATGGCAAACAGCGATGACTGCTAGTTAGCCGGCTCTGTGTCTCCAACTGCGTCCTGTGCCCCAGCGCAGTAAACAATTATTCTTGCGCACAGCTCTGCAAGCAAGCCCCCCTCACTTTCTGACCCGATGGCAGACAGTCCAGCTTCTCCCCGTAGGAGTTTGGGTCCCCCGCGTCTCCCCAGAAACTGTATTTCAGGGTAATTGGGGGCTTGTCTCCCTTTGGGTTGAAAAAAGCAACGCCTGCCGCCAGCCCGGATCACTCGCCTCCGTACCTCAGCTTTTCAGCACTTGTGCACGTCTCAATGCTCTTTTCTCTTTCCTTCTATCTAGTAGAACTTCCACTCAGTCAGCTTTCCCATGGTTCTGGGTGATAGACATTTTGTCTTTTAGTTGTAGTTTTATAATTGTTGTGTGAGGCAGCAGTTTAGGTGTTTACCTACGCCACCATATTGGATTCTCTCCCAAAGGGATTTTTCTTACAACAAAATATACTAGGTCATTCTTATTTTGAGAGAGTGAGAAAAGCCACATATGATTAAGTTTCAGAATGTTTATTAAACAAAATACAAATTCATAGATGGTGAAGAGAAATAACTCTTCACATTCTTGGGGATATCAAAACAGAATCAAATCTTGCAGACCAAATTGGGAGAACTTGGATAAGTAGTGAGAAGAATACTGGGCCTTTAGCATAAAAGAAGCTTGGAACAAAGTCTTACAGGTGCAAATATGCATAGTGTGTTTGCAAACATTAAGGAGATTTTAGGAAGTGGGAGGGAACTAAGTTGAATTGGAAATCCTTTTGGATAAAAAGACACTGGTCACATTATAGGAATCCTTGAAGTCTTATCCAAGGTAATTCCTATAGCAAATTGAGAAATAGCCCTATAGTGTCCTAAATAAGGTTGTTAGAGATGGAAAGGAAAAATAGTCTGTGCAGTGCCAACTATTGGCACAGAATAGGGGAATAATCATGTGCTGGTGAAAATAATATCAACAGGTACAACTATTCTAGAGATCAATATGTAAATATGTAGTCAAATTAAATAATTATGACCCAGAAATTTTACTCTTGGAGATATAAACATATCTACACTAATAAAAGAGAAATATGTAAATTGATCGGACCTTCGCAACACCCACCAGCCAATCAGGAGTGACTATGAAAATTAACCCAACAAAGATGGCAGGTTAATTTGCAAGTGGCCAGGGCAGGGGCAGGACTCTTGAATTGCCATGGCATTCTGCACCTTCCCAGCAGCTTTGGGCTTCTGGGCAGTGTGGGAAGGTGGAAAGGCAGCTCTGGCTGGAGCAAAGGCAGTACCAGTTACCAGGGGAAGGAAGGCCCATTCTTGCACAAATCTTTGTGCATTGGGCCTCTAATATATATATAATTTATATTTGATATTATGAGGTATATTATATATTTATATTATCTATATTTATAATAAAATATATTTTAAAATCTCCAAAAGTAAATATACATATTTACTTGAATTGAAGGCAGTTATTTAATTTTAGAAGTTCTAATTCTTACTTCTTATCATATACCATCATAAATTCAACATAAATTAAGATGCATGCAAAAAAGTAGCAATAAAATGTAAAAGACAACATAAGGAAATATGTACACAGCTTTCAGATGGTAGAAGTAAAAGTGATATATTTAGCAATATAAAAATTCTGTATGGCAAAAATATGATAAAGAGCATTCAATAACAACCAAGAAACTGGGAAAACATTTGCCACAAATATAGCAAATAAACCAATAATTTATAAGTGGAGATGCCATTGTAGCATTATTTATAATCATAGAAAATTAGAATTAATCCAAATATCCAACAAGAGGAGAATTATAAGTAAATTGTGAATCAGCTATTTAATGAAATAATAATCATTAAAAGCTATGACCAGGAGACAGGGAATACACAGTTGCATAAAAGCAAAGTTTTCATGCTTGAAGGTAACAATGCATGATGGATATTTTTAAATATCTGTCTATTTCATTGGGTCAAAGGATAATTATGAACTGTATCAGAATGCCTTAGTTTTTTTCACAGCTGAAGAAAATAGACAGTGCTAGAAGGCCTGATGGCTCCCAGTATACTACATTTCTGGTTTCTGAAATACATGTCACATGAACCTACCACATTTCCAAACACTGTCCAGGCCCTAGTGGGCTGCTCTTCCTTCAAATATTTGCACAATTTCCTCACATCACTCCAGTGCTATTTGTTCACTGTCCTCACTTTGATTCCAACTTCAACTTTAATTTCAAATTGCAAGCAGTCCCACCCCCATTCCTTCACTCCTGAATCCCCTTATTCTGTTCTTTATCTTTTTCCCATAGACTGCATCACCCTCTGTCATTTAATTTACTTTTATATTGAATTCATGGTCTCTCTCTCCTACTAAAATGTGGGCTCCCAGGGGAAAACAATGTCTGCCCATTTTTCATTGATTGAACCCATGATCTTACACCAGAGCCTGGTACATCTTGGGATGTCAATATGTACTGAATAAACAGATCCCAGTTCATCATAGTCAAGGCTGCATTCAGTAGGTAACCTGCATACCAGCAAAATGGGCTGGATCGCATTACTCAATTCTCTCAGCTTCCAAGAGCTAAAGCCTGGCTATGCTGATCTGGTTGAGAAAATCATGGTACATCCACAAGATGAACTTCATGCAGAGAATATATATCCACTGCATTAAAAAAAATTAAAGACATGGGAAAAGATTACATATGATATTGAGCACAAATGGGACCATACAAAAGTGTGTAATATTTAATACAAAACATGTAAATGGAAAAATATATTATACCCATATAGTGTTTTCCCCTGAGCATATTTTGAGAAAGAGAAAATTTTCTATCATACTGAGCTTATACTAAGTAGAGGGTAACATAGTACTCAAACTATATTTTATAGTACTTTTATAAAGGGAATCTCTGAGCTAAAAAATATGGAATAGTTTAATTCTAGGGGTCTGTTAGTTAGTTTGACTTCACTTTAGATCTATTACTCAGACTCTGCAGATTCTTTTCTTCTCTCCGCAAGTAGCTAATCCCTTCATATTATTTTTTATTGACATTATCTTATCATGGTAGAAGAAATAATGCTCTCTGAGTGAGACCTGCAACTGAGGTACATGCTCTTGACCAGAATCGAACCCGGGACCCTTCAGTCCAAGGGCCGATGCTCTATCCACTTAGCCAAACTGACTAGGGCTTGTTTTCAGTCTATTGACAGCATAAATAACTTATGCTGGGGAAAATGGTAATTTTTTGGTATGAAAACAATATTATTTAATGTTAGTGATGTTAAAATGTTGATATTTTTGTTTTTGTTTTTATCTAGTTTACTAGTGATTTAATTTAAAAGTAGGAAATTTTTTAAAATTGTTTTTTAATGATTAACATAATTGTAATCATGTAGACTATAATTTAAAAGTCCATTTAAATTCATTCATTAAAATGTGGATAAAGATATACAATCCCAGGTAAATAATGTATAATTCTTAATTTTCTGAGTGAGAACTAGAAGGGCAATATTCTTTATATTATCATTTATAGTGGTGGTTGCTCATGGCAAACATTTGCAAAAATCACCAAGGAAAGATAAAGAGTAAATTGGCAAACTCAGGTCATCAGATTTTAAAATTTTGAGGAAGATGATGGAAAACTAAATTTGCAATTAATTTTAGAATGAATGTCATCAGGGTTTTGTTTTCCTTTGGACAAAAAGAAAAGGTTGGATACAAGCAAATATTTTTATATGCAACATACTAATTACAGTGCTAATCTGTTAGCAAACTGTCTATTGGTTTTTTAAAAACTTGGACATTTTTGCCTTTTTGTCCCTTGTTTCCTATGTTTAATATAGGATATAACACAAATTTTACCTAATTTAAAATACCTTTAAAACAAAAAGAGAAAATATAACAACAAAAATTGAGAAAGTTTTGAGTCAGCGTCCCCACAGATGCTAAGCACCTGGTATTTGCTAGGGTTCTGTGTTTACTTCCATGAGGCCTTTCAGACGGTGTCACGGATGAGTTCTAACACTGAAAGCCAGCACCTGGGCAACCCTGAGTGAGAGATTCGCCTGGCATTTTCTCTCTTTTTTAAAGCCCATAGATCAAGACATTTGGCATCTATTTTCCAAATATCCTGTTATAATCTTATGAAAAAGCAAAATAAGTGAAGATATTATTATGGAGTTCAGAGACAAGTAAACAAATAGGAGACTGATTTTAACTATGCTAAGGAAAAATAAAAAGTAAAAGAAATTCCAGTTTACTGAGTCTCTTTAAATCTTCAAAACTTTAAAACCCAGATCTCTATATCTAAATATTATTCAGTTTGTTTGTTTGTTTTTTAAGTCCATTCAATTACCATTTAAATCTGGTTAATAACATCTTACAAATTCTCTAAAATACATACACTCATGTATGTGCACACACATGTGCTAGTGGTGAAAGTAGAGGAAACCAATGGGGAAATCTAGGTGGTTTAAATGAATAAAAACAGCTAGTAAAGTCATTATGTTTCCTCCACATCCAGAGAGCCAGCACTTTCAGCTGATGCCTTAATGGAAGGATTACGTAGTCAATGACATTCTTTCTCTACTTCTGCAGCCCATCGGAGCTCTCCGTTAGAATCAATCAATCCCACAATCTGGAAACTCTATGGCCAATCTGGTTTTCAGGCAGCATATAAGCCTTTTATATTTAGATGGGCCCAATACTATTAAAACAATTCTCCTACTAGAATACTCTATGGGTCCTCTTGTTCTCTCCTGATGATTGCCACTTTGTGACCCACATGAAGTTTTATCATATTCTTCTTGCTAGACCTGTTTTGGACCTCAGGCCTCATGAGACCTAGAGCCAAAACCTCCTGTTATATCTCCTTTATACTCCTTGACCATTTGTCTAACTAGAACTTTGTTACCTGAAGCTCAATCACTAATGTCAAATCACACTTGCCAACTGCTTTGTCAATTGGTGTGCCACAGAATTTTTAAAGCATGCAATACCTGACTATTTCATCAGGGTCACTGACATCTTTGCACTTAAATTGTCAAAATAAAAAATGAGAACAGTAGCCATCCGATGTGAATGAATTAAAATCACACCTATATTTTTTGTCACATAGGCCAAAAATATATATATTTTGGCATGCCATAGAATTTTGTAATTAGCTTACGTGTGTTCTAAGATAAAAAGGGTTGAAAACCGCTGGCTTGCATGTAATTTGAGCGATCAGATCATACTGGTTGGAAGCACAGGCTCTGACATTAGTTGTGTGCATAGATAGTTAACCGGCTCTTTGATTGGCAAGTTACCCAAACTTAGGTGCTGCAGTTGACCTTTACTGTAAAATAGAGGTGATAATGAATGTTTATTTACTAAATACTCGTTGCTACAGGGATTAATCACATCGATATGTTTAAAACAACGTGGGGCACATGGGGGCACCGGGTAATGTTAGTATTGTTCCCCAATGGCCATCTGGTGATAGAGATTTCGTTGGGAGTTTGAAGGGCAGCAGGAGTTCTGGTCACCTTTTATCTCGAGTGTTTCATGCTCACTAAGTTCGATGAGCAGTTACTATGTAGTACATTTAAAGAGATGTACACTTTAAAAAGGAGTTTTGTAATTTTTATGGTAGTGTTGCTAACATTATTTTTTTAAAAAGAACTCTTAATTTAAAAGGCTTTTACATGTTAAGAACTGCGAAGAGCTGTATTAAAGAATTTCAAATCTTAAAAGTTCATAAATTGGAAGGAACTTTCGGTAAACTCACAGAGAAGGGCATGTTGTACGGTAGGAACATTTCCTCCCACTAAGTTCTGGGACATTCTGTTAAGCACAAATCAAGTTATAATTGTTCATGTGTACACAAGAGTGCAGAATCTCTAATAGTCATCTTTTGCATAATTCATTTTTAGTTAATGCTTTTCTAATATTCCTGTCAAGTGCAAACATACTAGGTTGGGTTGACAGAGAAAGAACAACCTTTAAAAAAAATACAAATGAAAAGGAGAAATGGAATGTGGGAGGTTACTGAATGATGAGTTAAATCTTTATAAAGATTCTTAGCATTGTCAAAAGATAATAAGGGCTGCTTAAAGCTTCATAATTGCTTCTTATGCAGAATTTGCAAAAGAATTGTCAAGTGAAAATGCAAGGTCCTTTATAATCTCAAGACATTAAGTTGCTAATGTTAATAACATTTAAAAAGGGCTAATTTCCTTTCCTTAAATATTTTCCTAAAAATCCCTGAGAATTCATTTTCCTTTATTACTCTTCTTAATCACCATCTATATATGTACAAGATATTTAAGTTTAGAAGAAATGCTTTATTCAAAACTATATATAGAAGTCTAATATGCAAAGTATTCCCTCAGGAGTTCAACCGACTGGGAGTTCCATCGTTTGCTATGATGTGCACTGACCACCAGGGGGCAGCGTGGAATGAAGGCAGGCCCCTGCCAGTGGCTAGCAGCTGGGGAAGGGAGGCCCTGGCTGGTGGCCAGCAGCAGCTAAGGACCCTACCCATGCACGAATTTTGTGCACTGGGCCTCTAATACATTATAAATTCAAATAAAAAGTATAAGCATATACGTTCTATTTCTTTATCAAATGAGCATTTTCATTTTCAATTATTGTGAGTGCACACAGTCATTTATCAAATGAGCATTTTCATTTTCAATTATTCAGATTTCATTTTCAATTATTTATTTCTTGTTTTTAGAAATATCAGGGTGTGATTCAATGTGTCGATGAGGAAACAAAACAATAAAATATCTAAGATGACTCATTTTTTTATGTAAGATCTAATCAGTTGCCCATATATCTAGACCTGAACTGTCCAATGATAGCCATCTGCTTCATATGACCATTGAGCACTAGAAAAGTGGCTGGTGTTAAATTCATTAAACAAAAAGCCATTAGACTAATGTAGCTGTAATGCCAGTGTGGCTTACATAAACAACCCCAAATCTAAGCTTGTAAATGCCTCCAGGTTCAGAAATTGAAACAAGATAACCAATGACAAGCAGCCTAGGCTTTTAAATTGTAGCCAATCAATAATTTCCTCACTCCAAAAGTCTCTCTTGAGCTCCTGTCAGTAGAACCACGTCCTGTATGGTGCCACCTGATTGGAATGGATTTTCACTCAAATAAACTCTTAAAATGTTTATCGTATAACATTAGTCTGAATCGAGATGTGCTTCAGGTATAAAACATGCACTGGATTTCAAAGCCTTGGGATGAAATAAAGAATATAAAATAAACCTGGCTGGCATGGCTAAGTGGCTGACCATCACCCTATGAACTAGGAGGTCAGCCGATCAATGATTCTCTCTCCTCATTGATGTTGCTATCTCTCTCTCCCTCTCCCTTCCTCTCTTAAATCAATAAAAATATATTTTTAAAAATGAGAATGTAAAATGATTCACTAATAGTTTTTATGTGGATTACATGTTGAAATTACAGTATTTTAGATACATTAGGTTAAATAAAACATATTATTAAAATTTCACCTTTTCTACTTTTTAAAGAGTGTCTATTAGATACTTTTAAATTTAAAGATTTACATCACATGCAACTTACATTTATCTCTGACATTATATGTCTATTCAACCATGCTGATAGACCATCCTTGCAATTTTCTAAATAGACTTAAAAAACATTGCTTTGGAGGAAAGCATAGTTATCCTAATGCATCAAAGAATTACAAACACCCCGTTATTTAATATCCTATTCTATGCTTAAAACTCAGGATACAGAGTCATTACACAAATATGTTTCATAAACATTTTTCCACCCACAAACTAACACCCTGCACAAGGATTTGGACTCTAGACACACTTAACTCCCAAATCTTTCCTGCTGCTGATTCTCTCAGTTACTGGCTTGTTTTGACAGCCCACTAGGCTTTCTTGTCAATTCATAAATTTGATTTCTACGTACTTCCTGAGACTGATGATACTTCCTTCAGGCCCTGCCTTCCCCTTGTCTCGGGTTCCACAATATGACCTCCTGGCTCCTCATGGACCAACCTACTCACTTACATTCAGAGTCTCAACTGCCCAGAAACAGAAGAATCAGTAGCTGTCTTAGCCCGTGCCTTAGACTGTAATGATTTTGCACAGGAACAACCAAAATCCCTTTGGTTATATTCTTTGTACTAATGCATTCAAGACTGTGTGCACTCACAATATCAGATTTTGGTGCTGTGGTTGCCCAACTTTATGATTGTATTATATCCGTGGGTATATATAAATTATATTGAATGTTGTTTATGTCATACAGAAAAACACAAAAGAGAAGGTGTTTACAGAGGTGTTCTAATTTATTTTTTAAGTTGTTATAATAATTTCCCCAGCTTTATTGAGGTATAAATGACAAACAAAAATTGTGTATTTTTAAGGTGTGCAATGTGATGTTTTGACATCCTATTTAATAAGAGTAATATGCAAATTGACTGTCACTCCAACACAAGATGGCCGCCCCCATGTGGTCAAAGATGGCTGCCCCCATGTGAACACAAGATGGCCACCACAAGATGGCCAGCAGGGGAGGGCAGTTGGGAGGGAAGTTAGGGGCAACCAGGCCTGCAGGGGAGGGCAGCTGGGGGAACCAGGCCAGCAAAGTAGAGCAGTTAGGGGCAACCAGCCCAGCAGGGGAGGGCAGTTAGGGGTAACAGGACCAGCAGGGGAGAGCAGTTGGGGGGAACCAAGCCTGCAGAGGAGGGCAGTTTGGGGGAACCAGGCCTGCAGGGAAGGGCAGTTGCGGGGGGGGGGGGGGGGGAACGAGGCCTGCAGGGGAGGGCAGTTAAGGGCAATTGGGCTGATGGGGGAGCAGTTAGGCATCAATCAGGCTGGCAGAAGAGTGCTTAGGGAGTGATCAGGCAGGCAAATGGTTGCGAGCCAGCAGTCCTGGATTGTGAGAGGGATCCCAGATTGGAGAGGGTGCAGTCTGGGCTGAGGGACACACACACACACACACACACACACACACCACACACATACACACACACACGCACACACCACACACACACACACACACACACATACACACACACACACACACACACACACACACACACACACACACACACACTGTGCACGAATTTCGTGCACCAGACCTCTAGTATGTATATATTATGAAATGATTACCTCACTCAAGCTAATGCACATATTTATCACTTTACAGTTACCTTTTCTATGTGAGTGATGAGAACACTTACGATCTACCCTCTTAGCAAATTTCATGTGTATAATATATCACTATTATTAACTAAAGTCATCTTGCTGTACATTAGGTCTCAAGAACTCATTCATCTTATAACTGAAAATTTATACCCTTTGACCGACATCTTCCCATTTTCTACAACCCTGATAACCACCTTCTAATTGATGTTTCTATGAGTTCAACTGTCTTGGATTCTACAAGTGAGATCATTCAGTATTTGTCTTTCTCATCTGACTTATTTCAGTTAATATAATGCCTTCAAAGTCTATCTGTGTTGTTGCAAATAAGAGGACTTCCTTCTTTTTAAAAACTGACTAATATCCTGTTGTATATTTGTATCACATTTTCTTTATCCATTCATCTATGGACACTTAAATTGTTTCCATGTCTTAACTATGGATTTCTTTCTTTTTTTTAAGGGTGATGTTTTATAAGTTAATAAAAAATGGGCAATAAATTATATTAGTACTAATATAAAAATTATCTCTGTAATTCTGACATTTCCTGTCTTTCATTTTAAAAGGTTATATTCTATTTGAAAGGTGGCTACTTAAAATAGAGGTACATTTTCTCCCCTTATTTTTAGAGAATCAAGAACACAACTCTTTATAAAGAAGTTTAAACTTAGGAAACATAATTAAATAAATATTACAGGGGCAATTTTTAACAGAAACACATACATTACTGCTCTTATTTGCTAATCTGGATTAGTCATTGTGATTTTAGCTTAGAGTCAAAAGTCTTCACCAGGTGCTTGCCCCACCCAGATTTATTTCTTCCAAGTTAGCTTTAAAATCCCTCACTTAATCTGCTCATTGTTCCTGGACTATTAGAAAGAGTATGGTTCAGAGTTTAGTTTGTCTTTCTAAGTATTCTCAAAAAGGCCAGGCCAAAGTCATACCATTGATTCACTGGGATTTTTACCCAAAAAAATGATGGAATTTTGAGGCAAGAATTAAGTTTAGATCACCTCTTGGCCAGCTCCTTTTATACAGATTAAGAAATAGAATCTTAAGAAGTTAAATGACTTGTCAGGACTGCAGGTTCTTTGCCAGAACTGGACTCAGGTCCTGGGCTCTCTGACGGGTGTTTTTGTTTTGGTTTGGTTTATTAATGCAAAATGAGGGGTTCTCCAATTTTCTCCTTGTAATAAACAGTACTCTCATATTTGTGTTGTATAGCTTCTAACATGAACTACATGAAACTTGGTTTGCCTACAACCATTCTGTCCAAATCATTTCTATTACAAAGTGCCCGTTTTAATAAGTGTACATGGCTTCCTAAGATTTTAGAGGAAATATTTGGGTGAAATTCTGAACTAGGTATGTGTGAATGAATTTCATGTTACACAAATGGATAAAGGAGGGTAGAGATAATTATTTTTATGACTTTTCTTTGGACCTGGGAGCTGATGAAAGAGATGGATTCAAGGCTGCACACAGGATGTGCCAGTCAGTTGGGAACAGAGATGGTGAAATGCACTTCTAGAAGACACCCTGTTCTTTCCCGACGTGCATTCTAAACAGCACTCTCTGCTGCCCCCCAGAGGTTCTATGAGTCGTTAGTGAGGGCTGCAGGAAGAGAAAGATACTTAAGGATAAGCAGATAAGTAATGATTTCTCTACACCCATTTACAATGCGGGCTTCCTCCCCGCCACGCACACCACCAAATACTTCCCATGACACGAGCTGGGTTTCCTACAATTCAACTCAATTTTGACACTATCTTCTAGGATAGCGAGTTTCAACCTTTTTCATCTCATGGAACACATAAACTAATTCCTAAAATTCTGCAGCACACCAAAATATATATATAATTTTTTTTTTTTTTTTGCAAATCTGACAAAAAGGGGTATAATTTTTATTCATTCACACTGGAATGCTATTGTTGTGTTGGCTGTTGTTCTTTTTTTTATTTGACAATCTAAGGGAAAAGAGGTTAGTGTCTCTGATTAAATAGTCAGGTATTGCATGTTTTTTTTAATTACATTTTTATTGATTTCAGAGACGAAGGGAAAGAGAGAGAGAAACATCAATGATAAGAGAGGATCTCGATTGGCTGCCTCCTGCATGCCACACACTGGGGATTGAGCCTGCAACTCAGGCATGTGCCCTGACTGGGAATTGAACGATTGCCTCCTGGTTCATAAGTCGATGTTCAAACACTGAGCCACACTGCCAGGCATATTGCACGTTTTAAAATTCTTGCAGCACACTGCTTGAAAATCAGTGTTCTAGGACAGTGGTCGACAAACTGGGCTTGCGAGCCACATAAGGCTCTTTGGTCCCTTGAGTGTGGCTCTTCCACAAAATACCACGGCCTGGCGAGTCTATTTTGAAGAAGTGGCGTTAGAAGAAGTTTAAGTTTAAAAAATTTGGCTCTCAAAAGAAATTTCAATCATTGTACTGTTAATATTTGGCTCTGTTGACTAATGAAACAGAGTTTGCCGGCCACTGTTCTAGGAGATAGTATCAGATTCCACAGTTGAAGACCTCAGCCCCAGAGGACTGACCCCACTTTAGGGGCCAGTTGCAAGTGTAGGTTATCTCCTTTGCTTCTGACCCACCTGCTACAAATCTAAGATTCCCACAACACCCAATTTTGGCTTGATTAATCTGCTACAATGGCACACAAGCTCAGAGAAATAGTTTGCTTACTTAAAAGCCTATTAACTCAGGAACAGCGAGATGGGAGAGATGCATGGGGCAAGGTGTGAGGAAAGAGTGCAGAGCCTCTGTGCCCCCACCTCTGCAGGCACCACTCTCTCTGCATCCTCACTGGACACCAATCTGGAAGCTCTACAACTTGGTCTTTTCAGGCTTTTATGAATGTACTAGAGGCCCAGGTGCACCAAATTTGTGCATTCGGGGGGGTGGGGAGGGGTTCCCTCAGCCCAGCTTGCATTCTCTCACAGTCTGGAAGCCCTCAGGGGCTGTCTGACTGCCCGCTTAGGCCCACTCCCCCCTTAGCATTGTTGTAGAGGCAGGAGAGGTTCCCACCACCACCTGGCTTCTGGCTGAGTCGCGCTCCCTCTGTGGGAGCGCACTGACCACCAGGGGGCAGCTCCTGCATTGAGCGTCTGCCCCCTGGTGGTCAGTGTGCAACATAGGGACTGGTCATTTTGCCTTTTGATTGGCATATTAGCCTTTTATGATACAGGACCATTGCACAGATATGACTGATTAGATCACTGACCATTGGTTATTGTTGTTAGCCTCCAACATCTCTCCCCTCCCTGGAAGTCGGAGGCGGGGGTTGGGAGGACTGAAAGTTCCAACCCTCTAAACACAGAGTGGCTCCACTGGAAACCAGCCCCCATCCTCAGGTGCATTCCAAAGTCATCACTAATATAACAAAAGACATCTTTGTCATTTTCATCACTTAGGAAACTCCAGGGGCTTTAGAAACTTGTTTCAGAAAGGAAGACCAAATATATTGTAATTTATTACAAGTGACAATATCACAATATAAAATGTTCAGAAAAGGCAAATGCTTAAGGACAGAAAGTAGATTAGTGGGTGTCAGGGGCTGAGGGAAGCAGTTAATGTGGAGTGGCTGGTAATGTGTACAGGATGTCATTTTGAGATAATGCAAATATTCTGTAATTAGGTGGTTGTAAGGCCCTGTGAATATACTAAAACCATTGAATTGGACACCTTAAAAAAGAGATTTTCATAGTATCTGAACTGTATCTCAAAAAATTTTGAATCCAGCAGACTACAGAAAGCTAGAAAATGAAACTGTCAGAATACAGTGAATTTTTAAGAATTATAAAATCTAGTGGTAGGTATATGGTTTGTACCCTGTGCAATTCCTTTAACTTTTCTTTATGTTTTCAAATATTCACACACAAAAATGTTTGGGAAAGAATTTCACAGAAACAATAAAAAGAGAATAACACCTTTTTATAAGCCTGCATGCAGTAGTCATTGGGGCCATTCAAACAGACTGATTGGTGTTCACTAAACTTAGAAATTAGGAAGATAGCTTCACGCAAAGCAAACCTGATGCATAGAATACATCTGCATATGAGAGTTTCACAGGGAACTAGAGACACTGCATGTAGGCCATGTGGACCAAAGAACATCCGTTTAAGAAAATGTCTTAACAAGAGTTTATTTGAGCCAAAATGACCACAATTTCTGGGAAGCAAAATCTCAAGGCATTGGGAAAACACTCTGGAGAATGGCCATTTGCAGCTTATTTTATACACTATTGGCTCGGTGCACAAAATTCGTGCACATTAAAAGGGGATTAATTAGAGGAAATAATTTAATATTGCTATTTGCCCTTTCTCTATAATAGAAGTGTCAGAGATGAAAGAAAATTAGTAAAATGTATATGAAAACCTTCCTCCTGTCAGTCTGGGGCACACCACGGGACCCAGAGTCAAGTCCCTGCTCACCCACATGTGCCTCAAAATCATGTGAGACCCAGACCCGGCTGCCGCCCCACCCCATTGAACTAGATCCAGACCCTGCCGGTCCCACCCTTGTCAAGCCCCACTGGGAAGGGGGCATAGCCTCAGGTCCCCTGGCCTGGTGCCAGGATGTGGGGGCATGGCCTGAGGTCCCCCGTTAAGCCCCACCAGGCGGGGGGACACAGACACAGGTCCCCTGGCCCAGCACCAGGCAGGGGGCTTAGTCTCATGTCCCCCATCAAGCTCTGCTGGGTGGGGGGCACGGCCTCAGTTACCCCAACCCAGCACTGGGGGTGCACCTTGAGGTCTCCCGTCAAGCCCCACTGAGTGGGGGGCATGGCCTGAGGTCCCCTGTCAAGCCCCACCAGGTGGGGGGTGTGGTCTGAGGTCCCCTAGCCCAGCATCAGGACAGGAAGCGCACCTTGAGGTCCCCCATCAAGCCCTGCTGGGTGGGGGGGGTGGCCTGAAGTCCCCTGTCAAGCCCTGCTGGGAGGGGGACACGGCCTGAGCTTCCCCGGCCTGGCACTGGGGCGAGGGGAGAAGCCTGAGGCTCCCTAGCCCAGCACCAGGACAGGAAGTGCACCTTGAGGTCCCCTGTCAAGCCCCATGGGGGCAGGGAAGAGCGTAGCCTCAGGTCCCTGCTGATTGCTCTTTAAGGCTCTTTATGGGAACTTGGCCTCAGCTGTTGGTGCAACCATCTTTGTGACTGAGAGATGGTCAATTTGCATATTCCCTCTTTATTATATAGTATTAGAATCAAAGGAGGAGATTTAGAAGGGATACATGAAATCCATTGGTGGTAGATTAGGGAGGCAGGAGAAAACAAAGCAAAGTAATCACTAGGGTTGGATAAAAAGTAAAATGGAGAGATAAATACTTCTTTTACATGGTGGGTATAGGATAGTTAACAATGAACATTTACAGCACATGGGGGTGGTATTCTGGGAACAAGATAACAATGAGGGGTTCTATGGCCTCTTGCTCTGGTGAGAGGGGTGTGCCCCAAGGATCAGGAAAAGATTACTCTGACATTTCAAAGGTATGTTATCTTAGATGCAAAAACACAGTATACAGGTTCACTTAGATAAAGACAGACCTTTGTCAAAGAAGCTACAGGCCGAAGACATGACTACCCTCCATGCCCTGCCTTGAGGTAGGAATTTTTATGTTCAGACCATTCTATGTGGTTAATTTCAGTCTCTGAATTTGTAAGGCCTGCCATGCCTTCCCTGAGCTGGTCAACTTCAGTATGTGGCCCCTTATTCATCCACAGCTACGAAGAGATGCAGGTCCTTACTTCCATGGCACTAATTCATCTTTAAACTAGAGCACCATAAAATCCAACTGGCCTCCTATTGTCTCCTATTCTCACCCCACCCTGTCCTCCCTCTCCTCTCCCCTTCTCTATGTAGTCTTTTCCTTATCTTGAGTATGTTTTATCACTACGAATATCACATATTTTTTTTTATTATTTGTATATGTGTCTTTCATTCCTAAAAGACTGTGAGCACTTCAACAGCTGCTGTCATTGCATATTAATCTGTATATTCCTTCCCTCCTTCACCCCCCTTGCCAGATTTAGTCTTATTTCTGTCATTTTGTCAGTTCTAAAGAAAAATCGCATTTTAGAATATGCGTATCTGAGAGGAGCATTAAACTTTATAAGAGCAATGAGTCTAAATTGATTTTACATTTATAATAGGTAAAATCATAAAATGTATGTACAAAAATAGCATTAATAAAATGACAACATCCATATCATGTTTGTTGATGTAAAAACTGTCGAGAAACAAGTGGAAAAAATAATTTATTGCAGATTCTTTTACATATTAATATGGAACATCTATACATATATCGATGTGTTGATATGAAATACTAAATTTAAAGACAAACATTTTTACACAAAAGTAGTTGCACTATAATTTGTAAAGATAGGTATTAATAAATTATGGAGACATTTAAGAACAGGCCAATTATTCCAATAGGAATGCATTCTATGTTGCAATTAAACTAAGTTATCTGAACATGATGCCCTAGATATAATCACATCCTTCTAAAGAAATTCATTTCTGAGAATAAAAGGCCAGGAATGGCTCTGATTGACTGAGTGTCCCAGCTTTATTCTTGGAAGTGGTTAGAGTCCTGAACCTGTATCCCAAGCTAATGTAATAGCTCGCTGGGGAAGAGTGCAGCTTTCTGTGACCACTGTGTGTATTTAATGAGGTTTAATACAAGACATACAATACAAACAATAGCATTTTACAGGAATTATAATTGCCACATGATTTGAATGAGCAACCAAATATTTTAACAACAGACATGTGTGTTCTATATTTCTGAAGGGAAATTGACACACTTCAAAATAGTCCCTATTTTCTTAGCATGATATACTAATCCTTACTTTGGGAGTCTGAAAATAAATCACTTTTTTCTCCCTAAAACTTACAATTCACTCCTTTAGAAAATGATTCATAATGCTATACACCATCATGATATAAAGTTTGTTATATGTTATAGTCATTAAAATATACATATACTTATATATGAAGCATGAAACAGATTTGGTCAACCATGGTCTGTATACACAAGGCCAAATACTGTTCAGTTTCATTTAACTAAATTCAACAAATATGTATTGGGTGCTTACTACTTACAAATGACCATGTTGAGTAATACTTGTAGTAGATTTAAGACACGTGAAGCACATATCATCCACATCTAAAGCCGAACTTTAGATAATGTATTAAACCTTGAAAAGAATCCAAAGCAGAACTAAAGTTGAGTAATGAGTAGTGAAAGATATACCTAAGATAAATGCTTGGGATCATTGAAAAAGACAAAACAAGAATTTGTATCCGTAGGTAACAACTGCTCCTAGGCTTGCCATATGTTAGGGGATAACCGGAACCTAATCCCAGTCTTCCTCCCGCAGTCCAAGATTCAGTTGTCATCTTGGTTTGTTACCTTGGGCAGTGGAAGACACAAGGGATTTGTTTTTAGTGATGACAAAGCTGACAGTACCCCTCAAAAAAATAGTTTTCTATAAGAGTGGGACCTGCATTCCTATCTACTGTTTTTCTAAGCATTCCCACCATAACTCTGGGTGAAAGAGGGCCACCCAACTACAAGGACCAACACTTGAGGTACAGTTAAACTTATCAGAAAACATCAGTAAGCATGCCAACCCCAGAAGTAAATTATTTAAAGTAAAAACAGCTGAAAGAGGATAAAGATAAATATTTTAAAACTTGGCGTTCCATTCCTTTCAGGACTTGTTATACTCTAAAAGCATTTTCAGGGGATGTATACATACAGGAAAAGAAATGTAGTCAAGTGGTTTCACCCCTTCTACAGAACCAATACATCAATAGGGGATCAGAGTGTCCAGCTAGTTTCTGATGCCACACACTGCGAGTGGAAAGGCTGGGCTTGACCCGCATGTGTGCAAGCTCACTGGCAGTCATGGCATTTCAGCTCTGGGGCCAGTGTTCTGAGGTCCACTCCAGCACGTGGGTTCTGGCTGGAGGACAACAGCACTAGCACAAACCTAAAGCTTCCCTACAAAATCATTCATATTCTGGAAAATTATAAATCACTCTTCTCTGTAGGTAAAACACCCAAGGAACCAGAATTGCCAAAGATTCCCCCCAAACTCTCCACAGGGAGATCCTTGGTCCTTAGAAGGATCTAAAACCTCATGCTTGCCCAGTTGATGTGGCTCAGTGGTGAGCATCGACCTGTGAACCAGGAGGTCACTGTTTGATTCCCCGTCAGGGCACATGCCCAGGTTGTGGTCTCCATCCCCAGTGGGGGGCATTCAGGAGGCAGCCGATCAATGATTCTCTCTCATCATTGATGTTTCTCTCTCTCTCTCCCTCTCCCTTCCTCTCTGAGTTGAAGAAACAAGGCCAGGGGATTGCCCTCACAGCCCACTCATTTCAGTTGTGTTTGATCCAGTTGACAGAGGAAGAACAAAAAAACAGGTCTTCTCCATTCAGTGATTTTGGTTTCAATTTCAAAAGCCAGAAACCATAAAGTAACCCTTAAGAAGTATAGGGTATCCCCAAAAATGTATACACAGATTTTGAATAATTATAAAGACAATGTTTATTAAAATACATTTCATTTTCAAAATTGAGCTATCAGCTGTTAAAGTGTGTATACATTTTTGGAGGACACGCTGTGTTTATTTTCTAACTGGCTCATTGATAGTGCAGTATTTTGGCTGCTTTACTTAAAAGTTCAATTCTGGAAACAAGAATTCTTTTCAAATGAAATATGTTTTCAGTGATTAAGATTTACCTCCCCATTTTTATAAACTGTCTTGAAAAAAAATAATTAGCCTCTGATTAGTCATACCTCTGTCCCTGTATTTTTTCTGGATAGAAACCAAACTTGCATTGGTTCTTTCTTGCCCTTCATGGACACGGGACCTCTGTGCTCCAAGAGGAACTGTGGGTCTGAATTTTCTGGAGTCATGAGACACCTGAAAGACATCGGACAGAGAGTAGGGAGAGAATTAGGGGACAGAGTTGCATGGAGAGAGGAAGTGGCATGTACCAAAGTTACAGAGACAGCAAGGACCACACACTAAAATTGTGCTTAAAGGTAGTTCAAGATTTTAGGAGCCATGATCATATCTGGAATTTCTGAGATGATATGAAAACACTTAAAGTGAGAATAATGATGCAATCTTCTCAAACGCAAATTAAACAGTCCTAAGAGTGAAGGTGATAACTGCTTAAGAGTAAAAAAATTCACTCAGAAAGTGAAACCCACATGCAAACAGACATTTTCCTTTCAAATCAGTAAATACCCAGACGCGTTCTCTTACCTGTAGGTATATTCAGACACGTTTATTTTTCCTTTTTCTCCGGTGGTTTCTGTTCTGCTGGTTAGGTTGACAGTATTTCCAAAAAGACAGTAGCGAGGCATCCTCTGGCCTATGACCCCTGTGACTACCTCTCCAGTGTGTATCCCTATTGTTATCTGCGGAAATCAAAGCTTTGCTTCAGTAACTTTAATCACTAACACACTAAGAGCTATTTATTTTGTATTACAGAATAATGTAGAGTCACTGTACAAAAATCATAAAAAGTCCCTACAGGAGTTATATGTATTAATATATGTAATATTTTAAACAATAAAAAAATTTTAAAGAAAAAAATAATTCCCTACAATTACAGACAAAAATAAAAACCCTCACAGAATCCATCTTCCAAGAGAAACATTCCCTTTCTAAAGACTTAAGATTTCAAAGATGTGACTCTGGCAACTTATGAGACACAAGAAAGAGATTTTAAGAAAAACGAGAAGAGAAAAAAAAACCAGAAAGGACAGGAGATTTTATCTCATTCTCATAACTGTCAGTACACAGGGTAGACTAAGTAATTTCAGATAAGTGGAGAGATTTGCCATTTCTATGAAAAAAATGTAATACAATGGATTCTTTAAAATATTTCAGTCTTTGCTGTGAAGATAGCCGTCCTTGTACATAATTTGTGACTGATCAAGAATATGAATCTGTTGTCTAGAGAAGTCCATGCCACTAGTGTGATATCTATTTTATTTACTAACCTGAACAGATTCACCATCTACTTGAACCTGGCCAGCAATTTCCATCATGTCTAAGGCCAGGTGGCAAATGGATCGTGCATGATGGATGCACGGCTCTGGTAAACCACTCACTGTCATATACTTATCGCCAACAGTCTCCACCTAAAGTAGCACAGACAGTTAGATATTTATTGGTTAGCATAAATATGACTGTTTCATTTGCTATTCCTATACAAAAAATTACTTGTCCAAGTCTATCCGTAACTTTAAACTCTCCTCCCTCTTAGTTCTGTAAAAACGTTAACAACAACAACCTGAAACTTTGTCATTATTTGAAATTTACACACATGGCATTTGAGGTCTTTGATTACAGGCAGGAGTAGCCACAGCATTATTTTTCCTCTTGTAAGTCCTGATGTCGCACCTCAGATACCCTTATAATTCAGTAAAACAAAGTATTGCCTTATTTTCCCTCCCCGCAAACACACCCAAGCAGTGAGAGTTTAATGGCACAAGAGCCAGTGCCTGAAGTTCAATGATTTATCACGGTCCTTAACCATTTATTTGTATGATTTGCTCACCAACTGTTACACTGAAGCTCAGAAAACGACTATAAAATAAATAGTTCTCGTGGCACTTATATTACTCTAAATGCCTGTGGATGGTTTAGTTAACATTCTTTCCTTTACGAAGCAATATTCCACTGACTTCATTTTTCCAATATTATCATTGCTTCTCATTGAAACCAAGGTCAGAAATGCCGCATGAATGTTTATCTTCAGGTTGATGCTGTCTAAACTTGCAGCACCGTCTCACACTCCAGAACTTCTTTACCATACAAAGCATTTACCTAGAATACATTTTAGCAAGAATGTCTCGTACAGAGCATGAAACGAATGCTGTGTTTATATCACGTGTGCTCAAATTTGTTCGTTTGAGTGCCAAAAAGCTGCTGAACGGTACGTTTTAACTAGGGAATCATCTGCTCCATGCATTTTGGTTACAAGAAAGAGAATGTTTTATAGCAAGCATATCAAACTCGTGGCCCATGGGCCACAGGCCTCGTTTATTTGGCCCGTGTTAGCCTTTGAGTTTGCCATGCTTGCTTTATAGCAAGAGGTGATTATTTAAGATAATGGTTAAGTATGGGACACATGGAGGCTTCCTATCTATGGAGGCTATAGTCAGAGAACTGAATGGAGTGCCCATAAAGGGCAGGGTCTGACAGCACTGCATCACCATCAGGTAAGAACTTGCCTTATACACAAACGGATTTTTCCGGGAATCAGTGAGTGTGTCAAATCTGGTGTAGAGGTCGTTGAGGAGGTTGACAATCTTCATGGCCCCTTCCCCAGAGGCATGCTTGCTACAGAACGCGTTGAAGCCCACGATGCCACTGAAGAGGATGGTCACATTGTCATATCTTTTAGCAGGCACAGGACGCTTGTGTCTCAGCTCATTGGCAACAGATTGAGGAAGGACGGAGTACAGCAACCTGTTTGGTGGGATTAGGAAAAAGCCGTGGTAAGGAATGCTGGGACTAGGTGTGTGCTTCTATTGACCATTTCATAGAACATTGATATCATTTGCTCTGTAAAGGCCTGGATTCTTATAGGGAAACCTCTACAACTAGCATCAAATGTTAGCTGTTTTTATGTCAAAACAAGACATACAGACAGTATAAATCATTTGTTTGATTTTTAAGTACATACAATTCTCCAAGGCCAAACCAATTCAAAACAAATCAAAATAAGCCAAACAAACACTAGACCAAACAAAGAAAAGTCCGTTTTCATTTCCAGCCCTGTGTTCTGACTCCGCTGTTCGAGAGTCACCATATGGAAGTCGTCACGGCCAGCCCTGAAACACGGAATGACTAGCACAACACCAGGAGAAGCTTCTCTCTCTGGAATGAGAAACTGATTTCCGTTGTTGTCAAGCCATATTGAGAGGAGCAGATTGTTCTCCAATCGCCTTCATCCCTCACTCTTCTGTGGAAGACACTGGCAATGCATG
The DNA here is from genome assembly GCA_026230045.1 of Corynorhinus townsendii. Lineage (NCBI taxonomy): Eukaryota > Metazoa > Chordata > Mammalia > Chiroptera > Vespertilionidae > Corynorhinus > Corynorhinus townsendii. The sequence continues at coordinate 103,835,483 of JAPDVU010000006.1, read as the reverse complement.
TGAACCTTGGTCTAGACAAGAAAATATTTTGTTTCTCTAGTCAATACGGAGACTGCGACAATGGCCTCAGGGACCCTGCTGAGGGGACAAGTGTGGGAAACACAATAGGAGAAGGATGATCTCTGATGAATTCACAGGGAAAGAAACAGAAACCAGGGAGTCTAAGGGCTCCTGGCATGAGGGCTCAGAGGGAAAAAGGAAGCCTCCTTGCTTTTTCTTCTCTGTAGTCAGAGGGCATCATGTGCTACATTGAATGCACAGCATGCAGCTGAGCTCACATTATTTTTCCTAGCTTACGTGGCATTTCCCCAGTCTTCCATTTTTAACTTTCAAACAGAGAACATTTCATAAACTATTTTAAAGCTATATTTGAATATTAAATGTGAATAGTAGAACTACTTGGCTTTAAAGAAAAGAAATAGTAAAGGGTGTATAATTAAATCACCTTGAGAAACAAATGTCTATAAAAAACAAAACACTAAACCTGGGTGGTTTTCTAATATAACAGCCAGAGCAGAGTACTAACTTGACTTTGAATCTTTGTCCTAAGGATCATCTAACATGCTCCACAAAATTTGATGTTTTTCATGGATAAAGTACCACAGACCAATAAAACATACAGTTTGAGTTGTTTTTTCAAGCAATGGAAGGAATGTGAACTGTCTGTCTCATATATTTTCTGAATTTTTCAAAATACCTGAATAGATTAAGGGGTTCAGTTTAGGACTGTGAGGATGTTAAGTGGTCTCAAAAATAAATAAATAAATAAATAAATAAATAAATAAATAAATAAATAAACACAACTTTCACCTGCATTATACAAGGGCCAAGACAATGAATGAAGAAGCTGTGGGAAAATAAAAGCATTAAATGGCATTCTCTATTTCATCCATGCTATGAATAAACATAGCTAACTGATGTTTCTCTGTGTGGGCACAGCCTCCATCCATGGGCAACTGCACATTTACCAATGAAAAAGAAAACATAGAAAGGGATGCTGTCACCAAGATTCTAAGTGCTCAGATAGAGTGAAACAACTCTTGTGGAAGTAAAACAGAGGAGTTCAATTCTCCAACAAGATAGCTTCCTGTTACACAAACATTAAAAATGAACATACAAGGCCCTGGGTAAAATACCTTACGAACATCAGTGACTTAGTGCCTTCCATTAGTATATGCAAGCAAGGCCAAGTAGTCTGCCTGATGGGTATTTAAATGAATTATTGAAAACAAACTACTACTTTAATGCTACTTGTCCAAAATTTCTTAATTTCATCTAACATTCATAGAAAAATAATTATAGCTTTATACTTCCATTTTTTTGGATAATGTTTGCCTTTACAGATATAATTGTTGTCATTACAGAGGACATTACAATCTGTTAGATTCGTATCAGCCAAGCTCTAAAATAATTCAGTCCAAGGAAAGAAATCTTTTAAAATATAATGGCCAACTCTAAGTTCCGTGTGCAATGTAACCCTCAGAACTTGGCCAGCCCTTGGCACACAGAGGATGCTCAAAACATATTTCTTATATAAAGGAAAGAATGAATGATAGTTGCATTTCAAACATCTGAATTATTGTCATGATTTTCAGAGAGATGTATTGGCATTTATTCTTTCAGCTTGAATTGTAAAAATAGAAGACATATTCCTACCACCGTTGAGACTGATTTATTTCTGTATGCATAATTTCATTTTAAGTGATGTGGGAGAGTTTATCCACTACTCTGGAGCTATGAGGGCTCTTCTACCTTGTTAGTCTGACTATTAATCTTCACTGCAATAGAATCACAGTATACCTAGCAGTCGTGCAAGGTTACAGGCTTACGTGTCTGTCTTTTTCTTTTCATCTTCCAGTGCTCTTAACGTGAGCTGCAGTCTGTCTGTCAGAATTTCCAGCTCCTGGGTCAGTTTGTATTCCTCTCTGAATTGTTCTCCCAAAAGAACGAGGTCCCGTGTGGCATCGTGCAGAGGGATGTCACTGAGATACAGGCCTCTCCTCGTCAAATCGTCCAGATTCATCACACTGTTAGACAGAGAAATGAGGCACAATCATTCCAGCTCACCCACATGACAATGCCAATGTTGATTGCTGTCAGGGAGTACACTCCTGCTATCTCCTAACATTCTAAAGCTTCTCAGGTTGGAGAGAAAAAAAACCTGGAGAATTATACAAAGAATCGTTATTCATTCTTCTAGAGATTTTACAATCTACCACAGAGCAGTGAATTTAAAATGCATTTTTGCCAAATTGCAGTTTTAATGCTATTAGCCTAAATTGAAAGATAATGTAGACATTTGCCCTATACAACCTGCTCAACTATTTAACACAAGGCTGTGATTTATTATCACATTTTCCTTCATTATCAAGAGATGAAAAAAGTTGATCCTTACTCTCTTCAACAGGGATATGTGTGCTTCTCATGAGAAACTTGTTCGTTTCTTCCTATGGATCCTGCGACTCCTGTGACTGGTTGCTTTTTCCCTTTCAGACATGATGATTAAAAGTTTACAACCAGATTTATGACCCATCTTCTACAAGTATTTTATGTATTTACTAGAGGCCCGATGCATGAAATTCGTGCAAGAGGCTCGGCCCCCACCACTGCAGCTTCATCTGGAAGGATGCCAGGTCTAATTAACATATTACACTTTTATTATTATAGATGGCTTTCTGACATGTATTTTTATATGCTATTCTTACTTCTGATTCTAATCACTTATACTGCTCTTATTTTCTTTGACTAATTTTTCTCATTTATTTGAATCAGTATATAAATTGCTGAATTTTATGCATCTTTGCAACTTAAGTCATTTTTAGAAACAACAATATTTATTGATTCAGTGAAGATCTGGTAAATGAGAAGTAGCTTATTAAATTTTTTTAAGAAAAAAATTTGGTTAAAATGTCTTAGGGTTACATTATTGGTATGAATTCTTTAAATGCCAAGTAATTTCTTTTGGAAATTCACAATAATAATTTCTCTAAGATTACATAATTGAGATTTTACTGAAGAATTAAGGATTGCTAAATTGTCCCCCTAGAGTACATTTTCAGCAGAAATGTCCATATTTAAAAGCAAAAAATTAGCATGCCAACATAGAGATATAAAATGATCAAAAAGTTTACTAATGAAGTACATGGTCTCTTTAGATTTTGTTAAAATGGATATGTAAGTGAAACTCACTTGCAGAAATAGACCTCTCTGGAAAGAGGCCAGATAATCTGATAACTGGTATAGGCCTGCCCATAAGCAGAGGAAAAAGAAGATTATAAGCTTAAAATAAAAATGAATGGTTATGGCCCTAGCTGGTTTGCCTCAGTGGATGATAGAGTGTCAGCAGACTGAAAGGTCCCAGGTTCGATTCTGGTCAAGGGCACATACCCAGGTTGCGGGCTTGATCCCAGTAAGGGGTTGTGCAGGGGCAGCCAATCAATGATTCTCTCATCATTGATGTTTCTATCTCTCTCTCCCGCTCCTTTCTCCTCTGAAATCAATAAAAATATTTTAAAAATGAATGGTTATGAATGTTCAGACTGAGTTAAAAACAATCAAATTATGTCTTATTTATATAAAATATTTATTATTTTGACAAACTATCAACATTTTTTTCTAAATTTCAACTAATTCTTTTGAAATTATTTTAGAAGTAAAACTGCTCTTTGTTGATGTCTTTCTTAAAGTTCAAGGTGGGTATGTCTTTCTTCACACAGAGACCGGTACCACATAACAATCTGCATGTGTGTCACTATACAACCAATTTCTGCAGATGGTAGTTAAGAAATAGACTCCAAATTGTCTGCTTCTGTTTCCATAGAAACCTTTATCACCATGAATAGAAACTGTTCCTGTTGGGAAGCTCTCGGACTACGAAAGCTCTAGTTGGAAAGAGGCAGAAGAAAAAAACGATATTGATAGCAGATAAATAAATATATAATTAGACCAATGAAAGCTGTTAATAAAAAGATAAAGTTTATGTTCCCTAGTTTTGTCTTTTTTAAAATCTGTTTTTATTGATAATTTTAGGGAGAGGAAGGAAAAGGGATAGGAGAATAGAAACATGGAGGAGAAACATCAATTGGTTGCCTCCTGTATGCCCCCTACTGGGGATCAAACTCACAACCCGAGCATGTGCCCTGACCAGGAATGAACCCAGTGACCTCTTGACTCATGGGTCGACGCTCAACCACTGAGACACACAGTCAGGAAAGTCTTTTTTTATTTTCCTGGTATACATTCTCTGGGAGGGGGGGGGGACTGGGAGAATCATCATTAGTCTTACATAGCCTTCAATACTATATTAATATATTAAAATAAATTGTTACAAATTCATTAGAATTTTCAGGAATTTTGACAGTATCTTTAAATTTAAAAAATGATCATGGTAGACTTTAAATAAAAGTTTTAACCAACAACCCACCAAAACATGCTTCCTTGAATGTATTACTAACTATGTGCATATACTTGAGGTATAGAAAGCTATAAATACACGGAATATAACCTAACGAAAAGTTCCACAGTTGTTCTAAATCAAATTTTGATTTGTCTTTGTATTCTGAATTCCCATGCATCTTTTAGTAAAATGCTTTATCAAAATAGGAAAACACCAACCCACAAGTTTACTTCCCTGTGATGTTCATTACAAATAATATAAACTTCAACTTAATAATATAGTAGTTTCAGTAGTTTATCTCAATTAAAGTAACTAAATATTTTAAATATAAAATAGTTCAAATCCAGAAACAATTTTAAAGGCATTTTTGGAACCAAATATACCCACTATTTATACCATAATATTAGATGCTTTTGAAATTACTTTTCTGCTTGATGCCCCTTTGGAAGGCACAAAGCTATAGAATTAGCTAACTGCAGAATAACTATAGGATGATCTAATGGCAGAAACACTCAGCAAATTGTTTAAGACATGGCAAATAAAATAGAATACATGATTTCATCTGAGTTTATTACAAATGTTAAATGACATTATCTTTGTTATTGAGAGTTACACTATAAAATCGACTTACACTTCAGAATATGTAGACATGATTGAATAAAATGCTATTGAAATCCTTTGTTAGCTAAAGATGGGTTCTTACCAGTAAATGCATTATGATTAATCTAAAAAGCATTACCTTGGTGAACACAGAAAAAGTATGCTGTCTGCTTCAGGTAAGTAGATCATTTGACCCTTGAGACGTAAGCAGCTGATCTCAGTCCCAGTCAGTTCATCTTCACATTCTAATTTCTCTACATCCAACAATCCTTCCTTGAAAAGGTAAGACATAACCGTTAACTAGTGCCTTTCTCCCTACCTAACAATTCAGCAAAAGGAAGGACACATAAACCTCATTCCCCACCAAACCCTAAGGGAGAATAAGTGCACCAATTAGAACAAGGGAGGGATTTCACCAGAGTTCTGCCAGGGCATAAGCATAGTGGTTCCCTTACAAACACTGCAAAAAAACTGAATTAATTCTCTCTGAGCACAGAAAGCCAGTAGGTATACTATTGTTCACATATTTATTTAAAGCTCCCATGATTATTTCTGATTTTCCAGTATGGCTATGATATAATACCCTGTCTTATAAAAAAAAAAAAAAAAGCCTCTCACCCCTGCATTCACAGAGCAACTGGAAATAGTTCCAAATACATAAAGTATGTGTACACAGGACCTTTGGGAGGGTTGTAAGAAGGATGAAGTGTGTACTTCAGAACACCTTCACTTTATCAATCCCAAAGTATCAACTGAATGAATATTTTATCACTCCTATTTCCATCACAAAAATGGAACCAAGAATAACAGACACTTTACGGAAGTGGATAAAGTTTTAAAAAAAAGTCTTTATCAGTTCTTCTGACTTCTAAAATAGGACTTCGTAGCTATACTGGGACTAAAAGATGTTGGTTTAATATGTGAAGCAGGTTTGTCCCATCGAGGCATTCTCAACACTTACTTTTGTTAATTCTGACCAGGTGACAGAGTCCCATTGCTCCTTGGGAAAATAAAAAATCAACAGTGTCGCCTTTGAAATAGGACTCCTTTTGAGGTTTGCTGCTGATTTCACTATACCTCCTCCATCTTCTAGAATGGCATAGTAACTACTTCCACACCCCCCGGAACACTTCTAGTATGTAACACACCTTACTTACTCATATTTAATAAAACAATATCTCGCTTACCTTGCTTCTCAATACGAAAACCGTATTGATGTGTGAAAGGATTCCATGGAAACTAATGTCAATATGAGGACGGACCAGAGAGAAGACAGACAAAAGGCTGCAAGTGCCAGGCTGGAGCTTAAATGTAGATACAAAGAAAAAGAACACTTATTTAAAACAATGTTATTTTACATTATCAGGTTAATCAGCCCAATTATATATAAGCACAGAAATATATTATTTTGTAGGAAAGTTATCTCAACTATGGACTCATATCTTGACCTATGCAACTTGGTGATTAAATGGACATCAAATAGTTTCATGAACATAAAACCTAAGATGGATTCAGATGACTAATATTCAAATATAAGCTCATAGAAATGAGAGAAGTATTTTCAATGGAGAATGGAAATTTCTCTTTGAAAATGTAGCATGACATATTAAATGCCAGTGGCTTAAAATGAAATTTAAATATCAAGACTATAATCAAACACAGTTTATCAAGAAATGGTTAATAATAACAATAGGAAACAGTTATTGATTGCTTCTAAAGGACAAGGGCAGAGACGGGCCAAGTAACACACCTCAGCTCGTAAGGAGGGAGAGCCGGAGCCAGCATAAGAGCCCAGGCTTTTGGATGTATAGGTTTATGCCTGATCCCATTTGCGCTAGTACTGGACTATCAAGGCTCTTTAATTACAAGTAAAAAAATATTTCTGGATACATGTCATGTACAACTCCAAAAGTTGGTAGGGTAGAAAGGAAGGATTTTACAAATGGGTCAGAATAATGTCAATCAAACGCAGATTCTCATCATCACCTCAACTGTTGTCCTTTTACACTTTTTTGACCAAGTCCCATGATAAGCTCTGTCGTTTTAGTGTTTTTTAAACTCTCTTATTTTTCCTAAAAGTGTCAAAGGTTGATTTTGAAAACTATTTTCAGATAGTAGACATCCAATGAATATTTATCCAATGAATTGATAAGTGAAAGTTGATCCGTTATCTCATTTTTAAAAAGTATAGCATTCCCACTTGCCCTGTCTTTATTTTTTTAATCCTCATGTAAGGATATTTTCTCCTCTGATTTTTAGAAAGAGTAGAAGGGAGGGAGGAAAGGAGAGAGAAAGAAAGAGAGAGATAGAAAGAGAGAGAAACATTCATGTGAAAGATACATCACTTGGTTGCCTCCCACACACGCCCCGACTTGGGTGGGGATGAAATTACAACTAAGGTATGTGCCCTTGACCAGAAATCGAACCCAAGACCTTTCACCCTTCAGTCCACCAGCTGACGCTCTAACCACTGAGCCAAACCAGCCAGGGCTGCACTTGCCCTGCTTTAACAGAAAAATAAAAGAAAAAACCTGTTGTAGGAAAGGTAGCGTTCTGTTTAAATATACCATGCTCACATTTAAACAATTTATGTAATGTGTGATGTGCTGCACATCACCTAACACACAGTAGAAAGGAGCATAAACAAATGTTCTCATGTAACAATAGCACCTTTATGCCTTTTGTCTCAGCCCCTGAAGAAGCAGGGTTCGTTTACCTGGGGAAGCACTCTGTATATGGCATTGCCACACTGAGTGACCACTAGGTCCCGGTCAAATATTATGTGGAAAGGAAAAGCTTTGCAGAAGGTATAGGGGCTGATGCGTGAGTCCTGGGTACCATTTTCTTCAAATCTGTCAAGATCTTCATAAAAATCCTCTTCTTTAGACTCTTTTTCTTCAATTAAAAATTGAGTATGATCACATTCTTCATTTCTTTGCTGAATAACCTGGATGTCAAAGGGAAAAATAGTCTTAATTGTCTGCATTTCAATTTACTTAAAAAGGCCTAAGTACCTAAGAAACTGGTTTTGAGAATTGCATTTAGAGGGTTAATTCTAAAAATTTAATGTGTGCAAATGTTACACCTGCCTAAAATAGAATACATTGTCTGGACATTTATTTATGAAATTCGAAGACTGAATAATTATTCACAGTAAAATTGTGACTCTGTTACCAGTCCCCTATTAGCCTGTACAGACTCTGGTAGAACTGGAGGAAAAGCAATCTCTTATCCTGGTGCGCTTAGCCTCTCAGCCTGGCACACTGCTATAATGAATGACCTACAAACTATACACGTTGTATTATTTAACATGTTAAAAATAATATTTGCAGACAAAAATAAAATAAATGAAGCACATATTTAAAAATACAAGCGATGTCATTTTTCTACCCATCAATTGGCAAGTATATAAAATTACAATTCCAAGTTGGTTAATATACATTAAAAAATAAGGCTGAAATAGGATATTCCTCTCCCCACTTTTCTCAAATTTGGGGCCACTGAAAAATGGCTCTTTGGGCTGAATATGCTGAGCACACAAAAAGCAGCTCACTGGGAGAGACTGGATTAAATATATAAAAATGATAGTTCTCTTTATTGCATAACAGGAGGCATGAAATGTGTGCAAGGGGCTCTGTCCTGGCAGGCTGGCTGCCTCGTGGCCCTGCAGCCCCACCCACTGGTCATTCGGAAGGTCATCCAGAAGGTCACTCCACCATCCAGTCTAATTAGCATATTTGCTCTTTATTATATAGGATTGTATTCATATCTTGAAATTCTCACCTAAAACTAACAATCTGTATTATCAATAGCAACACCTTTTTAAAGTATGAAACCTGGTTTCTTTCAACAAGTAATCTATTTTTTTAAAAAACAAAAGTTTTAGTTCACAAAATAAGATATTCCAATGGCATTTCAGGGATAGACAAAAACCACACACACACACACACACACACACACACACACACACGGAAACAATGCACAGTAATATAATATCTAATTTTATATTATCATAGAATTTGACTGTCCGTGTTATGGAGGGTATTTTTTTTTTTTTGTATTCTGAAGGACACAGCTTAGCCAGTCACATATCCTCCTGCTTCTCAGCTACTGTGTGCTCACAGAGAATGCAAACTAAATTAAGCAATGTATAAAAAGAAAAATCTGCTGAGACAAAGGGGAAAAAATAGCCTGTATTCCTGTATATCCTTGCATTTCAAGGCCAAGCATAGACTTCTGGTGATGCCAGTGTTATGGTTTATATATGCCTCTGGTGAGGTCCACTAGCTGCAAGAATTAAAGGTAAATTCACTGAGCATCACTTCTAATATTCTGCCATCTTTCTTTAGAGGTGCCTCCATTACTGATCATTACCTTCATGTCGATTTCAGTGCCATGTATTTGTTGAGCTACCGTTTTAATGATTCCGATGACAATATCCTGAAGTCCTTCTCTCTCTGAGTAGTAGTGCAGAATGAGTCCTTTGCCCTTATCTGCATCAGTGCACCTAAAGGAAGGTGCACGCATGCCTGGGTAGATAGTAGCAAGGTGGTCATGCAGAGCATCGAGGTTCTGCAATGAAGAGGAAATGCTGATGAATAAATAATGCCCCCACAATGGCAGCGGACTCCTGGAAAGCAAGATAAAGACAGAAGGCTCAGTCTGAGCTTCCTGAGTAAACATTCACACAGCACGCCCCGCCCTTGCTGCACTGAGACATCTGTAAGGCCAGAACCACAGAGAACTTGAAACTCAAGTAGAGTAATTAAAACAAACATCTGTGGCTATTAATAGTTAATGCATTTTAAGAAAAGATAAATAAACAAGTGGGGTATAAAAAGAATGCCTGAGGCAGAAAAAAGAAACACAGTTAGGGTGAAAGCAAAGATATACGTATTTATAGGTTTGGGGCAGCTATATATGCATGACACTATCATTTCATGGTAACATAGCAGCTTACCCAATTTTTCTAAGACTTGATTTTTTCTGATAAAATGGAAATAACTAAAATGATGTATATAAAACACAAACACCCCAGGTGCAGTAAGCAAAATAATAGTGCTCCCCTAAATTTCCATGCCCTAATAATCCCTTTGAATATGATACCTCTCCTGGCAAAAGAGATTTTGCAGGTGGGGTTAAGGTTATGGATCTTGAACTGGGAAGAAGGTCCTGCATGATCCTGGTGGACCCAGCTAATCATATGAGTGACTGAGACTTTAAAAGCCAGGACCCTTTCCTGGTTACAGGGACAGAGAAGTGTAATGACAGAAGGTCAAAGAGATGGTGGCATGAGAATGATACTTCGTTCCAGGTTCTGACATGTAGGAGATTTATGTGCAAGTGTGGAGAGAGGCCTCCAAGACCTCAGCAAAAACATCAGTTCATCTCCATTGCCTGTAGGGGCTGCTATTGTCATGTAAAATAGGACAGACACTAAGTATTAGAAGTTAATATATAAACTACAAGCCTCTTGAGTCCCAAAACTATTTTACTTAGTTAAGTAGTACGAAGGGTTTTTCCTATGACAAGTTCTTCTCAGGGTAATTCTTTTCTGAGAAGGAAAGACCTGAACACATAACCCGCCCAGATCCTATCTGCTGATGTTGCAAAAAGGTTATGAGAGCCCTGGCTGGTTTGGCTCAGTGGATAGAGCGTTGGCCTGCAGACCAAAGGGTCCCGGGTTCGATTCCAGTCAAGGACGCTACCTTGGTTGCAGGCTCCTCCCCGGCCTAGGTCTTGGTTGGGGCGAATGTACAAGGCAACCAATCAATGTGTTTCTCTCAAATCAATGTTTCTCTCTGTCTTTCCCTCTCTCTTCAATTCTCCCTACAAATCAATGGAAAAATATCCTTGAGGGAGGATAACAACAACAACAAAACTTTATGAGAGAAAATCTGGTGAGGGGAAAAAAATGACCGAGTTTTATACTTATTTCCATTTCTCACAAAGTCAAAATTGAGCTTGTTGCTGCATTTGGGAATTACTTAATGTCCTCAGGTTCAGCTACTGTGTTGTGGCTCATTTTAAAGGAAAAAAAAGATAAGTCAACCAATAATTTGAAAAATGCATTTTAATAATGTTTTTTTTCAATTTTCCCTCTTCAAAATATTTATATCATCAGTCAATATGCCTATATCATTTTCATACTCATCCATTTTCATCTTGTTCATATTATATTAGCACATTTCTACATGCAGCTACGTCATGAGTCACAAAGAGATAGACACTTTAGTCCTGGCCAGGTTGCTCAGTTGGTTAGAGCATCATCCTGAGAAGCCAAGGTTGTGGGTTTGACCTCCTATCAGGGCACAAACAAGAAGTAACCAATGAATGCATCAATGAATGGAACAACAATTCAGTCTCTTTCTCTCTCTCAAAAATCAATTTTTACAAAATTTAAATTAAAAAAAAAGATAAGCACTTCAGCCTAAATGCTGAGCCATTTTTATTTAAATAAAGGTATAAATGTTGCTAATAGCATGCTGCTTAATTTATTGCTTCAAAACAAGTGGGAAAGCAAAACATTTGAAACCAGAATGTTCATCTTTTAATCTTTGCGGTAACCAACTCTCCAGAGATTTACTGTTTTATTGAATTTAATGTTAATTAAATGGACAAGTGAAGTGCTTTCCTGCAACATGAAAGCTTTAACACCACTTACTGCAATATTGATTTTCTTTAGATAGCATCTAACATAAAAATACTCGTGGGGTTTCTTAAGTTACAGCTTTCCTTACTTGGTTTTACTCTTTCAAAATTGAAGTGATTGCCACAGCCTGTCTAGCATGAGAAATGGAATTTGTGATTAAAAATTAAATTATTTTCATTTGAGTACACTTATATTGCTAAAAAAATGTACCTTCACCATAGTTAGACTAGAATCGTTTGCAGCCACATCAAAGGCCACAAAAAAGATTTTCAAAATAGCCTGGATAAAACCTTGACTAATTTTATAATATGATTTATACAAAGCTAATTGTTCATCCACATGGCTGTAGCAATGTATTCTGGAGAATAAAAGTTTCATATTAAAACTTGTATTGTGTGTGTTGTGTCTTTTTTTAATATACCATGGAAGCAGGTATACAAAGAAAAAACTATACACATTACAAAGAAGTATATACATTAAGGGGGGTGGGGGCAGATTGAGAAAAAACAAAGAGAGAACTCATGAACATGGACAACAGTGATGGCTGGGGTGGAGGAGGGTGGGTGGAAGTGGAAGAGGGCATAAAAGGATAAATGGTGATGGGGAAAATAAAATTTTTAAAAAGGAAGTATACACATTAAACATAAGGAAAAAAAGTGAACACATATATTCCAGTACAAGTAGATTCCCAGGAAAACCTCAAATGTGTTTCCCCTTCATTCTTCTCAGCTTTATGAAATTAGGACATGGGAAAGGGCGAGAGAGCAGGCCCACTATCTTTTTTGCCTCACGATGCCAAAAGGTTACTCTGAGGCTTTCATTTTATTTCTTAATGCCCTGATATCATTTTACTGGTTTTTTGACAAGCAAAATAAATGTACTTTTTCTCAGATCCATGAGTCCAGTTCATCTCGTCACTCATCATTTGCAGACAAAAAACGAGTGCTGGCATCCCGGGACACTGTATGTAGCATATTCCAAAGATGTAGGCAACCCAAGAGAATGTATCTTTCCACTGGGAAACACTGAAGTTCTACATTTTCAAAGATCTCGGAATGTTTCTACCTAAATGCAAATTTTCTTTGTATTATGCATGGCAAAAATGAGTGCATACATAATTACAGAGGCAAAATTTCTAGAACTTAGCTACTTCTTTTTCCTGCTTCCAGGGAATTTAATTAAAAATCCCTAAAATCCACATAAGTGGGCAGAGTAAGACCTTGCTTTGGAAGTTTTGAGACAGAGAGATGTTTCAGTCTCTAAGAATCTGAGAGGATGGGAAAGCGGGAGATATCTGTTATTTGAGAACATTACTGGTGTTTAGATCTGGAAGAAATCTTAAGATCAGTCCTTGCAAACCTCTTTTTTTTTAAGGAAAAAAGGATGGGACACAACATTTCCTTTCTTTTTTATTCCTCACACTTCTGAAAAACAAGACCAACACCAACATTTACTTGTGAGAGTCATGTAATTTGACAAATATTTTAAGTTTTATAAGAAAGGAGTCATCTTAGAATTTGAACATGAGAAAGTTAACAAGCAAGACCTTCATGAAGTGGAAAACACAACCCCATAGAATGGTCAGCACCAAGGTCAGGGTGTGGGCAGCATGAGGTCAGAGTGAGGAAGTTCTCACTTTAATGCTCCTGTTCCTGCCTTTTCTCCTTGGAGCTGCTCCTTGAGAAATAGCCCTTCCACTGAAAAGATACAGAAAATCTTCTCTTTTTTCTTTCTTTTAAGACATAATGTAAGGCCCAATTTAAAAAAGAAATTATACCAGTTACTAAAATTCTTTAAACGATAATACTTTGAATTACATATAGCTATCATTACCATCTTCTCAAGAGAAATATTTTAAAGAAAAAGGGCAAGTGATTATAGAATTGCCTGTATAAAATATTTCACTTATGCTATAGCTCTTAAATTCATGTGTGTTTTTTTAAATCCCACTTATATAATACTATATTTGACAATCAATATTATGAAAATATATACCAGCTACTCAAATACTTATCTTCCTTTAAAGTCCTCACTTGTCCATTTAAAAACTGCAGGTTACTGAAATTAACCTTTTGGATGTTGAAAAAAACAAGGCCTTTGGAAATCCAAAAGTTAAAAATAAAATGAATGGAGCATTTTTTTCCTGAGAAACACTGTAAATAATTTAGGGAAGTATTAGAATTTCACAGCTGTTCAGGAAAATCCTCACATTTCCCAAAATAACACTTTGGACAAACATTTAAGATTTTAGACTGGTCATCAAGTCCAGATTGTTCCTGCGGGGCTGGCCACAGCGTTGTGTTTTGGAGGATGAAACCTGGAAATCCCCCTGCAGGCTGCACAGAGGCCCTGCCCGAGGAACCCCCACATGTATGAATTGAAGGAATGGGTGAAACTGCCCATTGAAAGAGCCAGTGTTTCCAGCACACTCTGACAGAATATTTGCAGTATGATTCAACTGATAGTTTTATGCATATTTAAACAGGCCCATAATTTAAACTCTAACTCTTCTCTCAGATTGCATTGGCAGCCTTCGATGCTTATTGTAATTTCATTTCACCTCTGTGAAATCACTGGGAAGGTAAAGAAAATATAATGGAATGATAACGGAACACCAATAAAAATGAATTGGTAGCTCTGCTGTGGACTGACGGGTTCCATTCCCGAAAGCCATATATTATCTTATCAATGATAGCCAATACTCAAAGCTCCCGACTCAAGGAAATCAGTCTAGTGTGTGGCTGTCTAATCCTCTATATTCAATATATGATTTTTCTCTAATTAAAATTACATAGTTTCATTGAAAAGGGGGTTTTGCTATTCTTAATAAAACATCTAATCTTGAGTTACGGTCATATTTGCTTCCTATTTTTACACAAAGAGCACATCTTCGAAAGGAAGAAAGAAAGAGAGAGAGAGAGAGAGAGAGGGAGGGAGGGAGGGAGGGAGGGAGGGAGGGAGGGAGGAAGGGAGGAAGGAAGGAAGGGAGGAAGGAAGGAAGGGAGAAAAGAAGGAAGGGAGAAAGGAAGGAAGGGAAGAAAGAAAGAAATTCATTCCCAGATAGACAGATTGTATCTGTGGAGAGACCATTATTAAGAGAATATACATGGTCGCTGGCTTCATGAAGTTTACATTCCAGCCCAACAAACAGGAAGTGATAATACAGTATGAGAACAACTAGGCTGGGAAAATAAATATACTATGAAAACATGAGAAATGCCAATGACCCAGAAGAAGTAATTTGACCAGCAAGATAAACAGAATTTCTCAGGGTGAAAAGGAGCATGAACAGTGTTCCAGATGAAGGAAAGAGCAGATGCAAAAGCTCAGAGGATAAAGAGAGCAAGATTTAAAAAAAAAAAAAAGTTATGTTTGGCTGGGATGCAGAAGAGGAAGAGGCAAAATGCATAGGGAATGTAAGTAGTTTCAGTCATTTTAACTATTTTTGACATTTCCCAATGAGCAATGGGAAATCACTGAAGAGTTTAAGAAAAAAAAAATTTAATGGTATGATGGGATATATTTGTATTTCAGAAAAATCACTCCAGTCACAGGATGGAGAAGAGATTGGAGGAGTCATGAGAGAGATGGGGAAATGAAGAAAAGTGGTGGAACTCTCAAATCCAGCTCCATGTAGCTATGGGCTATCCTGCAACAGTGCAGCCCTGGAACAGAGAGGAACACACCAGAGGCGGCTCGCTCTCTCACGGCACCACGACAACCTGAGCAGGCAGCCACCAGGAGCCAAAGTACAACAAAAACAATTGAAGATTTGTTGTGCTAGGCAAATGTGACCATCAAGAGCAAGATGGAATTAAGATGGGGAAAATGCAAGTTCAGACTTTGTTGATAAGGTGACAGTATTAAAAAAAAAAAAAAAAAAAAAAAAAAGGAAGATGTATTCCAAAATCCAAAGTCTTAAATCCTTTCAAATAGCACCCTGGAATCCATTTAACATAATTCATTTAAATACAGCCTGTTCCCGTTTAATTTACACATCTCCTGGCAGCCACTCCATTTGGAAGTGGCAGCGTTTTTGGACACCAGTAGTTAGGTAAACCCGTGGCAGGCGGTCGCAAATCAGTTTCCATCTTGATTTATTGCGGTTTTAAGTTTATAAGAAAAATGTCACTGTGTAAACAACAGACATTTTGATTAAGCACCAAAGTTCTTATTTTGGCTGTTAAATCAATAATGCAGCTGGACTGGAAGTCGTTTACATTCCCACAAAACTGGGCTTCAGTTCAGCTACTATTGCACTGACATCATTTTCCAGCAAGATCTGGTGGCTCTCAGCAGCCAGTTTGGAAATATCCTTTACAAACAACCACATAATTTTCAACATTAACACATCAAGAAGAAGGTCTCACAAATGGCCTCTGCTTAAAATAGGACAGACAATCCAAAAATAGTCTTTCATCGAATGTGTGCTTCACTAGTAAAAATCTTGTAAGGTAATTTTAGCAGGAATATAAGACGAAGGGCTTTGATGACGTTGTTTATCTTGTCCTGCACCTGAAACTGCCTTTGCAAGATCTCTTACTTCCCTTTCTGCAGCAGATTAATTCACATGTAACTCAGAGCTATGGTTCTCAAGTTTGCTTTGGTGGCAGAGCACCTGAAAGCCAGCGTGTTTTTTCCCAAACAACAAGCTCCCCGTAGAAAGTCAGAGATACTGACATACTATTTAATTGTGCTATACAAACCAGGAATGCTTTGCAAAAAAAATAAGACCATGTTATCGAGCCTACATAAAACCAAAACTAGTATCAAAAATGACCATTAAAAAAAAAAAAAGGCAGTTGGGCCTGCCCAGTGTGGCTCAGCTGTTGAGTGTCATCCTCTAAGTCAGAAGGTCATGGTTTGATTCCCAATCAGGGCATTTGCCAGGGTGGCAGGCTCGATCCCCAGTAGGGGGTGTGCAAGGGACAGCCCATTGATGATTCTCATCATTGATGTTTCTATCTCTCTCTCTCCCTCTCTCCTTTCCTCTCTGAAATCAATAAAAACATTTTTTAAAAGGCAGTTGGATATGCCACAATAGGCCATGATGAGTTTTTCAAAGAACATTAATTTACAACTTGCATATTTATAGCAATCATAAGTTAAAGAAAAAATACAAAGCAAAAATGTATTCAAGACCTAATAACTGTTATTTTATTGAATTGGAAAAAAAATGTCACTGATTCCATTTCAGCAGCAAGACACTCTCATGCAGCTGGCTGAACAATAGGATGCTAGAATCTATGTTTAAGAATCACGAATTCAGCGCTTTAACAAGACCTCAAATTGCTTACCTGTAGAAATTCTCTGACATTAGATCCCAGGACGCGCAAGATTGTATCATAACCAGATTCTTGACAAAAGACAAAAAACATCTTCCCAAACATTTGGAGGATTTCTCCAGCATTGAGATCTATTTTATAAGTTTGAAAGAATAATAAAAACAAAACATATTATACGTAGACATATAAAAACATATTAATGAGAAGAAGGAAGATAAGTGCATAATAATAAAATGTTAAATATCCTCAATTTTTGTGCCTAGTGAATATACATCACATGAAAAATTTCTGACCAGGACAATGCAATGAAATCTGAGAAGACAACATATTACCATGCTAACACTGTACATTTGTACTTAAAAGCAATCAGTTTCTCAACCTCCATGACAAACTAGTTAATTAATTTAAAGCATTTTAAAATGTATATTTAATTTAGAACTTATTTTTTCTGAAAAATACAGGAAGATCCTGAAAATCATCCAGAATGCACATGATAATATCTTGGTTTAAAAGGATTTTTCTTTAACTAAATACATATATTAATAAGTTGGTTGCATGTAGTATGTACCCTAATATCCTGCTTTTTTGTTTATATCCAATTATTATTTCTTAAAACTTCAAGATTTTTTCTGTAATTTCAATCACTACCTCACTCAACATAGAGATGCAACATTTTATTTAATAAAACCCCTTATTCAAAATGTGGGTTTTTCCAATTTTTGATACTATAAGTAACTCTGAAGTGAAAGCACATAAATCTTAATGCAAATAAAACTAATAATTTTCTTCAGAAAAATTCTTCAAGGGTTTAAATATTTTTAAGTGTCTGTTTTATTTTTAAACTCTATCCTTGGCTACACTAGATATTTAATTTTCAAAAATTGACAAATTTATATAAAAAATCATACTTATTTCAATTTTGATTATAAATGAGATTGGATATTTTCTTCTTATTATTAACAATTTACCATTTTTCTTTGTAATTCTTATATTCTGCAATAGATAGTATTTGCTCTACTCGTTATATTTGGTGAAGCTAAAAGCTTCTTTCTATTCTATCCAAGTACTCTGAGAATAAGAGACACAACTTTCAGAAAGCTATTTTTTTAACTTTGCTTTCATTGCATAAGTTTTGTCTGATATAGATCTATTTCCTGTTTCTTTTACCAATAGCTAACAAAACGTATTATAAAAGAGATTTGGAAATTCTATTTTCTGCATTCCACAATGCAGTAATGTAGTAATTCTTACACTTGTGCAATTCTGTGCTGTTGACATAGTAACGTGTTATTAAATTATTGAACTTATTACATTAAGAAGCAATAACTTATTTTTCTTCCCCAACATATGGCTTTCTGTGGGGAGGAGCAGAGAGCTCCTCTATTCTCTAAAGCAGTGGTTCTCAACCTTTCTAATGCCACGACCCTTTAATACAGTTCCTCATGTTGTGGTGACCCCCAACCATAAAATTATATTTGTTGCTATACTTCATAACTGTAATTTTGCTACTGTTAATGAACTGTAATGTAAATATCTGAGTTTTCCGATGGTCTTAGGCTCTATAGCAGCAGGTCACGACTCACAGGTTGAGAATGGCTAGCAGGCTCGCTTAAAAAAGAGGAGAAATAGACTGAGCATAGCCTGAACCTAATATTATACGTAAATGTCCTTCCCATCAGGGTTGTGTAATGCATAACTTACATCCCTGTACATCTTATATAATACTAGTAAAAGCCTAATATGCTAAGTGCCCAGTTACCGGTCAGCCGTTCAACCAATCAAAGAGTAATATGCTAATGATATGCTAAGGCCACTCAACCACTTGCTATGATGTGCACTGACCACCAGGGGGCTGATGCTCTGACTGGTAGGTTAGCTTGCTGCTGGGGTCCGGCCAATCCGGACTGAGAGAGATGGGCTAGACATGTCCTGGAGCCCTCCCACAGTTCCTCCTAGCTGGCTAACCTCTCGCATCTCTCCCCGGCCCCAATAGTGCACCCTGCACCCTCTCGCAATCCAGTACCCCTTGGGGGTTGTCAGAGAACTGGTTTCGGCCCTATCCCACAGGCCAGGCCAAGGGACCCCACTGGTGCATGAATTCGTGCACCGGGCCTGTAGTCACTATATAATGGACCATGGATTCCTTTGCACTTGTGTGTGTAACCTGGCCAAAGGAAAGTCATATTCAACTTACTGAGGACTTTGCTTGCAGCAGCAACCAAATCATAAGTTTTAGAATCATCATATATTATTCTGACAAGAAACTGTCCTTCTTCATCTAACTGTGCCTCTTTTCTGGAAAACAAAAAATGAGAGAGACAGGAAAAAAGCTGGAATAAAAGAATAGGTGCTATATTACAATGATTGTATAAATAATGGTTTTGTATATGAAATATAACTTCTTGTTGGCAAATTTGTTTAAATCAATGTGTTGTACTTAAAAGTCTGGTGGCTAAGAGGAAATTATTTCACATCCCCCTCTCCAAATTAAAAGGACATAGGTAAGTATATTTTAGCAGGGCTAACATTTCTATAGTACTTTAACACCCAATCCAACACCTGATATTAAATATAACCAAGAAATAACTTTTGGCTTAATAAATAGTTAGCAAATATTTGTTTAGTCCCTATGTATGTCTAGGCACTGGGAATACAGTGTTTAGTAAATTAAACGAAAATACCTGATTACCTGGAACATTCATGTCCCAGGAGGGCAGACAGAAGGGGCATAAAACTCATAAGTGACAAATAGAATGGTAAGTTTGGAGATAAATAAAGCTAGATAGTGGGATAAGGAACTCAAGTACAATAACTGGAAGCTCCTGAGTAGCCGGAAATTGAGTGGAGCTTGAAGGAGCTCTGGGAGTGAGCCCTGAGCCAGCGGGGAAGTGTGTTCTGGGCAGAGGGAAGCGTACGTGCAAAGGGCTAGACAGGAGCTGCCTGGGGAGCTGTGGGAGCAGCAGAGGCTGGGGCTGCAACAAGGCAGGGCAGAGTAACTGTAAGGGAACGGATCAGAGAGGCAACATGAGGTCAGACATTGGAATGGCTCTGACATTTACTTGAAAGAGATGGAGGGTCCTGGCACTTCTGATATGAGCACTGAGACTAGCAGACCTAGTTAAAGGGGTAAATCCTGCTACTGCATTGAGAATGGACCAAAGGGTCTAGAACAGAGCGAGGAGACCAGTTAGAAGGCTACTGCCAACATTCTGGCAAGAAATGCTGCAGACTTGGTTCAGAGCAGAAGCAGAAAAGGGAGTGAAAAGTGGTCCATGTTGGGATATATTCTGAAAGCAAATTCATCATGATCTGCAGGAGACTGGATGGAGGGTGTGAGAGAAGGAAAGGGCACAAAATGACACCGAGGTTTTGGCCTGAGCAACAGGACAGATTCTGTCCCAATTCAGATAGGAGATGAACTGGGACAGGCTGTTGGAGGTGGACAGGGCGTTAAGATAAAGAGCTGTGCTCCAAACATATTAAAGTTTGAGTGCCAAGTGTACTGAAAACATCTTCTGACATATCCTTAGCTTTTCACATACAGTAGCTCAAAATGTACAGTATTAATGAAAGGGCTTTATAGTAACTGTGAATAGTTGTCATGAGTGTATACATATATCTGTTGTGATAGGATTTGGATTATTTTTCTCAAACTAGTATCCAAAGTGGAAGGAAAATCTATTGTCCAAAATATTGCCAGCTGTAGAAGAGAAATGACAAGTTCTCAGATACCGTTTCCAATGTTAAATTCACAAAAATACGTGGAGCTTGGATATCAATCTCTGACTCTTAGTCCAAATCTCCTAAATCCTTGTACGCTGCCAGGAGAATACGAGAGAAACTAGCCACTATTATTAGGTAAACGTTCAACACAGTAGCTCGAAATAGCTCCTTAAATGCTGCCAAGGCCGGCCACATGGAGTCACAACCACTTTCTCTTCCTCAGGAGCTACGATAGCACAGCTGCTGCTCGTGGCTTTACCAATGTCTGCTCAAGGGAACAGTTCCAAATAGTGGCATGTCTTAGGTCCAAATGGGATGGAGATGGTCTTGAAAACCCCTGTGTCCTTCAGAGCATACCATGTATTTGCTGGCAGTTACGCATAGCAGTGCATGTGGCAGGGGGAAAACAACAAAACAGCATAATTTTGTAGGCACAGAAATTTCAGTTTCAGAGCCCACAATCCAAATGAACTTGAACAAATCAAATAAAGCACCTGAGCATTAAAAACCCTCTTTTCTAAAATGGGAAACAAGTGTAAAGAGAGAAAGTGCAAACGTATGTTCTAAGCAGTTGAAAAATTACATATATATTACTAATGACCATAGTACTTCCCATATCTATATATTAAAAATTTTGATGTGAAATCCTTCTCCCTTTTGCTGCACATACATAAACACATCTTCAAAAACCTCAAATCTTTTTAATACTCAAAGTCAGTGAAATATCCGCAAATCATAACAGTATAATCTACAAACACTGACTTATCTTTTGATAAATGCTATTATATGTCTTATGCATTTAATTTCCACTTGTATAAAATTACAAAATAGTGATGCTCCTTGACTTATGATGGGCTTGTGTCCCAATAAACATCATAAGTTGAAAATATAAGTAGAAATATTTAAGTTGAAAATGCATTTAACACACCTAACCTAGCCCACCTTAAATGTGCTCAGAACACTTACATTAGCCTACATTTGGACAAAAATCATCTAACACAAAGCCTATTTTATAATAAAGTGTTGAATATCACATTTAATTTATGGGCTACAGCATCTGGAAAATGCTGTCAACACAGTGCACTGTAGAGTACCAGCTGTTCACCCTCGCCACCGCGTGGCTGGCTGAGCTCACTGCCACTGCTCAGCATCACTAGCCTGGGAAAAGATCAAAATTCAAAATTTGAAATGTGGTTGCTACTGAATGCATATCGCTTTCCTTCCATCACAAAGTAAAAAAATCTTAAGTCAGACCGTGGTAGGTCAGGGTCCATTTGTATAAGAAAAAACTTTTAAAAAATCCCCCACTATCCTGAGATACCCACTGTTGATATTATATTCAACTTGTCCATACTTGTATAAATAACACACACCGGATAATACTGCTTTCAAACCCCCTTTCTTGACTTACTATTTGATAGACATCCGTTTATTTTTAAATATATTTCTATACCTTGACTGCATAAAATTGTATTCTATACACATTTAAAGTTTTAGTAAATATTTAGATTGCTCTTATTTTTCACAAGTGCAAACAATGTTGTGATGAATGTTTTGTAGCTAAAAATATATATTTCTGTGTAAAATAGGATAAATGCCTGGAAATGGAGTTGCCGATCTAAAGGACATGGATAGACTAATTTTTCTCACGTTGTCACTAATATCTCGTTATGAAACAGCATTGCTCTGCAGACTGAAATTTCAAAGCCTCTGATTTAGGGCATCCTAATAAAATATAAATTGATTTTCACTAAATATATAATGAAGTACAAATTAGTTCACGCTCTCACTGTGCCCTATTCTGTTTCTTCCAGTTGGGATAAATCAAATGACATAAATTTCTTTAACAGTCTCAGTTTCTTGGAAGCACCAATCCCTAGCACTCACTACATGAATGTCGTACAAACAGAATACAAAGTCCCTCTAAATAAAATAGAGGAATGGCCGCTTCCTTAGAATCCCCCTAGCCATGAGTCAAGGCACCCTTTCTTTCCTAGCTTTCGTTTTAATAAAATAAGCTCTCTTATCTCTTAAGCTTTGCTTCCTGAACTGATCAACCCAACATGCTCCCTGGAAGGAGGCTGAAATATAAATTAAACAGTAGGGCATGAAAGGAAATAATCACTTCCATTAAAACTTTGACACTGAATTCCAATGACTTACTCAAAATACTTAGGGTTCCTTGTTTATTATATTTATCTTTAAAATCTTTGGGAGCCTTGGGTCACTCTTTATTCTTTCTCACCAATGCCCTCCACCACCCCCACTCCACACCCCACCTCAGGGAAAAGAGTTTTGCCACAAATATTTGAGCATCTATTATGCCCTGGGACTTTTCTAAGCACTTTAAATGTACCAATGGACAAAATAAATTTCCCTGTCCTCATAGAGCTTACATTTTAGCTGGCAGAAACAAGCAATACGCAACAAGCATAATATATGCTCAAATTTTATAACCTATGATGAGGTGACAGAGACTACAAAAGAAAGTAGATGAGGATAAAGGGGTGAGAGCAGGATCTAGGAGCAAGGGGCAGGATGCATGCTAGATGTAGTCAGCATGGAGGCTGCCTGGAGAGGTTAGCATCTGAGCAAAGACTTCAGGAGGTAAAATTGATCTCTGTGACTTAATCATCTATTGGGACCCATTTCCCTTCTTTCTGTAGCCCATTCTTCATCTTCTTCCCTTATCAGAGGAAAAGCTAATTGGAGATATTATAATAAACAGTTTAGTGAGACTTGGTTTAATGCATTAAACTGAACAGAATTTACAGTGCAAACGGAATAATAAACAATAGAATTCCAGGCCACATGGTCATTGAAGACAAACTCTCACCTGGGGAAAAACAGCAAATAATTGCATTCTAGGCATTTGTATCTACAATAACTGTTTAAAAACTACTTATACATGAAAATATTTCCAAGTAGCAATTCGTTTCTTAGTTACTTTTAGAGATGATTATTTGTTATAGTTTAAACTGATCGTTTATTTGCACAACTTACCCTTCCCCCAAAGGGGTGTGTGTGTGTGTTTGTGTGTGTGGTAGTATTTGTGATTTTGTTTTATGATTTTTGATGTTTGGTTTTTTAATCACTGGTGCCTAACCCAAGTGCCTGGAGTAGAACATGCATGCATTCAATAAATGAATGCATGTTTTAAAATAAGTGAAGGTATGAATTAGTTACAAATATTTCCCCCATGACTTTCCAAAGTCCCTACTAAAAATCAAACAATCAAATATTACTGTCAAAATATTGTTCTATTATTTATTTATTTTTAAATGACAAGGTATAGTCTGACTGGTATAGCTCAGTGGTTGAGCATCAACCCATGAAGGAGATCACAGTTTGATCCTGGTCAGGGACATGCCCAGGTGCAGGAGGTAGCTAATCAGTGATTCTCTCTCATCCTTGATGTTTCTATTTCTCTCTCCCTCTCCCTTCCTCTCTCTGAAATCAATAAACACATATAAAAGATATTTTAAAAAGATATACAATTTGTTGGAAATATACAGGCAACATATCTAACAACTCTTTACTTAAGGAGATATTCCTTAACTCCAAAATGTGAATGTACAAAAACTGAATTAATATTCTGAACCTGAGCTCCAGCTATTATATACTTTTCAAGTAAGTTTAGATTCTACAAGGATTGCTGGCTTTGAGGTAAATACGTTTCCCTTGGAAGTATGAAAAAATGAGTAGTCTGCAGTGGAAGATCCTGAATACAGGCATCTGAGAAAGGGGTGTGGTCTTACGCAGAAAAGGTCAACAGACATCACACAATCAACCTGACCAATGACAGTTCAAAGGGGTCCTGATCTTTTAAAAACCCTTATTACAGAGCATGTCTTACAAAAGACAGTATGTAGGTGTCATCTTGTTAATAAATCTTGGGACGTTCCATTGTAGTAAGCTGTAAAGGACATCATGAATGCTGGTTTGTGTCCAACCAGTATTAAAATTAAAATCTACCAATATAAAACACAGATAATAACTATATGCAACATCTTAATTAAAAATGTGTATATTATTTTTTGTGAGTGGGTGCAAAGCATTCATGGCTCTCAATTTTCAATAACCCAACCCAATGATCCCCGATGAGTCTGAATCCCTGGAGGGCAGACTCTGGCTTGAGAGAGCTGCCAAGGAGCGAGGCCCTTCACATGCAGTAATGGCTTCCTGCTTGGGTCCTATTTCAGTTGGTAAAGGTCAGTCCTTCCCATTCAATGTGTTCGCTCATCCAAGGACTGTAAACAGTAATAGTAAATGCTTGCATGAGTGACATGGGTTTTGGCAAAGTAACATTACTCTTGATGTATAATTGCATTTTTTTCTGACTGTGTTCAGCTTACCAAGTGAGTTTCATTAGTAATGGCTTGAATTTTGAAACCATATGCACAAACATTTCAGCCCTCTTCAGTAGCTTCAGCAGACAAATGAATTTGCTTATTAGCCACCCATTTCATCATCAACTCGCCTCCTGAGTACATCCGGTCACAGCTCTTCTAAAAATAAAACAAATTGCTCAGAATTTCGGAGGCTCTGATTTCCTGCTGCAGACGTGCCAGTTGGTGAATAAAACCACCTTTAAAAATATGATAAGCAGCCTGGCTGTTGTGGCTCAGCGGTTGCGCGTCCACCTATGAATCAGGAGGTCACAGTTGGACTCCCAATCAAGGCACATGCCCGGGTTGTGTATTTGATCCCCAAGAGAGGGTAAGCAGGAGGCAGCTGATAAATATACTCTCATTGATGTTTCTATCCCTCTTCCTTCTCTGAAATCAGTAAAATAAATAAATAAATGTGACAAGCAAAATAACGTGTGCAAGTTCTTGAAAAGTTCAGGGGAGACAAAAACAAAAATGGGTGGTACCAACACACATCTTTGTTGTCCATCTCCATGCTCAACTGGTTGTCTTTGGGAAGGAGAAGGTCATAGGTCCTGCTCTTTGGGGGAAAGCACATAATATGACCATTACAAGCCTATCTGTGTCCACATTCCTGCTCTGATGATTAATAGCTGAGTAGTTTGAGACAGTTTCAAAGTACTGAAGCTTCACTTCCCCTATTTAGAAAATGAGAATAATAGACATCTATTTCCTATGGTGGTTATTGTGAGAATTAAGTGTAGAACCATATGGTAGGTGTCATATATATATATATATATATATATATATATATATATATATGAATTATAAAAGGCATATATGGATTACCTTTCACATTTTAATTTCCAGAGAATAGAGCACATATACATTCATTATATATACATATGTACATATATGTGTATGTGTGTGTGTGTGTGTGTGTGTGTGTGTGTATAGATATATAGAGGGGGGGGGCTTTTCCCTAGGCCACCAATTTTCAAACAGTGTACCACAAGAATTTTTAAAACATGCAACGCCTGATTATTTAATCAGAGACACTGACCTCTTTTCCCTTAGATTGTCAATAAAAAAATGACAACAGCCAACACAACAATAGCCATCTGGTGTGAATGAGTCAAAATTATACCTATTTTTTAGTAAAATCGTCAGAAAACATGTTTTTTGGTGTGCCTCAGAATTTTAGTAATTAGTTTATGTGTGCCATGAGATGCAAAAGGTTTCAAATCCACTCTCCTAGGACCGTGGTCGGCTTTGGCCCCTTGAGTGTGGCTCTTCCACAAAATACCATGGCCTGGGTGAGTCTATTTTGAAGAAGTAGTGTTAGAAGAAGTTTAAGTTTAAAAAATTTGGCTCTCAAAAGAAATTTCAATCGTTGTACTGTTGATATTTGGCTCTGTTGACTAATGAGTTTGCCGATCACTGTCCTAGGCAATAGTTATAATAGTTACATAGAGGCTAGAAGCTAGTAAGACAAGCGAGATAATCAAATAGTAGAAATAACCTACTTATATACTGTTGCATGTACAGTGAGACGTAAGTACGGTTTTGGAGGTAAAGGAAGGCTTCCCTTAAGAAATAACATTAGTTTTGCCATCGCAAAGCTGAGCCATATTTAAGTTAATGGGAAGGGTGGGGAGAGTGAAGAAAAGGAGACCCTTCTAAGCTCAGGCTCTTGTTATCCTAACACGTAAAACTCAGTGTGCAGAAGGAACAGAGAACTGGCTCATGGGCTGCAGTGCAGACAGTGACTGGGACATAAGGACTGAAAGGTTTGAGCTACTTGAAGATTGACCACAAATAATTTCAATAAAGCAACAATTTCATATTTCATGATTCAATAATGATGGGCAAATAGATCAGAATATACGATAAAAGCAAAGCTGCAGTGACAAGTAATAAATACTTCCGAGTGTTTACCTTTACTAGGAGTAGAAACTTCTTTGATCTCAATATCTTTGATATAGAAAAAAAGCGTTCAGTTTTGCTAGGCATAAACAAAGGCACCATTTCCCGCACTGTTTCCTTTTAATGAACAAAGTGGCAAAGTAGCAAATGGAAAAGCTGCAAGTACTCAGGTCTTCTGAGTTGTCAGCCTCTGAACTGGGCCAGCTATACAGATCTCGTTAAGTGTTTTCCTGTTGACGTCCGCAGAGTATCCACCCAGAACTATCACTTTCCAACACCATGAAGAGAAACATTTGCTACGGAAAGAGTCAAAAGGACATTTGTTCCTTGCAAACTACACCAATGTCCAGTTAATGTCGGCCATAATTAGGTCTGAGTATGTTAAGGAGAATACAGATTTTCTGACTTATCCTCTGGTGCTCATTTTAATGACCCACCCAATAACATGCATCTATGATTTTTTTTTAATTCTCAAAAATTGCAGAATGCCAGGAAAACAAAGACCCCGCTTGAATTCCATGGTTGCCTCAGATCATGAAAGTGGCCCAGGTTCTGAGAGAGTCCTCTGCAAGTGCTCACTGGGAGGTATGTGAAGGGTTTACAGTCAGATATTTAATTTTACCTAAAAGAATAACTTCAAATGTTGGTGATGTACTAGTGATGTACTTATCAGCTAATGTACTGTGCCTTCTTCCATCTTTCAGGCTAACTGGCCTATCTTTTTACGGAAAAAAGGTCTTGATCCTAACAATTACCCAGTTTACCTATTTTTTAAAAATATCAATATTAATTTGTTTATTTGTATTGAGGAAGTTTCTGGGTACAAAAATTAATATCGTTTCATTTTTGTATGTATGCTACATTAGCTCCTATTTCTACCTTGAAAGGAGCAGTAAATGGCACCAAAAGTACTCATTTCAATGATAAAGCTGACTTTATCATTAAAAAGATAAAATTGAGCCTGGCCAGTGTGGTTCAGTGGTTGAACGTTGACCCATAAACCAGGGGACCAAGCCCACATGCCCAGATTGTGGGCTTGATCCTCAGGAACGGGTGTACAGGAGTCAGCTGATGCACGTTTCTCTCTCATCCATGTTTCTATCTCTCTATCCCCTTCCCTTCCTCTCTCTCTAATATTAATAAATATTTAAATAATAAAATAAAAAACACTGAGCTCACTTGTATGTGGAATCTAATAAGAATAAACTCAGAGAAACAGAGAATGACAGTGACCAAGGCTTGGGTGTGGGAGAAATGAGCAGCTATTGCTCAAAGGGTAGAGACAACCAGTTACAAGATTACCAAGTAGATTATCCTATATAAAGAAAGGCTAATATGCAAATTAATGGAACTGGGGAACAACTGGTACCCCGCACTGACCATCAGGGGGCAGACGCTCAATGCAGGAGCTGCCCCCTGGTGGTCAGTGCACTCCCCCAGGGGGAGTGTCACTCAGCCAGCAGCCAGGCTCATGGCTGGAGACTGCAGAAGCGGTGGCAGGAGCCTCCCCTGCCTCTGCGGCAGCGCTGATGTCTGACTGCCCTTGGGGAGCAGGCCTAAGCTGTCAGTAGGACACCCCTCAAGGACTCCCGGACTACGAGAGGGCACAGGCCAGGCTGAGTCGTCTCCCCTCACCTCCCCCCCCAGGCTGAGCACAAATTTCGTGCACAAAGGGGCTTCTATTAGCTAATAATACTGTATCATATGCTTGAATGTTGCTAAGAGAGTAGATCTTAAATGTTCCCACCCTAAAAAGGAAATGGTCACTTTGTGGCAGGATGGTGGAGGCAGTTAATGCTATCTATGGTGACAGTCATTTCACAATGTATAAATGTATCAAATCTACACATTGTACACTTTAAACTAAGCTGGTGGGGGTGGGGGACTGTGCTAGAAAGGTCCTTCCTATTTCAAATGGGCATTGTACTACTCAACTGAAATGACAGAGAAAAGAATTTTGGAAATATTGAACAGCATTTATTCTATAAAGTACCACTAATATATTAAAACCTACATGTGCGAGAGTATAGCAATTTACTTAGCCTCATGAAGATGAAAATCTGGTTAAAACACAGTATACTATTTTGTTTGCATTCATTCGTTTTGATAAAATGAATACTGAGAATATATGCTGCATTATCAAACAACAAATAGAGGAGTTGAGGGAAATAAAAAAGAGTCAAAATGACAATGAAGTTGCTACTTTAATTCCTAAAGTGATGAAGGAACATTCACACTAGTGTAGTATATGCACTTCAATGAGCTACTGCTATTTAAAGGAGAGCTTCTTATCTTTCATGTGATCTGGGGAGGGGAAGAGTTGAAACACTTTGATTCAAGAATAAAATAAAAAATAATAGCTACCATTTATCAATGTTATTTTTCAAGATCTGTGTTTAGCACTATTCAACATATTACAACATTATAAAATAGGTATTATCTACTGCTTATACCATTGAGGCTTGGAAGATTAAGAAACTTTGAAAATCACATAATTAGCTTATAGCAAAATGTTTGCTTACATGAACCATAACAACTCATTTGTCATTAGCATACTCAATTACATACAATGATGTCAAAACCAGATCAGTATATGTTATCCAACAGTCAAATATCACCATGTTTGAGTCACAGACAGGAAAATCAAGAAAAAATAAGACTAAAAAAATTCAGATGTTTCTAGACTTTATTTGAAGGTAATGATTTGTGGGGACCCTATTCAGATTATGCTGGATGTTCAAGGCCACTCTGAGTGTGGGAATCTTAATCAGGGTGTCCAAGGACTATACACAGGTGCAAGAGCAAGGCCACGGTAATCTGTATGTACACTGTGCAAGTGTGCCCTTCTATAACCCAAAAGACTGAGGCCACTATTTGGAAAGAAGCCTCTTTTGTCTAAGTAGTATAAAGGTGTGACTGACCAGCTAGTGCTGCTGCTTGGTGAGGCTGCTCCTACGTAAGGCAGGCTGCTGCTGTGTGTACAGAGGCTGCTACTGCTATGTGAGAAAGATGTAATGTTACCTAGCTGGTGTGTGGCTACCTGCTATATGCGACTTTGCTTTGAAGAAGTGTTTTGTCTAATGGCTTCTCGTTAGCAATGGCTACATGGCCACTAGCTCCTACAATAAAGACTTTCTTACACATCCACAACTTCTCACGGCTTCTTCATCTACCACCTGGCATCTAAGAAAGTCCAGCCCCTTGACCCGACAGTTGGCATACTTGGGCAGGATCAGGACCTGTGGACCTGACAACAACACAGCAAGCAGAGAATAAAGGAGGGACTGAGTTCCCAACAGTTAGCACAGTGAGCAGGGTTCGAGGAGGAACTTGCTCTGACACTTGGCGATATGTGCAGGATTCAGAAGTGTGTGTAGGTTCGAGGACCAAGTACTCCCACATGATTATATCATTCACTTTTCCATCTTCCAAGTCCAACACACAGACTATGCTCTTTAAAAATAAGATTAACTAGAAAATGAAAGAATGAGTGAATCAATGAATAAATCAATGAATGCCTGTCTTACTATAGGTAAATTAGATATAAGCATACTAAATATATATGTAATCTTTATACAAAGATGATGATTGACAGATTCTAGAGGAAATTACTCCAGTATTTATCAACTATCAATGTCATTACATCATTTTCAAATCTCATACCAACATTTCGATCCCAATGTCTATCTCTGATCTTTCAGTAAAACAGAGAAGGGCTAATGAATACACTGTGTAGCACTTAGGCATTTCAAGTCAGTGTTTGTTCCTTGGTCTGCTCAACTCTAGGCAAAATAGTTTTTACAAAGGTGTTTTTGTTTGTTTTTAACAGACATTGAATCATCCTAGATTTTTTTTTTCTTATTTGAATCCATCTTTATGTTCCAGTGAAGTTAAAAAACCTAAAATCAAATCCAGTAATTTGATCCAATGATTAGTTTTACCAGGGCTAATAAAAGGGTAACATAGCTGATTAAATCAAGTATTTAGGTACTGTTCTAATATGTATACCTTGACTTCATGTTTTTTTCTGAAATAAAGATTGGTTTTTCTCTTCCCTTAGGAACCATGATGTCCAAAAAGGACCATCTGAAAACTGAAAGGAAACCAACAAAAGACTTGAAGTAGATTCAGAGATCTCTTTTGCTTGTTAACATGTATTTATGGGCTAGATCAGAGGTGGACAAACTATAGTCAGTTGGTCAAATTCAGCCCACTACCTATTTTTGTCTGGCCCTAGAGCAAAGGATTGTTTTTACATTTTTAAATGGTTATATCTTAATAGTTATAGAGACACTTACATAATATCCCCCATATTGATTCTTGGCCTCCAGCACCTAAAATATTTACTATCAGACCTTTCACTATCTACCCTCCATCTAGACCATTTATCTTTTTCTTAAAAAGGGGAATTTAAAGTTCTTGGGAAATGGTTACATTGTTGGGAGTGTAAGTAGATGCTGAGTTTACAATGAAGCATTTTTGGCTCTTATCCACTTAGAACTTTCTGTCTGGAATCTGTTACTTAGGATTTTATTTGCCATTAAATGCTTGGCATCCTTTCTCATGAAGAATGAATGGTCATTTCCTACTAAATCAAAAAAGTATGATGTAAATTTTATAAACATCACTGTAGACAGTTTCTCACAGACCAAAAATGAAGATAGAAGAGTTTGGTACTTAATGAGACTAAACAATATTTTTTCATATATTCAGTTTTTCATAAGAAGTTGAAACTGAAAGTATCTTGCAACACTGACTACAGTGATCCTCCTTAGAGCTGAGGGTGAGGTCTGGAGAAGGGAATCAGAATCTCCCCAAGGAGCGTTTTAAAATCAAATTCCTCCAACTGCCCCCAGGCGGTGAGACTCTGTTTGGAGAGGGCCTATGTTCTTCCGGGGAGCTCTGAGTGATAATCCCTCAGTGGGACTAACTGGGTTGGAAACCAATGACCCGCTTCAGTGCCCTGAACTAAGTGCTCTGGTCCAGACACTAAACTGTACCCAAGACAAGACAGGCTCCATCAAAAAGTACGTTTGGGGAAAAAAGAATCAAAATGAACACCTGGATTGCAAAGGCTAGTTTAACTAATAGTATTTCCTTGTTAAGGGCACATAATCCTTGAGATAATTTTATTTAAAAAAAAGAAACAGCCCGGTGTGGGTGTGGCTTAGTGGTTGAACATCAACTTATGAATCAGCGGGTCACGGTTAGAGTCCCCATCAGGGCACCTGCCCTGGTGATCTCCACCTTGCATGCAGGATGCAGCCGATGATTCTCATCATTGATGCTTCTATCTCACTCCCTCTCCCTCCTCCCTGAAATTGATAAAAGTATATATTTTTTAAAAATCCACCCATATGATCTGTTTCATTTTTTCATAAAAAGGTATTGGAATAATTTAAATTGTCAACATTTGAATAGATTAAGAACACTGTTTAAAGCTATTTAGAGATACATTAGGGCATTAAAATATTGATGTTTAATTTAAAATTAATAGTTTTTCAAGTAGAATGTACCAATATTCTTAGTGATTTGGCAGAATTAAGTTTTCACATCACCGTACTTGTATATTTTTAGATATTTTTACCTTCTCTGGGGAAAACAGAGCCAATACAAGCAAATCATTTGATTATTTAATTTTTAAAAAATTTTGATACATTTCTCTGTGTTGTATAATTTCCCATCTCTGTATTTAACAGTAATCTAAATTGATAATGGGTAGGATACATTCTAAATCTGGTTAAAATGCATAACAACTGTTTAACCATATAGCCATATTTTATTGTGCTCTCAAAATTCTAAATATATTAATTGTCATTGCATTTCCACCAGAAAAATTGGGAATTTGTAACTTACACATGAGAAAACATCATGTTTTCATAAATTTTATGAAGAAAGCGGCTTAAAAATACTCCTATACGTGTTACATTGTTTAAAATCTTGCTCTAGATATCTTCCATATACCTGCCCAGTAAGCAAAATAAAAATTCTGACGGCATTAATAGGATTCACAGAAAATTCAAATCTCAAAGTAAGCTTTAGTGTCAAGATTCTCATTTTATTTAACTGCATAATTGTGAAACCTCCACTTCCGTTTATAATATGTAGGTGTGCTCTCTGGGTAACATAAATATGGCTTATGGATGGTGAAACGATGCTCATTGATACAGACCCAAGAGAAGGAAAAGTTGCATTTTAGTATTTCATATTTAACCCTGGTCATTTCCATGGAAACATATTTATAAAAAACCCCTATCGTGTAAATGTATAATAAGCCTAATTGCTAATAACTATAATGTACTGGGGGGAGAGGGAATAACATGAAAGCATCACCTACTTGATATACTAAAATCAGGGAGAAGTATATAATAGCAATGTGTTCTCCTTTGCCCACCCAGGTAACCACGCCCTCCGCCTCCATTTAATGTGACAGATTGGATTGCTGTTCCAATATGAAAATCCATAAATATGGTTTTGTTGTAGCTAGTTGGTTTTGGTCACCCATGCAATAAGTTAAATCCGTATTTCACTAGAACAAAGGGAAAGGCCTCTGTGACATTGAAATGCTCAGTACGGCCACAGAGACGACCCATCCTTTCAACAGGTTTAAACTCTCAGGTGTCTGGTGTTTCCGTCACATCAGGAGTCCTGGGCTCCCAGTTCTAGCCTGAAACTAGGATGCTCTCCTACAACTGACAGCCTCCACCGTAGTCGAAGCAGAAAGGGTGTGTGTGTGGTGGTGGGCGCGGGGGTGGGGGGGGGGCGTAATTTGGCGAAAATGAAAGGGCAAACATTCCAATTCCACTTTATTTCAAAATGAATAAATGCACGTGATAGTCACAGTTGCTCAAGAGTCTCAAGTTTTAGCATAGTGTAAAGGCTTCACTCTGTTTATGTCTGCGAGGTGTGGACATGCTAAACGAGCCGGGTCTTCCGTTTGTTTCTAAGGCCTCTGGGAACTTGAACGTGGCGGAGGCCTTTGTGGTCCCCGGGGCCCTTCTCCGCGTGGGAGCCGCAGGGCCTGCAAAGCCTGGGAGCGCCCAGGGCGGGCAGCGCGTTCCCACGCTCGGGCGGGTCTGGAGGCCGCGCTGACCCAGAGGCTCCTTTCCCTCTTTCCCTGGCTCTCGCCCTCCCAGCCTCTCCCCGCCCGCCCCGGCGGCCCCTCCTCTCGGGGTCCCGGCTCCGGAGCGTGGGAGCGCAGCTGCGGCCGCGAGCGGCGGGCGGAGGCATCTCTGAGATGCGCGTCCGCGACAGGAGCAGGAAGCGGAGAATGAATCGAGGAGCCGGGGCAGCTCCCGGGGGGTTGCGGGGGGGGGGGGGTTGGGGACCCTCCACGCGCGGCGCTGGAGCCGGGCCCAAGCTCGCGGAGCCAGTCACTTACTTGATGTCTTCCCACACCTCCAGGCCGTAATTGCGGATCACCAGCAGCTCCAGCGCGTGATTCACAAACCCGTACTGTGGGGACAGAGGGAAGCCTGAGCGTCAGGGACAGCTGTAGGTGGGAAGAGGCGTGAGGCGAGGCTGCACGTACTGCCACTGGGCTGCTTTAACTTTGGGTCCAATCTATTCGGGGTACTCGCCGCTAAAAAGGGGTATCTCTGGGTCGCCACCCACGCCACCAATAGAGGGCAGATCCTCTCCATCGCCGCCCACCCCAAACCCGTGCCACCTTCTTACCCCCGCTCACCTGTCACGGCCAGGAGGCAGGCTGGACAGCGGGAAAGCATGGCAGAGGGGACGAACCCCGCACCTCCCACACCACGGCTCTCAGCCTCCCTCCCCCGCAGGGCCCGCCTGAACCGGGAAAGCCCCGCGTCTCGGCTGCATGTCCCCTTCCCGAACTCGGGAAAGCACGGCGCGGTGCAGAGCACGGGGGACCCCGTTGGCCCCCGCCGCAACCCCCGGCGTTCCCATCCCCTCTGCTCCAGACGCGGACAAACTGCGAGGGTGCTCCCGCGGCAAGCGGTAAGCTCCCGGGCCCCAGCGCCAGCTCCCTTGGCGGGGTCGGTTCGCTTGGGCTTCCAGGCCCGGTCCAGCTGCGGTTTGTGGGTTCAGCCTGACCCGGCTGAAAGAACTCACCATGGTGTCTGCGCCCGGGGTGGGGGAGGATGCCCCCGCGGAGAGGCACGGCCGGAGGGACCCAGGCTACGGAGGCGACAGCGCAACAGGACCCCAGCGGCAGCATAGAACTGGAATGAGCGCAGTGGTCTCGGTCCTCCTTGATTGCCACCTCTTCCCAGCCAATAGCGAGTCGAGCCGCAAGGGGCTGGTCGCTGCCTCCTAGTTTTCAGCCAATCGACGGCAGAGGAGGGAATTCAGATGCTGTCACTACTGCTGCGCTCCAGGTCCTTCCCGCCCCCGCCCTAGTGACAAGGCTTTCATTCGAGGCCACAACAATGACGATGGAGAAGCTCCAGTTTTGTTCCTTGCATGAATTTTGGGGCAGGAAGAATGCAACAATTGTAGTCCCCCCAAATATATTCTTATCCAAAGATCTACCCTCAGGGTAGCAAATGAGTAGAGATGTGTGTGTGTGTGTGTGTGTGTGTGTGTGTGTGTGTGTGTGTGTGTGTGTGTGTGTCTTGCAATGCACAAGGCTTAAAAGGAATAAGCCCTCATGGTCAGCATCCTTCTTGTTTAATGTAATCTTGCAGATAAATATTTCCTTTGTGGCTTGGTCCTGCAACAGTTTATGGTAAACTGAAAGCTAATAATACTGAGCTTCACACATTTTGCTTTCAGTC
The DNA here is from genome assembly GCA_026230045.1 of Corynorhinus townsendii. NCBI lineage: Eukaryota > Metazoa > Chordata > Mammalia > Chiroptera > Vespertilionidae > Corynorhinus > Corynorhinus townsendii. The sequence continues at coordinate 103,799,787 of JAPDVU010000006.1, read as the reverse complement.
AGAGAGACTAGTTGAGTGTGAGTCAGTTAAAATTTTTAGCAATGTAGTTTGGTGAGCGTGGTGTCAAAATAAGCTCTGCCCGTTACTAAGCTTCTCTACAGATCCAGTTATGACCTGTGCTTGCTCCTGGTGGGATGCCTGATCCCATATCATGGCCAGGAACCATGAATCCGAAGTTTTTGACTGTCCAGAATTTGGTCTCCGTTGTTGTTTCTCGGAGCTAACTGATGAACTGTAAAAGGCCCAGTACAACATGATAGACTTAATTCATCTAACCCCAGTCTATAATCTACGAGACATTTGGATTAGTTAATGCTCTGAGCCCCACCACAGGGATAAGAAGAAACTGTCTATGATTAAAATTCTGTGCTTGGGGTAAATAGACACGATTGATAGGGTTAGGTGAAAAGTGAGGAAGGGAAGGTAAGCATTGCTTCCAATCACAAGGGTCAAGTGGACCTGAGAAGCCAAGATGATATTCTGTGATATGGGTAGTTTGCTGTGAGGACAATTTCAACATGGTGAGACAAAATGTCAAAACTATAAAACTACTAGCATCCATACCCAGGGACCTATCTTGTGGCATAATTGGTACAGAAGTAATTACATAGGAAACAAATAAAACAATGACAAATAATAAAAGTACTAATGTTATCAATGGTGAAATTATAAAATAAGTTAGAATCTTTCACACCATAGAAGACTTTACTTTGTACAAATATTAAAATATTAAACCATTATGAATATTAGCTGTTAATTTTAATTATTAAAATAGTCCATTGCTCTATACAGCCATGAAAAAAACTAGATACAAAATGATACAGATAGATAAATAGTTAAATAAATGAATGGCATCTGAATGTAATCACCTTCAATATTTTTTAATCCTCATCTGAGGATATGTTTATTGATTTTAGAGAGAGAAAGGGGGGGAGAGAGAGAGAGAGAGAGAGAAACATTGACACGAGAAACATCAATTGGTTGCCTCTTATACCTACAACCTAGGTATATGTCCTGTCAGGGAATTGAGCCCCTTACCTTTTGGTGTATGAGAGACACTTCAACCAACTGAGTCACATCAGCCAGGGCAAGCCTCAATTTTTTAATGGTTGTACAGAATAAGGTGTCATTTGGACAACAAGAACACATATACATTCACATTGCCATAAAGATGAATAGGAAATTTTTTATCTCTATTGTCTGTAATTAAAACCAGTGGCTGCCCTAGTTTGTTTGACTCAGTGGATAGATCATCAGCCTGCAGACTGAAGGGTCTCCGGTTTGATTCTGGTCAAGGGCACATGTCCGGGTTGCAGGCTCGCTCCCCAGTAGGGGGCATGCAGGAGGCAGCTGATCAATGATTCTCTCGCATCATTGATGTTTCTATCTCTCTCTTCCTCTCCATTCTTCTCTCTGAATTCAATAAAAAATATATAAAATAAAAATACAAAACAGTGGCTGAAGGGACCAAGGCTTTTACTTTTTGTATTATGACCTTCTGTATCTTTCGATTGTTTTCTAGTCACATAAAATATTTTTTTTAACTTGTTAAAAAGTCTTTTTCTCATTTCTTGACCTGTCTTCCTTTGAACAGCAGTACAGTGAGCTGTGGTGTGCTGAACTTTAGACTCTTGATAGGTAAAAACAGGGAAGAAAATTGCTCTCTAGTGATGAAAATGAAGACAGTTCATCTTGAGAAAGATGAGAGCAAAAATGAAGAATGAGCACCCTGCCAACTTTGTTTCTATCTCTGAGGTTTTAATTTCCACCGTCACTGTTCTTTTTAACCAGTAACTCTTTGAGCATATTGCCCTTTTGTCCAACACCTATTTGCATTTGTGAAAATGTTATACTGTGTGTGTTTTTTTCTAACTGTCTTATATTCACTCTGAATCTCAAGGAAGGTCTGTTCACTAAAACTTTGCCAATTTTTGTTTGGCCCACAAGATACTACAAAGGATCTGCCAATCAGGAAGAGAGGGAGGCCACCAGCCATGAAAGAACCCAAAATAGGTCACTATGCTTCTGTAAATGCCCTATCCATGATCCTTACTGCTGACAATGGAGCATAGAAATCAGGTCATAAGTAGGTTATGTCGTATTCTCAGAAACAATAAATTGCCCTTTTCTCTCTATGGCCCAAGCTGAAGAGAATCAGGGAGGAAAAGGAGAAGCTTAGGGAATGGCTTAGCCAGCCATAGTGTCAACCCTAACTATTTGAAAATCAGTCCATAAAAATTAAATAAATCAAAAGGCATACATGGCTTTCAGAAATGTCCACTGAAATGACACACATTTTTCAGCTAATAAAAATAAATTAGTAGCTGGCCGGTGTGGTTCAGTGGTTGAACATTGACCCATGAACCAGAAGGTCATGGTTCTTTCTGGTCAGGGTACATGCTCTGGTTGCAGGCTCAATCTCCAGTGGGGGGCATGCAGGAGGCAGGCCATCAATAATTCTCTCTTATCATTGATGTTTCTATTTTCCTCTCCCTCAATCTTCCTCTCTCTGAAATCAATAAGAACATATTAAAGTAAATTAGTTGGGCGGTGTAAGTATTAAATACATATTTAATAAGATCCAATTTAGAATGCATTTTGATGGACCTTTAACTATGATTTCCAGTGCCTCCGTATGATAGTTCTCCCACATGACAAAGAACATCAAACTAAAATACAGAAACAAAAAGCTCTAAACTGGTTTAACCAGATTCAATGAGCCTTTAATGATGCTTCATTTGAGAATCGTCAATACCCTATTGAAAAGGTTAGAGGGTAAAACAATGTTTACTCCATTGGAATAATTCTAATGCTATTTAGTGTATTTTTTTTGTGTGTGTGTGTGTTTTGTTTTGTTTTTTGTTGTGTGTTTTTTTTTTGCCTTATTTCTAAATAACATTTGCAATGTACCAAGTACTTTCACACACTTTGTCCCCTTTTCATTATCTCATTGGTTATGAGGGAGATAGTGTTTTGCTCATCTTGGATGTGAGGACCTGAGGTCCAGAGAAGTGAGGGATTCCTCACACATTACTAAGGGCCATCCTTTGACTCATTGACCCTATTGCAGATCTTTGATCCCATAACTCTTTGAACTCATAACTTTGAGATCTTTGAACTCATAACTCTTTCCTTAAATATAATTCTTTCTCTTTATGTGTCTGACAGTTGGTATTTAATGCCAAATAGAGTAGATAGAAATAAAAAGAATAGTCATCTACAACTTGATAACTATGTAAATTGGGGGTGGAGGGGCCACACGATTTCCCAAAATTTCACTTTTCTTGTCTATAAAACAAAGACATCATAAATATGGAGTAATTTTTATACCTCCTGTAAAATGGGGGACATTACAAATAGTAACTTTTATAGCTCCTGTAGGATTTTGGTAAGTATCAGATGAGTTAACATATATGTATGTATTTTATATAGAGTACAATTTATTGCACATTGGTTTTACTATATGATTCTCTGTCTGAATTATGTAAATTTTTAATATTCTTCATGTGAGAAAATAGCATGAGGGAGATAAGACAATGTGTTTCATAAGACTTCTGGTCTTTGGTTCTACAGTGGACAAGTTACTAAGCCTATCTAAACCTCTGAAAATAAGGCAATCATGAAGATGAAATATGATGATATATGTCAATGATGTATTACAATGCTTGACACATGGTAAATGCTCACCAAATATGAACTTGATAATGTTGTAGTGTAACCCCCATCTTACAAAGGACGCCTCAAAAAGTCAAATTATGGAGTCATTTATTAAAAGCCGGCAGCATATGAGGGAGCAAAAGCACTCCAGACCTCGCAGCCCCGAACAGCTTGCCACATCTGGCTTATATTGACAGAATATCACAAAGGTATCAATTACATCTTTGGGTCTGGAATGAGGAACCTGTTTCACGAAAAGCATTCTTTACAGAAGCAAAAATTGAGCAACTTAGTTATCTAAAGTATTTATGAATCACTGAATCCACAGAAACACATTATCTGGGACCACCGGGGCAATTTAGAATAATTGTGCTGTCCAGATTCCAGGACTGCTGAGTCCACCGAAGCTCAGTTATCTGTAGCTACTGAGACAATTTAGGATAATTGTGCTGTTCTGATTCCCAGAAAAATGTGCTTCAGTAACCAGTGAGATCACAATTAATGGGATATTCAAACCATCATCAATGGAGTATTGGGATAGCATACATAAGTTCAGAAAATCAAAATAGCTTTCTATTGTTTTAGCAGGCAAGTAAGTACAGAACCCAAACAGCAGTTTCTACCTGAGTTGATTACTACCATACTTCATTAATCCATTTAAGAAATGTGTCTATTATAATGTAAACAGACCATTTCCTAGGTGCTGAGTTTGAGTTAAGATAATGCTTAACTCCCATACTGACAATGCAGAGAACATAAGCCATGGTTTCCCAATTCCTTCCTTTATTATCAGTCCAGACCCACAGATTGGAGCCAAAGTCAGCACAATGAAGCATCCCTTGATTTGTTCCATTCTATTATCCTAAGTGAATGAACATCAAACCACCCTGGGTTATGTTTTTCTGTTCTACCTACCAAAGTAATGTACATTCATTTGACTGAACTGCTCTTATTTTTCCTTCTCTGTACTCTGTTTTTTTCATTTTCATCCCTGGCAAGAAACCACAAATAATTGGCCATAATTCCCAAGTCTACTCAGACCTACATTTTGGGTCTGATATGGAAATCTGTGTTTTTTCTGGTCTAACCAAGAGTTTTCCCACATGGAAAAAATGGTACAATAGAGTGAATTGCGTTAGAAAATCCTGAGCTGTGATGTGGATCTTCTCTCATAGGTAACATTAAGTATGCTTTGGTAGACAGAATAAGTCTTCCGCCCAACCCAAGATGTCCATGTCCTCATCCCCAGAACCTGTGAATTGTGTTAGAAAGTCCTGAGCTGTGATGTGGATCTTCTCTCAGATGTAACATTAGGTATGCTTTGGTAGACAGAATAAGTCTCCTCAACCCAAGATGTCCATGTCCTAATCCCCAGAACCTGTGAATATATTATAGTACTTGGCAAAAGGGACTTTATACATATGATTAAGCCAAAGATATCTATCTGTATGGGGTGAGTTATCCTGGATTTTCTGATAATCACAAAGGAGATTATAAGAGAGAGGCAGAAGTGTCAAAGTCAGAGAAGGTGTAATATTAGAAGCAAAGGTGGGAGTGGTATAAGGAAGGCATCATGAGCCAAAGAATGCAGAAGGCCTGTAGATGCTGGAAAGGGCAAGAAAAAGGATTCTTCCCTAGAGCCTCCAGAAGGAATGCAACCCTGTTGACCTTAACTTTAGGACTTCTGACCTCTAAGAAGTGTAAGGTAATAAATTTGTGCTCTTTTAAGCCTCTGTTTCTGGTAATCTGTTATGGCAACAATAGGATACTAATACTATGGGCTGAGTATATTTTCTGAATCAAATTCTGAGATCTCTCAGAAATCTTGGTAGAGACTAAATGTATGTGTCCTCCAAAATTCATGTGTTGAAGCTCTACCAAATCTTCAATGTGATAGTATTAGAAGGAACTAGAGCCATTGGGAGGTAATTAGGTTTAGATGTGATAGAGGGTAGGGTCCCTGTGATGGAATTTCTGTCCTTATAAGAAGACAAGGAGTCTGCTATGTGAAGACACAGCCAGAATTTGCCTATCTATCAGCCAAGAAGGCTGGCCAAGTTCTCTTTGCCCTCATAGGAAATCAAGGGTCTTAAGCACCTATCTTTATATGGGGGTGGGGGTGGGATTGTGGGGAGAGAGAAGGAAATCAAAATTTTTGCCTCTTTTGTATGATGAAACAAAGTATCTGGGTAGCTCAGACCAAAGCAATGTATTGTCTTCCTTTACAGGAGACTTGAAACCCAAGATCACGGTGTCAGGTAGGTTAACTTCTGAGGGCTGAGAGAAGAATCTGTCCCATGCCTCTCACCTAGCTTCTGGTTGTTTCTTGGCAATAATTCATATTGTCTGACTTGTAGAAGCTCCACCTCAATCTCCACCTTCATCTTCACATTGCATTCTCCCTGTGTGTTTCTGTGTCCAAAATTCTCTTTTTAAAAATAAGGACACCAGGTATATTAGATTAGGGGTTTATCTACTTTAGTATTACCTTACCTTAAATAATTACATGTGCTATAATCCTATTTCCAAATGAGGTCAAATTCTGAGGTACTGGGGACTAGGACTGTAACATATGAGTTTTGAGATGACACAGTTTTATCCATAGCAATGTTTTATCTTTGGTTTCCATGGAAATGTGCCTGCATCAGGGAAATCTCTGGAAAAGAGCCAAATTCCCTTATTGCAGCAAGGACTACTGAAAAAATTCCAAGACTGTCATCTCTAAAAGGATCTAAGGTTGGCATGAAAGACTACAGGAAGGGCTAAGCCTTAACACTGCCCAGCTGTTGCAATTTTTCCTTAACAAGCGTTATGCATTTGGCATGCTCATTTCCCAAGTGGACTAGCCAGTGTTCTAACAATTCACCTGATTTCTGCTCATAGGGCATGCAGGTTTCCTTGGCATTGAGGGTAAACATATATCTCTGTAACTCTTGTCTGAAGAGGGTCAGAATCTTCCTCTAACCCAGGTATGTTCTTTGTATGAGTTATGACTATCAGGTAGACTTAATACTGGCAGCTTGAGTGGGAAGAATGTCTTTTAACCCAAAAAAATGTTAGCAACAACCAAGCCACTTTGAACCTCATCCTATCTAATAAAGAGGGAATATGCTAATTGATTGCCACAACCTTACAAGATGGCGGTGCCCACAGCCACAAGATGGCTGTGCCCAGTCCCCTCAGCCCCGCCTCACTCAGTCCCCACAGCATCCAGCCTCATCCAGCCTCAGTCCCCCAGTCCCCTCAACCCTGTTTCATCCAGCTGGAGTCCCCAGTTCCCTCAGCCCTGCAGGGGAAGGCAGTTGGGGACGATCAGGCCAGCAGGGGAGCGGTTAGGGGGCTATCAGGCTGGCAGTAAGAATTGTTAAGGGCAATCAGGCAGGCAGGCAGGTCAGTGGTTAGGAGCCAGCAGTCCCAGATTGTTAGAGGGATGTCAGACTGCAGGCAGTCAGACATCTCTTGAGGTGTCCCAGATTGGAGAGGGTGCAGGCTGGGCTGAGGGACACCCCCCGCCCCCGCACCACCACCACCACCGTGCACAAATTTCGTGCACTGGGCCTCTAGTTTCTGATAGTTGGCATGCTGCTCCCTCCCTAATTCTTCCTCACTGACACATAACAAAATGGTGGAGCATTTTTACCCTATTGAACGCACAATTTAATCACTGTGTTTGCTATTGATTCCCATGGACTCTTCCCTCTAATCCTCTACATCAGCCCACAAGACTTCCATACTTTCTCCTTGTGGAAACCATGTTTCCATAGGTATCCTATCCTCATTGCCAAAACTGTCAATAACTGTGAATGACTATGAAGGGTCTGGGATTTTACTCTATACGCAAGTTAACAAGTAAAACTGTCACAGTTTCATGGGTGCTGGCAGAAGACGCAAGCTTCCTGGGTTAGAGACAAAAGACTTTATCACTCACAACTATAGCAGCCATATCTTACACTGGTTCCCTCGCCCCAATTTTCACGGGACAATATGAGGAAAACCAAGTGATCCCTGCACACACAGTAGGTTGCTTTAGATGAGAGAAGCCCTACATTTAGGAACACAATGGGTAGTAAGCATGCTTGCCCTTTGATCTTCAGGGGGACATTATTTTCTAAGATTATTTCCTCTACAAGCATTGTTTAATGGTGGGAAAAAGATACAGAGGCAAAGAAGCATTGAACAGACTGTCAAACTACATTGGGAAGACAGGGTAGGTTGGGCGAGGGGGGCTGTAAGAGACCAACCGAAGGACTTGTACGCATGCATATAAGCAAAACCAATGGATACAAGACACTGGGGAGAGGGGGAGGGCAGGCAGGTGAAGGCATGTACTGGGGGGTAGGGGAGGTCGAGGGGAGGTCAATGGGGAAAAAAAAGGAGACATATGTACTACTATATGTAATACTTAAAACAATAATAAATAAATAAATAAACAAAAAAATAAAATACAGAGAACAAAGGCAGTCCGTACTCCTGTTTCTCTACAGAAATGCAAGTGATAGAATATTTTCTCCCAACAAACTGTGATGGAGACAAATTGACCCCGAAGCTTGTGCTACTAACAATTACACTTGGATATGATTGAGTACAGTTTTATTAAATTTATGGTATTTTTTTCTATTTTGATTTTATGTTATTTGAAAAACTGGAACGAGCTTTGTTAGAAATTGAAGCTTTACATGCCAAAAAAATAACTTTAGTTATATTAGTACCTTGTTTAAAAATAGTTTTTTGTTTTTCTTAATGGATTTTGGTTATGCATTAGGCTGTGCATAGCAAAAGCCTGAAATGATGGTGGTTGTTGGTCGTGGGCTTCCGTGCTGTTATGTTGGAGGGTTTCTCTCTCTGCAGCAGCAGACCTACATCAGAATGAATGTCTTCGTATGTCTTGGAAGAATAGTTTTTATTTTATTCAATGGTTTATTTTTCTTCTAAATAGAACTCACTTTAGCACTTTTATTATAATATTTCTGTGGCAGCAATATCTAACAAGCTTCTGAGGCACAGGGTAACTTTTTGATAGACTTTGCCACTCTGCCAGGAGCAGAACTCAAACTAAACATGTTATTTAAAGCAACTATGAAACTTATAATAAAAGGAGTGTTGTTAGTATGAAGAAGATGTTCAATGCAAGGTCCAATAACTATCCTCTTTCACATAGAGAAAAAAATAAAATAAATTACCAAAATTAGAAGAAGTAGGAGAAGAAAAAGATACCAATAGCAATACACACTTACCAAAAGCTAGAGAAAAACATATTGAGAGATGTTAAATATTTGCTGAAAACAAACAAACTTTACTTGCCTATAAGTGAATACCCATGAATCATTTCACAAATGAACAAAAGAACATCACATATTCCCTTTATTCCTCAATAATCAAAAGCACAGACTTTTCTCATTTACTTATTCTCTTCTTATTTTGAACATTATTTACTCTTTTCCCCTATAAATAATATGTTCTTAATTTGAGAGTCTGTGCTGCCTCAGTGGGATGATCTAGGAGTAAACTCAAGAAAGTCCCCAAACCTCTGAAGTATATATAAGTCTTGAGTTAGAAGGGCATCTGCACATTTTGGACGGGATGATGGTCTATATCTTTTATGTTTTATCCAGTTCTCAAAGTGATATGACTCAATGAAAATGAAATACATTGGCCAATTGAAGCAGTTTCCAAAGTAAAATATAAAGATACACTAGGGTAAGAGAAGAAAATACTAAAATTTCTATTTATATTCATGTTCATAAATAAAATAAGCTTTACTACTATATCATAGTATATAGACTTGAAAGCAGCATATTAAGTCCATTTGTCATAAGTATCACTAATATTTACATTATAAATACTTACTTTTGATATTTATAATATATTGTCGGTGTACTAAAATAGTTTACTCATAGTGTGCAGAAATCCAAAAAGCTGGAGAACACTGCTTCAGATTGGTGAATATTATTTCTGTGATAAGATTTTATAGCATGTCTTTAATTTACAAGGGGCAAGAAGTGAAGGAGCAGTAAATTCTCAAATACTGATATATTTTTATTCACTTCAATTTTGCATGATACAAGTTGTTTGGGGAAGAAGGCAGCTCCTTGGGAGGGGACAGTGGCTGCAGGCTGCACACTCCTGAGTCACTGTGAGCATCACTATTTCCCAGAATTCCATGACCATTGTCATTATAATTTTCTGAAAGGCTTTAGTTTGCTCCTGTAGAGTATTTGGGATTGTCTAACCTCCATAACAGCATTTTTTGTTTCTCTTCATTTTGTTTTAGTTTTCTGTGAAGCCAGTTCATAGTTCTTTGATCAACACAGATGGGTTTGGCAACATTTCAGACTAAATGAACATCTTGGCAGATACTTTAAGACTTGGGCATTGTGCAAAGTCCTTTTCTGACAAGCAGCTTTCTCCACAAACAGTAAGGTTTACTGGCAATTTAATATTGTGACATTAAACGCTAAAATTTTGAAAGGCAGCTCAAACTTATCTAAAATCTTGTACCAGAAATGTCTGATGTTAAATCTTAGATCTGCCATTTAATATTTTGTCCTGGTTTCTATCCCAATATTTAAGTCTAAAATACTAACATTTTCCTGAAACTAAGTATGTTATGATGCAAAAAAAAAAAAAAAAACACACACACACACACACACAAAAACCCACCAATTTTAGAATATCACTTTTTTCACCATTTGCTATTTTTTTTTATTTTAAATCTATGTATTTATGAAGCTTTTCCTTTTTTTGCATGCACTGAATATGGGGAAAAGGGGACATAAAGAAGAAACTAATGGAATAATTTTGGATGAAAAAGTGTGTGGATTGTGTGAGCTTGTCAAAACAGACATAGGTGTGACAGGTTAAGAGGAAAACTACTTAAAGAGAAATAGTGATGGCAATAAAATGTAAAATGTTTGAAGTGACTGAAAGTAAGAATATGAAGGGAGTGCACATCATCAACATAATAAAAGAAGTCTTTAAAAGGGACTCACACTGTACAGAACATCTGAAAGCAAAAACTTGCAGAGAAGAAAATTCAGGACAACAAAGACTACAATAGACTTGAATACTTCCCAAGCTCCTGGCTTTCACAGCAGGATTCTTCCGCTTCTCACTTCAAGATACCAAGATTTCTCAGGATTTGCCAAGAATCCCAACAAAGGGCATACGTTACAACACTGTATACCTTGGTTTAAAATTACATTTGTGTGTTCTCTGCTTAATAAAACAAGCTGTCCCCGCTTTCAGCCTGTGATTAGACAAGGGAATTGCATTTTTCTATCATCTCTGCAGCACTGAGTTTTTGTTTTGCATGAGATTAATCTTTATTTACAGGAATTGCAACACCTCTGGTGTAGCCTCCTCTAGTGACTGGCTGCCCACCTGTCCCCTCTTATCCCCCCATCCTTCTACCCTTCAAACCTGCCTTCATTTAACTTTGCAAGCACAGCCATTTAAGAGTGACACAGCACCAAAGTGCACAATCAGACAAAGCAAACTCCTTATGTTTTATTGTTCAGTGAAGGGTACTGATCTCGCAAGCCACCCCAACAATATGTATCAAAGAGATTCCATTTCACGTTAATACTTCTTTCTCCAGGTAAAATCCATACACTTTAAACTGCTATAACAATTCATTCACGCATTCTCTTTGAGATTATTACTTGTTGCTTTAACAGGGATTTGAATGTGACTTTCAAACCATTAGATAGCCCTAGACTTTCTTCGGCTTTGTCTGTAAAGCTCCATTTGGGCCCTTTCCGGGTTGAGAAATGTCAGGGGCCCAAGCCTATCCCCAAATCTATGTGAAAGAGGCAGTCTCTTTCACTGGCTAGGCCCTCCATAAAACCCTGTGCTCCATCCTAGGACAGTTTCTAACCTAACCACAGGACAGGCCTGGAAGGATCTGCCTTGCATGACTGGTAATATCACAGAGAAGAATTTGCAGGAAAGGTTAGTAAAATGCTGAAACAACTCTTCCTTCCTTCCTACTGAAGGATGTGAAGAGGACTAGTGGCCTGGGAAGTAATAGGAAATTCCTCTGCCTATTTTACTTTGGGTAAAATACCCAGGATATAGCCCAAACCATTTTCTTCAGAGACACAGAAGAATGTTCATTTGGTCATCTATGCAAGTAAATATCAATCCTTATCCATGCTGTTTCTGACACTGCCTTTCAAAAAGACACTCATGACCATACCATTTCTTCCTTTAGCATTTGATGAGTCTCCTTTGCCTACTAGTTTAAAAAGTGTTGGGGAAGGAAGTGGAAGCTAATGGTCTGCTTTTTTTTTTTTTTCTGTTTTGCACTTTTTTTTTCATTTGTAAGATTTGTTTTGAACAAAAGATTTTATGAAAATGAATAATAATGATTAATTACCATCATCATCATCAAAATCACACATCTTACTGTGAAAAAGAGCCCTCCCTCTTCATGGTCTGTATCTGAGTGGTCTTTCTGTCCTTATTCTCCTCCCCTCTAACTCATCCCAGGCAGCTTGCCACCTAGGACATGCTATGCACCCCCAACACTCCATTTCTTCCTGTGTACTGGTTTACTTGCTTGGGCAAGTCCATCCCCCTCTGCTGGATGAACTCCTCTAAGGCCAAGACACTTGTCCAAGCACTAAGTGCTCCCACAGAATTTTGAAATTATTTACCTTATGTCCATTTTTCATTTTCTTTTCTTGATAGAATGGGTCATGCCTTATCTTTGAATTCCAAAAATAGCATTATTCCTGGCACATGGTAGTTATTCAAGAACTGATCATTAAATAAATGAAAATGAGTAACTGAACCTATTCATATTTAGGTTCAAACTTTGCCTTTTTCTTACAAAATCTGGATTTAAATAAAAAGATGAGGAAAAATGGGAAGACACTTTTTAAGTCTATTTATTTTTGCTTCTTGATGTAGACATCTTTAGAAAACAACCACAGAACTCTGTGCTTTCTTGAGAAATAGGTATAAAGGCAAGTTTATTTTGTGTACTGGACATTTAATAAAGGGGCAAGAATTTGTGAGTGAAAACAAACCAAAAAAATCAGAACAAATGAAACAGCTTGTGGAATTCTAAGGAAAAACCATCTGATTGAAAAGCAGTCTTGGGACCCCACATTATTATTATTATTATTTTAAATCTTCACCTGAGGATATTTTTCCATTGATTTCTAGGGAGAATGGAAGAGAGAGGGAGAGACAGAAAGAAACACTGATGTGAGAGAGACACATCAATAGGTTGCCTCCTGCACCCACCTCAACCAGGGCCAATGCTCTATCCACTGAGCTAAACCAATGGGGACTAGAGCTCACTATTTTTTAGGATAGTTACTCTGGCAATAAGATTCAGAACTCTTAGCTCCCCACCCTATCATAGACCCTCTCTGTCCATTCTTTTCTCCGTCCTCAATTCCACTCCTAAAACAGAGCTCCTATTTTGGTCCCTGTTTCCTTGAGAACATACCTTCCGGATTCTCTGCCCCTGGACCTGACGATGTATCCGTAACCTTTATCCTCCAAATTAAATAGAGAGGGAAAGGAAATTCCTTAAAGTTTTTAGCATCCAGTTACGGATTTTGAATGCATTCTATCATGGAAATGTTGTATGTTCATCTTGCTTAAGGTCCACAAAGTATTCCATAATTAATGAGCCTTCACAGGCTGGTCTAGGGAACCTATCACAGATTATTTCATTTGTCTTGGAAAATAAATATTTGCTGGCTTTTTTATTTAGATAAAATGTCAAACTTATGGACAGGTTGTAGAACTAGTACAAGGAATTCTCAGATAGCTTTTACTCAGATTCTATTTTCCTCTATGGGTTTTGGGGTGAACTCACACAGAAATACTTTTGAATTCTAATTAGATTAAAAACTTAAGAAAACAAATTAACAAATTGGAGTCTGCTTAAATATTTTTATAAAGGTGACATTTTATTGTATGCCTTTAAATTTCCTTTAATTCCTATTATTTTCCCTATAATAAGTGTTCCATTATAGACAGAAAAATGTATTTATCTTTATTTTCCTTTTAAGTATTTTTATTAACTTCATATAATTGTAAGATTGTAACTATATTTTCCCCAACACCTATAACCATAAGATTGGTATTTAATGAGACACATTCAATCCTTCAAAGTATGGGGGAATCAGAAAATAATATTCATTATAATATCTATAGTGGCACACATGGGATACTAAAAGCCAATCAGTAATTACTTTTTATTCCTGAGGTTACCATGGGGTAGCCTGGGAACTAGTGAAGATAATTAAATAATTTGAATTAAATTATTTCTTGAACCCCAAATGAGAGTTCAGTTATCAATGGCTCTACAAATAGTGATTTAAAAATTATAATGATCATTTTTCTCTTGCTTTGAAGTTGAGCTCTTTTAAAATCAAAGCCCTATTTAAGTTTAGTTCACCAGAGATCTTAGACTAACATCATTAAAAATTAAAGTTCAAGCTCCATAAAAAATGTTTAAAATTTTCCATAATAAAATCACAGCATAAATTTCTTCATCAACACTAACATTCTATTTAAAGAATATCATTCAGATATTTCAACTAGAATAAAACATTCACAGATGTGTACTTGATGAGACAAAAAACAAAACAAAACAAAAACCCTGATGATTCTTAGGAAATATACACACACTAAAGTATTCAACATTAGTATTTAACAATACAATGTCAGAAAAGAACAAGTCTTATTTCCCACTTGTGAACTTTTTCTTTTTTTTTTTAAATATTTTTTATTGGTTTTTTTACAGAGAGGAAGGGAGAGGGATAGAGAGTTAGAAACATCGATGAGAGAGAAACATCGATCAGCTGCCTCCTGCATGCCCCCTACTGGGGATGTGCCCGCAACCAAGATACATGCCCTTGACCGGAATTGAACCTGGGACCTTTCAGTTCACAGGCTGATGGTCTATTCACTGAGCCAAACTGGTTAGGGCTTAAATTTTCATATTGGAACTTTATATGGCTCAGCATGGCAATAGAGCATGTCTGTTGAAATAGAGCCAAATTCCTCAGTGTGTTGTGAGGTGGGGTGGGGTGAGCGTATGCATGTTATAAATGTCTTATTTCTGTACTTCATGGCTTGTTCCCTAAATGCGTACTTTACTCCCATGTTGCTTCTGGTTACATTAAATCAGAATGACATTATTGCATTTTAATATAGGCTAAAAGTCTCTTTTATACAGAATACTGTAAAATACAAATGAATAGGAATGAAAATGCTAATATGAATTAAAATAGCCTTTACCATATATGGAATAAAAAAGTCAAACAAAAGGAAACATTTATTGTTAATGACACATTATGTGATGGAGAACATTTTTATAAAATAATCTTTGATATTTACAGAAGATCTATTTTATATTCATATTGCATCTAACCCAGAATTGCTTATTTTCTTAAAAATGGGGGGAAAAAAGAAAAGTGCAACAGAGAAAAACCTCAATCTATTTTGTTATATAAGCTAAAAATTAAAAGAGAAAATGTAATGAAATTCAGAGTTGAAAGGTTCAAAGAGCTTATGGTATTGAAGACTATTAATTTCTGTTCAAAAGCTTTTGTAAGGCAATGCTATCACAAACACACTCTAATAACCATAGCATTCCACCAGGACACAAGATTGCAAGTGACTCCATCACATTGTATAGGTTGCTACAATTACTTGATATATGTACAATGTGCTAAATTTTGAGTAATGATAATAAGTGATTGTTATATAACAGAAATCTCCCCCAAAGGTCACTTTTTGAGGTTTCTTTTTTTATTTTCACTGAAGAGCTGAAGTATTGAAGTGAATACATTTTTGTCATGGTAAGTGGAAGAATAAGTAGATCGTGAGCTCCTGAAATTTTAATACTGCTTTTATCCATCTGTATCCTAAAGTGCTCTCAGAGATTCCACACATACTCGAAGGAATCAAACCCCAAAAACTGATAATCAGGGACATATTTTGCTAATCTATTCCCGATGCTTTGCCTAAAAAATTGGCATTTCCATCTTCAACATTTTTCTTTTGGAACCAGGGTTTTGAATTTGTTCCTTGTTGATAAGCTTCCAGAAAATGACAGATTCCAGGAATTTCACTGGGGAAGTTTGGTGGAAGTTCCTCCCTTGATCGAGGGGTAAACACAAAACCTGGACAGTCCTTGAGTAATCTGAAAGAGTAAAATAAAATTATTACTCTCTACGCAAGAAAAGACAACATAAATAAATGAATATTCCTCAAAATATTAATAAACCATGTTCACTTTAAGTGACAGAAAGCTCCTAATGATGTTAATAAACATCTTCACAGAAGAAGTACAATGGAAAACCAATTCACAATCACAAGAAAAGTCTACCCAAATAATCCATTTCACTCATATTTGAAAAATTAATTATAAAATATTTTTGAGAAGATATAATCTATAATCTGAATAGCAGTATAATTCACAGTAATGGGGATAAAACTCTAAATAATCCAAAGGTCTAACAATAGCAAAAAAAAACAACACCACCCCATAAATATAATGTCATAGAATAAGTCTTCCTAAGTTGAAAGAGTTAAAACATTGCCATTTATTGATTCATTCATTTTGTAAATATTACTGCGAAGCAATCATGGGCAAGGAGCTATAAAGGAAAAGTTCTATGTAAGCTTTATGCATATGTATAAAAGACTGTAAGAAGAACTTTTGATCTCTCAATAGAATTTTTACAAATCCAAGGTTAATAGGACTAAAATTAGATTTAATTGTACATACTGATACCCAATTTTTTTTTATTTGCTACTACTTCTTCATTATGCTAAACTCATTTTAATTCTGATCCCACTGGTTAAGTTACTGACTCATCTTTCTATTTGCTTCCCTAGCTTTCTGTCAAATGCAAACTTAATAAGCATCTCTTTAATCTACTATTTAGGCCATGGATGAAAAATGTTGAATAGTTCTGGAATCTAAACCAAATCCTACAGAACATTAGATTACTCATCACATCTGCCCAACTAGACCATGGCCTTCTACTGATGTTTTAGTCAGTCATGAATTCATAAATGTTTTTGGCCTATTATTTATGAGGCATGATATTTGGTGATATATAATAAAAAGTTACAGAATCTCAAAGTATAAGCTTCAAAGTCAGTTGTTGAATAGCAAAAAGATGTCAGTTTTCTAACTTTGGAAAACGGGGATAGTTGTGAAAATTAAATAAATCAATTACAAAAGACTGATTAAACATCAATTAGATATCACTAACACCCATCATATTGGTAACAATTAATTAGTCTGATAATATCAAGCTTTGGAGAAGAGAAACGAACCTTCATACATTGCTGGTGGAATACAAATTGGTAAAAGCAATTTGGACAGCTAATTGATTTTTGGTAAAGTTAAAACAGTACAGCCTATGATCTGGGAATACCATGTATAGGTATAATATCTAGAGATATATGTGTAAGAATATTTATCGTCACTTTTATAATAAGGAAAACCTGATACAGTCTAATTAGCCCTGGGAGAAGATAGATTCTGGCTTATTCATACTCTAGAATACATATTGTATCACCTGCACATATAGTGACATACTTGATCTGGCTTGTACTGGCTCATGAGAGTGAAAGTTTAACATTCAAGAATTTTGCAAACTATCAGTGGCCTAAAACCTGCCAGGGTGGGAGTATTTACACCATAGAAATTGGTAAATGCTAGAAATCGGGGATTCTCCACTTTACTTCCCAAAGCTGGTTTACCAGTACACCACTGCATTAGAAATAGTTTGAATAAATGAACTAGATTTATAAGAACTAGATTTACATTTCATCAAGAAAAAAAATTCTCAAAATATGTTGAGTAGATTCAAGGCAAGCGTAAAAGAATATGAACAGGTCCAGTGGAAATTTACTTTTCTCTGACTTTATTATTATTATTTTTTAATCTAGAGAAACTTAAATGAAGAGAGTTACACTTCTGGACTTTTCCTGCCATTTTCCTTCCTGGTAAACAGAAGCAGCATGAGCTATTGCTCTATTCGGTGCCTTCCCGCCTCTCTCCTTAGGAGCCTGCCTGTCTTCAGGAAGTACATATTCTCAGATGTTCCTACAAACCTTAAGGGATATAAAGTCCAGCATGTCAGAGAGAAAATGGGGGCCAGAAACCTGTAATATTTTGTTTCTTTCATAAAACAGGGAACTGAAACGAATATGGCAAAATGTTGAAATTTGTTAAATATTAGTATTGGTTACACAGGTATCATATTTCCTTTGAATTTTTTCTGTATCTTTGAAATATTTAAAAATTAACTCTAAAATGTATATAAACTATAAGGTTTTAATAAATAAAAATGTATAAAACTATAGGTGATTGGTAAATTTAAAAAATATTTTTATGTCCATATTAGCTCAACATCTCCTATTAGTATGGTAATTACAATCATAACCTTTATATCACTTGAATTTATCAAGTGCTTTGCTCAAGATCTCACATCTGGTAAACCCTGCATTTGGAACTTGTAAAGCATGTCTTCTGAATACAAATCCTAGGCTTTTGAAATAAACTTACAGATAAACACAGAATGTCAAATGAGAAATGACACTCATTTCTCATGAGTAAGAAATGTTCATTAGATCATCTTCAAAAAAAAAAGATCAAAATTTGTAAGGAAAATAGACTGGAAAAATAAAACCATTTAAATGAAAGCCTGATAGCAGAAAGATCCAAGAACCGCAGCCACAGGCCCAGGGCAGAGAGCCACATGGGGTAGAAGCTTTACTTTACTCCCTCTTGACCAGATATCATTTCCCCCAATGAAATAGTAAAAGAATGGAGTTTAGGTAGTCAGTGCAATCAGTACCTGTATGTTGTAGGGCTGACATTGATTTTCCGTGGTACACTGCAGGACTCAAATTTGTTAGCCAAGGTGACATTGTTTCCAAAAAGACAGTAACGAGGCATCTTTACTCCAACAACTCCAGCAAAAACCGACCCAGAATGCAGTCCAATTCGCATCTGAAAGCAAAAAAAATACCACAATGTTCCTGGTCGTTGGTTAAAATTCTTCCCACTTGTCAGTGTTGTTTGAATGCCCTGTCTAAATTATCGTAACAATTGCTCTTACCACACCACTCTCTCCTTCCTCAAAAACCTCAGCCAACTTCCCTCTACTCCTCACAGTTGATTAAAAATTATCGGAGAAGAATCAGCTACACCTCTTAGCTCTTCTCTACTTATGCCCTTAGCTTTATTGTACAAAGCACTCTTATTTCACCTCTCTTCAGTATCTGAGATTTCCATGCATACCTATTGCTGTCACCACCATGACAAGACAGTGTCTATGGGCTGTGTATGTGAAACTGCTCTATGGAGTGAGATAGTCATAACTTCTGCATTACAGTTGTTTCCCAAAACACAGTCAGAGAGGGGCAAAAGTAGCTAGCTCTCACCATATAAAATGTACATTTTGAGGAAAATAACTTCATGCCAACACTACTCCACTATTCAAATGACTAACAACTAGAGAAAGGGAATTGCAATATTTAAATACAAAATACACAGGAAACAGGATGTGGTTGCTGAGGCTCGATTAGAAGGGGGGTGGGGGAGCAGAGAGGGAAACACATCCATTTGTTGTTCCACTTATTTATATATTCATTGTTTGATTCTTGTATGTGCCCTGATGGGGGATAGAACCACACGCAACTGAGTTATCAGCCAGGGGTAAGCCTGGGCTTTGAAGCCAGATAGACATAACTCCAAATCCAGATGCATGGGAGACTTGACCACTTTTGTCCATCAGTGAATTGTAGTTTCCTCTTCATAATGTTGTTGTAAATATTAAATGAGATGATGTTTGTCACAATATGCTCCCCTGCCCCCAGTACACAATAAGGTTTCTCTCTCTAATGAAAATGCTCTTCCCTTCTGCCTCTGGGATGTTTCACAGGCAGCTCCTAAAGCCATCAGATAGTCCCGAGGACTGTAGGTTAGAACAAAAAAAAAGATATGCTTAACATCTCACTTTACAGGTCATTAAAGCTAAACTCTTATTACTCAGGTAATTGTCTTTGAAACTAGCTATAAATAATTCCTCCAGTTGCAAAACTCTAAAAACACATTTCTACAAATAACAAAAATCATGTCACTGATCCCCGTGGCTCAAACATACACATTTTAATTACAAAATCCATTTATGTAGAAACCACTGATTTTATTGTTAATGTGGATATTTTAAGCATGTACTTTGATGCTATGATTTTGCTCATCAAAACTAAAGAGAGGTAGAGAAAAAGAGAGCGAGAATCATCTTTTTTAAAAAGTGTAATTACAGAAATTAAGTCTGAAAAAGTAAGATGCTGTGATGATTTTATTATTTCTTTTATTTGTTAATTCTCACCCAAGCATATTTTTCCCATTGATTTTTAGAGAGAGTGGAAGGGAAGGGGAGAGAGAGAGAGAGAAACATAGATGTGAGAGAGACACATTGATTGCTTCCTGCAAGCACCCCAACTGGGCCAGGAATCTAGCCTGCAACCCAGGCATGTGCAGGCATGTGCCCTTGACCAGAATGGAACCCTTGACCCTTCACACCCTTCACACCCTTCAATCCCTTCAGTCTGCGGGCCGACGCTCTAACCACAGAGTCAAACTGGCCAGGGCTGCTGTGATGCTTTTAAAACAGCCACAGTTTATCTCACACTCTCCCCATTAAGACATGAGCTCTACCTCCTCCCCGCTAGGCAGGCTTATGATTGCTTTGACCAATAGAATAGAATGGAAGTGTCACGGTGTGGTCTCCCAAGGTTAGGTCATAATAGGTCATGTTGCTACCAATCAAGTTCCCTGGGACATAAGCCACCATATAAGAAGTGTAACTACTCTGAGTCTACACCACG
Organism: Corynorhinus townsendii; assembly: GCA_026230045.1. NCBI lineage: Eukaryota > Metazoa > Chordata > Mammalia > Chiroptera > Vespertilionidae > Corynorhinus > Corynorhinus townsendii. The sequence continues at coordinate 103,779,246 of JAPDVU010000006.1, read as the reverse complement.
TGAGCACATGGGCTGACAGTCCTAGCTGCGCTCAACCTTTCAGCCATCGCCAGTGAGCAAAGAACCAGGCGTGTAAGTGAAGCAGCCACGTCGGAATGGACCCTCCAGCTCCAAGTGGTACATCCAGCTCTTCCAACTGCCCCAACCATTGGAGTGTTCCCAGCTGAGGTACCAGAGACTGTGAGCTGAGGTGTGGTATCCCTGCTATGCCTCATCTAATTTCCGATGCACAGAATCCATGCGTAACAAAAGGTTTGTGTTTTTACAGCACTAAATATACAAAATGCGTCACACAATAACATATAACTGGAAAGACAGTCGACTTGTAAAACCAATATGATGAGACGTGCATGTATGGTGCTACTAACTGTGAAGAGAGCCAAGACTAAACTTCTAAATAGTATAGTTTTGTTTATTTGTTTTTCTTTCTTCTCCCTATATCTATAGCATACCAGGTAGGATTCTATGTCCCTTCAAAGGCCCACTTCTGAAACATCAATTGAGGCCTATTTGGTAAACACTGAGTGCAAGATTGACTACAGCGCTACAAATAGACATATCCTGCTCATGTTCTATCTATTAAACTAATGCCTAGTGTGTTAATTTTACCTTTTCATGTGCAATAAAATATTATTCTGGAGTCTGACTGATCTAGACATTTTAGAATTTTATGTGTCCTGGAAAACATTAGTGGATTAACAGTCAACATTCATTCTACTGTGATGTCCTTCCCTGCAGTCACTGGAACACTAAACACTACATATTCCAAACTCCTGGCAGCACCTAGATGCATGCAGGTCCGGTGACTCAGAGCCACATGCATAAGGTTTGGAAGCCAGGGTTTCTGCTGGGACTGCACTTGGGATGTTTACAAGTGGGGAAGCTTTGGGTTTTCTGTGGCATGCTTAGTGGAGAGCCCAGTTCCCAGGCGCTCATTTTGTGAGGGCCAGGATGCAGGAATTCCACATGGCTGATCCACATTAGAGAAGGTGCGTGCAGTTGTGTTCTGTAGCCAGTAGCAGAGGCAGCAGCTTTCAGAACGCAGCTTTCAGAACACAACCTTTTCCTGACTGGCTACGGTGGTATAGTTCTGGAGCCAGCTTCCCGACGGAGGAAAAAGCAGTGGCTCTGAAATGTGGCTTTAGGACCCATTTTTAGAAAGCTCATCTTATAAATGGCTTCTTTGGTCCTCTCAATGATTCTGAGATTCCATACCATGTAGTAAATGTTTTCCTGCTTAAACAAGTGAGAGTTTGCTCTCTGCAACTAAAGCCCAACTGATACACCATTCTTCAAAGAAAAGAACAGAAAAGAAAAGAAAATATCCTATCTAATAAAAGAGTAACATGCAAATTGACCATCACTCCAACACACAAGATAGCTGCCCCATGTGGACACAAGATGGCCACCACAAGATGGCCAGCAGGGGAGGGCAGTTGGGAGAGACCGGGCCTGCAAGGGAGGGCAGTTGGGGGTGACCAGGCCAGCAGAGGAGGGAAGTTGGGGGCAACCAGGTCTGTAGGGAAGGGCAGTTGGAGGGAGGACTCAGGCCTGCAGGGGAGAGCAGTTGGGGGGAGGACCAGGCCTGCAGGGGAGGGCAGTTAGGGGCAATCAGGCTGGCAGGGGAGCAGTTAGGCATCAATCAGGCTGTCAGGGGAGTGGTTAAGGGTTGATCAGGCTGGCAGGCAGAAGTGGTTAGGGGCAATCAGGAAGGCAGGCAGGCGAGCAGTTGGGAGCCAGCAGTCCTGTAGGATTGGGCCTAAATGGGCAGTCAGACATCCCTCGAGGTGTCCCAGATTCGAGAGGGTTCAGGCTGGGCACGAATTTTGTGCACCGGGCCTCCAGTGTGTGTGTATATATGTATGTGTGTGTGTGTGTGTGTGTGTGTGTGTGTGTGTATATATATATATATATATATATATATATATATATATGTGTGTGTGTATATATATATATATTATTGATATATATTATTGATTTCAGAGAGGAAGGGAGGAGAGAGGGATGGAAACATCAATGATGGAGAGAATCATTGATCAGCTGCCTCCTGCATGCCCCCTACAGCATGCTCCCTGCAACCTGGGCCTATGTCCTAAACAGGAATTGAACTGTGACCTCCTGGTTCATAGGTTGACACTCAAACACTGAGCCACACAGGCTGGGCACACCACTCCTTTGATAACTAACTAATGAGCATCTATTCTCATTTCCTGGACAATATATGATCTCGTTTACCTTGATAGGTTCTCCATGGGGAGACATGACTTCATCAGAGAGCTCCATCATCTTGAGGGCCATCAGTGCTATCTGAACAGCATGGGTGTCACTTTCTTTGTGTAATCCCCCAGCCACACAATATGCATCGCCAATGGTCTCCACCTACACATAACAGATTTTCCACATTACAAATAAAAAGCTCAGGAAGAATTGCAACATATAATTTACAGCAGAAATTAAGAATCATATAGTAACAATCTCAGTATTCTTTGTCTATGATACTGGCTACAAAAAGCTAACAATTAATTTAAACCCACCAAATTGTAATAATCACATTTTTCTTTTTAAATATTTATTGTAACTTATCAGATCATCTCATTCTTCTTATCTAAAGCTTCCAGTGTGGGGAAATGAAGGTGAGAAAAGGAAAAAGAGATGTAAACGTTTACTCAGAATAAATGCTGAAACCCTTATAAAGTGCCCAAGTTTCTTCTTGACCTCCTTTTCTGCTAACTCCTGACACTACCTGTTAATTCTCCCTGTTGCTCACTTTGTCTCAATGCCATTGGCTTCTCCTGTTTTCTCTCAAACATACCAAAAAGGCTCCCACTTGCTATCCTTTTGCCTGGAACAATCTTTCTGCAGATAACCATTGGTTTGTCCCTCATTTCCTTCAGCCCTTCCAAAACATCTCCTTATGAGAAAGGCGACCCTCTAGGAAACAGCAATCACTTCCTAACCTCTCCCCCTTAACCTGCTTTATTTTTCTTCCAGAATATTATACCACATGAAATACTATATATTTACTCATCTGTTTATTGTATTTTTCCCCCAGTAGAATGTAAGTTCTCTGAGTCTGTCTATTTTATTATTTCCTGTCAGTGCCCAGTATATTCACCAACGAATGAGCCAGGCAGCAATGCCTTCCATAAGCTTTGCCTCAGCAGTGAATATATATGAAGTGCTTAACAGAAAGGCTAACATATCACAGGTGTTCAAAAAAGTGTTGCTAATTAGAAGTGGAACCCTCACCCCTACTTGGAGTTAGGTGCCCATTCTCTGTGCTATTGTAACACCTGGTCCAGACTTGCGTGAAATGGGGCCTTAGTATGTCATATCGAAACCTAGTATTTGCCAGTTACCTCCTCTCCCCCCGCCCACACACACATGTGTCAACTCTTCTCACAGGCCCACTCATGCTGGAAAATGCTGGATAACCAGTAGATATTTGCTAAAACAATAGATAAATAAATGCTAACACCAAAAGATGGAATGATGGAAAATGAAATTAAATAAAGTCCTAGAATGATCAGATCCCTGAATAAATAAACTTGACTATCCCTTAGAAGCCATGACACTCACAGGTCGGCCTATGATTATACATTCTGTGTATCTGAGATGTATTTAGTAGTTAAGACCCTCCTTACTTATTTACAGCTACCTCTAGGTATTTTCATGAGAAATCAGAGTGGAGAGAAGGTGGGCATAAGGAGAGGAAAGAAGGTGACTGACTAGCGTAGGCTGCATTTGGGTGAGTCAGGGAACTCTATGGCTACCATCCTGGTAGTAAAGAGGCTAGATTCTAAATACTTGACAAAAATGCTTATTTTTGTCAAGTTTCAACAAGTTGAAGAAGAGGGCTACTTCTTCTGACATCAATCTCAGTAGTTTGCCAAGAACAGCAAGCTTTCCTTCTCACAACTCTGCTAAGAAAGGAGACATTCTCAAGATAGAAACTGTCTACAAAAAAATACAGCAGATTCCGCAAGAGGCCGTCAAGCTTAACCTAACCAAAGCCAATTATTTTATCTGTAATTATCCATGAGCCTATTTTTGTCCCATGGGATCATGGCTCTGTCTGGGATTTCCTGTTAGAGTTTTTAAAGGAAGTTTCTTTATTTTCTCATTTTGTTTTTACTTCTAGCATCTAGATTGAAACAAAGCAAGGTCTTGTATATTCCCATAAATAATTTTTGTTTCTCCTTAATCATTTATCTATTTTGTATTGGGTTAAGTTCTGAAATGCCAGATTGTTATGTGGCAAATTAAGAGGTGATTTCAAACCACACAAATGAGGGGCATGCTCTGTGCTTAATGATAATGTCTAAAACAATGCAAAATACGTTATATCAGTAAAAAAATAAAAATATGTATATATAGTTTTACTTCTAAAGGAAGAACATGGAATCTCTTCATTAGTTCTTTTATTTGACAATAGTTACATTTTAAAAGTATCTGATTACATGTGGGGGACAATCGTTGTGCATCCCCAGTGCCTAGAATGATGCCGGTACAACCTGAGCACCCCCAAAATCCTGCTGCCTGATGAATAACAGATATTATTTACCATAATATTTATAACAACTCTGCTTATAGGACATATGTATGTAATCATTCATATAAACTCCTTGGGTAGATAATATTTTCTCTGTTTCACAAATGAAACACGTCAGGTAGAGACAAGATTTGAAGGCAGGTCTCTCTTATTTAGGTATCTCTGCCCTCGGCTGCTCTACAATAAAGCCTTAAGTAGGTAATTAAAGTTTCTGCTAACTGGCCATAAAAAGTATCATGTTAACTCTGAATTGAATTAATCTATTTAAATACGATTTGTATAATCCTCATGTTTCTTTACTTTTACAGGTACAAAGGATAAACTTTGCTGTACAAGAGATACTCTGAATTATACCATGCTTAACAACTCAGCTCAGCTCCCACAGTCAAGTGTCATGTTCAATGACTTCTAAACTTCATCTTCTCATGGGTCCTACACCCCATCCTCCACTCCGTCTATCACCCCCCATTCTATGCTGATTCCTTAAGAAGACAATGTGGCAGTCTTCTCATGGAATCATCTCTTTTTCTGAGCAAATTCAGAGCTATTTCTGGCTGGCGAACACCTGGGTGATTAATGCACAATGCCTACTCTCCAGATGTGGCTCCCAGGATAGCCCCAAAGGGGCAGCCTTTCGTTTGCATTATTACTCAGATCCTACTTACAGTGCTTTTTCTCAGTGACTTTTGCCTGGAAAATGGGCATCACCCAGCTCCGCCCCTACCTTGTAGACATCCAGCTCTCCGCACTGCTGGTCAAACCGGGTGTAGAGCGCATTGAGCATGGTGATGACCTGCAGAGGCGAGCACTGGGAGCAGATGGCAGTGAACCCAACAATGTCTGAGAAAAGCATGGTGACGTTACTGAACTTCTTGGCTTGCACGACCTGCCCTTGCCACAGCTGCTGCGCCACCTCGGAGGGAAATATAGAGCACAGGAGATCAACTGTCTTCTTCTTCTCCTCCTCCAGGGCTTGGTGAGCTTGCTCCAGCGTGGCCTTCAGTTTTCCCAGCCTCTTCTTCAGGCCATCTTGAGCTCTGACCTGTTCTCCTATCAAGACCACATCCCTCAATGCATTGTGAATTGGGATGTCTGAGAGGTAGAGCCCTCGTCCTGTAAAATCTTCTAATCTGTCCACACAGGGTGACCCCAAAAACAAGATCGCATTGGATTCAATGATGTAGATCATTTGGCCTTTGAGGTCCATAACCTGTGAAGCAAAGATGAACCAATTGATGTGATTTATTCAAGTTTCTAACCTTTTTTTGAGACAAAAGGAGAGGAAGTATAGTGATAATCCCTTTGTGTTGAACTTGATTTTTTTTTCTACCTGCTGTCCAAGAACAATATGTTTTCTTATAGTTCCAATTTACTATGAGTTCTAAAATGTGTGCAGATATTTGAAAAGTATACTTTACACATAGATCATGCTTTTTAATAAGCAGGGCAAACAATGTTTCCTTTAAGGCCTCCTCAGTAAGTGGCATGTGCCTACTCCCTTTTGATAGGAGTAGCCCGCAGAAATGATTGCGCCAAGGGAGCCTTGAGGGAGGTGAGGCTTCAAGTGATCATCCTGGATCACAAGATTTACTTGGATGAGTGTGGACAAATATGTACATGTGTGTTGCTCACTGCAGCAGAGCCAAAAGCAATCCAAATGTCCTTTTCAGAGCAGATGATTACATAGAGGACAACCGTACAATGAATACGACACAGCCTTTGACAAGTGAAACAGACCTATATCTCATGACATGGAAGGATGCCCAAAATATATTGTTTAGTGAAAAAAAAAATGAAGTTATAAACAGTATTATTTTTTGTTTTAAACAAAAATGTATAACCCTCATGTTTCTTTATTTTTACAGGCACAAAATTTTTCCCTGTACAAGCATACTCTGAATTATAGCATGCTTAATAACTAATGTCATTGATTTTTTTTGTTGCTACAATGGACATCTTTAATTATTACCAAATTTTAAAATATTTAGCTATATAATTTTTATGATAAAAAGCAATAAAGCTGTTTTAATTTTGGGGAACAGTGTGTCTGGTGGGGTTATACATGACTAAAATTGATATGCATCATTAAGCCTCTCTATTAGTTTTGCTGTACCATTGACTATGACTTAGCAAACTTTGTAACCTAAGAGTAAATAATTACCAAAGTTCTCTACTAAGAGGTGACAGAACATTTCTCCCCACATCCTTTAACAATTAGTCAAAGTTTATTGATTTTTTTCCATTTATTGAATATTGAGTAAAAATCTAGTTTTTTCCTATTAGAAAAAAAAGTAGGTTTGTTTGTTATAGAAAAATACCTCTTATTCCAAATTAAGTCAACTGTCTGATGATGATTGAAAACATATTTTATATAAATACTTTTATAATTCATTTGTAAAATATGTCATAAAGATTTTAAAAGATACACTGCATTCAAAGAATATTTGTGAAGTAAGGGTGAAGTAGAGAAGAACTACATGCAGAAAGGATCTTGTTTTAAATTTATTCCAGCCTTAGAAGTATTTTAGAATTGTTCTCTTAAATTAAATGTTTTAAGAAAACATTTGAAGTGATGCATTTGCATTTGTACCATTTTTTGTTTCTGGTACTTAAATATGAAATAATTGATTTCATATTCAAAATACTATTATGTTTCTCTTACCCTTGAAGATTTCTTCACAGAGTTGTCCCATCTCCTCACTCGGACCACAAATTGTAAATTCAACATAGTCATGATTCCACTAAACGTCTGGTTGACTTTTGGAGTGAGAATATCAAAGTACTCTTCAAAATTAGGCTTTCCTTGAAAGTCTCGCCTGTTCATCAGCCTCCTGATGCCATTGCCAAATTGCAGAATTGTCATATCTTTGTCAAACATGAAATGGAACGGGAATGTCTTACAGAAGAGAGAAGCAGGAATGACCAGTGAGGACTGGGGTTTGCCTGGGGACAGGGATGGTTTGGTGCTTGTAACATGAACGGAGTATAACAAATAGGGCTGATTAACAAACTCGCTGCCATCGTTATGGAAGCAGGAAGGCATTAATGACACTTCCACTTCGGTTTCGTACAGGATGTGAGCAGCTGCCTTAATGATGCCCGGAAGAATCAGGGATGTGACCTTCTTAGGAAAGAAATAGTAAACATTTAAGAAATCGTGGTCCTTATCCAGACAGAGAATGGAGGCAGCCTCCCGCTTGCCTTTCTTCTCTGCTTCTTGGCAGTGGCTGCTCTGCTTCAGAAGGGTGCTGAAGCTATTTAAAAAATCTTTGAGGGTTCCTCCCACCACACCCAGGATGTGTTCATCTTCCTCATAACAAATTTTAAAAATCTCTTCACCAAGAGATGCTCTGATGCTCTCCACTGGAACTCCTGAAAGCAGATAACACATTTCCTGCCATGTCAAATAGGCCAGCGTGGTAGAACTGTGCTGTTACAACTATCAGAAACATTGTTTTATTTGATGATTTCATTCCTTTTATACCTGGTAGTAAGAATGCCAACCCAAGTTAACCATCTATATTCTAATTACCTACATAGATGAGTAACTAAAATTCTGACTAAAAATCCCAAATCATTTCTTTAAAAGAGAATGATCACCCCGCCGGCGTAGCTCAGTGGCTGAGCGTTGACCTATGAACCATGGGTGGTCACGGTTTGATTACTGGTCAGGGCACATTCCCGAGTTGGAGGCTCCATCCCCATTGCGGGGGGTGGGTGCAGGAGGCAGCTGATCAATGATTCTCTTCCATAATTGATGTTTCTATCTCTCTCTCCCTCTCCTTCCTCTTTGAAATCAATAAAAAATACTTTATTTTCAAAAAAGGATGATCAGTTGAATATAATGTACAACATTTTATCCCCCTAAACTTAGTTGTAAAAGGGCAATAGGAATAGCAGGACCAGGTCCATTTCAGAAAAAGCTGTCCCACCCTGGTAATAACAAAACCAGTCCATCCTGATGAAAGGGAACTGTCCCCCTTGCAGGGCCTCCAGAAGTGTAAGCTTCAGACACAGGAAGTAATTTGAAATCACTGGCTATGAAACTAAATGTTGTCATTTTTCTTTAGAGAAGACATACAGGGTTTTTTTCTGGGTATAACATCCTTATGGTTAGTGTTACTCCAATAAATATGTGTTTGGAATATATTAGTCACTTCCTACAACTTCTTCCAGACCTCCTTTATTCTTTCAACTCTGTGTACCACATTCCTTTCCACCTATAACTCAGGAAGAACAATGGTGCCTTCTTTATGCCACTGTCATGATGTGTGGGAATGGGGTTTAGAATAGTCCCTGGCTTCTAAGAAGGATTCACTATAATAAGTCAGCATAACCACCACCACCACCATCATTATTATTATTAAAATCTTAATATCTTGTATGTTCAGAAAAATTTAACTTGTTGGTCCATGTACTCAAACTTTGAAAAGGGTAGTAGGACAAAGTTACTCATCTACTTGTTTTCCTAAACTAATTATTGATATGAGAACACTGTTAACACCTTTCCCCATGATTGTTTCAAACCTTTTTAAAATTCTTTATTTTGCTTTGTGGAGTAGGATTTTTTATGCATAATTAAGGAACACATAGCTAACTTTAAGACCAAAGCATATACATGTAGATGAATCAGCTTCCCATGCAGCCTTATCAAGTTCTCAGCAAATGAACATTGTATAAAGAGGAAATGAGTCCTGGGGGTGGGAGGGTGGGGAGGTTGGAGGTGGAGGGGTCAATGGGGGGAAAAAGGGGGACATCTGTAATACTTTCAACAATAAAGATAAATTTAAGTAAAAGAAGAGGAAATGTTTAAGGTCAAACAAAAATATACAGAATGCCAAAGAGTTATTATTTATGTTAATACAATACATAGATTGAACAATTCACACTGGAATTCACCAGCTAATAAAAATAAATATTTTAGGAAAAAATGTTAGTTTTACAGGTAAATATTTTTTACTAATAGAAAACATTAGTTTACAGATAAAACATTAGTTCTATAAGCATAATTAATTCCTAATTACATATACTAGACAATTAACATGAAACAATTCTATTACCTGCTGCAAGCGCCTCGTCTGCAATTATTTTTTCAAAGTCTTCTCTTTCCACAGATTTTCTGAAAATATTTCAATATCTTAAATTATAAACTGACATGTGAATGTCAAAAGTTCAGAGTATAACACAGAAATCAAGACAAATAATTTAAGTAACTTTTTCTGGAGAGGCAAGTCTTGACTATCAAGTTTACAGAAAAGGAGCAGTGATATGTACAACCCAAAGCGATGTTGAAAACCCCCAAATATATCTGAATATGGAGTGCTTCATCGTTTTTTTATGAAGTACTTGCTTTTTAACGGAACTTCACTTAAGCTAATACTATAGAGGTCTACACTGGCAGGGAACCAGGAGTATGAAATGACCCACAAGAAGAAAAACCTACATACTGATGGATTTCACTTTTAAGTATCACAATTTTTTTCTAAAGTGAATATACAGTAAATTCTGTATATTTACTTTATAAACTTACAGTAAAACCTGTATATTTAACTCTCAGACATCTTTACATTAAGTGTTATCCTTGATCTTGTATAAAAATGAGTAACTAATCTATTCTTTATTCAATTACTGCACTGGTTCTTGTAGCACAGAAGTTGATAATAGCATACATTTTGATTAATAGAAGGCTGTAGTGATTTCAACTGGACAACTTGCTGACTCAGGTCTGCCTAATTTTTTGTTGATGATTTCTGATAGTGATGACTGATCATGAGCAAATTTGCCAAACTACAGACGCATATTAAAAGGCACCCAAGTTCTGTTTGTGGTTCAGTATGCCATTAGACAAGCCAAGTTTACAAACAGGCATGAATCTAAAAATTTTTAATAGATTTCAAAGAACATGACACATGTAGAGAAGTTTCAAAAGGGAATATTTTCAAGAAGGAAAATTGCTCAGTCCACTATTTTGTCACATAAAGGTATATTGCTTATAATTATTTAAAATACATTTTCTTATCTTAACAGGTTGAAGAACACTAACTGGTATTATCTAGTTTGACTTTACCCCAAACACTTATATATATAGCATTCCTTTATAATACAACATCTGTATACTCTATTGTGTGCTCACAACCCAAAGTCTAGTTTTTCATCATCAAACCCCTTGATATATATTGTTTTGTATTAATCAGCCTTTAATTGGCTCCTTTTTTGTCATTTAAGCAATTTATTTTTTTTTCTAAATAATGAGAGCAAATCTGCTCAGAGAACTATAATGCTGCCAATTCCCAGCACCCATGATATGAGATATGAGCAAAGTGAGTCCAAACAGCACATAGTGCAATTCAAAATAAGTCCCCTGTCTTTATCTTCAAAAAGGAGGTATAAGCTTGAATGTGTGCTACACACACACACCAGCCATGGGTTCATACATATGATGATGTGAACGACAGGGCCTAGAGAAATTAACAAAACAAAAGCTCTATGTGCAACCATCCCCGGGAGATATCAGAATGGTTCTGCTAAAACTCATTCACTTAAAAAATTAGATGGTGGTGGGTAGGGAGCTCCAGTACTCCATCGAAGGAAAGTTTATTATTTAATATATTTGTGTTTTGCTTTTCAAGTCACATAAGAGAAGAAGCAGTCTGCAGAAGGGAGGGAGTCAGGTATGTTCAGCAGTTGGCAAAATGAGAGCAGCAGAAACAGCAGTTGCCTTGCCAAAAAGATGGTGGTGGTGGTGGGAGACCCAGGCACAAAGAGCATATGAAACAATTTTAAAAGGCAAAACAGAGAGAAGGCATTTGGCATATCAACAGGCACTCTTGTTAAAAAAAAAAGGGGGGGGGCTCATCTTATTTCAACAACTGAATAATTACCACTAGGACAATTTAAAAGTATGATCAGCTCTATAAAAAGTCAGGCAAGTGGTTAAAGATTTTTCAAGATTTGCAAATAAAATATTTATCTTTATTCATTTTGTTTTGTTTTGTTTTGAGATCTTTAAAAGAGATACGCTGCTGGGAACACATCCTGAAGGAATGTCTGCCTCTAGCTTAGGAACATTCAGAACACAAAGCACGGAGAATAAATTTTGTGTAAACTGGCTGCCAAGGACTTAGGCAGACAGACACAGTAGCACAGCGAGGATGACTTGTGGCTATCTTATCAGCCTGACTGAGAATCAAGGTCAGGGGCTCTGGAATACTTTGCATATCGCTCCTGTAAACAAAGCTTCTGTCAGACACAGGGATTCACTCTCTCTCCTCTGGACCCGTCCAGGACCTCTTCTTGGCAGCCTGCTGCCTGCAGTCCAGGACCAGTTAGTCAGCGAGGAAAATTAAGCGCAGATAATCCACAGAACAGATTATTCACTCATGAGTAGCAGGGAGATGAATGAAGTTATAAAATATCTCTGACAATGGTATTGGTTTGCAAAATTTCAATGTTCAACTCTGTAAATTTGAACTCAAGTATTTATTCTACCATTGGCAGATTGAATAATCCTTGGCATTTCAGGGGGTCGAAAACAAGGCCAAGTCAAATTATCCACCAGCAGTGACTGCACCAAGATATAGTTGAAAAATTAACTATATAAATCAGATTATTTTTTAAAATCACCTTATATATTAAGCCTCTACAGGAAGCTAGCTTATTATAGATTAAGCCTCTACAGAAAGCTAGCTTAAATAAAATTTCAAAGGCACAGTACAAGAAAAAAAAGTATAAACAGAACTGATATTTAGCCAGTGCACACCAGAATAACCATACTAGTTATAAAAAATACTGAAAATTTCCCTAAGGATTAATAGCTGCTGCCCCCATCCTTCTTCCATTTCATTTCCTCCTGATGCAGCACCTCAAGTCTAATCTGCAGGGAGGGAGAAATGGGGACAGAGGGGGCACAGGAACCCTGCTCCAACCTTTTAGCAGTATTCTTCGGCCAAGGAGTGTGCACTGAGTGTTTGGCATCCATGCCTGACCTGTTAAGTACTTTAGAAATTACCCTTAGTATGAAAGAAGAGGCCTTTGGGAGCTTGATCAAAGCAGTAGTATATAGCAACAACGTTAAAATCATGGGCTCTGAAAAACCCAGCTTGGAAACTCAGTTCTGCCTTTTCCTAAACCCCTGGAAAATCCTAAACATTTTACATAAACTTGAGCTTAGTGATGCATAATATGTGAAAATGCACTTGTTTTCGGATTAGTAGCAGCTAAAACAACCCAGTGTTTGGCATAGCGTAGTTATTTAAAACACGTTCGTTGATACTTTCATCAAGTGTTGGCTATTAGTAGTGGCCTCAGAGATGGTAGTAAGAAGTTCACACAAATAAAACAGCTCAATTTACCTGCTTTCTTTGATTTTGTGTTTTGCCAGTGTCCTCTGAAGTGCAAAGTTTAGCCGCTCAAACTGAAAATTGAAAAGGAAAGTTGTAAACATTCCCTTAAATAATTTACTTGACCATATATTTTAATCCTTCTCCCTGAAAGTTTCTGGTGAAGAAGTGGCTATGTTATCACTCTAATGATAAGTGTCATGAATTTACACTTTGGAAAGTGGGACTGATTTTCCATGGGTTTTTCAAACTTGGGAAGAAACAATGAGCTCAGACTAATTTGAGTTTGGATGTGGGTTTGTGAGCCTCAGGCTTTACCAGCGGTGGGTGGTTTCACTGACAGCCACAGACCAAGGTCAAGGTGAGTTGGAATACAAAATAGAAGACTCCAGTTTGGCAAAGTCAGGTCTTCCATGAAGGAATTCTGGGTATCGCTTCCTCTGGGTCAGGAAACCCCTTTGGATGTGCTACCAATATGTCAATGTCAGTGTGGCTCAAGCCAAGCCAACCCCTGTTCCTGTCACAAATTCCACACCCAGCCACTCCAGTGACTCCCCACCCTTAACTCCACATGCATATTTGTGTTTCATGTATCGTTTACACCCCCAGGTCTAGAAAACTCTGGCGTAATCTGTCTCTCCCTTTCTTTTAAATCCAATCTGTTACCAAGATCCGTTTATCACTGATTTGAAACAAATCTTGGATTTCCCCTAATTTGTACTATTTCCTTTCTTTGAACTAATTATCTTCACCAAACACGTATAATTTTACTCTCTTTTATTGATTTCATGAATTTTCCTATACTTCAAGATATTGCATATAAGCCTCCATACTTTTCAAATACTTGACTCTCAATCTTTCTTAACAGTTTGTTGTCTCTGGTTAATAAGGGGAAGGAGAGCATTGGTAAACAGAACTGCCAATTTTTTTTTTTTTTGCAGAGCATATAAAAATCATATGTATCTACATGGGTATACATAACCGCTGGTTCTTTCTGTAGTTTACCCAGAGGAAAGTGAAGAATTTTCTGGCTCTGTTCCAAGTTGGGAAATTCCTTTCTCCTTAAGCACTATTTATATCTCACTTAGAGTTTCCACTGGTTAAGGGATGCAGTTGAAGTTCGGCAAAATAGACCAAGCTTCTGTTTTAATAAAATAAGTCATGAAAGGGACTTTCATTATAGAGCTTCAGAAAGATTTGAAATTTATTAGGAAAAAATGCAAGTGCCGAAAAGAAAACTTAAATGTACAATGTAGAACAGCTTCTCTGACTGGTCCGATAAAGAGAGGGAGGATAGTCTGCCTCAGGATGGAAGAAAGGCTGGCAGGTTCATGGATTTTAATACTTACTCCAGCCATAAAAACAAATTGGGTAATGAAGTCTGATTACCTAAAATGAGAACTATAGTCTGTCCAATGGTATTTTTGAATCTCTTCTTTGAATCTCTATCTGTAGATAACCGATAGAATTGTTATCCAAACAGTAGAAGAATTAAATGTTTACTTTAAAATTTTTTTAAAAATGCTATTTAAAGACATGCAGATGTTTGGGCAGTTGATGGAATAGTCTAGATTATTATTACTCAGTCCAAATGTATCCAACATTAGGCCATTTACTGTTATAGGGCAAATGACCTCAATTGTCAGAGAGGAGTTCTATTGAATAATACCAACTGTACCCCATCTGCCCCTTAGAATTCTTATAGCCTTGCCTTTCCATCTGACAGTATTGTCAAATCTTAATAACTACTCCCATGAGTTCACAAACAACAGAGATTATTCTAAACAAAGACAAAGAGTACAGTAAAATATCATTCATACTGATATTTGGAATGTTTTAGCATGTGGGTAACTTCTACTTTAGGAATTCAAAATCTATCAGACAAAATAATGAAGCCAACATGGCAATGACAAGACTCAGGAGAAGCATGGAGGCTCTCCAGCTTCCCCGTCATCCCCCTCATCCCCATCTGTTCCCCTCTGGGCACCTCACTCTGTCCTTGGAAATGAGAGTACCAACCACTCCCCAGACTGGGATGCCAACCAACTCCCTGACAAGGGCAACCTCATCCCAGCCAAAGCTGGCTCTCTGGTGACTAGAGTAGGATAAGAAAATTAAATATTTATATTTCAAAGGCTATTAACCAAAGTATTTTTGTGATGATATTATATTCAAAATTAGTCCCTTCAATTTTCAGCTAATTCTAATTCAAGCTTCAATTCAAGTACCTTCTTTCTCACTCACTGGAGCCCATATTGTTTGACAGCAGAAACTGCTCTAGCCTTCAAAAGCTGTGTGACTTTGATCAAGTTACTTAGCTCCCCTAGTCCTTGGGGATTACCTCTGAAATTCCTTTTACTCCTGAAAGTCAGCAAGTATGTGGTTCTTCAATGCTTTGGTGTTGAGTCGATTAAAAATTACCAGTGGATTATGATAGCTGGAGTCTAATTCTATCCATGTCTGATCTCATAGGTTATGTGAGTTTCTATAAAACTGAACACAGATGGAGGGAAGAAGATATCATGGAGACTTTCAGCTGCTATTCTCTTTAGCCCTGCAGGGGGAGAGGAGCTCTCTACATGCCTCTTCTATTCCTAAAATATTTGACCTAATGAGGTATATGCTCTATTCCCAGTGTTCTGTCACCGGTAGATTAACAGAAGATGCTCCATATCTTAAAATGATATTAGGCTATGCAGCTCACAGAGCTATTTCAAGAAGTGTCTGAACTAACAACTCTGACACAAAGGACCAGGTCAAGCCTGGCCTGAGCAGAGATTTCAGACTCAGACACAGCAGGAAAAGGGAGATTTCCCCACCTCAACAAATTATCAGGGGATACATCTTACTCTTTGGATTTAGAAGAAGAAAACATGACAGAAAAGAAGCTATTCTTCAAGGAACTTGATTTGAAAATAATAGTTGACAACTACTGGTCATTTATGGTATGGGAAGAGATAAGGATCACTTCACTTCATGTACATTAAAACTCTTGAACATAGAGACTGATATTGTTTCCATTTTACAGATAAGGAAGCTGGTGCTAAGGGACTAAGCAGTTGCTCAAAAGCTTGTCAGAGTGCAGGATCCTTTCAAAAAGAATTCAAGATGTTGAACATTTTAAGAGAAACACAATTTAAGATGATGATTGCTTTAAAGGAATGCTTTTCTGTGTTTCCAGGAAACATCTATCAGAGACTTGAGAGTGAGAAAACAAGTATTTACATTTTCCTTAGAAAACCATTATTTAAAAAACTTTAAAACATCAGTAAAATCCTAAACAGGGCAAGCACTCACCTCGGGGAAAATCAGCTTGCAAATGCTCTCTGCCAAAGTGTGAAGGTAGACTCGGCTCCGACTGGTCTTTCTTTGAGGGAGACTTCCTTGCATTTTCTTCTCAGGGGCATCCTGACAGATGGGCAGGGTGGCTGGGCAGCTCTCTGCGCTTTCCGCCACTTCCTCTGCTGGCTCTTTAGGAACCTGCCCTGGTGCCAGTAAGGAGAAAGGACACTCCCCTGTGATCTTGAGATCCTTCAGCTTCGTACAGAACATGGTATCCGTGGCCTCACCCTGCTGTGGATCTCGTCCTGGTGAGCTGCTCTGCTTAATGTGAGACTGACAAATGGAAGCCACGATCCGATCAAGGACACTGGTGATGGGAGTGTCTATGGGAAGTAGAAAGTCAGAACAGAAAGCGAGCAACTCAGTACACTTATGAAAACAGAAAAAGACAGGTGTGAAAAAGCAAAGACCACATAGTCATATTGCATTTTTCAAGTAAAAAAAGAAAATCTGGCGGGAATGTCAATTATAAAATGGATGGAACATTGGTAAAGATTTATAATATGTGTGCCTTTTAGTATACTAGTAAAATACTTGCTTTTAATATTTTCATATTTTTCAAATGGAACATAATTTTCTCCAAAGTGTCCTTATTAACACAAACTACTGGTGTCCATTTTTATAATGCTTTTGGGCTAATTTGATCCTGCATTGGTGGAACAGTATGGTTTTAAGACAGAAACCAAATCTAAGTGTATGTTTTGTTAGTGCTCATACTACTACATTTTCACTATGCTATCATTTCTGACAAATCAGAATAGCATAAACTAATGTCTCCCAAAACATACCCAAATATATATACTTGATGCCTAAGTACATTTTTCAGATCTAAAACATTGAATATATGTCTTCAGAACTGAAACACTGGTTGTAAGTTCAGCTTATCAACAATCCTAATGATCTTGATTAACTGGGTTCATCATTCTTGGAAAATAAAAAACACAAAAAAAGAGTGGAAAAGAACCTATGTTTACTCACCCCCTTCTATATGCCTGGGAACTCGGAACTTACATTTAAGCCTCACAGGAGTTGTTTGATCCTCATAGCAACCATATGGCACAAACATTCTTATTCCCAATGAGCCAGATGCTTGAAAGTTTAGGTCATTTACTTTAGTTTGAAATGCTAGAAAGTGATGGAGCTTGAGTTCAAATGTAGGTCCATCTCACTCCAGAGCCAATGCATTTTCTATTAACTCAAGCACAAATTATACTAGTTTCTAAATAATAAGGCTTAATTTAGAAACTAAGATTACTTTCTCTTAAAAGTGGCTTAGAAGTTTATATTAAAGCACCAACAAGAACATAATTCTCCTGTTCATTGGCCAGTGGCCTTTGAATTATCCAGGATAGAGCCTTATACTTCCGTCTTTAGAACTAGAGTTCAGTTCTTTTCTTTCCTATGTGCCTTAATGCTCTTACTATATTCTTAATATGCATAAGCAATAGCTTTTAATTTGTCACAGGTGAGTGACAAATTAAAATAAGTTTAGAGCAATGGACAATTCATTTTCTGAACTAAAACAAATAGGAAACCTAAATTCACCATCTGACAACCTTTGGGGTCTCATGGATATTAAGTAGGTGAAGATGATGGATGCTGACAGGCCAGAAGAAGCTGCCAGTATTCTCTATTATTTAAAGTCATACCCCAAATCTGTGATCATATGTAATTTGTGAATCTTTAAGAAGGTACAAGGAAGATCCTATATATTCAGGAGCAGAAAACATATTCTGCCAAAATAGAATAGGGAGCTATCTCAGCGGGCTACTGAGTGTCTCAAATTTGGCAGTAGGTGGAATGGTTACTTAGATTCTGAAAGACCTAAAAATTTAAAGCTCTCAACTGCATTCCTTGGAAGACTCAGTTCCACAAATATTTGCTTCTCAGGCTTTAAAGCATGTCGGCATAACTCTACTACTATTTACTACTTCCTATCCTAATGTAGGGTTTAGATCTGTGGTCAGCAGGCCTTTCTATAAGGGCCAGAAAGTAGGTCTCTATCACTGACTCAGTTCTGTCATTTTTGTATGAAGGCCATAGCTGCAAAGGAATCAACATGGATATCCTTCCATAAAACTTTATTTGCAAAAACAGGCTATATATTTGCTATACAGGCTATATTTTTCTGACCCCTGGTTGTAAAAAGTTAACTGAAGCATTTTAATCCAAATATAATTTTGACGATAGGACAAGTTACTTCCTCATCTCCCAAAATATAACAAACTCTGTAGATTCAGTTTTGCACAACATGAAAGTAATAAAATAGATTATTCTAGATGGTATTAAATAATTATCCTTCCTATCTAATAAAAGAGTAATATGCAAATTGACCATCACTCCAACACACAAGATAGCTGCCCCCATGTGGTCAAAGATGGCTGCCCCCATGTGGACACAAGATGGCTGCCACAAGATGGCCAGCAGGGGAGGGCAGTTGGGAGGGACTAGGCCTGTAAGGGAGGGCAGTTGGGGGCGATCAAGCCTGCAGGAGAAGGTAGTTAGGGGTGACCAGGCCAGCAGAGGAAGGAAGTTGGGGGCTACCGGGCCTGCAGGGAAGGGCAGTTGGGGAGGGACCAGGCCTGCAAGAGAGGGAAGTTAGGGGTGACCAGGCCTGCAGGGGAGGGTGGTTAGGGGTGACCAGGCCTGCAGGGGAGGGCAGTTAGGGGCAATCAGGCTGGCAGGGGAGTGGTTAGGGGGTGATCAGGCTGTCAGGGAAATGGTTAGGGGGTGATCAGGCTGGCAGGCAGAAGCATTTAGGGGCAATCAGGAAGGCAGGCAGGTGAGCAGTTGGGAGCCAGCAGTCCTGGATTGTGAGAGAGATGGAGGATATTCCTCGAGGGGTCCCAGATTGGAGAGGGTGCAGGCTGAGCTGAGAGACAACCCCCCCCCTCGCGTGCATGAATTTTGTGCACTGAGCCTCTAGTTGATTTATAATAAGCATAACAACATTATTTTGTATTACTTTTTAGGAAGAAGAGCTATAGTAACTGAATGCCATGATTTCAGTTATGTTTTGATGTAAATACAACAATCACAAGAAGAAAAAGTAGAGGAAGAATCATTAGAATTTTTGGAGGGTATTCAAATAAAAGGCAAAGTGATAAAAAATAGAATTCAGATTATAGAATTGAATGTGATGAAGGTATATAACTACTCCCTAAAATAAGTTATTCTGTAGCACATTAAAACTTTAATACTGGATTTAAGAGTTTGCTATAATTTCACTTATGATAAAGTTTTTCATTAGCTTAATCTTCTCATTAACAATGGATTTCAACTCATGCCCTGAAACTTAATATTTTAATTATCATCTTTGTATTCAATCTCACTGTGGCAGGATACAACTACCCATCCTTCCTTGAGATTCTCCCCTATCACACAGTTCTATAACTTCCAGAAAATGTGCCTAACACTGTTTTTAATTAAACTAAAAACAGCAACAGGAAACAAGTTGTATGTACCTCAAGATCAGTTAAGTGTTTTGTCTCATTAAATCACAAATATATAAACAAACTAATCAGCATTCTTCATCTGTTCAACTGATGAAATTACACTATGAAACAGATGCACGCAATGCTGATACCTTGGAAACCTATGTTTGTCTTATGTTTGCCTGCCAGGAAGATAGAACAGGTTTCCTCAACTTAACCAGTAATGCTTTTTACATGTAACACTAGTGGTAACTTCACAAATGACTTGGTCACTTGCAACTGAATACATAGCCTGTGATAAATATAAGAGCAACCTGTTAAGGAAAAAACACATTAATTATAGTAATAAATATGGTGGCAAAGGCTTGGCAAACAGTGGCCCTGTGTGTTCTCAGAAATTCAGGGAAATATTTGCCATTCCCAAAGTTGATGATTAAACAGCCTCCAAATATACTGAATGCTCTCTCCTTCTTACTAGTAAGTGATTAACTACTGTGGTGAGAATAATGGTCCAGCTATTGACCTCATATTAATAACCAAGATGCCTTACTGTTCAAGTAAGGGGCCTCTTCATTGTTTCAATTCTCAGAGCTAATTAAGCCCAAAAATCTTTTTTTCTACAAGTAAAATGACCCGAGGAAAACACCCCACAGGTACTCTCTGACACACAAAGGCTTTTTTACAAGAGCAGACCTTAAATTAGAAATGATGTGTGTGTGTGTGTGTAACCTAAGAACTAAATCTCCACATATCCAATGACCAATGTCAGACCTAGCACCTAGTCATGCAAAAATCTGTGGTTAAAGATATAAAAGAGACCTGGCTGGGAAGTTAAGTTGGTTAGTGGACTGGGCACATACAAGAATCAACCAATTAATGCATAAGTAAATGTAACAACAAAACAATGTTTCTCTCACTCTCTGCCTTTCTTTCTCACTCTAAAATCAATTTTAAAAAGAGATATAAATGTTTTAAGATGAAATTCCAAGGTCCAAATTTTTAAGAGTAGCTGAAAGGAACTGAAGACATGGTGAAAGGAACTGAAAACTTCAAAACAAAGGGCCTTAGTAAGAATAAAGTTTGCATACTCCAGTACAAACTATAGCAACCATGTTCATAAACAAATGTCAAGAACGCATCTTACTTTTTAGGCAGACTGAAAAACTAAAAAATTTTAATTCTTCCAAAATTGAAAAAAACATTAATAAATCAGGCTTTTAAAAGTGTTTCATTTCACTTTGCAGTAGGAAATATTTCTAGAACTTTCCTCTGTAATATATATAAGGAAAGCAGACAAGGTAGTAGATAAACTGGAGAGAATGCCCAACTCTTTCCAGTACTAAGTTAAGAAAAAAGACAAGCAAATGACAGACTCCTTCAGGCCATCACTCCTCCCTAGTTGTACCATTATCTTGGCTCCCCTTATAGTCACACTTACGTTATGTGCTGTGTTCACTTCCTTAAATAACATTTATTCCTAAGTCTCCAACTCTCTGCCTTTATTGTCCACTAGGTTACTGAAACCCTCCCTGCTAAACTCAACAATAAGCTGCTGAAAGTTAAACCTCAAGGATCTTTTGGCTCTTAATAGTTGACTTCTTCTTGCCATTTGCATCTTCCTTTTCATAATCTCCACTCCCACAAAAATCTTTGATACCCTGGATTGCCTCCTACTTCATTCATTCATTCACTTTTCATTCTATTCAACAAATATTTATGGTGGCTACTATGTGTCAGGCATTCTTCTAGATGCAGGGACAGAGCAGTGAGTAAAGCATATCACCTGTCCTCATGCAGTGTCCAGTGCAGTGGGGAAACTACTTCACAGACATCAGTCCCAAGGTGTGACAAGTACTTTGAGAAAGGCAGGCACATAAGCACTCTACGAGAGCACATCAAGGCTCCAAACCCAGTCCCAGGAGAAAGAGAATTCTGAGCTGAACTGTGACTCTGAGAGTTGCAGAGAAAACAGCAGGCTTGGAGGCCAAGGCAGCCCTAGTCATGTTCTAGGAACTGAAATAATGCCAGCCTGGCTGAAGCACGGGGCCAGGAGAACAAGGTGGTAGTGGTGAGAGATGAGACAAGCAGAGGTCAGGAGTCGGGGGCTCTGTAAACCATGTTAGACAAAGTAAAACTCTATTCTAAGAGCAATCAATGCAATGACTAAGAAGTGAGAAAGTGAATAGGTCATATTGGATTTTTAAAACGTTATTTGGGACACAGACTGAGAAACGGGCCAGGGTTGGATAGGTGGCTGATCTGGGTTGGACTAGGAGTGACCCTGGGAGAATGAAAAAAGTAGATCAATTCCAGAAGTATTTCAGGGAGGCACTCCACAAGACTTGGCTACTGACTAGACCTGGGGGCTGAAGAAAAGGGAGGATACATTCTTCTGACTTTATTTCTCAATACCACAGCCAAAGGAAGGCGCTCAGGGCGTGCAAAACAATCAAAATAGTCCGTAACGTGTTCCCATGGCTTGGTTATTGAATCATGGCTAGGATCCGGTTGGGGGTTTTTAGGATTACGTAATACCTTGTGGGAGTTGGCCTGTTTCAACTCTCCTGATAAAATAGCCTTTTGGAAAGCAGTTTCTTCTCTTAAAAAGCTCAGACAAGAGAAAGCAGGCTCCAATTTACATTACAGAATAGAGCATTCACCTTCCCAAGGACTGCATCTGTATGCAAGTATAAGGCACTTCCTTCTATCTTCAAGAAGAAAGAAGGGTGTTTATCCTAAATTTTGTAACAATACTGGTAACCCTCCCAAAACAAAGATGTTAACTCTAAAAGTGATGGCAGCCTCACCTCCAGGGACCCAACACACCAGGAATACCCCCTATCCTGATGACAACCTCCTCACTAAAGCTACAGTATGGGACACAAATTATCCTATCTAATAAAGAGGGAATACGCTAATTGACTGTCACGCCCTCAAAGATGGTGGTGCCTAGTCTCCTCAGCCCCCCAGCCACCCAAAGTGCAGGTAAGCCTCGGATGGCGGCTGCCCAGTTGCCCAGGGCCAGCCCGAGGGACGACCAAACGACTGAACAAACAGGCTGTGTGGGGTGAGCAGGCCAGCAGGGGGGGCAGTTGGGGCGACCAAACCACTGAACAGCAGGCTGCGTGGGGCAACCAGGCAAGAGAGGGGGCCGTGAGTGGCAACCAGGCTAGCAGGGGGGCAGCTGGGGGTGACCAGGCCAGCAGGGGGTCAGTTGGGGGTGACCAGGCCAGCAGGGGGGCAGTAAGAGGAGACCAGGCTGGCGGGGGAGGCAGTTAAG
The DNA here is from genome assembly GCA_026230045.1 of Corynorhinus townsendii. Classification (NCBI taxonomy): domain Eukaryota; kingdom Metazoa; phylum Chordata; class Mammalia; order Chiroptera; family Vespertilionidae; genus Corynorhinus; species Corynorhinus townsendii. The sequence goes on along the minus strand of JAPDVU010000006.1, from coordinate 103,756,299 downwards.
GGCAATCAGACTGGCATGCAGAGGCAGTAAGGGGTGATCAGGCTGGCAGGGGGGGAAGTTAGGGGCAACCAGGTGAGTGATTAGGAGCCAGTGGTCCAGGATTGTGAGAGGGGTCCTGGATTGGAAAGGCTGCAGACTGGGCTGAGGGGACTGCCCCCACCCCCCTATCCCTGTGCACAAATTTCATGCACCGGGCCTCTAATGTGTAATAACCTGTATTAATTCTACATTTTAATTAAGGTGGGTGTGATCCACAATCTTTTTCATTGGACTTGGGGACCAGTTCTGTGAGATCTTTGAGGTAACAGCAAAGTTTAGTTGCTATATACTCTATAGCAGGGAGATCTTACCTCTAAGAATTAGCATTTTGTGATTTTCAGTTTTTATTTCAAAATGTGTACAGAATGTTTTATAACTCTAATTAGTTATAAAGAGCAAGAGCAAAACCTTTGAGACTATAAATTCTAAATATCTACGTTTTTAAAGCTTGAGTATCATAATCACTAAAATTTGAATATAGGCAGTTGGCATCTCTGCAAATTAAATAGCATTAGCACTTATGAGAGGTCATGAGGAAATCAGATAAATGTTTCAGTATTTTGTTCCTGAACTCTATAAAACTATTTCCTGCAGCTACTTCGGTAATTCGCATCATAGCTATAGTGCTGTAATAGTTCCTTCCAGAGACTTAGTCATTTAAAACTATATTTACTGAAAATATCATTATTACAGAAGAAGTTGTTACAGAATTTGCCAGGCGACCAAAAAATACACAGGAGTACTTGCAGACACAGGAAAAAAAACAACACATTTATTTTCAGATGTTTCACATGAACTAGTACAATGACTCAGGGGAGACTGTTTCTCTCCAAATCCTGAGCAAACCGACATGGAGGAAGCTTTCTCTTTATACCCTTTTGGTTTCTTTGTCCCCCAAATATGGATGGACTTCTGGACCTTTTGGGGGTTTTGCAAAAAGCCCCGTGTGTTGGGATGGGGCACATGAGACCACATCTAAAGGCCTGGCCTGGTGCCAGTGCTAATAACCCCCCTGGGGGTTGTGTATTGTTCACAGTTTATGGCCTCTGTAAAATAGGAGTATTTAGGTAAACAGGTCTTGCAAGACCAGATAATTAAGGAAGGGGCAGTGACTAGACTATAGGCTAACAAGAATGTATATTAGGTTACTGACACAGATTCAGATTGCTAGGCCCCCAAAAATGTTTTATTTCCCCCATCAAAGTAAAGGGAGAACTATATAGATGGCATGAAAGGAGTTAAGGGAGAAATATAATTCCTTTTTACCCTATAAATAAGCCATTTTGTTTTTGATCTATTCTCAGATAAATACTGTGTATTTCTGTAATGCAGGAGATAGAACATTACCCAACCTAATCAAGAACAAATTAATCAAGAAGTGTAGGCATGGCCACACAGCAACCAACAGAGAGAAAAGCAAGGAGAAGAGGAACAAATGTGTCAGGGGATGCTCAGGCTGTGGAGGAGATGCCCGCACTGGGCCAGGACTGGGAGGGTCAGACAAAGCTAAACCACCACTGAGGAGAACACCAGACACTCAGGACCCTTGAAAGCAGAGCTTGAAAACCATGGTTTGTGGGCCAAATCCAACCTGCTGCTGTTTTTGTCCAGCCCTGGAGCTAAGAATGGCCTTTACATAATGAAATCATACCTAATAATAGACAAACATGTAAATTGACCATACCTCCACTATGCCCATAGCCAATCAGAGTGAGTGTGCAAATTAACCCAACAAAGATGGAGGTTAATTTGTATAAGTAGGCCCCAGCAGCACCCAGGTCACTCCGAGGTAGGCCTCCCTGGGTCCTGATCAACCTGGGAAGGGCCTGAGCTAGGGGGTTCCTGGGCAGGGGTGGAGCCAGGCGATTGAAGGGAGCTGGGAGTCCCCTGCCCAGTCCCCAAGGCTTTAGGCCTTGGCAGGGGCAGAGCCAAAGATCGGAGGCAAATGGTGTGAACTACAGAGGAAATACCTTTTCTGACCTCTCATTGGCTAAGCTCCCTGTTTGCCACTGGTAATATTCTTAGTAACTTGGGTATAAGAATCCAAAAAGGGTTTTCCCACCACACTCCTGGAGAAAAAAAAGAAGGTCCACTGCTGGAGGGCTAAGAAATGTCATATCCTGCCCTAGGCGGTTTGGCTCAGTGGATAATGCCTAGGCTTGCCCACTGCAGGGTCTGGCTCGATTCTGATCAAGGGCATGTACCTAGGTTGCAGGCTCCTCCCTGGCTCTGGCCCAGGTCAGGGCTCATGCAGGAGGCAACCAATCAAAATGTTCCTCTCACTTTGATGTTTCTCTCTGTCTTTCCCTTTCTCTTCCACATTCTCTAAAAATCAATGGAAACATATCCTCAGGTGAGGATAAAAAATAAATAAATAAATAAACAAATAAAGAAAGAAAGAAATGTCATATCCTATGAAAAACACATCTTGAAAATGCCTAAAGAAAGTTGTCATTTTTTCATGGTGAAGGGACTGGAGTTCATGTTGATGAAAACACCTTGGTGGCTGCGGTGACTGGCAGTGGCTGCAGCAGCGGGGTGATGGGGCTGGTGCCTTCCCCTGATCAGCCTGGTCACCTCAGTAGGACTTTCCCTGAGGGCTCCCAGTATGTGAGAGGGGGCAAGCTAGGCTGGGCTGAGGGACGCCCTTCCCCACCCCCCCCCAAGTGCACAAATTTCATGCACCAGGCCCCCAGTGGTTGAATAAAAATCAGAAGAAGAATATTTCAGGATATATGAATACTAGTTGAGATTCTAATTTCCATAACTAAAGTTTCATTGGAACATGCCCTCTTTTCTTTGTTTCCTGCCACACAGCTCCTGAAAACCCCTGAAATCTCCAAAGTGATAGGTGTCTTTCTGTATGCTAATGAGATAACCGGAGGCACTGGGCTCCTGGGTACCTTCAGGATGGGGCCTGGTTGCCAGGGGAACTGTCCAGGTGATGAGAGGGTTGGAACTTTCCATCTTACCCAGATCTCTGGGAGGAGGTTGAACACATGGAGGTGCCAGGAGGGTAGTGTGTCCAGAGAGGACATGAAGGTTCTGAGTGCTTTTCTCCATACCTTGCTTTATGCATCTTTTCCATCTGGCTGTTCCCTGGTTGTATCCTTTTATTATAATGAACTGGTAATCTAATAAGTAAACTGTTTTTCTGAATTCTGTGAGCCATCCTATTATGAGACCCAAAGAGAAGGCCCTGGGAACCTTCAATTTATAGCTTGTTGCTTAAAAGGACCAGATGCCCAGACTTGGGATTGTCAGGTAAAGCGGGAGCACTCTTCTGGGATGGAGCCCTTCATCGGTGGGATCTGATGCTACCTCCAGGTTATAGTGTCAGAACTGAATTAAGTTGAAGGACATGCAGCTGTTGTTGGAAATTACTTGGTGAGGAAAACACACACACACACACACACATATGGTGTCAGAAGTTAAGTACTGATAGTAAAGAAAAAACAGGAGTTTTACCTCCTCAAGCTCCTTTATTTATGAATGGCCTATGGCTATGGCTGTGGAAGTACAACAGCAGAGATGAATAATTGTGACAGGGACCACATGGCCAGCAAAGCCTAAATATTTACTCTCTTGTCCTTTAGAGAATCAGCTTGCTGACCTGTTTTAAAGGGCTACAAAGAACATACACATGTCATTTAATCTCAACAATCCTATAGGGAAAGAGGGGTGTGTGTGTGTGTGTGTGTGTGTGTGTGTGTGTTTTAAGATTTTTAAAAAAACATTGTTTATTGAATTTGGAGAAAGAGAGGAAATGATAGAGAGAAAGAGAGAAACATTGATGTGAGAGATAGGGAACAAACCCACAATCTGGGTATGTGCCCTGACTGGGAATCGAACCAGTGACCTTTCGGTACATTGGACAACACTCAACCAACTGAGCCACACTGGCCAGGACTTTAACATCCCTTAATTCTAGAAGAATCTGAAACAGGAAATGAACCTGGGCCTATCTGATTACAGAACCAATGCTCTGAGGTGGTCTTTTATACACCATAGTGTTTGTTACTTAAATTCCTCTATGAATAAATACAATCCAAGAATATAAAGATTAAATTCATCTACTAAACTAGAAGACAGAAGAAAATGGAAGGTCAGACTGTTGGGCATGTCAACTGAGGGAATGAAGCCATGATATTCTGTAATGGTTGCCGTGAGAGACCCTTTCAGGGTCCCGGTGAATTCTAAAGAGACTCCCTTTTGCAAAATATTACCTTGAGCCTCTCTTGTTCTAGGAACTAGAGTAGATCTGGATTTTTTCATAATAATTAGAAGGAATCATTATCAGAAATGAATTTTGGCTTCTGAACCTGTGCTTTGCAGGTTTAAATTTGGATACTCACAAAGTTCATGCTGTGCTGAGGTCTTTCCCATTAAACCCCAAACCACAACCGTATTCTATTAATGCCTTCTTGCCTCTCTGATTGTTTGAAAACAGGGAAAGTGAAAAGAAATATTCCTGTTCACAGTAAACCCCAACCAATTTGTCTTATTTGTTTCCGTATCTCTTACATAAAAGTCTACATAAAGACACAGGCATTTCAAGATTAGAAGTTTAGAACTAGAAGTTATACAAGATTATGTATTGCAATAGTTTTCACTTGCAAATGACAGAAGTCCATATTTTAGTGACTTGGCCCAAATCCCAAAGCTTGTGAGGTATAGAGGTCAGACAAGATTCCTGCAGTTTCACCAGGAGACCAGAGTTCACATCAGTGAAGTCTGATCACCCCTTCAGCTGAAATACAGAGAAGTCCTCCTCCTTTTGTGGATTCCCAACAATTACAGCTACAGCTTTGATAAAAAATTAACAGTACTTTTAATTCAAATTCCACACTTAATCGCTTGAGAGTTATCATAAATCATTCATCTTAGGCTTATGGTTCATCTACATTTCACACTAATATTAATACACACTATATAATTATTTGGTTATCTACAATTTCTAAAATATTTCCCCAGGCTCTTTTTCATGGTTTTCTCATCACTTTTGGTACTTTCTCAAGAAGCTACCTTTAGTCCTTTTCCAATTTTCTAAACATATTTTCTACAGAAACTCATTCTTCTGTCATCACTACTTAATTGAAAGTTAGGCATGTTTTCAGCCTTAATCTAACTAGCCAATTCAGATGACAATATATCCAACTTTGGACTTCTAGTATTTTATACTGAAATTGAAAGACAGAACTAATGGTTTTAAGACATCTGGTATAAACATGGAAAAGGTATAGACAGCTTACTTTTTGTTATCAAATTTATTTAATTTTTTCCCTCTATCCCCCTTGTATCTTGGTCTGTGCAGACACAAATACATATATGTAATTGAAACAAAACTTGAAAAGAAAAATGTTTCAAAATTTTTCCTATATATTTCCCTTTTCCATCTTATTATGTTATTAGCTATTTATCTATTTGCATTATTTTTACCAGTTACTTTACTATTTTATTATTTATTTATTAACTTTTTTGGAGAGGAGAAATCTCACTCTACATAGAAATTTATGAAGTTCATTCACATCTGCCAAAGAAAGCAAAAATGCTCATGTTATGTACTATCCTCCTTTCCATTTCATTGTGAAATTAGCTTAAATGGAAAACCATACATTCTTCCTAAAGTTCTTTGCTTTATCAGAAGCACTGAGCACAGTATTACTGGACACTTAATACATATTAACTAATATCAATAAAATATACTATTAGGCTACTAATATACATAGGACAAAACAAAGGCAAAAAAAAAAAAAAAAACCCACACCTCTACAATGCAAGTAAAATGAGGCTATTTTGGGACCCATAGAATGTCTTTGCTTTCTGAAAAAGTATTATAATGAGTCATTAATAAATTCATTTATAACCCAATCAATATTTTTTGAGCTTCTGAAGAGAATGAAAATATTTCTTTCTGTTTTCTTCAAAGTCTAGTATGTATATGTTTATATAAGGTATACATATATTCTTAAATGGCTATAATAAAAAGTGGAGATTAGGTAGAGACCGAGAATTAATGATGTTTATAATAAATATTTTTAGGCTGGGGCAGCAAAAGGTTGATCAGGGAAACTTCCTTGTAATGTATGGAATTTGAACTCATTTTTTTAAATGTCTACAGTTTGGGCATAAAAATACTAGCTAAGGGGCATGCCATAGAGAAAGAATGTGAATTCAAGGAATGAAGGAAGTGGTGGCGGGGGCAGGAAAGGATGGGTGCCGGAGATACTATAAAATTAACGTCATCATGTGGCAATGGACTAGATCTGAGGAACAAGATGACTGAGGTTTGTCTGGAAGGATAATGGTGCCTTTAACAGAAAGAGGCAACAGATGTAGGCTTGAGAGAAGGAATGTGGAATTTTGTTTTATATACAAGGATCTTGAACTGTTAGTGGGGCATCTAGGTAGGGATGCAATTGAAAATTGGAGTCTTTAAGGAGTGCTTAACAGACTAATGATATGAATTTGTGGTCCTCCACATAGAGAAATCCATTAAAGTCTGGAGTTTATTTCAGTTTATTCCAATCTGTTCAATGTCAAAGGGCTACCTGTAGAGAGAGAAGATGGCCAAATTTAGTACTCTGGGGAAAATTCATATTTAAGAACTGAAGGAAGATGTTATAACTAACATAGAGAAGCAGCTATCAGCTAAATATGATGAGAATGTAAACAGAAGAGAACACGTTCAAAAAGGAGTGTATGTTGAGAGTCTGAAGAGGGTAAGGGGGTATATTAGTCAGCTGAGTCTACCATAACAAAATACCAGAGACTGGGTGACTTTAACAGCAGACATTCATTTCCCCATAGTTCTGGAGGCTGGAAGTCTAAGGTCAGGGTCCCGCATGGTCCAGTTCTGGTGAGGTCTGTCTCCCTGATGTGCAGATGGCCGCCTCCTTACTGTATCCTCACATGGCACAGAGAGAGAAAGAGAAAGCTCTCTGGTATATCTTCTTATAAGGGCACTAATCCCTGCTAATGACCTCATCTAAACCTAATTATCTCCCCAACCCTGCCTCTAAATATCATCACACGGGGATTAGGAATTCAACATATGAATTGGAGGTGAGGCACAATTCAGTCTAAAGCAAGAAGACCGAGAAAATATCATTTGACTTTTAGATGATAAATATGTGACTTTTGTGAGACAAATTTCAATAATAATAGAGTAAAAGAAGAAGAATGTAAGAAATTATGGAGGAAATATTATAGTGTAAATGAGTGAAGATTACTTTAAGGCTAATTACATTAAGAGGAATAGCAAGTTTGAAAGATTTTGAGGATTAGAAATCTTTTGATGTACATATGTTTATGGGTAGCTTTCTCTAAACAAGAATACTTACTACACAATTTGCAAAGTTAGCTCAAAAAAAGTGAAAGACAGAGACTTCCATTCTGATTAGGTTGTATAAAATCACAAGAGACTCCCACTCTAACCCTAATAATGAGAACTAGCTTTAAAAACTGTATGATTGTAGCTATACTGGTTAAAAAAAAAACTATCTGAGCACAGATATTGAGAAACTACAGTTAAAGTCATACTTTATTTTTTTAATATGTTTTATTGGTTTCAGAGAGAGGAAGAGAGAGAGAAAAACATCAATGATGAGAGAGAATCATTGATTGGCTACCTCCAGCATTTCCCACACTGGGGATAGAGACCAAAACCCAGGCATGTGCCCTGACCGGGATTCAAACCATGAGCCTCCTGGTTCATGTGTTGACACTCAACCACTGAGCACACCAGCCGGACTAAAGTCATACTTTAAAGTGAAAGACTGAATACGTTCTGACCATGATGAGGAGCACAGGGCAAAGATTCCTCACATCTAATCAACATCGTACTGAAGTTAGGTCCTAGCCATTGAAATAAGAAGAAAAAGGCAATAGATGGCTGCCCCAACAAGCTCCACAGCTCAGGGCCCTGAGCCCCTGCCTTGGGACCTGGGGAAAAGTTTGGCTGGGGGGGTGAAGGGAGGCCATAAGATTAGAAAGAGATAAGTATAACTGCATTTTATGTATATATAATTATTTATGTGAAACTTTCCAAGAGAATCTACAAAATAACAACTAGAACTAAGAAGTAATTTTAGCAAGGTTGCAGGATACAAAACTAATTTTTTAAAAGTCCATTGTAATTTCTGTACTGATAGTAAATAATAGAGAAATTATATTTTTAAAAATCCTTTTATGATAATGTCAACAAATATAAAATAATTAGAAATAAATCTAACCAAAGACTTGCAAGACTGCCAAATTACAAACATTGGCAAAATAATTTTTAAAAAGCCAAGTAGAGAGATATAGCAGGCTCAATATTGTTAAGGTTTTAAATTTCCCTAAATGATCTGAACATTCAATGCAATCCCAATCAAAATCTCAGCCAGCTTCTTAGTATTTTAGTATTTAGTATTCAGCTTTTTAAGATTTAATGAAAACCATAGACTAGCTAAACCAATACTAAGGAAGAAAACTTTAAAAAGCACACACCTGATTTAAAACTTACTATAAAGTTATAATAATCAAAAAGTTTGGTATTGGTTTGAAATGAGTAACAGAGATCAATGGAACAAAGAGTCCAAAAACATGATGACCTATGAACCAGGAGGTCACTGTTCAATTCCCAGTCGGGGCACATGCCTGAGTTGTGGGCTTGATTCCCAGTGTGGGGCATGCAGGAGGCAGCCAATCAATGATTCTCTCTCATCACTGACTTTCTCTCTCTCTCTCTCTCCCCCTTCCTCTCTGAAATATATATATATTAATAGTGCAAAAACAGGTCCACAATTGTTTATCCATTATTCAACAAATGTGTCAAGACAATGGGAAGAGAAAGCTTTTTCATTAAATAATGTTGAAAAACCTGAGTATCCATATGGAAAAAAAATGAACTTTGATCCATATTTTAGATCATACACAAAAATTAATTCCAAATGGATCACAGACCTAAATGCAGAAGTTAAAATTATAGAACTTTGAGTTTTGAAAACTTTTCAAAAGATACCATTGAATAAACAAAGAGACAAATCACACAGTGGGAGAAAACATTTGCCACACATGTATCAACAAAATAATTAAATCCAGATTATAAAAAGTTTTATAGCTAAATAAGAAAAGAAGCAATTAATTTAAAAATGGGCAAAAGAGTTCTCAGTCTATTCCATGCTTCCATGTCTCTGGATCTATTTTGTTCATTAGATTCCACATATAAGTGAGATTATGATTTAGGAATCCCAGAGGGAAAGGGGGAGGGGAGATAGGAAGAGATTAACCAAAGAATCTGTATGCATTTATGTATAACCCATGAACACAGACAATAGTGGGGGAGGGGGAAGGAGTGGGGTGGAGACAATGTGGGGAGTGGGAAAGGGGACATCTGTAATACTTTCAACACTAAAGATACATTTTTTAAAAATGGGCAAAAGATCTGAACAGATACTTTACTAAAGAAGGTATATGAATAGCCAATAAATAACTCTTTAGATGTGCAATATTACTAGTCATGAGGCAAAAATCCACTAGAATACCTAACATTTAAAAGTTTGACAATGCCAAGAGTTAGTGCTGATGTGGAATAACTGAAATTCTCAGACACTGCTGGAGGGACTGCAAGAAAATACAATCACTTTGGAAAAACAGGTTGGAGGTTTCTTAAAATAATAAATATATCCTATCATATCACTTAGCTATTCCATTCCTAGGGATTTACCCAAGAGAAAGGTAAACACTTTATATTCCAACAGAGACTTTTATGTAAATGTTCATGGCAACTTTAATTGTAATAGATAAAAACCAGAACTATTGAAATGTCTTTCATCATGTTAATGAATAAAATGAAGTTGTGTAGCCATACACGTAAAAAAACTATTACTCAGCAGATATATGCAACGGAGTAGATAATTGTGCTAAGGGAGAGTTCACACGAACAAGGTTGTGTATGGTAATATTACTTTTATATAAAATCTGGTTACTGCAGCCCTAGCCAGTTTGGCTCAGTGGATAGAGCATTGGCCTGCCTATTGAAGGGTTCCGGGTTCGATTCAAGTCAAGGGCACGGACCTGGGTTGCAAGCTCCTGGCCCTGGTCTGGGGCATGAGGGAGGCAACCAATCGATGTGTCTCTCTCACATTGGTGTTTCTCTCTGTCTCTCCCTCTCCCTTACACTCTCTCTCTCTAAAAATCAATGGAAAAATATCCTGGGGTGAGGATTAAACAAACAAACAAACAAACAAATAAATAAATAAATAAATAAATAAAATCTGTTTACTGCAAACAAATTTGTAAGTCCAGAAAGAAGACCAATGACTGTCTAGGGACAGAGGAGGAGGGGGAACTGATTGGAAAGAAACACACGAAGGCTTTTAGGAGTGGTGGTTTCACAGAGGTATACACCTCTCAGATCTTATTCAATTGCATAGTTCACATCTGTGAGGTTTATTGTACATAAGTTATACATTAGCCAAGTCATTAAAAAAAAAAAAAAAACTCAGTCAAGGACTCAAAGAAACCTAAATGATCTAGATTCCAAAATAAATAAATAACAGGCCCTAGGAGAGATGAGAGTCATGGTTACTTTCAGCCCAGATCAAGTGGTAGAAAGTGACAGAATCTCCCATAGACAGAGGTCAAGAGAAACTGGTTAATGTTTAGCAAACTTTGAAGTGATATATGACAGATTAGAATCCAGAGGCGCTCCATCACTTAGCTGGACTCATTCTTCCATACTTGCAGGCTAATTAATATACATGTGTGATAAGACACATACACCCATATGACACATATATGACATATGAAGTGGAAAACAAAAATGTGACCCATGGTCAAGAGAAAACAATGATAGAAACCAACCAAAATTGGCCCAGCTGTTGTTATCAGATAGGAACTTAAAAATAACCATGATAAATATGTTAACCAGTGGCAGAGTTGGGTAGCATACATAAACAGGAAGTTTCCACTGAGAAATAGAAATAGATAAAAAGAAAAGAAACCTCATAGACACAGAGGGTAATTACCAGAGGGAACGAGGGTTGGTGGGGGAGGTAGAAGAAAGTCTAAGGGACATAAATGGTGATGGAAGAAGACTTGATTCCTGGTGGTGAACACACAATACAATACAGATGATGTATTATAGAATTGTACACTTGAAATCTATATAACTTGATTAACCAATGTCACCCCAATAAATTCAATAAAAAAGTAAAAAGAGAAAAAGATGGTTAACACTGCCCAATGATTATTTATCAAGGACAGCTGATGTTAAGAATCACAGCCAGGCACCATTCATTTTACGGTGTGTAAAATGGACTGTGACAACATGCAGCTACCAGTTTCCACGAGGCATGAAAACAGACCTGATAGGAAGATAAAGATAACTAAGCTGAGGTTACTCCGGTTTGATTTAAATAGATAATGAAGGTCACAACCTGCTGGTGAGAAAAAAAGTTCTAAATACCCCGCCCCCTTGGAACATCTCTGCATTAGCAATGAAGCAAATAGGGAACAAAAGTGAGAAGAAACAGTTCTTTTTAGGGCCTTCTCTGCTTTCTTCTGACCTTCCTCTTCCTGTTGAGCACCATATAGTTGCCCAATGCTCCCCAACTTGTAGCCACCTTTCTTGTCTATGCCCCCCATAATGGGTCTTTTGGTTTCCTTTTTCTGTTAACTTTAAAAATCTATGTCCAAGAAACCACGCTCTTCATGGAAGGCAGAAGGGAACACGATAAGTGACTTCTGCTGTTGGGCAAACAAGGTTGTGGTGCTCTTCTGGGTAAAAGAGTTTCCCCTGGTCTCTAAGAGATACAATTCAAAACACTGCAGCAATCCAAAGGCATTTTAGGCCATGGGGCAGGACAATGAGAGAGAAACTTTTGTGAGGGGGTGGCCTCACGATACCCCGCACTGATGTCCTTTCTGCTCTTGGTCTAGCGGGCAGGTGAGCTCTTGGTGGTAACCCCGTCAAATCAGGATAAATTCTGATAGCTTTGAAAGGGGGAGGTGGGGAGAAGAGAGGGAAAAGGCAGCAACTTCAGTTGCGATAATTTGATATCCAACCAAAGTACAAACTGGATCAAGAAATATCGCAGCTGTCCTACATACCAATGCTGAATATCTTTTAGCATAAAGCGACACAAAAAGATCTTAAGAATATTATTCTCATCCCTGGCCAGTGTTTCTAAGTGGCTAGAGCATCGGCCTGTGCACTGAAGGGTCTTGGGTTCAATTCCCAGTCAAGGGCATGTACCTGGGTTGCAAGTTCAATTCCCAGCCCCACTCGAGACTTGTGAGGGAGGCAACCAATTGATATGTCTCTCACATTGATGTTTCCCTCTCTCTCCCCCTACTGCCCCCACCCCTGCCAACTCCTTCCCACTCTCTCTAAAAATCAATGGGAAAAAATATCCTTGGATGAGGATTAACAACAAGAAAAAGAATATTATTCTCCGTAGCTACCACAGGGAAGAAAAAACCACAGAAATAAGTGTTGTGATATATTAAATTGTTATTTGGGGTAGAAGTGGACAAAGAGGAATGTTACTTACACTTAGTGACTGCAAATATTTTAAAACATTAAGAGTTTTAAAGGGAAGAGTTTTCACTGGGAGGACTGCTTTTTGCTAATCGAATTTACAAATGGATAATGCTAATCCAATCTACCTTGCTTTAAATCTTGACTTAGCAAGTATTGATGTTATACTGTTATCTAAATCTCTTCCAGGTTACTTTTGTAACCTTCTAAATACTTCAAAAATGTTGCTATATTAATTGAACTTTACACTCACAAATACACAACTTAATGAAACATTGAAATTCCCTGTCCTGTGTTTTACTAACGATGTATAAACCATACACTTAACTAATTATAATAGAGCATGAATGCAAACTGGTTGAAAATTGAGAATAATAAGCAGCTGACAATTTCAGTGCATACATATAAAACCAGATTAGTAAAATAACCAATTTTCTCTAATTGAAAAAAAGCATGCAGTATTTAAGTTACAAGGCTTCTCAATTTCATAAATAGAAACACCTGATATAAGGTAAGGAGACAAATTTCCTCATTTAGTCTAGAAATGCATGTCTAACTTTGGATAGTTTAAAACTGATTTATGAAGATCTAATTAACAAAATGGTTCCACATGACCTAATGCAGCAGTCAACCTGCCATTCTGGTCTTGTTGTAATCTAACCCCTCTTTACCTTCAATCTTTTTATAAATATTCTCCAGCATAACCTCATTGCTCCAAGCAGGCCCATATCATCTCACACATTTTTACTGAGTGCTTATGATCCATGGAGCACTTCTATTAGGTGTCTGTGAATAGAATGAGAAGTGAACAGAAATAATACCTGCTCCCACAGAGTATCAGGCGAATGGGGAAAGTAGACAATTCAGCAAGCAATTGTAGTAGAGCTTAATAATGTGATAGGAAAGTACAGGGAGCTGACGAAAAACATGGAAGGCGCTTAATTCAGACTTGGAAGGTCAGGAAAAATTTCTGAGAAGTAGAGATTTAAAGGATGAGTGGGCCTCTCAAAGACCTAGCAAGGGAAAAGAAAACCTAGAAAAGGGGAAGGGAAGTAGTATTTCCCACAAAGGAGTACTTCAAAGCTGAGGCTTAAAAAGACTTGGTGTTACCCTTTCTCCTTCCATGCCTTGATCACACACACACACACACACACACACACACACACACACCACACACACAACTCTCTCTCTCTCACACACACAACACTCACCTGCTTTCTTTCTGTGATGTTCCTTGCCTCTGTCTAGAAAACACTCTCCCACTATTCTCTGTATTTAAACCCTGCAAGTCCTGCAAAGTCCAACACCTTGGTCCTGTTTTAAAATATCAGCAAGTGCTCCACATTATCTAGAAAGCCTTCTTCAATATCTCCATCTTGCAGAATTCTCTCCCTTCTTTTAAGTTGTTTAGCAGTTATTAATATTGCACCACAAATATTAAGCTGATTGTTAAGTGCTGACATGTATAATTCTGAGACTATTTCTGGGTTTTCTTATCTCCACATGCAGACTTTAAATTCCCTCAAGTCAGGGACCGTGCCGTAAACTTCGCTGGTATCTCTGGCAGTGACAAGCATAATCCATTATAAACTTCATTGTGAGAAGTACAAAAGGTAACAGACCTCTGAGAAGAGTGTCATAAAACATAAAACAAGCTAAGCTTTCAAAAATTACAATTTCAAAAGAATATTCTTTTCCTTCTTGTTAATATTGTTAGATAAAGTGGTAATAATGGCAGTTTTATTAGATATAGAAAGAGTTCACTGATGGGGGGGATGAAGAAATTCAAATAATAATACTCTATTCTTATTGTTTCATCAAAAAATAATATTCATGCTGGCAAAAGTAAGACAAAAATAAAAATTATAACATTCAAAGCCCAAGATATAGCAGGACAGTAAATATTCTAAATGAGTTTGATATCACTAATTTGGAGAAATTATACTGCAAAGTACTGAAAGCATGTGTAGATACAGTAAGTGAAAATTTTAAATTATCTTTACAGATACTACAGTGAATAGAATGGTTGACAGAGAACAAAGAGCCACTGTCTCAATTTTCAAAATAGAGAAGGTAGATTCCAGCAACTCCAGCCCAGAGAGTTTGACATTAATTCCAGACATGATTCCCAAAAGATTTTTAACACTATGGAATGTGAGCACTCAAAATGCAAAGTGCCGTTACCTACAAACTCGTGTTATTTCCTCTTGGTTTTAATAAGGTTACTTGATATCTATTCTGCAGAAAGTGGAAATGCATTTCAGCAAGGAATTCGACCAAGTGTGAGAGAGTATACTCCTGGGCCACACAAAGGAATGCAAACTCTGAGGAAAGAGAGTTACCTGACTATATAACTGGTTGAACAGCCTTATAAAAGGGACTAATTCATGGACTCTTGAAAAGCAAGAGGAAGGTGGCCAGGATCATGCCAAAAGTCCTTTCACTTCAGCATTCTACACATTTACTCAGAAGAAGCTATTAATTACTTCCTGACCAAATCTGTGAAGGCCTGCCTCTACATTGGGAAGATTTGCTAATCTGTATCATAGACTCAGAATCAAGGTAAAGGTTAAATTTAATTGCAGTATTTTTAAAAGTCCCAAATCCAGTGGCCAAGTGCACAATTGTGGAGAAGTACATTTGAACAAGAAGAAGCAAAAAAGATGCATAATTAAATAGTGTAGTATGAGTGCAAAGGACGAATGAGACTCTCAAATCTTGCCAGTTCAGGATGAGTTGAAGGAACTGAATACTACGAAAGGGACTAAAAGAGTTGTCATCTATAAAAGCATTTTGTATAGGTATATTCTAAGAGGTAAAAATTGGGATATAAATTGATAGAGACAAATAGTATAGTTCAATGTAAGAAAAGAGGTGTTAGGCTAAGAACAGAAGAAATAGAGACATGCCTCCTACATTGAAGATCAATCATGATAGTTTGCCTAAATTAATCTTCATATTCTCTATGAATTCAGAAATAACTTTATCTGCTAAGGAAGAAAAGAGTAAGGATAATTTGAGTGGACTGGAAAACCTGGAAAAATCTGTAACATGTATTATAGAAATTTTGATATGGAATTATCTAAGAAAGAAACAAATTCCTAGCACTGTTAACCATCCCTTTAACTGAATCGGGTTAGAGTGAATCAGGTTCTAGGGGCTGGCAATTTGAGGGTTGGAGCAGAGTTGACATTGCTAAGACTATTGTGATAAGTAAAAAGAGAAATATGAGAAAATTAAGGGTAGCCAAAGAAAAATAATGGAAGAGGATGGTGTCAGGTAAAGGCAAGTGAGTGGAATTATTGGAAGGACAGGCGATTGTGATCAGAAAGAGAATATGAGATTCTCAGCTTTTTCAGCTGCGGTCATTCTGAGTGACATGAAGGCCTAGGTGGGTGAATGCCAGTGGATTCCTGAAGGGAAGGGCAGCAGGTTTAGGTCCTGTGAAAGCCAAACACAGATGTTCAATGAAATCCTGAAAAATTCCAGCTGACTAAAGTGAAGAAAGAAAAACCTCCATTGTTTTAGATTCCTAAGGAAAGTGGAATGTTCAGGTCATTAAGCATCAGTAATGGGGATAGATAACATTAATGAAGGTTGTAAACTTAGAAAGACAATGGGTAATTGGGCAATGGTGAGAGAAATACTGTTTACAAGCAGTTCTGAATAGGCTGCAAGGCATATCTGAGAGAAAACCATAATATTCCATGTAGGGTCATTGCAAAATGAATATCATCCTATAAATTGCATTCTTAAACAACCAACCTATAGGATCAAGGCATAAAAAAAAACACTTAATTCAATAATTACAAGGATCACACAATTACACTTATTAGACACTTACTCTGTGCCAGGAACTGAGTCCAATGATAATATACTGAGGAGACTGGAGTTCAGTAAGATACAGACTCTTAGGTTAGGTCAGACCTGGAAATAATTTCAGGATTATGATGTTTTCCTTGATCTACCCAACTTTCTCTCCCCAGGGTGATCACTCCCCAAGCCATTGTCCTCTGTTGGCCTCTTGCTAATTCCTACTGTGGTGAGAAGAAAGAGGTGGTATGTGAGCTAATTAATTTGAGTGCCTTTGATTTTCTGAAAGGGGGGGTTCATTTTAATAAAGGATTATTAATGGCCAGAAAGCATTCCAGGTTGGTGAAGTTAGTAATTACGAGCAGTGAGAATCACATATTTATGGTAAGGGCCAGGGGGTGGGGGGGGGAAGGGGGGAACACGGGGGCGCCATGACCCAGAGACCCTCGAGTTCTATAATGTAGTCTACAGCTCTTCACTCCATGCAAATAATTCTATCCATAGGAAGATAAAACCTATTGGTCTGAAACCAGGAGAGAGAGAAAAAATATGGAATAGGTCAGATACTTCCAAACTGTTTGAGAGAAATAGAAGCAAATGTGATTCAGGATAGCCAAAAAATTACTCCAAGCCAAACTAAGTCAACTACTCTATGGGCAACTAAATTTGTTCATCTGAAGACCTAAAAATTGCCAAAACCTCTTCTTCCATCAGGTCAAAATGAAGATATCCAAAACAAAACTATAGGACACGCACCTAATCACTACTTAGTGAATAAACCTAGATGGTATAGAGACTAATAAGCATTGAAATTATTGATAATTTATAATTAAAAATATCAGTTTCTACAACTATGCAGAAAATTAATAAATAGTGATGTTTAAAAAGTTGCTTGGGTAAATATTTATAATTTAAGTGATAGAAAAGCAGTACTATAAAAGTTATATATCCTAGCAGATAAAAGCATAAAAACTTTCTGGAAAAAATCTGACATACAGAAAATATTCTGAATAAATAATTTCCTCCAAAATTTTATCCCATCAGTAACATACTTTTTGGCTTGGAATTTTCAATTATTGCTTTAAATCTCCATTTCTCTTTACCTAGAGAGATAAATTCTTAAAGCTAATTTGATTTTTTTCTATTTCAGAAAAAGTTTAAATAGGAACTTGTGGGTATAGCTGTTGTTTTAAATTAACTTGTAACAATGCCAGCATTCTCCTCCCTATACTCACATTAACTGCTGGGGAATGCCGCCCACAAATGTGAATATAGAATTTAATTTCTCTTGTATGGTTTCAGACAAAATAAAAAAAGCAGTGCTAAATAAAGGGTTTTTTTTGCTTGAAAGTGTCTATGACAAAACTGTTGACCTTTAGTCATATAATATTTTATTGGCATAGTCATAATGTAAATTAATTTTAGTTATTGCTTTAGTTTTTAGTACAAGATAATGTTAACTAAAACAGGTATCAAAATAACACCTTAAAGCAAGATCATTTAATAAACCATAGTTATAAGAAATATTAGTACTAAGCATTTGAAGTTTTCCACATTTCCTTTTCCTTTGGTGTTGCCAGGTATAAGTAGAATATCTGCATTTTCTTCTGCATTCTGTAAGTGACATTTGTCTTAGGCCAGTCATTTTCTCCCTGGACATCTAGAAACAGGGCCTTGAAGGGGCTCTTTGAATTCATACACTATGAAACACTACAGCAAGCATAAGTACTTTATACTTCTGTTGGGTTTCAAAGAGAGAAATATAATTTTATTTCTATGTCATACACCAGACTAGAAGGAGATCTTACAGTCCAAGAAGAAACAGAAGATACCCATTTATTCATTATACGTTTCTACTAAATAAATTGCACCTATCTAAGTTTCCTATCTCACATAAAATCATACAAGTGGGTCTATTTTCAATGACATGTCTCATTATTGTAACACTACTTATTCTAGAATTTTTCCTGCTCTTCTGCCAGAAGGCTTTATGTAGGAAGCCTGTTGTTTTGACAAGAAAAAGTGTACCTTATATATTTTAACCTTGTGGTTTTTGTTTTTCTATGGAGTCACAGTTCTCTTTGGCTATCTGAAGGCTCTGGACTATTTCCCTAAAAATGCAGCAACTCAGATGTGTGAATGCAATTTCAGGGACGGACGTCAGGACACCTGGAAGCACAGCCACAGAACTAGCTGTTTGGTAACTGAACGGAACACAGACCACACAGGCAACCTCCTGTGAAAAGGAGTAAAGTTATATAGCTTTTTGACAAATAAGGTTTGCTTTGGAATTTTAGAAATCCGTATTGTTTTTACTTTGTTAATGGTTTTGACCACTCTTCATAATATAGTACCTGTAATACCACAGCTGAAGGAAGGATAACCATATTAGGAAAAGCAACAGATTAATTGTATCTTATGAACGAAGATATTAAATCTATATCTATCATTAAGTGCTTCAAAATTTTATACATGTAACCAGAGGGTTAACGATTTTCCTACCAGGACTAGTTCTAGGTAGACATTTAATGAAATCACCATCAGAGAACTAACCCCTGAGAAATCACTACTGATAGGTTATAAATGAAGCTCTAATTTAATATATAGTTTCATTTATGTTTATGTATATATGAAATGTACCACCTTCTGGTTTACTTCTGAAGATGTAAACTGCTTATCAAGTGCAAAATGAAGGATCAAATGGGAAAACAAGTGAGCAAAAAAAGACACATAAACGCATAGCCGGAAACCACATGACCCCATTGCTTCCTAGCCCCTTACACCAATGTCACAGTGAGGCTGCTCAGCCCATGGATTACAGGCTCCGGGCACAGACCTCCTGAGGGGCAGAGACGGTGGTGACCCCTTGGGCACTGTTTCCCCAGGTGGGGCAGTCATAACGACAACAGAAATTAGACTGCCATGCAGTAATTAACACAGGGGCACCCGCGCGCGCGAGCACATACACACACACACACACACACACACACACACACACACGCACACACACACGCACACACTCACACACACACTTACTCTTCAGTTGAGCCCCTTGAGCAGTCTCACTGCAAGTTTCCTGGCCGCTTTCTATAAGCAATCCTTAGATTGGAGCTGTTTGCTCTCGAGGAGGGCGAATGGCTCACCCACGCCGTAGCACGCGGGACGAAGTTGCAGTAACGTTCAGGCTTTAAGGTCCCGGGTCCCTCTGCTGCTCCAGCTCGCCCTCCCGTGCGCCTGAGGCCGTGGCGCCGCGCGGGGCTGGCAGGCTGAGCTGCTGGGGCGCCCAGGCCGTGGGAGAGCGGCGGCCCCGGCGCGCCCCGCGCGTTCTCACGGCCCCGCTGCACTGGCGCAGCCTCCAGCGCGGTCGGCCCGGCGCCCACCCCCGTCAGTCCTGGTCCTTGGGGCGTCGTAGGTCCCCCGGGCCCTCAGCCGCGCTCGTGGGCGCCGTCTCCTTTGTTCCCTCGCTCCTTCCCAGCGTGGGAACCGGCCCCAGCCCCCCGGTCCCCCCGGGACTGGGCAGGTGGGAGCACCAAGTAGGCTCCCCGGGGTAGGAATAGAGGGAGGAGGACGAACCCAGGCCGGGGGCACGAGGAAAGCGACCGGCCCTCTGCGGAGCCCGACCCGCGCGGGTGTGCAGTGACCACTTACTTGGTGGCCTCGCAGAGCTCGGGACTGCGTTTCCGGATCTCCAGCAGCTCCAGGGCGCGCCTTGCAAATCCGCACTGCGAACGCGGAAAGAGAGTGGGTATCAGCGAGGGAGGCGGGAGGCGGGAGGCGGGAGGCGGTGGGCGGAGACCCTCGGTGGCACCTGCCGGTCCCTGCGTGAGTGCACCCACCGCTCACGCGGGCTCACTCCTGTCTACCTGCTCAACAGGCTGGGCGGGACGCGTGCCTCTCAAACCCGATTCCCATTCAAGCGTTCTGGTAGCGATCTCTCCCTGTATCTCCTGTCTCTCTCTGCGATGACCCCAAAAGATCCCTGGCAGTTCCTCTCCCTGCTGCACTGGACTTCTTTTCAGAACCCCTCCCCTTCCCTGCACCGAAAAGCTGAAAAAGAAAGTAGCGGCTATAGCTCACCATGGTGAGGTCACTCGGGGTCCTTTGGCTGCGCTGCGGACGGCGCTCCCTCTCCCCACAGGTGGAGGTCCCTTGGGGCGGCTCCTCAGCTGCTGCCTGCTTTTGGCCTCCAGTCTAGCTCCGGGACCGTGTAGGAAAACAGCATAGAAATCTGCTCCTGGAAAACCACCTCTGGGCTGAGTCCCACCCACTACAACCAGACTGGGGCACGGGAATTGACTCCTGGACCCTGCAGCTACCCAATAGCCATCCCAACAGTTACTCTGTGAAAACAAAGGCAACGGGACAAAAAGAAGAGAAAGAAAAAAGGAAGGAGGGGACTCAAGAAAAAATTTGGCCTACTTAAAAAAAAACAAAAAACTCCACTACGCTCTAGTCCCGAAAAACTGGAGTTTGCCATAGTTAAACATTCCAACATTTCTGCAGCGAAGTTGATATCTGCAGGGATGGTTTTCTTGTCCAGGTTTCAAGCCCATCTATTCTTGCAAGCGCAGTTCAATGGTTGCAGATATTTACACCTGTCCAGTAAGGTCCTGATTCTGCGTGGTTTCATATATATATGTATATAGTTCTATTTGTTGTTGTGTTGTTGGGGTAGGGGGGTGTACGCGCGGTGTGTAGTCCAGCACAGAAAAATAAGTTCTGATACAGTGTTTGAGGTCATCTTTCTGACTTAAAAAAAAATCTCATATGCGGTTTCATTGTGAATTCACAATTAATCATGATTATGTGATCTTTCTTCAAACTCAGGAACTCTGAGACAAATTGTTCATGGTTATCTCCAATTCTTATATTTCACCCCAAACCTACCACATAATCTGATCTCATTTTAGACTTATCACATTTGCAATTTTTCTCCCATTTTGCCTACTATTATCTTCTCATAACAAGTATCAGTCAGAATAAGCAAAGAAAAAAAAGACATTTAAATAATTTTTAAAAAACATTTAAATAAACTTTGCCACCTCTGTAACCTGCTTTTCCTCATCTCCCAGCCCATCTACTATGATAATCTTGGGTCAGTAAAGCTTTTCTCCTCAGGGTGCTTAGAATTTAAGATCTAAAAGGTAGAAAAAGAAATACCCACTAGCACATCATTGAATGAGAATCTCATGCTATTTTAAAAATAAATTCGAGGATGTAAGAGCACAGAAGAAGAAATACTTCATAAAGGAGCAGCTTTAGAGTTGAACCTTAAAAGGTTGGTCATATTTGGAAAAATATATAATAGTTTGTTTTTGGTTTGCTTTATTTTTTTTTAGTCTGGGCAAAGGCATGGAGATGGGAAGGCATGAAATGGATATTCAAGAAACAGGAAGTGGTACCAGTTGATAAAAAATACAAAGTAAAATTTGCAAGTATTAGGGAGATAGGGTGCAAAGAACAGTTGGGTCCAAATGGCCTCTAGTTGTCATGCACTGTAGGCTTGACTAAAACTTGTGGGGTTTTTTGTTTTTCTTTTCTTCTATGGCATGACTTGTCAATATTCCTTTAATCCTGGAGTGAGATTTGCTAAAGCTGCTAACTTCTGCTTTTACCATCCTCACATTCTGTAGCACACCCAATCTCTAGAGTAATTTCTGCCAGGGGTTATTCAGTTTTACCAAGAGTAGACTGTTAGCTGGAGAGTTTTGTGTTCTTCTCCTGTCCTTTGTGAGTATGGGGTATGTGGGGAAAGCAACCAATCCAGGGTTAAGGGTGGGTAGAACCACCAAAAGGTGATTGTGAAAGACATTCCCTAATCTGAATCTTTGATATGCCCTGAAAAAGTAACGAGAGTACTTTTGCACTAGAGAAGTAATGGTTTGCACTAGGGTACTAATTTCTGCAGCCTAAGTGCCTAGCAGTGAGCATGGTTCATAATAGGAATTCAGTAAAATGACTGTTGAGTGTGAGGAAGAAACTGGTCTTGCAGAACCTGTTATCTAAATGCAGAGGCCATGGAACTGTGAACAATGCACTGCCCTGGGGGGGTGGGGAGGGTTGTTATGCTGGTGCCAGGATGGACCATTGGATGTGGCCTGACACCTGGGGGCCTTCCTGCAAGGCCATGAAGGGGGCAGGAGGCATATCTGCAAGACAAAGACCCCAGAGGGATATATATAGACAGGCTCTCTGCGTGTTTCTTCACTCTGATTTGGAAATTATTCCCAGAGTCCACTAGTGTTAATAAACGGGGTCCCTCCCTTTCTCTAGGAAGCATGCTTGGTATTTCTTTTGTCTTCTGTAACAAGTGGATAAATGCATACCTGAATATGCCATCACCCTCCAGGTCCGGTCTTCTGTCTTGTAGATGATATATAGGTTAAAATCTACTTACCTCCACTTCACTGAGAATAGGAGAGGTGTCATACCAATTTAACAAAAATGTTAACAAGAACATGTATTCAGTTTAAAGCCATCCTGGGAAAACTTGTCAGCTCAGGCAGAAAAGATGCTCTGTATTCCTAAGCTCACATGACAACAGTACACATGTCACTCTTGCAAATGCCAGTGCCAACCAGAGACATGATCTAACCCTCATTAATTAGGGTGTGGTCTGGGTATCAGCAGCATCAGCATGACCTGTGATCTTGTCAGAAATATGGAACATCAGGCTTCACCCCAAACCTACTGAATCATTTAACAAAATCCTCCCTTGTCAAACCCTCCCTTGATCTCCAATCAACTCATTAATATGCTAGACCTGGGAACAGGTTGTCTGAATCTCTTTATCCTAGAGCTTTTTAGAACCAGCTTCTCTTTCTCTCTCTCTCTTTTCTGGAATATAATTGCCATATCATTCAAATAAATCATCGGGACTAATGGATTTATCTCTACTGGTTTCTTGGTCCAGCTCATAAACCAAAACCAAAAGTTCATAAACCAAAACAAATTGAGAGAAAGGGTGAAGGGGCAATGCAGCAGGAGGGAAGAAATGGGAAGACCGTTGCACTGTATTGTATACATTTTTTTTATATGCCAAGGGTAGAATTTCACTTTACTACTTAATAAACCATTGATTATAGTACTTATCAAATCAGGATAACATGTCCAATACAAGAAAGATAAGACAAACTCCATTATCTTTTCCCTCTGTTACTCTTTAATACTCCACTTCTTAAGATTATTCTCTTTTCAATTTTGTCTTAAACACACCTAGTGAAATATATTTTACACTGTTAGCTTGTAATTATTGAGACCATGTTTAGCACTCCAAAATGTCTCTTTTGGAATGTGAAGTTTTAATTAGAGAAAGCAGACCATGTGAGGTTGGAGTCCCTAAATTTCTAGTCCTGGTAGGACATACATGAAGAAGCGTGGACTTGAAGAGATTCTAATGGTGATAGAAATGTTGTCCTATATCTTCTCTAAATAGGTGGTTTTCCTCAACAGTTAATAGAATGGTAGGCTGAAAAATGCCCCGCAACCCTTGACCCAAAGATGCCCATGTCCTTCCTTGTTCCTGAAACCTGTGAATAACTACATCATGCTACGTGGCACTTGGCAAGAGGGAATTAAAGTTGCACATAGAATTAGGATTGTTGCCCGGTCAGTGTTGCTCAGTGGTTGAGCATCCACCTGTGAACCAGGAGGTTGTGGTTCGATTCCTGATCAGGGCACATACCTGGGTTGTGGGCTTGATCCCCAGTGGGGGGCATACAGGAGGCAGCTGATCAATGATTCTCTCTCCTCATTGATGTTTCTCTCTCCCCCTTCCTCTCTGCAATCCATAAGAATATATTTTTAAAAAAGAATTAGGATTGTTAATCAGCTGACCTTGAGATGAGGAAATTATCCCAGGTTGTCTATGTGGACCCATAGCAATCACAAGGTCCTTCTAAAGGAAAGATGGAAGCAAGATAGTCAGAGTCAGAGAGAGTCAGAGTGATGCCATGTGAAAAGGAGTTAATCTGTAATTGCTGGCTTTGAAGATGGAAGGGAGTTATTATCAAGGGATGTGTGCACCTTGAGAAGCTGGCTCAGCCTGGAAAATGGATGCTCCAGAAAGGAGCACAGCCCTGCCAACACTGATTTTAGTTCAGTAAGACTCCTTTCAAACGCCTGACCTCCATGTAGGGTAATATATGCATGTTATCTTAAGTAATTAGGTTTGTGGTTGTTTGTTACAGCAGCAATGGAGAGCCAATACAGATTTTGGAACTGGGAAGTGGGGTGCTGGTGTAACCAATACCTAAAAATGTGAGAGTAGCTTTGGGATGGGGGAATGGCCACGGCTGGGAGAATTTTGTGGAGAATGGTTTTTAAAAACCTTAAGTTGCTTTGCGTGCACTGTTGGAAAGGACATGGATGTTCACCCTGCGAGTAAGCACTCAGAAGCCTGGTAGAGAATGAGAAGCCACGGAAAAGAACACCTGTGTCTTCTTAGAGAATACTTAATATGCCATAAAGGTTCTGCTGGTAGAAATATGATCATTAAAAGTGCTGCTGGTGAGGGCACAGATGGAAATGAAGACCGCGTTATTGGGAAGTGGGGGGAAGGATATCCTTATGATATGCTGGCAGATCTTAGCTGAATTGTAGTTTGCCATATGCAGAAATGATGAATTTACATATCCAGAGGAAAAGATTCTAAGCAAAGTGTTAAAGGCATTGCCTGACTTCCTCTTGTGGCTTATTGTAAAATGTGAGAGGAAGGAGAGACTGAAGGAATAACTATTAAGGAAAAAAGGAACCAAGGTCTAGTGATTTAAAAAAATCCTCAGCTTATATAGATTGAAGAAGCTATGCCATCCTTATCCGGGTAAACATAGCATCCTTGTACTATGGTGATACTGGGAGATTTTATTGATTTTTATATTTTAAAAAGTTGCAGATCCCTTATTTTTATTTTATGTCCTAGAGTAATAGTTGTATTGACTCCTTTGTCCCTAATATCATTACATAGCACTAGCATTCCATAAATTGTGCTTCAAAAAGAGACCAAATTGGAATCCATTTTAATGATGCTTTTAAAATGCTTCATCGTGGAAGTATCTTACAATTTCATTGATTTCCAGAAATTGAAAAGAAAGCATCCAGTGGAGACAATGACATAAAATGTCCCTAAGATGAATGGGTTAATGGATACTACGAAACAAAAGTTTGGGAAACTTGTTCAAAGGTATTTATTGAGAGTAACTATGTTTGCTCAACCCAGTTAAAGATATTTTCACATGAATAAAAATTGACAAGTTTAAAAAGGACAGTGTATCCATACAATGATATGATGTGTGTAAACAAAAGAGTCCATAGCTATGGTTAAGCTCTTCTCTTAGTTCAAAAAGCACAGTTTTCAATATTGCTTTTCCTTCTCTAAATTGGTCTCTCACCCCACCCTGCTTTTACAAGATTTCTTGGTGTTCCAAAATAATTGGCCATATAAAGACAGACTCTGAGTCTGTTTTTTGTGTGTGCACCATTCCCAGAGCAATACCGGGTTGCTGTGCAGGATGGATGAAGCAAGCTCTATTCTACCTCCCTGCTCCAAAATGCCATTTAATATATTGTCCTCAGATAGACAACTTATCAGATGTTAAACTGGTAGGAACAGATATTATACTCGATCTTACCAAAAAGCCAAGAAGCAACATGTTGTTGGTTTTATTATTATTTTGAGAATATGTTTATTAAAGCCGGGGACAGTGAAGCAAGGAAGGGCTTTTACGACAGAAGAAGCAACAGGAGAACCTAGATGAGGCTGCTTTGGCTCCCTGAAAGGTCATAGAAAAGGGGGATCTGGAGAGAGATTCAGGGGGTTAGCCCGGGAGGGTTGCCTCTGCCCATTGCTCCCCTGGTTGTAAGTCGTGTGGGGACCTTAGAGTTAAGGAGACGCATGCCTGAGAGGGAAGAAAGGCGTGGGAATGTTTATAGGAGCACACCCTAAGTCTTTGCCTTCGTATTTTTTAAATAGAAAAACTAACACTGTCTGCCAACAAATAAGCTATTTGGACTATTCATAACAGCCCCAGATTGGAAAGAACTAAAATGTCCAGCAACAGATGAGTGGATGAACACATTATGGTACGTTCATGTAATGAAATACTACTCAGCAATATAAAGCAAGGAACTACTCATACACACAGCCACATGGATGAATCTCAAAAACATGCTGAGGGGGAAAAACAGACGCTAAAGAATATGTGCCACATGATTCCATTTATATGAAATTTTATAAAGAGAAAAACTAACAAAGGGCAGGTTAGTAGTTGCCTGGAGCCAGGGTGGAGTTACCAGCAAAGGGGCACAAGGAGCTCTTCGGGTGATGAAAATGTTCTGGGGTTCTAACATTTTAATTGTTAAAAATAGAATCATAATTGTTAACATTG
This sequence comes from Corynorhinus townsendii, assembly GCA_026230045.1. NCBI lineage: Eukaryota > Metazoa > Chordata > Mammalia > Chiroptera > Vespertilionidae > Corynorhinus > Corynorhinus townsendii. The sequence continues at coordinate 103,729,536 of JAPDVU010000006.1, read as the reverse complement.
TAGGTTGTTAATTATGTGCCAGCCACTCTTCTAAACACTCTCTGTGTTGTGCTATTTGTTTCCTCCAGCAAGCACTATTATTATAGCTGCTTAACATATAAGGAAATTGAGGTATAGGGAGATTAAGTAACTTTCCCAAAATCACACAGCTAGCAAGTGAAAAAGCAAGACACAAATTTGGGCCATCTGGCTCGTCACCCTGGGGTATGAATCACTCTGGTCATCCTGCAAAGAGCTTATTAATCATGTGAAATAAAGAGTTCCAGTTTATACGTCCTAAATCAGATTCTTTGGGTACTGGCAGGTCCCAGGAACTGCATTTTAACTAGCATCCCTGAATCACTCTAATGGTTGAGGATCATACTCAGAAACACTGACTGTTTCAAGGTAGTAAATTTGTCTTATTGAGGGACTCCTTGGCAGGTACATATTCCTGACACCATCATGTAACAGGCTTGGGTTTTCAACACTTACCTTCAAACTATTTATATATTCTCTTAATTTCTTTGTTTGACATTAGTTTAAGCTACCAAGTAAGCAATGGAGAACATGAGTTTCAATAGCTTTATTTTCTGATAGAATGGTTAACTAAATAGGAGTGGTATATTTTCATATAATGAGAGAGAGAGAGAGAGAGAGAGAGAGAGAGAGAGAGAGAGAGAGAGAGAGAGAGATTGAAAATAAAGGACAGAAGGGAGGGATGGAGGGAAGGAGGGAGTGAAAGAGGGAGGGAGATGAGGAGGGAGGAAGGGAATGAAGGAAGATTACTGAAGCAGATAGACAAAGCATCGAAAGTATAATCAATAAAGCTACTTATAGAAGAAAATATTAAGGAAGCACACTCAGGTAATTTGCATCCAATTCCCTTACTGTCTTAATGGTTGACTTGTTCATGCTTTCTTTCATGGTAAGACAGGTTAAATAATAATTATGGATCAAATGAATGCTTTTTATAGAGAGTTGAAAATGTTTTAACACTTTCTATTTCTAGGCACTGGACTTACAAACAACTCCAAAGCTCCTGTGGCTAAGTCCCCAAACATCTTCCTTAATAGTATACTATTTCAGGGGTTTCCTGCAAAGCTGAGTTGAAATAGAGTTTTTTTAAAAATACACCCATACCCCTAATAGAATACCACTTTTATTTTTTTGTTTTTTAAATATATTTTTATTGATTTCAGACAGGAAGGGAGAGGGAGAGAGATAGAAACATCAATGATGAGAAGAATCATTGATTGGCTGCCTCCAGCATGCCCCCTACTGGGGATTGAGCCAACAACCACAGCATGTGCCCTGACTGGGAACTGAACCCTGATCTCCCGGTTCCATGGTCGGCAAACTGCGGCTCGCGAGCCACATGCAGCTCTTTGGCCCCTTGAGTGTGGCTCTTCCACGAAATACGACAGCCTGGGTGAGTCTGTTTTGAAGAAGTGGCGTTAGAAGAAGTTTAAGTTTAAAAAATTTGGCTTTCAATCGTACTGTTGATATTTGGCTCTGTTGACTAATTAGTTTGCCGACCCCTGTCCTGGTTCATAGGTCGACACTCAACCACTGAGCCAAGCCGGCAGGGCTTGGAGATCACTTTTAGAAGAAATCATTTCATCAAAATGAGAAGAATTTTTATACGTGACTATAAATATGTGAACATCTACATGTCCTTTAATTTTAAGAGCAGCTTTCCATAGCAACATTACCTACTGACCTACAGAAAAGAGCTATCCGTGCAGAAAGGTGTTTGCAGCTTTTCAAGTAATGGTGAAAGAAATGAGAAGTGTCCTTTAGTGACGTGCCCACTCTCTTTTTAAATATTGTAGCAGATAAAGCTCTTCCTGCTTGCTATTAAACTTGCCTCATTTCAAGCTGGTATGAGAAAAAAAATCACGTGCCTCTCACTAGGCAGCCCAGTGGTGGGAAGGCTGGGTGGTTTGCATTATTCTTCATAGGAGAGGGACCAACTGGTGATGTGCTGTGCTAACGAACTAATGAGTCTGTGCCAGAACCAGCTAATGCGTGGCTACTAACTTTGCTTTTGGTTTTCAGTTTAATTCCTAAGTCAAGATGTCTTCGTTGAGCCGTGCTTGTGAAAGTGTTTCACACATGCTTCTCCTTCTGGGAGAGGTGAAGCACAGAGACCTCAAAGCTAAAAGGCAGCCAAGTAGAATGACATGCTCTGCAATGATGGTTGCTCCAGATGGGCCGGACCAAATATCCTGCTCCTTGGTTTGAAAAAAAAATTGATTCAAGCTCCTTCAGAGCAAAGGGAGCTCTGTTTTGACACAAAGAGAAGGCAAATTATTCAGAGACAGACTTGCTGGAAATCTCATTTTATGAAAATGACAATTATGACTGCTGCTCTTATATTTATAAAATACTCTGTTTAAACATTTGACAGTATTCTAAGGAAAATTAGTGTCTTACCAAATCTTTCTTCTTACTTCGTAGAATATTTTATTTTGGTCTGATCATAAAAGTAATGCAAGTGGCAGAATTCCACATTGGGTAAAAATGGAAACACATTAAACAGCTACTTCATGCAAAAAAAAAAAAAAATTGAAACACGATTTTAAGGCTTACCCAGGCTGGAGTCCATAGAGGACAAGCTGAGACTAGAAACAATGAGACAGAAGGCTTCACTCATAAGCAAGTCCGATAGTTGGCAATTGCTCTGAGGTCGCCTGCTTGTAACTAGTGGGCAGGAGCTTGGGATACTGGGCAACATGTGCATGGGAAATAGAAGACAAAGCCAAATGCAAATAGGAATGACAAAAACATTTCGGAGAAATCTTGGAGGGGTTATTTTCGCACAAGGTACTCTCTTTCCTTAGGTATTGACTCAGAATGGAGCAGAGGGAGACAGAGTGTCTCCTGAGCTTTCCTGATCTCAAGCCTGCACTTCCACCATTTTGGATTGGAAATTCATACAAATTCAGTGCTTGGACACCCACAGGCAGAACCTTTATTTTAAAGTGGCCAGGTGTTGGGAATGCGGTAGGAGCCTGGTGGAAACACAAATCCTCACCAGGGAATCCACTGTACAGAAAGTCTTCAAGTAATTTCTGCAGATAATTTCTACAGGTAAAGTGAGACTGTACCAAGGACATCACCAAATACATGAGGAAAAATGCCACCATAAGTGACAGAAAGAAGAAAATTAATTAGAAGTCAGATCTGCAAGGACTACAAAAGTAAAAATTATTCATAATGGAATTTATAATAAGCATGTATAATACATTTTTAAAATGAAAAGTATTCATAGTGTAAGAAAGGAAAGAGTGTAAGCCTTGACCAGCTTGAAACTGGAGCCCAAGAGAACTCCCATAAGTGAAAAATAGAATTAAAAATAAAATCTCATGGAAGAGTTAAATAGCAGATTAGATAAAGGTGAAGAGAATATTAACAAATTGGAAAATAGGTCTAAAGAAATAGTCAAAGAGTTGGATGAAAATATGAATATGTTAAGATGTATGCAGGATGCTACCGAGAGAGTAGAGGTTTAGTGGAAAGATAATATTAAAAGAGACAACACCTTAGGTTTTTTAGAACTTAATTTAGTCATTCATCCTCTTGTTTGCCCAACAATTGACAAAAGGGATACATAAAAATGTAAAATATCCATTCATAAATTCATTTGATACAATGACAAAGCCAAAGATAAAAAGATCTTAAAAGTGACCAGAAAAAACTAAAATTATCTACAATAAAATGACAACTTATAAAATATAATGTATTACATATACATTATATAACTCAATATATGTAAATACATTTAACTTTCTCTATAATATATATAACTCCATTGTATATAACATACATGTATACTTATATATGTGTGTGTGTTTGTGTATCTGTTAATTCTCACCTTCTTTTGTTCAGTTTCTCTGTGTCTCCTCCTACCACATGTAGGAGGGCATTTTCCCTAGATCTCTCTACCATGAGAATCTGATGGGACTCCTGGAGGTAAAATCCACATATTATGGGGCCCCTTCTAAGACTCTGGTCTCCAGGAGTTTCTCACTCTCACCCCAGTCTATTGTCAGCATCCAGAAATTAATCCAAACCACCATTTAAATGTTCCTACCAGTGTATGTCTCCAGTGGCTCCTACTGTTGGTAGCAGACTTAGCTCTGATTCTCTGGATTCTCCCATCTCTCCAGAGTTAGGGATTGTGGTTTTCCATGCCACTCAATCCTCTGTTGGGTCTAAAACAGTGGGTGAGGCCCCAGCTAGGTAGTTCAGTTGGTTAGAGCATCCTCCCAATACATCAAGATGCCAAGGTTTGGGGTTTGATCCCCAGTCAGTGTACATACAAAAATCAACCAATGAATGCATAACTAAGTGAAATAACAAATCTTTCTATCTCTCCCTTCCTCTCTAAAAATCTATCAATAAAATAAATAAACAAGTAGTTAATTTTCAGGTAGTCCAGCATTTTTCTTCTTTTATAGGTGGAAGTGACAACTTCCAAGCCCTTTACATGTCAGAGTTGAAACTGAAAGTTCTACTTATGTTATACTAGAGGCCCAGTGCACAAAATTCATGCACTCGTTGTGGGGCGGGGGGGGGGGGTTCCCCTCAGCTGGCCTGCACCCTCTCACAGTCCAGGAGCCCTTGGGGGATGTCTGACTGATGGCTTGGGAGCCGGCAGTTGTACATCCTTAGCACTGTGGCGGAGGTGGGAGAGGCTTCCTCCACTGCCTCTGCGCTTGCCAGCTGTGAGCCCGGCTTCTGGCTGAGTGGCGCTCTACCTGTGGGAGCGCACTGACCACCAGGGGGCAGCTCCTGCATTGAGTGTCTGCCCCCTGTTGGTCAATGAGCATCAGAGTAACCAGTTGTTCTGCTGTTTGGTCAATTTGCATATTAGCCTTTTATTATATAGGATTCAAGATAGTTGATACAAAAACAATTGAAATATCACTGTGCTTTAATTTTTACAGGCGTGTTATTTTTTAATTTAAGAAGAAAATGCTTTTAAAAACATTTTAAAAATAAATACATATCCACTATGTACTAAAACTATCTTCTTAGAAAAAAATTAAACATTTCAAGAGTTATATAATTTCAATGACTTTTGTATCCTCTTGCAGTCTCAAAAGTGTTTGACTTGGATTATAAATTATATGGGAAGACTCAAGCACCTACAGTTATAAAGATATGTGCCAGTGTTTGACTTTAATGCCTTCTGGTACCATTTACATAGTTTGTGCATTAGCATCAAGAGGTATGAACTTATCAATAACTAAGGTACACATATCTCTCTTATTTACCAACAGCAAATTTTATGAGAAGGTTGTTTACCATATGTTTCTCTGGCTGGAGCAAATACATTTCTGTGAATAATTTTCTTGGATTTGTATTAAATTACTTTATTCCTAAGTGGGATTAACTATTAGCAATAATAATTTTCTTAGAAGTTATGGAAGAGGAAACATCTGACATCCTCTGTTTATAACAGAAATTTCCTCTGTCCCACAGTGGAAGGGCCTATGGTTCACAGGTCTTTTCTTTCTCAGAATTTTTTTTTCTTTTCATAACTGCCAAGTTAGATATATCAAAAGAACAGCAAAGTTGAAAAAGGAGACACTAAGGATTTTTTTTCTTTAAGTCTTACACTTAATAGAGCAAAGATCTTTTTCCTTTGGCTATTTGAGATTATAGAATAGAAGGTACAATAAAAAAGAACTAAAAATATCCAGGAGATTAAAAAATGGAGGGTATCACTAAGGTAAGCACAATAAAGGAGACCATCACAGATAACTTTTTCAAATTGATTTAATCATACACTTTATTTTTGTGTATTAAATAAAGCCTAGATTAACACATTCACAAAATATAGCGGTGAACAAAGCAGTTTAATATATTGCCCACTGGTCCATAATTAGTGAGATGGGAAACACTAGCCAAGTATTTAATTTAAAATAGATTAAGTGTGATGAAAGTGAAGTACAGAGAAATAAGAGAACTTACAAAGGGAATCTGATTTCCACAGGTCGGAGGTGGATACGGGGTCAGGGAACCTCCCAGAGGGAGTGAAATTGAAGCTGAAATATGAAGTGTGCATGGGAAATATGTGGATCATTGGGGAAGGAAGAGGATTTCAGGAACAGTATATGTGAGAACCCTGAGGACAGGAAACATAGCATGTTGATAGAACTGAAAAGAGGTGTGTGTAGCTGGTGTAGAGATCACAGAAAAAAAGGAATAGTGGCCTTGACAACAGATAAGAATTATTTCCTCTGACTCTGATCTGTGTTTAAAAGCACAGTGGTCCAGGGAGGAATCAGAGATCACATTCTGTTATCTCCGCATCCACTTCGGACCCCTGTGGTACTCTACTTTCTTCACAGAAGGCATCACCACCTCCAGGATGTAGGTAAAGTTGGCTCAGTTGTGAGGAAGCCCCAGCCTCAGCCCCTTGCAGACTCTTCAGTGATTAGAGAGGCCAAGAGTGGTACTGACATTCTTCTGGTTCCCCCCTCTCACTTCCCTTACCTGCCCTAACTTCTCCCGTATAAGGTCTTTCCTTTCTATGCCCAAAGCCTGAACAAAAGTTGAGAAAGCTTTTGTCTATTTTGCTCATATATGTATTTAGGATTTAGGATACTGTATTGCAGTATTTTGTTTACATCTGTCTGCACTACCTGACTATGAGCTTTTTGAGGATAAGAACAATGGAATTTATAAATATTTATTAAATGGATGATAACAATAAAACTTATGTAGTCACTCAAGAGTTGGAACTTTGACATTGAATCATTCATTCTCTGTAAGCTGTAACTGAGGTGAGTGGCCCAGTGAGCAGAAGGTCTCACATTGCAGTAATCATGGAAAGGTGGACAAAGGAGGCATTGAGTCAGGACGGAAACAGCTCCAATGCAAATCTGCTGCCCTTGACTATGGTCTCAAGGTTTTCTTTACTTTCCCATTCTCAACAAAAGTCTGAACTTCCCCTGACTAGTCTGTATTTGAGAGTCCAGTTTATTGTTCAGAATAGAGTTGCTATTCCTTTCCCTAACAGAGAAAATGACATGCACCATGCCATGTGGGTCCACCTCTTCTAAGGACTGTGGTATAGACAAGACAGGCGCAGGTTTGATGGAGTCTTAGGGGCGCTTCCAATGATGTCACTCCCGCTTAAGAAAACACTTTGAGGTGCATGTGAGAGTGACATTGTTGTAAGGATAACCTTGAATCTACTCTAATTTACTTTTCAAGCAAATCTTGCTCATACTTGTCTGTTCTGCTACAATTAGTAAATTTTTTAACGCACTTCACAATTGATCATGGCAAACCACAATTCAGAACTTCTATCTCATTTAATGCAATCAGTTTGACTGGGACAGACATGAAACAGTAAATCTCTTAGCAAACTTAGGGATATTTTGTTTTAGGGTTTATATTGACATAAAATTGAGAACATATCATAGTCACACTACCCCATTTTCTATCATAAAAACTATTGGCCAAAATATTAATATCAAGATATTTACAGGCTCATGGGACTTCTAACTATTGTGTAAGTTGCACTGCACAATTCTAAGGGTTCCAGTCACATGTACCATTCAACTGTGCAGTTCAACTCATAGTTTTACATAGAATCTTTGTAGCAACTTACATTCATTATTTTTTTTACATAAAGATCCTTTCATAAGTAGTCATTAAGATTTTTTATAGCAAGGACTTACTAAGTGGATAGAAGGTGAGTTTTAAATGTGGATTCTACAAATACACATATTAGCTGTCAGTACAAAAAACACTTCTAAAGCCGATATTGTCAAATGTGTTTTTACAGGAGCTGCATTTTTAAGATCTCACATTATTGTGCTATAAAGAGATAGTCCATTTTCCCGTAGAAATCAGAAGTCAGTTTTATATTGTCAGTAAGAATGGTGCACTACAATAAAGTTTCCAGGTGCAATATAATACTCACCAAGCAGCTTATTCCAAATATCAGAACCAAACCCTACCAATTACTATTAAGTAAATAATGACTACGATGAATCTATTGAAGATTTGCCTTGAAAGGGGGACAGATATAGAATGTGCTCCCAGTGATGGAATGTTTAAAACAGGAACAGCTGCTTACCGTCAACTTGTTTCTCTCACACATCTCCTCTCCCAGTCATTACCATACTTTTTTCAAGGCCACGTACAAGGTTCAAAATAGCTGTTTTGTCAACACACATCTGCATGATTTCAAAAGCTACATGGTGTGACTTTATGATGCAGTTAGTGGAGTTTCATTTGGAAGAGTCCGCAAGAATGTAAAAAAGGGGCAAATGTTATTCAATAAGAGACAAAAGGATGTATTCTAGAAGAATGATGATAACTTTCCACATTAGTGCATAATAAAAGTCCATAGTGTAATGAAAAGATTAGCTGAGATTGTAAAAGAAGGCTGTAGTCATGGAAGTGATAAAACAAAGTTTACATAAGATTTAAAATCAACATACTCTTCCCTTCTTAAATTAACAGTTTATCTGAGATGAGTGTAGTGATAATTGCTAAATAAGCATTTAGTGATTAAGAATTAGCAAACACTGTTTTTTTGGATGGTGGTGAGGGGTGACAGAGAGAGGACTGATAGGACAGTGATAATTTGTAGTGTTAATACCTGTGAAAAATAGACAGTTGTTTGTAGGTTTAGTGCTTATATTGTAAATTAAGTTACCAGAAAGTTTTTGTTTGTTTGTTTTTACACTTAAAGATAAAGTTTAGCCCCAGCTGGTTTTGCTCATTGGATAGAGCATCAGCCTGAGAACTGAAAGGTCCCCAGTTCGATTCCCGTCAAGGGCATATGCCCAAGTTGCAGGCTCCATCCCCAGTGTGGGGCGTGCAGGAGGCAGCCAGTCAATGATTCTCTCTCATCATTGATGTTTCTCTCTCTCTCTCTCCCTCTCCCTTCCTCTCTGAAATCAATAAAATATATATTTTAAAAGGATAATTTTTATATATAAGACATATATGTTATAGATGAAGTAGGATGAAATACATTTGATTATTATTTATCAGGATGGTAAATAAATTTCATCTTTTTGTCAACTCTAAATCATAGAAGATGGCTGCCTGGGGCGTTGTGTTGAGAAAGAGTCTGAGGACCACTGAGAAAGTGTATAATGATAGATAACTGATGACTGAGTGATGGCCCGTAACCTTAATATTTGTTCCTCTAGACTCGCAGTGGTTGGCAAACTGCGGCTTGTGAGCCGCGGTTTGCCGCTCTGTTGACTAATGAGTTTGCCGACCACTGGGATAGGGGCTTAATCACAAGGAACAACAGCCTGTAATTATTGGAAGCGAGAGTATAGGACCTAATATTTATTCCCCTGGCCTCGCAGTGGTCGGCAAACTCCTTAGTCAACACAGCGGCAAACTGCGGCTCGCGAGCCACAGTTTGCTGACCACTGCTAACTTAGAAATTACCTGCAAAGACAAAATAAATTTGATGATCCATATATCACTGAATACGTATTTAACATTTTATTCTACAAAGCTTTAAGAAATTAAAATGTATAGTCAAAGTTTTTTTCCCCCCTCTAAACATAATACTTTCTAAGCCATATGGTAACTTTCAGAATGTTTTCTTATTTGGAGCACATTTTTGGTTGTGAAAATAAAATGAAGAGATTATAGTGAGCATAAAGCATAAGTCCTACTCTTGACAGAACATTTCAAATAACACTCAACATACAACCAAGAGTCCAATTTTTTTTTATAAACTGCTTGGATAATAGGTTCTAGAGTGTTTTTAAATTGGAGTTTACAAGAACAAAACACATAAACGATGATAATGAAGGTTGGCTCTAATATAAATAAGTAAAAACTTTTGAAAAGGAGATCATAATTACTATTTGAAAATTTAAGTTATAGCCCAGCTGGTGTGATTTAGGAGTTGAATGTTGACCTATGAACCAGTAGGCCATGGTTCCATTCCTCATCAGGGCGCATGCTTGGATGGGCTAGATCCCCAGTTTGGGGCATGCAGAAGGCAGCCAATCAATGATTCTCTCTCATAATTGATGTTTCCATCTCTCTCTTCCTCTCCCTTCCTCTTTGAAATAAAAATACATTAAAAAAAAAAGAAAATGTAAATTACAGAATACACATTTTCTGGAGCATTGGGAGTGCAAATACTCTAATTCCTGTTTTGTTTTTGTCTCTAGAAAAGTTGTCTGGAATTAATATCTTATAAGTATAAGACCATTAAAAACTTTTAGTTAATACTGAGAGCTCCACAAGAAAGGTTATTGAATATTTGGTGACATAATTGAAAATGTTAACTATTTTGCCACCATTCAAATATATTTTTCCTGAAGGGAAAAATTTAAAAATTAGGGTTAGGGTTAAAGCCAAGCATTAACTTGTATATAAGTAATAGACACCTTCAAAATAAGCAATGCAAAAAAAGAACAGTCTCATTAAAAGTTTTATTTTTCTTAAGTTTCTATTTGAAATGGGCTGACCCTTATCTGATAGTTGGTTTTCAAAGAAAAAATGAGTCACGTCAGAAATGTTGTCAATGTTGCTTTTATGAGCTTTGGCAAAGGACTTTCCATTTTCTTCATATTTTATGAGACCTCAAAATAGAGTTAGGCATTTCCCCTCCGAGTGTGAACATTATAATACCAACTTGTATTTAAAGGGTACTTTTTAGTTTCCAAAGGGCTTTCTCCTATGTTATGCAGCTTTCTAAGTCCTGCCAACCTTGCTCAGTATGGAGTCGAGGTGTTAGCGCTCCTGTTTTACAAACGAGGAAGGTAAGACATGACTGATGAAGGGAGTTTCCAAGGACCTAGAACCCAGTCTGACTCACACCTTAATTGTACTTCTGACCACTGCAGGTTGAGTGTTTGGGGAGATCCTGAGGAAGGAGAACCCATGACATTTCTTCAAGAACCAATGTCCTTCCTCTATGGACAGCCATAATTGCTGTTCAGTGAGCCATAGAAAATAGCATTATCATGTTATCCTTTCCACTTTTCATTCTTCATACCATCACCCTGGGTGACAGCAATCACTTCTTAGCCTAGCTTACAATCTATATTCTGATGAGTCCCAGATTTATATGTCTAAATCAGATTTGCTTTCTTCCATAATTTTAAACCTAAATGTTTACCTACCTACTGGTACCTCTGCTGGAATACCTCCTAGGAAAGCCAGACTGAAAATGTCCCAAATGTAATTTACCATCTTGTTCCCAACCCTGATACCTCTCTTTTTTTCTGTATTGGAATTGATACTACTCTTTAATGAACTAATCAAAATTTAAACTACATCCTTGCTTCTTCCTTATTAATCCCTCATATCCAAGCATTTGCCAACCATTGCTGATTCAATTTTTCCAAATTGAATCAACAAAAATTTAGGAGAATTAGTTTTCTATACTTTGCACTAATTAGCTATTTATTTACTAACTAGAGGCCTGATGCACAAAAATTCGTGCAAGAGTAGGCCTTCCTTTCCCTGGCCGCTGGCACTGACTTCCCTTCAGCACCCAGGACCCAGGCTGCTTCCTTCCAGCTGCCACTGCCAGGCACCCGGGACCCAGACAGCTTCACTCCAGCTCTGGCTTCATCCAGAATGATGCCCAAAAGGATGTTCTGTCTAATGGTCTAATTAGCATATTACCCTTTTATTATTATAGATTAGCTTCTTTATTTACACCATGTTTCCCCTTTATCTTCTTTTTTGTTCCTTCCTTCCTTCTTCCTTCCTTCCTTCCTTCCTTCCTTCCTTCCTTCCTTCCTTCCTTCCTTCCTTCCTTCCTTCCTCTCTTCCTTCTTCCCTTTCTTCATTTGTTCCTCTCTACCTTCCTCCCTCCCTCTGCTAATCCCTCCCTCCATTCCTTCCTTCTTCCCTTTTCTCTTTCTTTCTCTCACTCTCTATCTAACATTGCCTATTTTTCAAAAAGTTTCTGAACCTCATTGGACTTACTGTTGTTGACATTTTACATCAGCCCCTCAGTGGACCTGGTGCAGATCCCAGTCATTCTGCACATGGGGTCACTAATGGATAGTAAATTAAATAAACTGATATGAGTTGATGAACGAGTTGGAAGAGAACATAGGAACTAGAGCAGTCATTTACTAAGAATTAAAAATAACTCAAAGGTTTTCAGCCTACTAGAAAGCTGACAGCATGTATGTGCTTGGGCTTATGTGACATTAAGGTATTTTAGGGGAAGAAAGATTCATAAATTTAGGTTTAAATATATTGAATATGGGATGACAGTGATCCACCCAAGTGGAAATATCTAGCAGATAGTGGAGATTAACAAAAAGAAGGAAATTCGGGGATGAGGGATTAGGTGGACTTCTAGCAAAGGAAGCAGAGGAGATGTAGAGAGACGTGTTCTCTTTCTCTGGAAAACTTTGATACAGGTTCATGGAAACCAGAGTGGACAGATTCTGTGGAAACAGTCAAGACTGCATATGGGAGGAAGCATGGAGATGAGTTTGGTTTGTCCAATCCAATGTTCTCTCTGGGACTTTGACTCTTAACTTGAAGAAAACTTTGACTCTCCCACAAAAAAGGTTGGAGGTTAAAATATACCAGGTGTTTGTAGTATGAGAACAAGACACTGCTCCAGCCACAAGAACTTGGCACAAGTGGATCTTGCTAAGACCCTTATGTTGTTGCTAGTTTTCTTGGCCAGGTACTCAGCTTCCCATTGATGATGAGACCCTCCCATTCTGCGAAGAGCTATAATTTAATACTATCTTAAAGAAACATAGCAACTTTCATTATTCAAAATGTGTTTGTTCTGCCTGGCCAGCATGGCTCAGTGGTTGAGTGGTGACCCATGAACCAGGAGGTCACGGTTCAATTCCTGGTCAGGACACATGCCTGAGATGCAGGCTCAATCCCCAGTGTGGGGCATGCAGGAGGCAGCCGACCAATGATTCTCTCTCATCATTGATGTTTCTATCTCTCTCTCTCACTATCTTCTCTAAAATTAATAAAAAATGTGTATTTTTAAAAAATGTGTTTGTTCCAATATGATGAGATTACCACAAAACCATATACCATAAGAGGGGAGATATTAATATTTCTAATCTAAAAATAAAATATCATAATGTCAGAAGGATAAATTGTCTTGATTCCACAGTCATACAGCTAATGAAGACACAAACTGGGAGCTACTCCTCAGGATTCCTATCTACTAAATAAATTTTCATTACCTGTACCATATTTTTTAAAAATATATTTTACTGACTTTTTTACAGAGAGGAAGGAAGAGGGATAGAGTGTTAGAAACATCGATGAGAGAGTAACATCGATCAGCTGCCTCCTGCACACCCCCTGCTGGGGATGTGCCCGCAACCACGGTACATGCCCTTGACCGGAGTCGAACCTGGGACCCTTCAGTCCGCAGGCCGACGCTCTATCCACTGAGCCAAATCGGTTTCGGCTGTACCATATTTTTTTATTTTATACCATGAAGACTCCTAATATCTACCAACAAAGAGAGTAAGAATGTTTATGACTTTGCCATGAATAAAATTTTAACAGCATTTTCAAATGACTGTTATATTCAGGTCATATGTTAATTGTAAAAAGACATTATTTGAATATGGTTCTCCTGACCTCCAACAACAACAATAAAGAGTGGATATTTTTGTAAATTATTCTCTAGTATGAGAATTGCCCATTACCCAGCCACATGTGGATCTTTGAAGTGTAGAGATGACATAGAAAATAAAATGATCACAAACAAAGACTTACAATTATGCTATTTTAAAACTTTTTTGGAACCTATAAGATGAAACAAAATACTTCAATTTCAAGTCAGAGGAGTTCTTCAAAAGATAACATGGGTTACACGTAACATCCTCAATATTTTTCCAATTCTGCTTCTCTCAGATTTTTCTTCCTTCCTACAGTGTGCAGGAAGAGGCAGTGATTATCAACTAAAGTATTTCTAGGGCCTGGTTTTTATTTTTGGGTACTATATTAAACAGAATTGCCTCTTAAATCAATTGCATTTAAGAATATTCTTGAATGAAATAAGGGTCAGGCTTTGTTCTATGATCCTCTCTAAATTGGGAAAATTAATTTTCAATGAGAAAAAAAGAATTACAGTTATAGAAAATATCTAATGGTCTAGAAGAGATTTAACTTGATAAAGAAAGTTTTAAAAAAGTCTTTAAATACCAATCCCTATGACCACTCAACCTTGAGTAAGAATGTCACATTCCTGCTTTGGATACTGTGAAAGATAGTAAAGACTCCATTTTTTCTGCCAGTCAGCATAGAGTACTCTAAATAGTTGAGTGATAATCTTCTAGATGATTCAGTTTTAGATCTCTAAAACTGGGCATTAACCTTTGAGCTTTTCCTTAGCTTTCATCAAAAGTGTTAGACCAATGACTATATATCCTGGAGTTCAAAAGTCCTTAGTATTTTTCTCCTTTTTCACTAATACACTCAATCCTTGGTTTGACAGCTGACAATGATGATCCTAATTCAGTGAAATATATTTTTGCAGGACACCTATGTGGGTGGGTTGTTAAAGATTTGGGGTATATGGGAGGAACAGAGAGGGACGTTCTTTGCCGAAGTTAATTTGAAAAGCATTAGATTAAACAAAGTTAAAGCTTTGTTTTAGCACAGTAAAATTTCAAACCATGAATAAGTTTATAACATTTCTAAATCATATGTAATCACTAACACCCAGAACCTCCCACTCCCACCACTGTGGACACCATTTAAATAATTTGTGTGGCTTTAGTGTTCCACTGCGGCCTAACCTAGAAAATGCTGACACAGTGACTGGCCAGCTACTTGCCCAGTGTGATGTCTAGCACATCTGCAATCCCTGAATCCTCCTTGCCTCATTAAGGAAGACTTTTGACATGTTTTCTTGTTATTACTAATCTGTCAAAATGAACTAAGCAAACCTGGAGGAAAGCTGAAATAACCCATCCCCCATCCCAATAGTATGATGTTCAATTTCCTTACATAGGATTAGATGGTCTTGCTTCTTTAATCCCTAGCTATTCTTTAATTTCTATCAAAAGGACCACAGATAAGTTTTTACTTTGTTCTCTCCTGGTTTAGGAAGTGTAATAATTTCTTAAATTCTTATATTTTCTCAGAGAAAACCAAAAAGACATTTGATGCTGTCAAATTTACCCTGGAAAAATGCTAATTTCTAGGGTTTGTCTGTGATTCATTTTCCAGCATTCTATTATTTATTGGTTACTTATGAAGGAAAGATCTATTTTCTTAGATCATCTGATATTATCTCCCACATGTTTTTTTGTTAATATCTCCTCATGACTGGGAATTTTTGCTCAAGTATAGTGGGAAAGGGAAAAAGGAACTTTACTAGTCAGAATTTCACCCTAGTGAAATTCCTAATTACTTTTTCACCTAAAAAGGAAATGATATCTAATGTTGGCCTTTCATCAGTTAAACAGGCAAAATGACTGAATTAACCACGGTAAGGGCATTGTTAACATTACAATTTGTTTGGAATTAGGCTGTGGGAAAGAGGAGTTTCTACAGAAAGTTAAGCCAAGTTAAACAGAGAAGGGGAAAAAAAATAGTTATTCTCTTTACTCCAAGTCTGGGTTAAAGGGTTGATTATGTGGAAAGTTGCCAAAGGGTCAGATATTCAAAACCCATGGAATCTGGCTTCTTGACAAATACCTAAATATAACTTATGGTTTAAGTACTTTTTTCTATTTTGTTCCATTAATTTGGAAATTCTGATATAGTTTGTTATCAAAACCCAATGAGGTAGTTTATTTTTTATTAGAAATGGTTTAGATATTTACAAAATAAATAAAAAGTTTCTAATATATTTTTGCATATATGCTTAAATGGTTTTATAGACATCATATTTTTCAGATGAAATGTGTCCATTATACAATTAGCCACTAACGCATTTTTATATTTTTACAATATCATGATTTCATTGAATCTTTAGAGAAGATTATTAATTAAATAAACCATGATTTCATATATGACTATATAGTATTTTCCTTAGTTTAATATAAAGTTACATTAATTTGACACTTTTATGTATTAGGAAATTGACTTAAAATGAGTCAGTTAGTCATGTAAATTACTGAAATCAAATTGTGGGAATGGTTGTTTCATATTAAATCTAGTGTAAGCTTTATGATATGTATCTATATTGTTATTAATGGAAATTTACACTGTAAAATAACTCCTCTGTGGTCTACCATGTGCTGTGTTCCCTTATTTTAGCATGACTTTGGTCCAAAATATACACTGTTCTATGTTGCAACATCAATATAAATATTATAGAATTACTGGTGCAGTATATCCCTCAGATATACTAATTATTTTATTGAAAAAAATCTTGATTCTTCTCCAAGAATCATAGTGCTGTTATTTTTGGTTAAGCTTTATGTTCTTTTGGTTGTAATTTTTAGACTTGAAAGAAATCCTCTAAACTCTCTTGAATAATAAAACAATTTCTGCTTTTCTTATTCTTCTTCCCAACCCAATGATTGTAGCTGCCCTGATTAAAATCTGTTTTGAATTAATTGTTCCTTTGATCAAGAGCTAATTTATTTTCCCCCAAAGTCCATTCACCCTACTTTAGGAAGTTCAAGATGTTTCTGGAAAGGATTGGATAAGTCTTCCCTCCTCCCTAAGCAAGCATTGTTGTTATTTGTCCTCTGAGAATAAGCAGACAGAAATGTCAGTGAATATGGAGTTAAGATCAGACACTAACTAAACAATTTAATGAGAATAAACAGGCCATACACATTTTCTTACTAAATAATCTTCCTTCAACATGTTTTTACTTAGGCTTGTCATGTAGCTGCTCTGGAAAAGGTGCAAAAGAATCTGGTCTTTTATCACAAGTGTTAGTCTCATTGAAAAATTGCAATTTCAGAATTGACTTTGTAACTTGGAAATAAAAATATTTTAGATAAAATTATTAACTTCAGTTAGGAGGAATGGAAGAAACTTAAGTTTTTGTTTAGATGGAGAGAAGAAAACTAACTAGTAAATTATATTCTTATCAAATAGAATCAGTTATTCTGTTATCAGATATAAAATTGGGAAAGTTGAAATCATTTCCATTCTGAAAGTAGACTGCTGAAACTTCTAGTAAGTATGATACTCACAAAAGTATCTGATAGGCAATTACTTTTTCATGTTGATTTTGCATGATTTATTTTTGGTTATATACATTTTATCCATCGGGCTTAAGAGAAAATTTTGTCAATTTTGAAATGATAGAAAAGAATAATCTTCAATCAGTATAGGAACTTAAACCTCAAAAGACCAAATATACCTTGAATGATAGTAGAAAAAATAAAATTAGTTTATATGATTTTAATTTTTACTTCCTTCTTTTGGAAAATACAGTTTACTAGAGGCCTGATGCACAAAGATTCGTGCAAGAATGGGCCTTCCTTCCCCTGGCTGCTGGCAACACCTTCATTCCGAGCCCGGAGCCACCTTTCCACCTTTCCACGCTGCCCAGAGGCCCAGAGTGGCAGGGGGCAGTGTGGACCATCTTTGTTGGGTTAATTTGCATACTCACTCCTGACTGGCTGGGGGGTGTCATGAAGGTGAAGTCAATTTGCATCTTACTCTTTTATTAGTGTAGATTTAGAAGGAAGTGTAAAGTACTCTTTGCCATCTGAATAATGCTTATCCTTTTCAAAATACTTACAATGAACAAAGAGTTAATAAACCTTCACTTGAATCAAACCTTATTAGAACAACACAAAGTAGGTTTTATAATGAGGAAGAGAACAATGATAAAAGGAAGTTGGAAGTGAAAAAGAAAAATAAGATAGAGAATAGAAGGAGAAAAAAAAGAAATACAAAGTTAAGGAGATGTATGGTAAGAAGAAAAGAGAGGAGTATACCAGGAGAAAGAGAATGTTTAGCAAGAAGAAAGGAAAGAAAAAGAAGAAAGTAAGCAGATAAGAGAAAAAAGGGAGGGGGGATAAAAAAAGAGGGAGAGATTAGAAGAGCCGATAGGTATTTGTCTGTAGACATTTGTTCTTGAAACTACCACAGATCAAAACTGTACTTCTTTCCTAATGGGATGGTGCCACCCTCTGTGACTTTGACATTCATCTCATCAATCCTCTGGGTGTCTGTGATTGGTCAGGCTTCCTGGAGTGTCCTCTGTCCCCAGTGTTTGTGTCTGGGCACTTACCTAATAGGTACATTTCCAAGCTAAGCAGCACTATGAAGAGATTTGGCTCACTTGCCAGCTATCTTGTTCCACTAAGAAAGCTCCCTGTAGCTAAGGAGAAGTGTGAGCTGAAGTCTGAGTCCTCTGATTTGCTCTCACATACATGGCATCTTATTCTGAACAGAAGAGAATACAATTGCCAATGAGTAGCAAAAGCAGCTATTTTCACTGTGGCTTGGGGTAATAGTCATAATCATCTTAAAAGGACTTAATAATAAGTAAGTAAAAATACAGTTATAATATCCAGAGTTTCTATACTTCTTTGCTATAGGTATTGTAATGTCCATAAAAGGTCTTTCCAAATTTAGAAATAGATCCAAATGCATCATCAGCAAGTTGCCTTCATTCTTGTATGAAGAACTTGTTCTTGATTAATCTTGGCCACACACACACACACACACACACACACACACACAAACCCCATCCAGTATATTCAAACTCTGTCATAAGAACACAGCAGTTGTCCTGTATCTATGATCAAGAACTTTGGCACTGGCAAAAAATAAATAAAAATTACATTTTCGTTCAGTCTGATTAAATGATAAGTATTAACAAACGGTTCCTCCCACAAAATAAGTCTTATCAGGGCCCTAGCTAGTTTGGCTCAGTGGCAAAAGTGTCAACCTGCAGAAAGAAGGGTCCTGGGCTCGATTCCGGTCAAAGGCACATGCCCGGGTTGCAGACTCCATCTCCAGTAGGGAGTGTAAAAGAGGCAGCCAATCAATGATTCTCTCTCAGCATTCATACATTCATGTTTCTCTCTCTCCCTCTCCCTTCCTCTCTGAAATCAATGAAAATATATTTTTAAAAAACTCTTATCAGGAAAGAAGAAATACTAATCCTATCTAATAAAAGAGAAACATGCAAATTGACCGTACCTCCAATACGCCCACAAGCCACACCCACAAGCCAATCAAGAGCAAATATGCAAATTAACCCAACAAATATGGCAGCAGCCACAGAGCTGGAGCGAGCAGGAGGCTTGGGTTGTCCCTGGCAATAAAGGAAGCCAAGCTTCCTGCCTGCCCTGGCAGGCCCTGGCCTCCGCTCAAGGCTACAAAGTTTCAATTATAGAAGATAAATAAATCCCAGATAGCAGAGCCTCTGCTTGGGTCGCCGGGGGACTTGGCCAGCCTGCAAACCACCACAGGCCCCTCACCCAGGCTGCCCCATGCCCCAAGAGAACCCCCACCCTGATCTGGGATACCCTTCAGGGCAAACCAGCCAGCCCCCACCCATGCACCAGGCCTCTATCCTATCTAATAAAAGAGTAATATGTAAATTGACCATCACTCCAACAAACAAGATGGCTGCCACCATGTGGTCAAAGATGGCTGCCCCCATGTGGATGGCCACCACAAGATGGCCACCACAAGATGGCCAGCAGGGGAGGGCATTTGGGAGGGACCCAGGCCTGCAAGGGAGGGCAGTTGTGGGTGATCAGGCCAGCAGGGAGGACAGTTGGGAGGGAGCAGGCCTGCAAAGGAGGGTAGCTGGGGGCAATCAAGCCTGCAGGGGAGGGCAGTTAGGGGTGACCAAGCCAGCAGAGGAGGGAAGTTGGAGGCAACCAGGCCTGCAAGGAAGGGCAGTTGGGGGGACCCAGGTCTGCAGGGGAGAGCGGTTAGGGGTGACCAGGCCTACAGGGGAGGGCAGTTAGGGGTGACCAGGCTGGCAGGGGAAGGCAGTTAGGGGCAATCAGGCTGTCAGGGGAGTGGTTAGGGGGTGATCAGGCTGGCAGGCAGAAGTGGTTAGGGGCAATTAGGAAGGCAGGCAGGCAAGCAGTTGGGAGCCAGCAGTCCTGGATTGTGGTAGGATTGGGCCTAAACGGGCAGTTGGACATCCCTCAAGGAGTCCTAGATTGGACAGGGTGCAGGCTGGACTGAGGGACACACACCCCCGTGCATGAATTTCATGCACCGGGCCTCTAGTAATATCATCAGAATGATCCTATAGGGCTTTTTAAAGTTAATAAGTTAACTTTAGTTTCTAGAGCAGATATTTCAAAGAGCGCACTGATTCTGCTGTAATCAAGCAACCCTTCATAAACAATTCAAAGCATGTATCCATTGGCAGAGTGCTGACACTGATTTGCTTTTGACACAAATGGAAACACTGATTGAGGAAAACAACCTGACAAGTTGTGTAGGCAAACACATTGCTTGACAGGAAATCAGAAATGACTCTTTAGTGGGTGTCCCTTATTATCTACAAAATCCGATTCCTACCCCTGGGCCATGGGAGACCTCCATAGTGATGAAGGTAGGGATAATATAAAGAAATCACATCTAATTACTAGTTCCGACTCATGGCTTTCAAGGTTAGAAGGTGAAGAATGAAATGCTTGGCCAGGAGGGTGTGTCCTCCTAAGTAGTCACTAAATCGTGAACCTCCTTTGTATAAATATATTGCAGAATATGAGGCAGATTACTGTCAGGGAGTGAGGATATTAAAAACCCTCTGTTTGCTTCTATCTTCCACAAGCCTTTGCCAAACTCACAATTATATAATCTATGAATGACATCAAGTAATTTGGCATATCTGTTACTGGCTCAAAATTTCAGAATGTTTAGGAAAATGTCCAGGTTTCTGTGGTTTATGTCCTAAGAATACAAAGGCTTTAAAGTCAGAGACCGGAGTGCCCAGGGCTGTGGCTAGCTAACTTGAAGTGTCAGTGGTCATGCTGGTTTGCTTAGTCAGAAGATGTGGAAAGCACAAAGTTTTCCAAGCCCAATGATTGGCCTTGAAAGCATAATACTTCTAAGCTTTTCCCTCTTGAAAAGGCCTCAGCGTAACCAAAGAGTACTAGTTGAAGATAGAAAATGCTTTTTATAAGTATTCCAACTAATAATTGCCAAATGAGGCAATTAGAAAATCACTACCTTGCATCTTCAGTGATTCAGGCAGCAACAAAATAAAGCCAAGCTAAGCTCAGGATCTGATCGCCCTGAGAAGCAGATGTAATCTGGTGGACACTATGTAGCTCTCTGCCTCTGGCTCTGGGTTGCCTAATGGCTTTTTTACTCTCTTCTAACTTCTCTTCACTGTATCTCCTTGTCCCTGTCTCCCTTCCCCTCCCTCCCTCCCTCCCTCCCTCCCTTCCTTTCTTCCTTCTTTCCTTCTTTCCTTCCTTCTTCCTTCTGATAACTGCTTGTTGAGACCTTGCTGTAATTGCCACTGAAGATGTGAAAATCTAACACCCAGTCTTTGTTTTGTCCTTGAGGGACAGCACCGAACAGAGAAAAGTGCAAGGGCCAGACCCAACTAGATTTGAATACACATTCTAGTACTTCCAAAGTGTGGAATTGAATATATGTGACAAGCCTTCTGAGCTTGAGTTTTACACTTCTCAGATTTATTTTGATGATAAATGAGAGAAAATTTGTAAAGTAACATAACCATTGGCATGTAGTAAGCAATTAAAAAAGTAAGTTTATACGCTTACTGGGTGGCTCAGTTGGTTGTAGCATCGTCCTATACATCAAAAGGTTGTGGGTTGGATTCCCAGTCAGGGCACATACCTAGGTTTTGGGTTCAATTCCTGGTCGGGGCCTAAATGTAAGGCAGCTCTTTCTCTCTTTCTTTTTCTCTCTCTCTCTAAAATCAATAAGCATGTCCTTAGGTTGGTATTATAAAAAGAAAAAAAAAAGTAAATTCATGAAATTGTTCACGTCCCTCTGCCCCACATTCTTGTGAGGGAGACCAAAGAGTGCTTTCACCCTCGTCCCCTTTCCAGTCTGGGCCCTTCTGCACTCAGAGATCCAGGGATAGTGTGAGATGAGGGTCCAAAGAGTTCAGAGTGATGGTGGGCCAGCGCAGATGGAGCTGAGGGTGTCTTTACCAGCAGTTCAAGGAGTTGTCAGGTGAGGCAGAGTAGAGATTGTTTCTTTAATTTTGGAGAAAAACTTAGCAACAACATCTCAAAAAAATGATGCCTGGTATTCTGATACTGTGATACACTGCTGGGCTGGCTTTTCAAAAAATTTACATCCAAAGTTCAGCCTAGTGCCTTTTAGATAAGAAGAGTTCTTTTAAAAAATAAAATAAATCAGAGTTATATTTAGCCAGTCTTTTTTCTTTGTTAACTTGGATGCTTTTTACTACATAAAGCTTCTTAATAGAAATAAATTACAAACAAACTTCAAGATAAGTTACAGAGTTCAAAATATAATGTAATTCTACAATGCCATTGAATACGAATGTCCATTAGGGAACAATACAGTTTTTTTGCACATAGAAGTGAATAAAATGACATTATTCATTTCACTTCTATTTAAAAAATGACAGTCAATATAAACTTTTGCTACTAAAAACTTCAAACCCAACTTCCATTTACAGTCTTAAAATTGACTTAGAGGCCCGTTGCACGAAGATTTGTGCAATAGGCCTTCCTTCCCCTGGCTGCTGGCACCTGTTTTCCTCTGGCACCTGGGACCCAGGCCTTTGCTCTGGCTGCCACCTTCCATCTTCACTCTGGCCGGAGCCTTCAGTCTTCTCCACTCCGGCCGAAGTGTCGCTCCTGTAGCTCCCTCTGCCTCCCGCCCTTCCCCTCATAGCAGGCATTCCACCCTGCCCAGCTGCTCCATCTTTGTTGGGTTAATTTGCATACCCACTCCTGATTGGTTGGTCAGCATCATGGAGGTGTGGTCACTTTGTATATTTCTTTTTTATTAGTGTAGATGATATAAAAGATTAAGTCATTTTCATAACTAAGGAAATTAATGAATGAACATTGTGACAGTAGAATGGAAATGACATTTTCATAATAAACCTGCGATTTTCAACCGGTGTGCTGCAAGAATTTTTAAAACATGCAATACCTGATTATTCAGTCAGGGACACTGATCTCTTTTTCCTTATATTGTCAAAATAAAAAATAACAACAGCCAACACAATTGCCCTCAAGTCTGAATGAATCAAAATCATACCTATTTTTTTGTCAGACTGGCAAAAAAATTATTTTTGGTGTGCTGCAGGATTTTAGTAATTAGAATTATGTGCGCCATGAGATGAAAAAAGTTGAAAATCACTGATACAGACTAAGGGAGACAGTGTTAGATATTAATAATTATGACTGGATAAGGAAACATTATTTCTTAAGTGTGATCTAATAAAATGAGTGCTTGGCAGACACATTTGTGTTACAATCCCTGCTCTCTCACATAAGAGTTAGCTAAACTGTTATAAGTCCTTTGACATCACTTAGCCCCAGTACCTTCATCAGTAAAATGAAAATGACAATATCTATCTTTTAGGATTATTTTTCCTTAATAAATGAGATAGTCTTTGGCAGGCCTCTTCTAAAGGGAATTCGTAATTAGTAGTCCTTCCACTATTCATCCCGTATAAGCTTGTCACCATGCCCTCTCCCTGCTAGCACTCCCATCCCTGTCATAAGTGAAACTTAATTAAGGCATATCAGGGACTGATAGGGTTCAATAATGTGGCTAGCTTCATTGGAGTTTAGTAAGTTTGGTGATTTATGATGGATATAGACATTATTACAGAATAGTTTTGTATAAATAATGGATCAGATGCCTGTATAATCCTTTCCTGATAAAATACCATCATAATATTATACTAAGATTTGTCTTTTAATGACAAAATAAGAATGGCTTGAAAACTTTAGCACAATTTAATACTAAATCTGGTTCTATAACCAAATTCTAATGAATGTGTGTGTACAGTGTATGTGTGAAGGGTGGAGGTGGGATGGTGGCCTAGAACTCCAACAATCTGTGCTCTGGACACCAGCTCAGTGTCCTAAAATTCAACTTAATTTTGATACTATCTACTTGGAGATAGCATCAGACTCCACAGGTTAATGATTCAGTTCTACAAGATTCCCCACTCCCCAGTCCCCACAGACACACATTCTAATCACAAGTTCAGGTTATCACCTGTGCTTCTTTTTTTATATTTCCTTTAAAAATATATTTTTTATTGATTTCAGAGAGGAAGGACGAAGGAGAGAGAGATATAAACATCAATGATGAGAAAGAATAATTGATTGGCTGCCTCCTGCACACCCCACACTGGGGATGGAGCCCGCAACCCAAGCATGTACCGTGATCAGGAATTGAATTGAGGTTCATAGTTCAATGCTCAACCACTGAGCAACACTGGCCAGGCAATTATTGTTTTTTATCTTTTTAAAATTTTTTATTTATTGATTTTGAGAGAGAAAGAGAGATCAATTTGTTTTTCTACTTATTTATACATTCATTGGTTGCTTCTTTTCTGTGACCTGATGAGATTGAACAAATAAGCTGGGCATATTGGGATGATGCTCTATCTAACTGAGCTACCTGGCCAGGACCAACACCAGCTACAAATTATAGGTTCCAAAGACCCCCTCTACCTCAGGTTGCCAACCACAAACCCTGGTTGCTACCTGTACTTCTGACAAACTGGCTAAAAATCAGAGGTTTCCACAACCTCCTCTTTGAGTTAGATTAATTTGCTAGAGCATCTCCCATAATTTAGGGAACTCAGAGAAACATTATACTTACTAGATCACTCCTTTAATATAAAAGAACTAGAGGCCTGGTGCACAAAATTTGTGCACGGGTGTGTGTGTGTCCCTCAGCCCAGCTTGCACCCTCTCCAATCTGGGACCCCTCAAGGGATGTCTGACTGCCCATTTAGGCCCAATCCTACCACAATCCAGGATTGCTGGCTCCCAACTGCTTGCCTGCCTGCCTTCCTGATTGCCCCTAACCACTTCTGCCTGCCAGCCTGACCACTCCCTAACCACTCCCCTGCCAGCCTGTTTGCCCCTAACTGCCCTCCCCTGCAGGCCTGGTTCCCCCCAACTGCCCTCCCCTGTAGGCCTGGTCACCCCTAACTGCCCTCCCCTGCAGGCCTGGGTCCCCCCAACTGCCCTCCCTTGCAGACCTGGTCCCTCCCAACTTCCCTCCCCTGCTGGTCATCTTGTTGCAGCCATCTTGTGTCCACATGGGGGCAGTCATCTTTGACCACATGGGTGGCAGCCATCTTGTGTGTTGGAGTGATAGTCAATTTGCATATTATTCTTTTATTAGATAGGAGGATTAGATAAGATAGAGGCCTGGTGCATGGGTGGGGGCTGGCTGGTTTTCCCTGAAGGGTGTCCTGGATCAGGGTGAGGGTTCCCTTGGGGTGTGAGGCAGCCTGGGTGAGGGGCCTGTGGTGGTTTGCAGGCCAGCCACACCCCCAGCAACCCAAGCAGAGGCCCTGGTATCTGGGATTTATTTATCTACTTATCTCCTATAATTGAAACTTTGTAGCCTTGAGCAGAGCCAAGCCTTCTGCTTGTTCCATGGCCGCAGCCATTTTTGTTGGGATTTACTTATCTTCTATAATTGAAACTTTGTAGCCTTAAGTGGAGGCCAAGGCAGGCCAGGGCAGGTGGAAAGCTTGGCTTCCTCCATTGCTGGGGAAACCCAAGCCTCCTGCTCTCTCTGTGGCCGCAGCTGTCTTGGTTGGGTTAATTTGTATAATCGCTCCTGATTGGCTAGTGGGGGTGGCTTGTGGGTATAGTGGAGGTATGGTCAATTTGCATATTACTCTTTTATTAGATATGATATGACTCAGGAACAGTCAGATGGAAGGGATGCATGGGGCAAAGGGCATGGAGATTCCCTTTGGACTTTTCATTACATAAGCATGATTGATTAATTAAATCATTGTCCCTTGTTGATTAAACTTTAGCTCCAGGTCAGGGTTGGAACTGAAAGTTCTAATCCTCTAATTACAAGGGTGTTTCTCCTGGCAACCAGCCAACACCTTTAAATTACTTAAGGAGCTTCCAAATTCTCCTCATTAGCACAACAAAAGACACTTTGCTCTCATCACTTAAGATATTCCAAGGGTTTGAGGAGATCTGTGCCAGAAACATAGATGAGTATATATTTGTAAATCACAGTATCACAAATACATAGCCTCAAAGTAATCGGAGAGAACGTACCATGTGCCAATATATATACTATGCACCAATATACCACCTACCAATGTGGGATATACATAAAATAACTGAGGTCATTGATGCCACTGTGCTTAAAGAATTAATAAAAGAAAGAAAGCAGAGAATAAAAATAACTATTTAAAGATAGGGATATTTAAAGTCATTGACATGAAACTGTGACTGTTTAAAGCTCCCCAAACCAAGAGCCAAAGTGATGCTTTATAATCCATGAAAACTGGAATATCATGTGCATGCCAGACAAAGCAATGACATATACTGACAGTCTTCCTTGTTCTTTTGTAATGTTTCAAAGCATGCACCTTATCTCAAGGAAAATACCTGCAGTTCACTGATCAAATGAAAGAAAATCAAAGATACAGATGCTCAAAACGTGTGTCCCCAAATTTAGCAACTCCTTTGCATTACACAGACCTTACTCTGCCCTGCAACCCCACCCACGCTATTATCCATACTGCTACTTTTCTACCTGAAGGAAAATCAGTTCCACAATCTATGCCCTTCTCTTCTGATACTATGAAATAAAAAGCACATTATAAAACGAACAGGAGCAAATTTTAACATATATTTAAATTACTAATTACTTAATAATTACTATATCACATACAAACGTATGTAAATATTAAAGCAATTCGAATGGAAAACCAATCTTATATAAGAAATAAAATGTAGAAATGAGTAAGGTTATCAAAGGGGAGAAAAGGCAACCAAAAAACCCCAAACAGGAAAAGCAGTGAATTACAAACAGTAATTGCTAGACTTGCTTGAATTATTAGTAACCAGGAAAAACAGAAACAAGCTGGTCAAGATTTATAGCTGCCGGTGCATGCTATTCCCAGGCCACCACTTGGGAAACTAGAAGAAGAGAAATTTCTCATAAGAGAGAACTTCCCCCAAGTTTGTATTTTACCGATCACTATTATGAGAGCATCTCACTCTGATGACCCATCACAGGAGATATTTCTGTGCATTTCTCTTACAGATGAGTAAATCCATGTGTTTTACCTGCTAGTGTCCTCATGCCTTAGTAAATGTGATTATGGTACTATATTAGGAGTTCACTTTTTTGATAGAGAAACTGGCTTTGTCCTGACTGAGTTTTGGCTCAAGTTAGCAGGAAAGTAATGAGTTATCCTATATAATAAAAACCTAATATGCAAATTGTCCTTTTGGGTGGTCATTCAACTGGGATACGGGGAGTTCAACTACTCGCTATGACATGTGCTGACCATCAGGGCACGGCGCCAAACATGGTGGGCGTTGGCAACACAGTGCTGGCAAAGGGCGGCAGTGGAGGCTCTGCCAACCCTAATGGGCCCCAATGAGAGCAGGACCACGGCAGGATGGTGGAGCAGATGAGCACACAGCGCCAGGCCAAGGCAGGTGCGAGAAGAGGCCCAATCGCCTTGCTGATTGCCCTGCAGATGGCGACCAGCCACCAGCAGGTCCTGATCGCCCCATTGGAGCCAGGCCTCAGGCTGGGATGGGGAACTGGGGATGGGTGGCAGAGACCAACCTCCCACGGAACCCAGGCAGGGGGTTGCGACCTCTTGCTACCTGGGGGCGGGCATGATGGGGACAGGGGTGTGGTGAGAATGTGGGGTGTCCGCCAAGCTCATTCTCACTCTCCTTGCTACCCTATCCTGGGATGCCAGGGCTCGTGTGCCAGGGAAGCCCCCATGCTCAGGTGCTGGACACTCATGAGGAGCCCACCCTGCACCTGCGTGGCCTCTTCTGGGTGAGCCAGGCCACAGCCACCGGGACCGCAGGGGCCAGCTGGGCTCCCCATGGGTTCACACAGGAGCTGGTCTGCAAGGCTGGCTGGGAGAGAGCATGCTGTCTGCCTGGCTTCTGTGGGGCACCACTGGGCAGCCCAGAGGCCCACGCTGGGCCCCAGCCCGCGGTGTCTGGCCGCTCACTGCATCTCCACATGGGGACTTGGGCGCCATGACTCAGATAGAGGGGAGCACGTGGGGGCCTGGGACCCAGGTGCTGCCCAGGACGCAGAGGTCAGCTGGCACCTGCCCTTCCACGCCAGACACTCATACTTGGATCACCAGCCAGGCCTAGGGACCACACCTGTGCACGATTTTCATGCACCAGACCTCTAGTTTTGTAAGAAATGGCATTAACCATTGAGATGGTGAAACAAAATACACTGTTCATACATTTCTGCAGATAAATTTATATCAAATAACTTAGAGTTTAATAACAACTATACTTTGCTAATCAACACAGGTAGAGTATGAATGCTATAGAACACCATGAAATAACCTGAACATCAACAGTACATGAACTTTCTATTAGAAATTATCTGTTAAATAGGACACTATTTCCTATAACCTACTTAATTCCATTATAATGTATGTTCTTTTTTTTTTATTGTGGCAAAAAAAACAACAACACATAACATAAAACACTCTCTGAATAATTGTATGTGTGTTATTAATGCTGCTCTTGGCATCCAGTAAGATCATGCAATGCCTTTTCTGAAGCAGCAGAGACAAATGTATTCAATATACTTTTAGAACCACATTTTTTTTTGTGGAAGCATAATATTTTGAGGGGAAAAAAGCATATTCATATAATGTTTTTCCTCAAACCTGCCACATCTTTAGAATTGCCTGGGAAGAAGAATTGTTAAAAATAGAATCTTCCCTGGAAATGTTGGTTCTGTGGTTCTAGGGTAGAAAAGGGATGTGGAATTTTCACAAGTGCCTCAGGTGATTATTCTGTACAGGCTGAATAGAAAACACAGAAGCAAAGAAATGCATATCTTTATTTATTAGAATATCTCACATCTCAAATATGCTGGATAACAAGTTGTTAATGCTATCTCCTTATACTCATTAATGAGTAATGAGGGTATTTATTCTTAGAAGGTTTAAACACTTTCAAGTGTTGCTGCCACCTTGATTCCCTGTCTGCTGTTGTAACATCAATCATTAGCACCTCTAAGAGTAATGAGCCTATTATGTGAAGGTCTTGACAAGCCCATGTATAATTCTACCAGTCCCTTGTGAAACATCCAAAAGGGGAAGTTCCTGAAACAAATCTTTGGGAAAATTATCCATCCTAATGGTAAAGATTGGTTCAACAAATAATTGATTAATCAAGATAAATATTCACATTGAATGTTTTATTTGGGGTACAGACAAAAATTTTGGGTACTGAGCATGTCTTTTTTTCCTTTATGGATAACAATTACTTTTATATTCACAAGTGATGAACATCTGCCTTTTACATAGAAGAGAAACATGACATAAATATTAAATCATAAAATTGATTAACTGAAACTGTTAGAAACTGTTAGAAACTATGAACTGTTAGAAACTATGAACTGATATTAAAGCCAAAAAGCAAGTTTACAAAATATGTGCAATTTAATTATATTATTTTACAACAAAAATAAACACATAAATAAAAATCTATATGAATAGAGAAACATAAAGACTAAAAAGAAATACATCAAAATGCAAAATAAAAATATAAGTAATTTTAGTTTTTTCACCTAAATCTTAACAATTGATGTACATTATATTTACAATAAAAATTGTTTAAAATTATGTGGAAAAAATCACATTGCTTTTTTTAGTAAACTTGATTTTTAATTAGTCTTTAAAACTAACCTTGAAAACTTTGTCTTATATTTGTGTATCAACATTAGCAGTAAATTCATTCACCCAAAATGAGGTGTAGAAAGTTCAAACTGAAAGGTGTATTTGATAAGATGACACTAATAATATACTGTCAATTCTATTTATATATCTTCCATCTCATTTGGAAATTTAGCTCCAGATGAAAACAATTCAATCTTTAACAAAAAAATAACAATAGTATTTTTTTAAAAAATTATTTAACAAAAGCCTTACGGAAAAAGTTATGCAAATAATTGCCTCATAACCTTTTTAAAATCTGAAACTATTTACCTTTCAAAGTGAAAATGTCATTTTATGACATGGTTATTTAGGGAATACTTATGGTTGCCTCCAGTGCAAACATTTGTCCTAGGGCAAACATTTCCTCCTAAGGAGTTGGGTGATCATAGATAAGAATGGACTTGCTGGAAGATTTAATGTGAACATGATTATGCTCCCTTTTAACATCTTATAGAAGTAATGCAAAGAAAAACATAATAGAGATTGCTTTGAAGACCTAAAAACACCCTTACAATCCACACGTGGTTCCAACCAAGTTAAAGTAAGATGATCCAAATTTACTCTCCCACCAGAAATAACCAACACAGCTTATCTGCTCTAGATATAGCTCCTAAAGCATGTATTAAAAAAAAGAGAGAGAGAGAGTTACAGTTACAGTTAAGAAGCCAACAAAAGAGATAAAATAAAACAGTAATAATAAAAAAGTCAATTAATCTGAAGGAATGCAGAAGAGGAGGAAAGGGAAGAGAAAAGCAGATGTAAGGAAGAAAAGTCAAATAAGATGGTAGATTTAAACCCAAACATGTCAATGATCATATTATGTATAAATAACCTTAAGAAATGAATTAAAAAGATTTTCAAATGACATAAAAAAGAAAAAAATAATTAAATGCTACCTGTTTTTAATACAAAGACACAAACATGTTAAAAATGAAAGGATATGTGACTGAGACAAATTTTATGAACGGAACCCAGAACAGATTACTCTATATCCAACATTAAAATTTAGAGTAAAAAGAATAATAATGCTATTTGGTCATGGATGCTTTCCTTCTCTTCTTTATTTGTACACAGGTCAAAGCTTTGTCTCTACGCATAGACCTTGGGTCATCACTCAAATTCCAGAAGCTAGTTAGGGAACAGACTACATTGAAGTTGAGAACAGACAGCACATCTGAAGATGCTATAATTTATCTAAAGACAAATGAAAATAAATAGAAATCACTGTACATTTGAACCAAATGCATGCCTACAAATTAGGTGTTTACAACTCTTGGAACAGACTTTGATCCCTCAAAACAATGGGTGTCTGTGCCTAGAATTTGACCTGGCTCAGAATGGCACTCCAACAATATTTGGGGTGCAGAGTCAGCTCCTCTCAGGTGAACCATAGGATGTCCTGACATTATTGGAAGCTTCCTTTAATGGTTTCATTTTTAGGGAGCATGAATTGAGGTTGGTTCCAAAGAGAATTAAAAAAATAACTCAAAGTGATTTTAAAATTTAATGACGTTCTGAAATCTGGCCTTTTGTTGAATAGCATGAGACTTGAATAGTGTCAGCAGTTATTATACACAGCTTTCTTATTTGTATTGATTCCCTTCAAGCTCATGGTTTGAACCTCTGTCAATGCCTAAGTAGTTCCACTAAATTAAAGATAGGTACGAATTAGTCACTTTTTTTAAAAATTACTAACAACAGCAAGCTAATCATAGATATATTTGAAGGTACGAATTAGTCACTTTTTTTAAAATTACTAACAACAGCAAGCTAATCCTAGATATATTTGATATATACCACAGAAATTGATTACACATGCAATGATTCTTACATTGACCTCTCAAGAGGCCCTTCTGAAGGAACATAAGTAGACTCAGCTATTACAAGGTTTTCCATAAGAACTTCTAGTCATTCTCAGCGGAGGAGGCCACTTACCTGATTGCTTCAGTACACTATCCAGAGGACAGGGAACATGATTTGGAAGATGTGCTGGAAATGCCCCATTTGCTCTTGAGATCCATTCTCCATCCTCTCCACTTTGCTCTGTGTCCTGGGATCCAGATTTGTGAGGAATGCATCAAGTCTTTCTTGCTCTCTCATTTCTGGTTGGACTCAACAAATGAGGGATGTTGGGAAGAGATCAGAGGGAGGAAGGGGCATAAAGACCTGGTAATTATTTTTTGGCTCCTCTTAGTAGGTGGTTCCATGAGTGGTTCTCATTCCTCAACCAAAGGACACACTCCCACCAAGGGACCTCCCTTCTCAGCAGAGCTCTCACTCTCTGTATCCCAGTAGTGGCTTCCTCTCTTTGCACTGAGAGGAAGACTAGTAATGGCTCCGCTGTCACCAGCTTTGAAGTGGTCATCATATCTGTTGCTTTTCCTAAGCCCAGTCCACATCTTTTAAAATAGTTCTTATTAAATGCTTGCTTCCCAATTAACCAGCTTGAAGATGCTAACAATTTTTGCTGGGGGTCCAACTAATAAGCATGTGGAGTGAGGATAAGAAGTAGTTGACCAGGTACAGGAGAAAAGGCTTGATGCTATGGAGAAGCTGTCTGAGTAATACGATAAATAACAAATAAGAGTGTGTGGGCACCAACAAGGAAATCTGCTTTAGAAGGTATCCTTATAATTCTCTGAAGCTTGTAATTAAATTTAAGTGGATAGTATTCAGATATCACATAGCAAAATACAGCTTAATTTGATTATTAAGATAGTATAAGTAAAACTTACCTAAGGTATTCTTAAATTTAATCTTTATTCAAAGATGTAAACAAAATCTGTTTAAAATTCTTTATCATTTGTATTATCCAATATTGTAAGGAACAAAGAATTACCAGAAAAAGATAATGAGAATGTAAATAAATATGGAAAAGAAGATAATCCTGGGGAAAAGGACTGGCATTGAATTAGTCATGAAGCTATAAATTGCTTATGGCTTTCTTATCTAACATGACTTTGCAGAAACTTCTAATGAAAACAAAGTCTTAACAAAATGTGTTTTTGGAAAATTCTATATAAGGAATTCATTTAGTTCTGTTGCAGTGGATTTTTACTGACTGGTAAATAAAATGATGAAATTCTGGATGTCCTATAAAACATGAAGACCATGGGTCTTAGGGGAATTACACAAAGCGAAAGTTCTCATATGACTTACGCTCAACAAGCAGGTCGAAAGTGTGCATAGGTAGTATGAAGGCTAATAGTAGTCATGTGAGATTGAAGTCAGTTATATTTTGTATCTTAGAGTGTTTCACTTTGGAATAATATTTCCCTGGTTGAGTTCTCGTGTTTCTTCTTTCATCTGAGCAGCTTCATTTGATCTTAGGAATGTTAATAGCTAAGCAGTGCATCTGATGAATTCTCTAGTGAGCAGTGAGTTTTCCTAATAATGTTTCCTCAGACAGAGAGGACTGAGTGGATGTTTGCTTATCGCACTTCATGTTTCATTAAGGTTAAATTCAGAAACCATTCTCCATTCTAAATGTGCAATATTTAGAAAGCTAAAATGTTCTCAAGAAGATGAAAATGTCTTACCAGTGTATCCAGCTGGACTCTTTCACTACTCAAAATGTGGTTTCATTACGAATGAATTGGCCTTCAGGGGAGAATTTTCACAAACATATGAACTCTGACTACTTAATAGTACCAGTGAGCATGAATTAAACAAAGTGATCTGTGTAAATGAAGGCTGTGGATGCTGGAGGCTGGAAACTGGTACGGAATACATTTCACAAAGATAACTTTGTGTATGTTTTAAAAATGTGTGCCTGGGATTACTCAGATGGGGATGTGCTAAATCATCAGGCAACCTTCTTCTCACACTTGGGTCTGCCATAAAAAGATAACGGAAAGCATTTTATTTTCTTGAAGAAAAGTATATTCCCATGAGAAGATAGGAAGTTTTTTCCTGAAGGTTTCTGGGAAATGGACAGTTACATTTCTGGGAAAAAGCTGGTGGGGACTTCTTCCATCTAAAGGGTAAATTATGAGCCCTGGCCTGTTTTGCTCAGTGGTTAGACTATTGGCCCGAGGACTGAAGGGTAATGGGTTCAATTCCCGGTTAGTGTTGGAGAGTGGGAATTTTTGAGCACTACTGAGGCCATGGACTATGCCCCAGATAGAGTTGTCAGTGCTGACACCAGGCCAGGCCTTGAGATACGGTCTCATGGCCCCTTCCCAGCACGTAGGCCTTCTTTCATAGAACACTGTCAGCTTTCTGAAGAACAGGATGACCCTGTGAGTAACATGGTCGTCAATGGCATGACTCTGACGTTGCTTGGGAAAAACTGTTTTGTCTTGGGTTACTTGCTCTGCAAGTACAGGATGTGGTTAATGTGCTTAAAAAGTGGTCCTGCACAAAGGGTAGGGGCGGCTGCTCTCTGGACTCCCTGCATGGAGAATGGCAGAGCAGTCGGCCGGCCGGCTAATAAAGGCTCTTTGCTATTGCATCGGACTTGGCTTCCTGGTGGTCTTTGGGGATCACAAAATCTGGGCACAACATTAGGACACATACCTCCCTTGTGGGCTTGATCCCCAGCCCCAGTCGGGTGAGAACAGGAGGCAACCAACTGATGTATGTGTCTCTCTCACATCCATGTCCATGTTTCTCTCTCTCCAACCCCCTCTCCACTCACCTCCATTCTCTTTCTCTTAAAAAAAAAAAGAGTATATTATGATACCTGGAGTTCCTAGAGCCACAATGACACTGCCTGCCTACATTCTCAACCTTTAGCCTTTATCATATTTGACTTCCAGGTCTAGTTAGGGTCTACAGCAATAAAGGTGAAGAAGTTCCTCTGATGATAAAAAACCAGCCTACGTCACTCTGTGTAAATCTAGCTGAGGTCCCCCATCTCTTTCAAAGTCAAAGTGAAGTCCTTACAATGGTTCCCAAGGCCTTACTTCAGTCTTTTCCCTCTCTAACCTATTCCTGTCCATATAAGAAACATCCAAACCTATAGAGAACTTTTATGAGTTTATTTGAGCCTAAATGAAAATGTACACCTGGAGCCAGATCTCAGACTCTCTTGAGAATAACTGTTTTGCAGCTTCTTTTATGCATTTAAAATTAAGAAGGGGGGGTAAGGAAGTCCACATGAAGGTGGGGATCAGATTACAGGATAGTTAATAAGATTCTGAGCTCTCTTGAGAGTGAGCACCCTTTATTTAGAAGGAGAGGTCTGAAAAGAAGCATTTCAAACAGTAATTAACCTAGATGCACAGAAACAATAGGCAGGGTTCTCTTAAGGTAAAGATAAGCCTTTTACTAAAAAATTGTATGCCTGGGGCATGACTACTCAACATAACCTTTCCAGTTAGAAATTA
This sequence comes from Corynorhinus townsendii, assembly GCA_026230045.1. Lineage (NCBI taxonomy): Eukaryota > Metazoa > Chordata > Mammalia > Chiroptera > Vespertilionidae > Corynorhinus > Corynorhinus townsendii. Next base: position 103,694,391 of record JAPDVU010000006.1, on the reverse strand, counting down.
ATCATCAGCCTGGCTGGCTTGGCTCATTGGTTGAGCATGGACCTATGAACCAGGAGGTCACAGTTTGATTCCCCAGTGTAGGATGTGCAGGAGGCAGCCAATCAAAGATTCTCTTTCATTGATGTTTCTCTCTCTCTTCCTCTCTGAAATTAATAAAAACATATTATTTTTTTAAAAAGGAAATTTATGATCAGATCACCCTGCAAAGTTACTTTCCATCAAGCCCCTATTTTCCTCCATATTCCTTATTCATGTTCTGCTCCTCCTCTCCTCTCATTGCTTGCTCACCATTCGTTCACTTTGCTCTAGCCACACTGACTACCTGTCTGTTCACAGAACACATAAGCATAGGCCTTTTCTCCAGCCTTTCCTGCACTGGATGCTCTTCCCAGATAAAGGCATGGCTAACTCATGCGTCTCTCAGGCTGTTACATTCACCTTGGCACCGACTTTGACCTTGACTCGCTATTGGATAAACAGCCATCCATTCTCCACTCCACCAGCTTTGTCCTCCTTCCTGGCCCACTTTAATTCCATTTCCAAAGTATGTATGACCTTCTAAAATACTACATAACTTAGTTATATGCCATGTTTACTTTTATTATCCATCTCCCTCCTCTGGGATATAAGAAGCATCAGGAGGAAGCCTTGGTTCTTTAATTCACTGGGGTCTCATTGGCACCCAGAGAAGTGACTGGCCTATAGTAAGTGTCAAATAAATATGTGTCTAATTTGGGGGACTGCATATGAAAACAAGAGCACCCAAGTTAAGGCAGAGATCACCTGGATCAATTTATTTGAAGAGTATTTTAAAAAATTGAAAACCTAAAAATTTCTCAAACACATGAATCATACTGGGGAAAAAATAGTGCATAAGTCTTTAAAATATGCTATTTGCTATGTAGACTAGTTGTCAGAAAACCATGGCCAGGGCCAAATGTGGTCACCTTTTTTTAAAATCAAAGATTGATTGGAACACAGCAACATCTATGCACTTACGTATTGTCTAAGGCTGCTTTTCTCTACAACAGCAGAGTTGAGTAGTGTGATAGAAACCTTCTGGCAAGAAAGGCCTAAGTTATTATATGAATAATAACTTAGGTAGTTTGCTGAGCCCTGATTTAAATCAAAGTTACTGATACTTTGCAAATAAATTTGTTTCTGAATCCTAGTAGTTGTCCAAATACACGTTTTCACTTATAAATTAAGGGACTGGAATGGATATGAACAAGAGAAACTGCTCATGTTACTGTTTCTGCACTATAACTGCTTCTCTCTCTCTCTAACATATCTTAAGTGTTTGAATTTTCCAGTAATTTATGGACTTAAATTGAAATATGCCAATATTATACACACAATGGCCTCTTGAAGTCCCTTCTTAACTTATTTTATTACACAGAATTCTCTATATACCTTAATGCTTTTTTATATTTTATTTACATATTATACTACTGGAGGCCCAATGCACTAAGATTCATGCAAGAATGGGCCTTCCTTCCCCTGGCTGCCGGCACTGCTTTCGCTCTGGCCCAAGCCGCCTTTCTGCCTTCCCACGCTGCCCAGATGCTCGGAGCGGCTGGAGCAGTGCCCCACCCCTGGCCACTTGGTGCCTGTGTATGCAAATTAACCCACCATCTTTGTTTGGTTAATTTGCATACTCACTCCTGATTGGCTGGTGGGTGTCATGAATGTATGGTCAATTTACATCTTACTCTTTTATTAGTGCAGATGCTGATTTAATTGGTATATATGTCTTCTGTGCCTTTTTTCTATTTAAAAAACAGTTCCCTTGACATTCTTTCAATGATATTGTCAGGCACTCTTATACTATATTTATTCTTCAATAATTTTCTTGAAGGAAGATATAATTTTCCTTAACATTTAGTCTTAATGTTAAAATTAGTGTACCCTACTTAGCAACATCATTGTTAACCTAAGACCTATATTAAAATTAATGATAGAAAAAATCAGATTAAGGTGACAGATTTATCATTATGTTTAGCAAAATATATGATACATAGTACTTTAAGGTAATGCATTTAGGTGCTATTTTAAATGACACTTAATTGGATATATTCAAAGCTCTTCCCTCATCAGAAATTAGAGTCTTTTTAAGTCAAGTCCCTGGATAATTCTAGTGAAAAAGTATCTTTTCTTAATTCTGTAGATATGTTTTACATGTGTCCTGTGTGAATGCATTTGCTTAGATAGATAGATAGATAGATAGATAGATAGATAGATAGATAGATGATAGATTTCACGTTAGACCTGAATTACCAGATAATTGACTGCTTCATTTGGAACTTTGTAAATATAGACTTAAGGAAAAACACATTTAGTGGCAATTATAAAGGTTTTTTGTCCTACCAACATTAACACCATTATTCATGTCATTAGAATATTAAAGGGTATGCATGCACATCAGATTCACAATAAATATTTGTTCAGCAACTACCAATATGAGAAAGTCCTTGCTGAAAAATATGAGAGTGTCTGGCTTATCTGCTGTATCACCATCAGTCATACTGCTGGATATTACAAAGTTGTGTAAATAGGAAGACATCACCAGGCTATAAGTCACAGGGGTCTAATATTGTATGATCATTGTATGTGTAGAAGAAAATAGATAGAATTAGAAAAGGGGAGGCTCAAATGAGACATTTATTCCAGTTATTTCACCTGGAAAAAAGAGAGGATTCAGGGAGTACTTTTCATATACATCCTTCAGGAATTCTTCATAATATGAAACTTATATGCATCTTGTATGTTTTTTTCAATTCATTCCTGACTCCAGTTAGTTGCCTGAACAAATCATGTGTTTTCTGAGTTTGCATAGCAAACTCTTTCTTTTTTCCTGCTTGCCTAGCTAACTCTCACACTTCCTTTAGGGCTCAGCTTAAAACTCTCTTCTTCAGAGTGACCATCCTCAACTCTTAGAATTTATTTGATCCCTCCAATTGTGCTCCCATTAAACTGTTTTCTTTTCATTACACTTGTAATTATTTAATATATATTATCCTCAATAGCATACGATGTGTATCTAATGTATGTATTCACTGTTTGTGTAACAACTGTATCTCCAGTGACAAGGACATCACCTGGCACAACTAGATGCTTAATAAATACTTTTTGAATGGATAAAACAGACTTCCGGTGAGAGGGCTCTGTAAGTTTCAAAGACGTGTGCATTTAGGTTTTCAGAGAAGCAGACACCAAGATGGGATTAGTGATGCAAGATATTTGTTATGAGGGGAGCAAGAGAAAGTGGGAAAGCCTTCAGATTGTGAGTTCTGTGGAAGGAAAGAGGGGCTGGGGGAATACTCGGTAGAAACAATGCTGGACTACATGCAGTTCTAAAGGATCTTTGACCTGGCCAATGGGTAGTTCTGGAACGAAAGGGATCCATTGGAAGTCTCAGGACCAATGTTGCTCCTTGTAGGAGGAAGTCAGAGAGGAATATTTTGATAGTTACCACACAAGATCACACTAAAGGAGAGTCCTCACTAAATGGCTTTTGTGATGCTCATTTCCACAAAACCTCTAAAAGTATATGTGAGCATAGTAGAGTTAAAGAATAATTTGCTATTCTAGGTAAATATTGTTCATTACCTCATATTTGGCACAGACATTTTAATCTAGTTACAATAAAGTTATGCTTCTTGTGCTTAATTTTCCAAAATCAAAATGAAATATTAAACCTTTATAAGAAAATGTCAAAGAAAGGTTAATATAGGGTTTATAAATGGCAGCTTTTCCTGAAATGAACAGCATGGGCTAATTACTTACGCTACATTGGTGGAGCAGGCACTTTGTTTTCTCATTAATTATCTCTTGAGGTACAGTTGACAGCCTCCCATGAAAGATTAGCCAGGGCAGAAAATCCTGCCCGATGCCTTTAATATTCCGTGAGCAGCCAGGCAGTGTGCCCCTGGCATCTAGGATGCCCTTTAATCCTCGAGCTCTCGGTTACCAGTTTCGTTTCAACAAACTAGGCCATTTAAAACAGGAAGATGTATTGCCCGTGCTACTAGATTTATTTAGCAAGCAAGTGAAGGACCAAGAGCAAAAACACAGAAATACACTGTCTTTAAGACAGTGCAAAGTCCTGTGGGCTATGGGTTGACAATGCCTTATGTCAAGATCATTGCTAAGCTTCATGTGAAAATCATTTTAAATCCTGGCAGTTGGGAGTGGGCTTTAGGGAATGATTTTGTCTGAGTGTGTCAGTTAAGATCTAACTCTTAGGTCTCTGTAGACTCAGATTAAACCTCGAAGTCTGGGTTCCGTGAAGATGTCTCACTCACTCTGAGGGGAGATGAAATTACCAAGAATGCCTTTTTATGTTATACTTGGAGAACTGACTTTTATATACTCACTAAAGAGATCAGTTTTCTTTAGAAGGGCCTTTAAGATGGCCTAGTATTAAAAATCTGGCAAAACCATGATTAAAATGGCTGGTGTCAATGAAACCAGGTAAAGGCATTAACTTTGAATATTTGATTTTTTTCTTCCTTTAGAACAGTGGTTCTCAACCTTTCTAATGCCGCGACCCTTTAATACAGTCTACAGCTGCTAGCGGTTCTCAACCTGTGGGTCATGACCCATAGGTTGAGAACCGCTAGCAGGGTCACCTAAGACCATCGGAAAACACAGATATTTACATTACAATTCATAACAGTAACAGAATTACAATTATGAAGTAGCAACGAAAATAATTTTATGGTTGGGGGTCACCACAACATGAGGAACTGTATTAAAGGGTCGCGGCATTAGAAAGGTTGAGAATCACTGCTTTAGAAAGATGACATTTACAAATATTGATGATATGTGAATAAAATTTGCTAGGATAAGGTAAATAAAAACATCATTTCCAACACCACTAAAAATGATTTTCAAGTTATTACAAATTCAAAAAGTGGAGGTATAAACAAGAAAGATACAAAGTATGTTTTTATGAATAATACCAATAACTCTCTGGTGGTTTTATTTGCAATTTTATTCTGTGACCAAGTTGCCATAACTCTATTAGTCACTTTAGTTGATCTCTTCCCACCCACCCACCTCACCTTCCCTCTGAGGTTAAACCATCTGTTCCATGCTTCTGTCTCTGGATCTATTTTATTTATCAGTTAATTCTGTTTATTAGATTCCTGTCCATAATATCTTGAAAGCATTTGCAGCATGACCTACATTACAGACTGGGGAGGTGAAGATTTGGAAGCCAGAAAAAGAAGAAGATGAGCTCCAACTCCACCCTCTGAGATGGGCCATGCTGAGATTGCATACGAGGTACTTCCATTTACTTGAGGTTTGCTTGGAGATGGAAAGACAGAGCCTAGAAGGGGCTCCACACTGCAGGTAAGTTACCTCTCTCCTCATAAGCTCTAAATTCCTAGCAGGAAGGGAAGCCAGGGGCATTTCTCTAGTTCAAGTCCCCGAAGACAGAAACACATGACAAGAGAAAAGGAGCTTCCCCATAGGAGCCCTCATTCCTGATATATCTACAGCAGCAAAAGCAAAGTAAAGTCAACATCTCAATGAATAATCCTGACCAAACTGCATGTAGGCTTTGTGAGGGGACTTTACAATAGAATCTAATTCTCCTTCTGGTTATTTATGTACTTCTGGGCAAATCTTCAATAACTATTTATTATGTGCACCTGTGTGAGCAGAGGAATTGTGATTGTCATTTTATTTCCTTAAATACAAATCTTCAAATGACTCACTTCAATCAATTAATTCATTAACTAACTAACTAAATATATATTTTTATTAATTTCAGAGAGGAAGGGAGAGGGAGAGATAGAAACATCAATGATGACAGAGCCCTTGACCAGAATTGAACTTGGGATCCTTCAGTCCGCAGGTCGATGTTCTAGGCTAGGGCTGACTCACTTTAATTATAAGTGAGAGTGGAATTTTCTTATGCTAGCATCCAAGGCTTTCATGTCTGGTGCTCACAAATCTTTCCACATTATGTTCTACACCTGCCCAACAGAATTTCCCCATTCTGATCAAAGGGGGTCAAGTGAAAATTAGTGATGATATGCTCATTTTCTGATTGTTTAGATTCTGTTGCTTCTCCTCCTAGCCAATCCTACCCATCCTTTAATATCCAATTCAAATTTCACTTTTTCCTCATAATTAATTTCCCCAAACTACCCAAGATTTCCTCCCCCGCCCCAGACTAGTTATAATGTATACTGACTTGTACAACTCAATTGTTATTTTTCAAATATTTTCTTACATAGCTGCTGATTTTTCGTATGCACATCTTTTCTCTTACAGGAATACTATTCTGCAGGATAAGAAATGCACCTACACTCTTTCTACTTGCCCTTGTGCCTGGAAGAGCACCTAGCAGGCCAAAGCCACTCAGCTCACCTCACTGACTGTGGGATATGTAAACAAAGGCCCCAGGTGTCATTTCCTGCCTCTACTGGGCCCTTTAATGGTCAACTGAACATCCTTCACAGCAACTTACGTTTCTGAGTCAAGTAACATTGTAATCAAGCATCCTCCAAAGTTAGAATTTGTCACTGTGCTCCCCTTTTCCAAACGGAGAGGCTATTTTTCTACAGCATGTCTGAGATGTTTGTTATCTTTCATCAAATTCAGCACATAATTAAATGATTGCTATTAGCACATCAATTAAAATTATGCATAATTTCATCTCAGTTTACTTTTGAACATTACAGGATGCCTTCTCCTAGGTTGAGCTTCAGAATATGGTTATGTCACACAGAGTAGGTGGGAGCATAACATTTTGCATGCTTGGAATTCAACTTAACAATAATGTCAAATGTTTATAAATGTTTAAAATCTTGATTAGTAAGTTTTTCCCCATATCTTAAGGAAATGGTCAGAAATATGCTCAAAATTGAGTTAAGGATGTTGTTTATCATTGTATCCTATCTAATAAAAGAATAATATGCAAATTGACCATCACTCCAACACACAAGATGGCTGCCCCCATGTGGACACAAGATGGCTGCCCCCATGAGGACACAAGATGGCCACCACAAGATGGCCAGTAGGGGATGGCAGTTGGGGGGGGACCCAGGCCTGCAGGGGAGAGCAGTTGGGGTAGACAAGGCCTGCAGGGGAGGGCAGTTAGGGGTGACCAGGCCTGCAGGGGAGGGCAGTTAGGGGCAATTGGGCTGGCAGGGGAGTGGTTAGGGGGTGATCAGGCTGGCAGGCAGAAGTGGTTAGGGGCCATCAGCAAGGCAGGCAGATGAGCAGTTGAGAGCCAGCAGTCCTGGATTGTGAGAGGGATGTCCGACTGCCTGTTTAGGCCCGATCCTACCAAGATTGGAGAGGTTGCAGGCTGGGCTGAGGGACACCCCCCACCCCATGCAAGAATTTCGTGCACTGGGCCTCTAATTATTTATAAGGATTACAAGTTGAAAACTCATTCTTTGTCAAGAAATAGGAATTGATAAAATTAAATTCTGGTGTAAATATTGTGTGTGTATATGTGTTATGTATAAATGTATGTGGTTACTAAAGTAAGATAATTGTCTATATCCCTGGCCTGTGTTGCTCAGTGGTCAGAGTGTCAGCAGAGTACCAAAGGTTCATAGATTAGATTCCTGGTCAAGAACACAGTACCTTGGTTGCAGGTTCATCCTTGGCCCAGTTGGGGTGCATGGGGGAAGCAACCAATGCATCTCTTTCACATCAATGTTTTTATTTTTTTCTCTCTCTCCCTTTCTCTCTCCCTCTCTTCTTCCCTTCCACTTTCTCTAAAAATCAATAGAAAAAATATCTTCGACTGAGGTTTAACAACAACAAAAAATAATTGTCTACATGGTGATACATTGTGGTAAAGTGGTTGATGAACTCCCTGAATGACAAATCACATTTGAAAATATGAAATACTAGAGGCCTGGTGCATGAATTGGTGCACCAGTGGGGTCCCTCAGCCTCGCCTGTGGGATCAGGCCAAAACTGGCTCTCTAACATTCCCTGAGGGGTCCTGGATTGTGAGAGGGCACAGGCCAGGCCGAGGGAGCCCACCAATGCACAATCGGGGCCAGGGAGGGACACAGGAAGTTGGCCAGCCAGGGAGCGGTCACCAGAGGGGTCCATGGCATGTTCAGCCTATCTCCCTCAGTCCAGATCGGCTGGACCCCAGCAGCAAGCTAACCTACCAGTTGGAGCATCTGCCCCCTGGTGGTCAGTGCACGTCATATTGAGTGGTTGAGCAGCCTTAGCATATCATTAGCATATTAAGCTTTGATTGGTTGAACAGATGACCGGACACTTAGCATATTAGGCTTTTATTATATAGGATGCCCTGGCCAATGTGGCTCAGTTGGTTGGTGCATCATCCAGTACATGGGAAGGTCACTTCAATTCCCAGTCAGGATACATGCCTGGATTTTGGTCAGTTAAATCCCTGGTCGGGATGCATTCAGGGGGAGGCAACAGATAGATGTATCTCTCTCAAGTTGGTGGTTTGTGTTTGTTTTGTTTTTTTTTTCTCTCCCTTCCTCCTTCTCTGGAATCTATTTAAAAAATATATGAAATATGTTAACATACAAATAAATAAATGGAGGAAGTTCTAAAACATTTACACAAAGGTGATATGTTTATCATTTGGTAAGTGGGATGGTGTATGTTTTTCTTTTCTTTTATTCAATTGCTTATTATCCTATATTTATTTGGGTTAGCTTGGGTAGTTTTAGAAATCATTTCAAATTTAAGCCATAAGTATTAAAGTATGTTATTATCAAGAGAATTAGAAAAAGATCTACACATTCAATAAATTGAATTATGACTGTGAATGCTCAGTTAACTCTGGTGGTAGGATTATGAGATGGGGCTGACATAGTTTCCTGATAAATGGGCTTTAGGTCCTAAGAAAGGAAAAGGTTTGAAAAATATCTGCCCGCATCCACTGGGAAAAGTCCATGTCCTTCTAGAAGCTGATGCACCTGTGCACAGTAATCTGCTGCAGCAGCCCACGTCGTTTTATTTGCCTCCTCCAAATGACACGCATACTAATTTGTCATGAGACTTCCCTTCTGTGCCCCAGAGGTCATGGAGTTAATGATAGAGGCATGGTTTACAGGCAGTTCTTCTTCCTGCTAACAAACAATAATAAACTGTCACATGTGCTTATTATAAATAAATTTGAAAATAACAATGAAAATAATAAATATTTTCACAAAGAGAAGAAGGGCATTCAGGTAAAGAGACTGGACCTGTGTTTATGGAAGAAGTCTGGACAGTAGACTTTGTAGCAACAATAGTTATTATTTTCATAGTACCTTTGGTCCTGGCTTCATGAGATTATTTCAAACAATAATTAATTAGGAACTGCGTGTAGATTTCATGAATAGCTCACTGTTATGTAGGTCTTTAGTGCCCGGGCCATTCAGTTGTTTATACCCTCAGATTTTTCAGGTATTTATTGAGCACCTGCTGTATGTTCCCTACATGGTGCTGAGATTTAGCACTGAATAGTCACATTAAGAAATTAGTATTCCAATTTGTAGTCACATGTTTTCCACTATAGGCTAATGCCCTTGATTCTTAGCACACTCCTATGGTGTTTTTCATGGGTTGCTTTGGAAAGAAATAGAATAGTCCCAGATTACTTACCTCTGGTTTGCACTACACTGCCACAGGAAGGTCTCCAGACCAGGCCTTTATAAAGCTGAGATGTGTGAGCACCACCCACATAGGGAACTCTTGGGGCTCTGTCCTGGGAGCTCCTCAGCCAGTTAAATCCATCATTTATTACTGTTTTTTCCACACTCCAACCAATATACAAATCCCTTAAGTCATATATCAACCTTGCCTCTTGCTTAAACATCTGTGGTCGATTCTACTCCCCCCCGCCCAACTCAGGGCCCCTTCTTAGCAGGTTCCTTGGGGTCTTATCTTAAACTGGAGGCCCAGTGCACAAAATTCGTGCATGGGGGGGTTGTCCCTCAGCCCAGCCTGCACCCTCTCCAATATGGGACCTCTGGAGGGATGTCCAACTGCCTGTTTAGGCCCAATCCCACTGGACTGCTGGCTCCCAACTGCCCTCCTCTGCAGGTCTGGTCACACCTAACTTCCCACAACAGCTCCCCTGCAGGCCATCTTGTGGCAGCCATCTTGTGTCCACACGGGGGCAGCCATCTTTGACCACATGCGGGTGGCCATCTTGTGTCTTGGTGTGGTGGTCAATTTGCATATTACTCTTTTATTAGATAGGATGTCACTTCAAGAGAACTTCACGAATCTCACTGAGATAGGTCTCCTCTTGTTATTTTCTATCTTACCAGCTTCATCCCTCTCTGAGTTTTTTTTGTTTGTGTTTTGCTTTCCTAGCAATAATCACAGCCTGAAAACATCTTATTTCCTATATACTCATGTACTGCCATCACATCCATTAGACTCTTACCTGCATGAGGGCAGTGATCATGTTTACTTCTCTATTGAATTCCTATTGCCTGGCATAGTTTATACAACATAGGAAAGGCATTCTGTAACTATTTTTCAAATTTTAAAAAAATCAGTTAATTGTCTAGCTATCATCACCTTCCTTTGGCAGAGGATTTCCAAGAACACCTCACTGGATTGTTGGAAATACTTTATTTGGTCTCCCCTGGAGCACATGCCAACTGACCTATTTGATGAGTGACTGTCTCCATGCAAAGACTGTGTGAAGTGCTGCCTTCCTGAGAAGTGGACTGTGAGTGGCACAGATCCACTTAAAAGACTTGAGCATGTGACAGAAATGTAATATTCAATTTTAAAGCAAACCCAAGGAGGTTAATTATATTTTCCAAGGTCAATATTTGAATTCAGACTTGTCTGATATGAAAGCCCAAGCCATGTCACACCAAACAAGTCCTGGCTGATGTAATGTGATTGAATTTCTTATCTGCCGACTTCTATCCTAAATGACATTGTATTCCGTACCTCTGGAAGAGAAAAAAAGTGGGAGGGGAATGGTTGCTGTGCAACCAAGGCACCAGGATGTCCTGGTTGCAGCATAATCAGCTGGAATCTGGCAAAGTTCCCAGGATTAGAGTAACAGGAACAATTATTTATCTGGCCCTTACTATCCTATCAGGGTTGCCTTGAATTCCAAACTGGCATACTAAGATTGCTAACATTTCCAACAGCACACCCTCTAAAAATGAAATTGTATTCTTTAGGATAATTTAAAACTCTATTGGCTAATGATTTTCATCTATTGATGAATTTACCCAACATTATAATATTAGCTTTGGAGGAGTTTCCTCATGAACCATGATTTTAAAAAAGTAAGGTTTTCTGATTTTAAGGCACTTTTATTTCACATGCGAAAGTCACATGTCTAGACCATTACATTACTAAATGTAACCAGTAATTCTGATGTTATTAGTAGATTTAAGATTATATCCATAACCAGTCTCACATTCCCAAGTAAAGTACTAAGAAGCCATGCAGAGCATGCAAAGAGGGTTGCAAAACCTTCTGTGTAACTCTGAGGCATGCACTGAAAACATAAAACATTTGAAATTGAAGTGGCTAGGAAAGTGGAAGATGGGTGAGGCTTTCTTTGGAGAGAGCGGTACCCTGTGCCCACTCCCCATCACAGCCCACAGCATGGTGGAGAGATGAGATCAGGACTAGTGAGGAGGCTTTCACCAACCACCGAACTTGCTCTGGGCCCCTGCACTGGAAGGGCAATGTGAACTAATGGCTTGTACCTGGAAAATCTCAATTGTCAAAAGCTGTCTGCAGGGACCTGCTACAGCAGAGTTCAGGGTTATAATTGGGAAAGAAACTACCCTGGTGCTGATTGTAGTTCTAAGGTATATGTGTCCTGTGGGCCTATGGGCCATACTTGAGAAGATGAAAGGGGTTGCCTGACACCTTGTGCTAAAGGTCACTTGGCGAGGCAGAAAAATCTCCTGAAAAGGATGCCAGGAGAGTTCAAAATTGATGGCTGGGGGCTGAGAAAGACATCAAAATGGCTAACTTGAAACTGCAGTTCTTAGTCATGGGAGGCAAAGTAGATGTCTGTCAGGCTGAGTTAAGAGAGAAGGCAATGGCGGCCCCGTTCCACTGCAGGCTTCCTGTTGGAGCCATGGGAGAGGAGACTTTAGCTGGTCATTCAATGTGAGAGTATAATTCAAGGTGAGCCTGTTACACGGCCCGGCATTTTAATTACTGAATAGAGTCTGTTTTAGAGAACCAAGTGGCTCAAGGTCTTTTCACAATGAGTGTCCAGAAGAGGTATGAGCCTGTCTGAGAGTACATGAAACTAGCCCCAGAGTGGCATTCCTGAATGATGAGGGGAAATAACACAATGGTTTCCTTTGTTTCTTGTGATTTCTGCTTCTTAACATTGCTGGCTTTCTATATCTTCCCCAGGAAATAGCTCCACACTTAGCTTTGCTAGCATTCTTGACATAATATAATTTCAAGCACTTGATAACTGAATTTCCTAGATCATAGAAAGTAACTGGTGAATTGGGGGGGGGGGGGGGGAGAGAAGGAGGAGGAGAGTCATTCTATCTAATAAAGAGGGAATATGCTAATTGACCGTCACACCCTCACAAAGATGGTGACACCCACAGCCACAAAATGGCAGTGCCCAGTCCCCTCAGCCCCGCCGGGGCGACCCGAGGTGCAGGCAAACCTTGGATGGCACTGCCCAAGCCACCCAGGGCCACCCGAGGCTCAGGTAACCAGGGCTAGCCAAGGTTTGCGCTGCTGGCAGAGGTAGCAGCAGAGGTATGATGGGGGTGTTGCCTTCCCCTGATCACCGGGTCACTTCCCACCCTTGAGGGTTCCTGGACTGTGAGAGGGGGCAGGCTGGGCTGAGGGACCCCTCTCCAGTGCATGAATTTTCATGCACTGGGCTTCTAGTATTAGAATAAAACCCAGTGACAAAAATTACCCATGGCAGACACTACCCAGGCTCTGCGCTATTCGTGAGTTTCCATCCAATACAGTGTAGTCTCATTAATTTGAGCTAACCAAGTGGAACTAATGTGGTGTCATCTGTGTGCCGTGCTTTGTGGCATTCATGGCCATGGCATGTGATTTCCTAGGCCTGAGCTTCTCCACGGGGTGCTGGGGGTGGAGTGCAGGTGGGTCAAGATATTGGAGCCCTGAGGTGGAGGCAGCCTGGTCTCTTCACCCCAGTGAGCTGCTCAGATATGATTGTTTTCTATGCTTGTCCTGAATTAAAAAGATTCAGAAGGAGCTCTCTAGGCAATGCTGTGAGCTAGATATTAATAGCCCCATTGTATAATGGAGGAAATAGGAGCTCATAGAGATAATTAAATTTGTAGCGAAGAACTAATATTTACCTAAGTTAAACTCTCTGCTAGACATTTTCTTCCAAATCAACAGCAAATTAGGAGGCTGTGACTAAAGTGTGAATTTGCAAATAAAATTTCAAGAGCACTGTATAACTCCTCGAATATATTTTCTAAGCAATTTAACATTATCTCTTTATATATAGGTGGTGCAAATACAAAACATAAATAAGAACTAGCACTGTACGTGAGGCACTGTTCTCAGTACCATGTACTGGTATGTACGCGTTTGATCATCAGTCAAAAACCATTAGGAAATACTGATACAAGGGAAGTGTAAGTAACTCATGTAACATCACAGTCAGTAAGCAGAGTCAGGATTCAGGCTCAGCTCATCTGACTTTAGGGCCAATGCACTTAACAATGACTGGACATTGCCTTTTTTTAAACGGCTACATATTGAATTAATATGTCAATGACAAAAGCCATGAAGAAAGGAAAATTATTAAAGTTAAGAGCATTGGCATATGAATTGTGTTCAGAATATTTGGTCACAAATTAAAATGCGTTTAAACGAATTTATGTAAAAAAGAACTCTCAGAAGGGAGAAGGAGAAGGGTGAGCCCCATGTGGAGGGTGCAGCTCTGGCAGTGAAAACGGTTATGATTGTCATCTCTCTGGACTCAGCCTGAAACCGGCATGTTCTCTCTTTGGAGCCCTGACAACACCTCTCCTGTGGCTGCCAATTTCTATTGTGTAAATGCTCCCTGATCTTGGCTGATTTCAAGCTACCGATGTGATATAATTGAACAGGGAATAGGGAGTGTAGGAGCACAAATGACTCTTGAATCAGTGCAATCTAGCTCCAATGCAACACTGGATCAGGTTCAGGATACTTAGAAGGAAAAATGACTGCCTTGTACTGCCTCAAAAGGAACCACTAGCAAGATTTGCGTTTTAGAAATTTTAAGAATCAAAACCACACTTATCTTTCCACACCAAAACTAAAGATCTTCTGAAAACAATAATTTGAAGCTTTATCCCTTCAGTTTCACTCTCTTGGGAAAATTGTAGTTCTCTCTTCCCTTCTCTGGGAAATGTCTTCCTTGATACTCTGGCAATAATGAACATATATATATATATATATATATATATATATATATATATGTGTGTGTGTGTGTGTGTGTGTGTATGTATACATACACACACACACACACACACTGCAGAGAGAGGGGGGGAGAGAGAGAGAGAGAGAAGTGAGGAGGAAACATTGATTAGTTGCCTCCCATATGCACCATGACTGGGGCTCGAACCCACAACCTCCATAACCTGGGTATGTTCCCTGACTAGGAATCAAACTGGCAATTTTCTGGTGTTTGGGATATGCTCCAACCAACTGAGCCACACTGACCAGGGCTAAACTTTGTTTTTATTGCCTTTTTTAAAATCAGTAATTTATTTTCTACTTCTTTTATTCTTTTTAAAAATTATTCAATTGTTACTACATTTTCTTCTTTTTCTGAATGGATGTAATTATTTTGCTGGATATAACACTATGTTTCTTAGATTTTTTTACTCTGAGGAGAGTCAAGAAACTTAAGGCTTGCCCTAACCAGTTTGGCTCAGTGGATAGAGCGTCAGCCTGCGGACTGAAGGGTCCCAGGTTCAATTCCAGTCAAGGGCATGTACCTTGGTTGTGGGCACATCCCCAGTAGGGGGTGTGCAGGAGGCAGCTGATGGATGTTTCTCTCTCATCAATGTTTCTAACTATCTCTAGTCAAGAAATTGCCATCTGGTCCTCAAAATATACTAAGTTAACAGGCTAATGGTTTATCTTTTGCTCCCCCTTTCCTCTCTGTAAAAAATCAATAAAATATATTTTTTAAAAAAGAAACCTAAGGCTTTGGCTAAAGTTATTTTTCCTAAATATAAGACTATTATTCTTGTACAGTATGTTTCTCGCACACCCAATGAACTTGGCCACTGTGACACTGTGATACACATGTTCATAGGACATCCTGGCCATACCTGTGAAACACAAATTTCCCAACATCATTCCCATCTAGGAGAGAAGACTGTAAGGTTAACACCACCCAACACTAAAGCCACGATCCGTGAAAGGAAAACATGATAAGCTAGATCACTAAAATTAAAAACGTCTGCTCTGTGAAAGACAAAAGAAAGAGAGTTAGAAGACAAGTCTCAGACTGGGAGAAAATATTTGCAAATGACACAACTGACAAAAGACTGACTGCTATCTAAAATATACAAAGAATACTTAAAAGTCAACAATAAGAAAACAGCCCAATTAAAAAATGGGCCAAAGGTTTTGACCCCCTCACCAAAGATGTATGGAGAGAGGAGAAGCTCATGAAAATGTGCCACATAATATGTCACCCGAGAATACATATCAAAACCACAATGAGACGCCACTACACACACATTAGAATGGCCATAATCCAGAACACTGCCAACACCAAATGCTGGAGAGGATGTGCAGCAACAGGAACTCTCATAGTCACTGGGGGGAAAGCAGAACAGTACAGCCACTTTGGAAGATAGTTTGGTGGTTTCTTACTAAACTAAACATATTCTTAACATGTTATCCAGCAATTGCACTTCTTGGTATTTCCCCAGAGGAACTGAAAACTGATATCCACACAAAATTCTGACCATATATGTTTATAGTATAAATATTTAAATATAGTTGTAGAATAAACATTTATTTATAATCGCCACAACTTGGAGTGACTAAATAAACTGGTGTGTCCAGGCAATGGAATATTATTCAGCATTACAAAGAAATAAGATATCAAGCTATGAAAAGACATTGAGAAACCTAAATGCTTATTGCAGAGTGAAAGAAGTTAATCTGAGAGGCCTACATACAGGATTATTCCAACTTTAAGACAACCTGGAAAAAGTAAAACTATGGAAACAATAAAAAAAATCAGTGGTTGCCAGAATTGGGGCAGGAGAGAGATAAATATGCAGAGTCCAGAAGATTTTAAGGGGAGTAAAAATATCACATATGATACTATAATGATGGGTACATGTCACACATTTGTCCAAACCCATAGAATTATAGTACAACACCACGAGTCAACCCTAATGTAACTATGGATTTTCGTAAAAATGATGTATCAATGTAGTTTTCTCCTTGGTAAAAAAAAGAACCATTCTGGTAAGTTATGTTGGTAATACGGTAGGCTATGCATGTGTGGGCAAAGGGAGAATATAATAAATCTCCTTACCTCACCTTAAATTTTGGGGTAAATGTAAAACTGCTCTTTAAAAAGTTTTTCTTTTTTCTAACAATCAATGCCATGCAAGAGCCTAGAACAATATATTCCCTTCATGATATTATCTTTACCTAGTACGTTGCCACTGATGAATCCGATAGAATCATATATTAGCATCTTTAGAGACCTTACTGATGTTTTTAAAATGGCGTCTTTTCCAATGATGAATTGTTTTCCAGTTCCTGGCAGAGCAGGGGTCTCCTGACTCAATGCACTGCTGTTATTCTATGGCACAACCTGCCACGGTGGATACAACATGGAGCCTATGGAAGTTGTGCCAACTAAGATATATGGAGGCCTAGTCAAGAAATTGCCATCTGGTCCTCAAAATATACTAAGTTAACAGGCTAATGGTTTATCTTTTGCTCTGAGCAAGGAGAGACTTAGAAGTGTGATCCCTCAGAGGGCATAGGGCATCTTCTCATGTTGGCCTGTGTGTTTGTTATGACTGCCAATGGCTTCCTTCAGACTCTGTGGTGGTGACAGAGCAGCAGAGGTACCCGGACACAGTAGGTCTGGGGGATGACTTGGGTTTCTTCTGAGATAATATTTTGTGTGAGGGAGAATAGTGCCATGCTCAAATGTGGAGATAAGAGATAGTTGTGCCTGGGGTAAAAGAGACTAGCTTTATTTTCCATTCTGATGCAAATAACATTTTACTTATTTGTTTTCATCACCATTTATCTCCTCTATTTCCTCTTCTACCCCTACCCACTCCCCCCAGAATCACCACACTGTTGTCCATGTCCATGAGTTCTCTCTCTTCTTTTTTTTAGTTTTTGCTCAGTGCCCTTCACACACACTCCCCCAAAATCCCTCCCCCCCACTAGAGTTGCCTGCCTGTTCTCTATGAGTTTGTCTCTATTTTGTGTGGTGGTTCAGTTTGCTCATTAAATTCCACATATGAATGAAATCATACGGTATTTGTGTTTCTCTGATTGGCTTATTTCACTTAGCATAATGTTCTCCAGGTCCAACCATGCTGTCTCAAAGGGTAAAGTCACCTTCCTTTTTACAACAGAGTAGTATCCCATTGTGCAAATGTACCACAGCTTTTTTATCCACTCATATACTGATGTACACTTGGACTCCTTCCAAATTTTGGTTATTGTAAATAATGCTGCAATGAACATAGGTGAGCATGTATTCTTTTGAATTAGTGTTTCAAGTTTCTTTGGATAAATTCCCAGAAGTGGAATCACTGTATCATAAGGCAGTTCCATTTTTAATTTTTTAAGGATACAGTACTGATAAAATTTTAACACATGTAAAGTGAATTAAATAACTAACACAGGTTAAAACAAACAAATAATCCTTCCTTGAAGTATTTGAGATTTAATTTTGTGTTTCTCAACGGAGCACATACATTTTCTTTTGAAGAACAAAGTGAAAAAGCTTTAAATATAGAGACACTGCAAAAGAATGAGATAATCTTATATTCACTGAAATCTATGAGATATATTAAAGTTCATATATTCCCTCTTCACCATTTTTTAGAGTCCACAGAGACTCTAAGAAAAAGAGACCCAGATTCTCACTAATCAATCAATCAACATACATTTATTTATTTTAAATAAAGTATTTCAAATAGTCTAACATTTACCAGAATGTCAAATAAAACCTTTAGGGATTGGAAAAGTTTTGTTGCAGAATTATCTCTGACAAGTAGAACCTAAGAGGATAAAACAGCTCACATTCTTCATTAAAGCAATTATGTAACAATACCTACGGTGACACACAAAGAAGTCAGAGGAGGTGTGCTCTTAGAGGGAAGAAAAGAAAGTGACAATAAAATCAAGCCTAACCTCATAGCCTGAGTCACAATGGGCCACACCTGCAGAAATGACAGGATTTTGACACATGAAAGAACTGGAAGTAATTTTCATTTGACAGTAAAATGAAATTCTTCTTTAAGACAACCTGGCAAAGATTGCGAAAGAAAAATAAATTTGCAAAGTTCAAGGTCAAAAGCCAGCAGAATCCCAATGAATGAAATCATCAAATGCCACTTCAACTCTAGTTGACGGTCATGGAATAAATTGACAGCATCCATCACACAGCTGTCCTCCCAGAGGTCAGAGCAGAGGGGCGTGGCAGGCGGGTCACAGTTACACAAGACTCCTTGCAGAGACCTCTGTTCCATGCTGACTCACATGCTCACAGTGCTAGCATTTTGAAAAATATGTTAACAAAGCTATTTTATATTTCACATGTAGTTTCATTCCATACAATTCAATAGAAAGCTCATACACTGAGGAAACTAAAATAGACAAGATTTTAAATGAAAACATACAATATTTGCCTTCATAATAATTTTCCATAAAGTGGAATCATTTGCTTGTCTCCTTTCAAACCCCATGCACATTTGTCAGAAGTTCCTCCTGATTCTTCCTCCAAATACATCCCAAATCCAACCATTTCTGACCACCCCACCACCATTACAGTGTTTATTGGAATCACCCAAATCTCTCATCTGGACAATCCCCTCATAACTGGTCTTCCTGCTGTTATCCTTAGTCTTCCTAAAGTTCCTTCTCAGCACAGCAGACAAGCAGATCCTCTGATCCTTTTAAAGTAGACACATGTTTTTAAAAAGCAGCAAATTGCATCCTGCTCCTCCTGCACTAACCACTGCACTTCACAGCGAGAGAAAGCAGCATGCTCCCAGGGACCCACCTCTGGCTCCTCTCCACCACTGCCTTCCTTTGCTCACTCTGCTTCAGCCACACCCGAGCCACCTCCAGCCTTTGGCCTTTGCACAGTCTGTTCCTTCTGCATGGAATGCTCTTCCCCCAGATAATGGCAGGGCTAAGTCTTAATTTGCTTCAAGTGTCACTGTCACTTTCTCAATGAGAACTACCCTTCCCTCTCCAGTCTTCCTTGCCCTGCTTCATTTATTTTTTCTCATAGCATGAATCACACACTACTATACTATATTATTTGTTTATTAAAGCTATTGATAATTCTCTCCCTATTATGATGTAAACTCCAGGAGGAATACGTCTTTGAGTTGATACTTATTATATTCCAGGACCTAGAACAACAGTTCAAGGTGTGTAAGTTATTAATAAGAAATATTTGTTGAATGAATGATTTATAGACAATGGCATAAAAGCTCAAATCATTTGCAGGACTGAGGTAAAGTTAAAAAAAAAACTATGCTTGCTTGGAAGACATGAGACAATAGGACTAACTCATAATGATATATTGAATAAATAATTTGCACATTTAAACTGGTGATTATAAACAATAGCAACAACATTTTGAATTGATCACACAAATTAGGATGTGATTTTAAAATGTCATATTAGGAAATAAGAAATAATTTATAAATAAGAGTTAAAATTATCAATCTGCTTAAAATGGTTTCTCACTTACCCACTTAAATACATTGAGGATAAGAAATAACACTTGAAGAACAGTTACACTTTTCAAAGAACTATTCTATGGATTTCGTGGTGCTCTTGTTCCTGGTACTACAAAGCTCATTAAATAGGCTTTCTCTCATCCCAAACCAACCAAGAGGTTAGTACAAGGATGCCCATTCAATAGATAAGAAAACTGAGGTTTGGGGAAAATTAGGAATCTTAATATACTGGACCAACAGTTGCCTGAATGTCTCTGTGACTTTCTTTGTTTGCCTTTCCTATTCCTAGAAAAGTTGTCTTTGATTTTGACTTGTTTCAGCCTTGTCTAAAGCATTTTGGGCATACTTATTTAACACATCCAAAACCATTTAGCAGACATTTTGCTGATAGCTTTTGTGATTTTGAAGTTTCATGATATAATTACTTTATTTAAATTTAGTAATTTCACACTAAAAGGGAAAAATTGGGTCCCAAGATTATGGCAAAACTAGTTAGATGAACCATGCCAACTTCAGAGGCATTTAAATATGATTTGTTGAAATCTACTCTAATTAGATGCCAACATGATCTAGGCACAGGCATTCTCTTCATGTTTGTGGACTTTTTCCCCAAGTATACAAAGCTTATATTTAATAAAGTTGTTATTAAAATATACCCAAGCACTTTGCTTTTACAATGAGAACATTGGAATAAATTTGGCATGTAGAATGAATATATTTCCCCACATTAGTTTTAACAAAAGTTATTCTTAAGAAAAGTTATTCTTCAAAGTTATTCTTTGCAAACAGAATAGTTAATTTTCATAGAAACTGAGGAATATTAATGTGGCTATTATTGCATAAAAGTGTGGAACATACCATAAGTGTATGCATTTTTAAAAAGTGAACACACCAGTGTAACTGATATTCAGGTAAAGAAATAGAACTAATGGAATTCCAGAAGCTGCCTTCCCACTCCTTGCCCTTCTCATCATCACAACATCACCACCCACCCCCATAAGGGTCATCATGATGCTTGGAGAAATCCTTGTTTCTTCATTTATTTTTCATTATTATTTTTTCCAGCTTTATTGAGGTATGATTGACTAAAAAATTGCATATATTTAGGTCGGCATATTTAAACCTTTTTCATATCATGGCACACATTAACTAGTGGCCTGGTGCATGGATTCATGTACATTGAAAGGAAATTAATTAGAAGGTGGCCAGCGGGGCAGGACTGGGCCAGACAGCCCAGACATGCCCTGGAATCAAATTCCCTTGGTGGTGCCGCAGTTCGAAGGGCATCTGTGGAATGAGCAGGGGGTCCCTCCAGCAGGTGAGTTCCCTTGGCCTGGCCTGTGGGGATTGGGCCAAAACTGGCTCTCCAACATCCCCTGAAGAATCCCGGATTGCAAGAGGGTGGTTCTTGGGTGATGCAGCCCAGAATTAGATCCCCCCTCTCTGCTTCTGGGGTGCATCACCTGAGAACCACCACTGTCAAGTCACCGCAGCTCAGCAGCTCCTGCATTGAGCGTCTGCCCCCTGGTGGTCAATGCACATCATAGCTACCAGTCGGATGGTCAGACAGTCACTTAGCCTTTTATGCATATAGCTTCCTAAAATTCTGCAGTACACACATAAATATTTTTTTCCGCAATTTGACAAAAAGAAAGGTAATGTTTTGATCCATTTACACTGGATGGCTGTTCTGTTGGCTGTTGTCATTTATTTATTTATTTGACAATCTAAGGGAAAAGAGGTCAGTGCCTCTGACTAAACAGTCAGATATTGTATATTTAAAAAATATTTGCTGCACACTGGTTGAAAATCACTCATTTAGGATATTCAATGTGATTTGGGGGGGGGGGGACGAATATCAAATAATTTTATATACATTACCACAATAAGTTAATTAACACATCCCAGAGTTACCTTGGTGTGTGTGTGAAGAACACTCACAATCTATTCACTTAGCAAATTTCAAGCATACAAAATAGTATTGTTTACTATAGTCACCATGCTGTACATTGCCCAGAACTTACTCATAAATGAATAATTTTGTACCCTGTGACCAACAGTTTCCCATTTCCTCAACCCCAGCCTCTGGCAATCACCATCCTGTAAGTTTAACTTTTTAAATTCCACATGTAAGTGAGATCATGAAGTATTTGTCTTTCTGTGTCTGGTTTATCTCACATCACATAATGACCTCATTTCATTTATGTTGTCAGATGGATTCTTCATTTCTTTATGGTGTTTCTAAACATTTGGAGATGAAATCCATCTTGGAGCAGCTATGGAAACTGTCAGTCTACAAGTGGAGAGAGAAAAGTTGTTGAGCTGGTATATCATGAGTTGTCTTGAAAGTAGTACAAAGATACACTTTTTTCTCTATTGTTTTTTCATTCTAACAAGTAGAACTGTAGTTCTACAGTTTATGTCTTCATGTTCATTTGAATTTTCTGGAGTGTGTAAGTTATTTAATAAGAGAGGAGAGAGAACATAAAGAACTCTTCTTTTAAAGTCTAATAAATAACCAAAAAAGAATTATGGTGTTAATCTAAAGAAAACTTTAGAAGAGATCTTAAGTTAGCAGAGTATTTATACTAAATATTCCATGAGCTCCCTTTTTACATCAAATGCCTTGTCAATAATAATGTAGTAATTATATTTTCATATTTAATGAACTGACCTTTTATGCAATTCTTTGGTAATATTAGTGTTAAGTAATTTTTAAAATGTCCAAATGAGGTTACTATTTTGTTCAAGGAGGGACATAGTTGTGCAGATGGTTGTGGTTAGAGTTTTCTTAAGGGAAAAGTGCTCTGGGAAAGTAGTTATGTTGAAACCAATCTGCTTAGTGTCTTGAAGAGGAATTTTTAAGTAGTGACATCTGTTTGACCTATCACGTTGGAAATGCAAACACTCCAACCACGTAAATTATAGCAAATTCTGTTTGCTACCAAAACCTCAGTTGTTCTGTCCTGGTCTAATCAGAAAAAAAGTACACTAATTTTGTATTGTTTTATTTTTGGAAATATAAAATAATATAAAATTAAATTATAAAGTAGATAAACCGATAAAGAAAAAATAATCATCCACAATTACACTATTCACAAATAACTCTTAAAATGTTACTCTATGTTTTTTCCTTTTTCTCACACATACCAGTATATGACACATATTTGTTAATGAGATAGAATAATACTGTATATATTGTTTTGTAATGTGTTTTGTGTGGTTTATTAATGCATTTTAAACATATTGTCACATCATTCATCATCTATATATATATAAAAGCCCACCTACCAGAACGGCGGGACAACCAGAATGACCAGAATGACTGGTGGCTATGACACGCACTGCAGCAGCCAACCAGCCTGATCCCCCAACACCCCAATTGGGGGTGGGCTGGCCGCCAACCACCTGCGGCCCCTCCCCCTGGCCAGCTCCACCCGCAATTGTCCTCCAACACCACGGTCGGGGGGGGGGGGGGGGCGGACGCTGGCCAGCCAACCGCCTGCAGCCCCTCCCCCCTGCTGGCCTGGCCTGTGGGCCCCCATTGGGGCAGGCCAGCCAGACCCCATCCGTGCATGAATTCATACACCAGGCCTCTAGTTTATTTATAAAATACATTTTATGTTCAAGATGTATTTCAGTAAACACACTGTTGAGATTTTTGTTAGTTACTTTATCTGTTTTATACATGAGTGCATATGAATATACATATATATGTGTGCATGCCAATTATTTGTATTATTTGCTCATTTTTCCATTGGTATCTTTCTCTTTAATATTATTTTCTATGTAATTGACTTAGTAAGGATTTAATTGTCAGATATTCATGACTCAAAATACACAGTTTAAAATTTGTCTTTCGAGTTAGTTTATATTTAAACTTACATTTAGAATTTTTTTTCTTCACGGATTCTTTTTTTTAATATGGTATTTCAGTAAGAAAATGCCCCAAATACAATTATATAAATCTTCACCTATATTTCCCTTTACTCCATATATGATTAAAATTTATTTTCATTTAGTCTTTAATCCTTGTGTGGAATAAAATAACTTTAGAAAAGCAGAATTTTATTTCAATATTATTACCAGTTTTAAACACATTTGTTGGATAGTGCAGTCTCTCCTTCTGATTTAGACTAACCTTTTTATCTAATACTAAATTCTTTAGGTGCTTAGATCTATTTATGTTTTCTACTCTTGTTCCATTTATGTAAGAATATTTTATCATTGCCATAATGATTAAAAACTTTTTTATCTTGATTATGCATTTTAATTTCTGAGAGGGCATGTCTTCCTCCTTAATTCATGTAATATTAGTCCATTTCATTAATAGTAAAGGGAACTTGTGTCAGCATGCTTTCATTGATCTCCTCCAAACTTTTGGCCTCCATCGTCATGTGTTTTACTTCTACATATGCTATACTCTAACCCCACAATATATTGCTATTATTTTTGCTTTAAACAATTACTAATCTAAGGCTAATTGCACTCACTTCTGCGAAAATATCCTTGTGAGGTTCTACTCAATGCCCTCTATGTTAGGAGATACTTTCATTCTGGCTAAATGGAACACAAGAGAGATAAGACTGGACTCCAGTACTCCAGACAAAATGTAAGAGCCTCCCCCTTGAGATTCCCTTTAACCTACCAATTTAGCAAAAATAACAAGAGAGTATATTCTCATATAGTCTCTTGTTATTGTGTTACAAAGTAGAAAGGGAGATGGAAAAAAAGGAAATGAGGCCCAACAGACATTTACCAATCCACCGATGCCCTACCAAGGGATCAGTACTCAGGTAAAGGATGGTCACCCAGGAGTTTCAGTGATAACAACAAGCAAAACTGTGAGCAGCTTATAGAGAAATTTTAAACGACAGAGAAATGCCAAGTAGATAACTCAGGGGAGGAAGTAAAATATCCTTCTCCCTTCACCAATCCCCCCAAATTATTTCACCACCATATAGGAAATAAAGTGACTTTGAGTGGGAAGTATCTATTGCTTGGGGTGATAGGCAAAATCAGCAAGGGGTATAATTGGGGTACCCAATTTCTACCAGCTCAGCCTCCTTTAACATCTACATTCCATTGAAGCATCATTACAGATCCCAAGGGTGCCACAGAAGATGATTAAAAATAACTGTCCTAAGGAACCATTCCTTAGTAAGGCACATAGAATGTTTTCAATGATTTGGTGCCTACACTCTCCAGTCCTTCTCACTTGAATTCCCACTTTTCCTTTGTGCCTATGTCCAACCATGCAGAACTAGCTCCAGGTCCCACAGTGCACTTAATTCTTTGTGTCTCTGTTTCTCTGTCTCTCTCTTCAGAACAATGATCTCCCTTTATCTACTAGACAAACATTGACTTATTTGGGGAGGCCTGACAATCTTATATTAGACCAGTGGCCGGCAAACTCATTAGTCAACAGAGCAGCAAACCGCGGCTCATGAGCTGCATGTGGCTCGTGAGCCGCAGTTTGCCGACCACTGTATTAGACTATAGGGGCATAGATGCTTCTATGTGTAGCATAAATGCTTCTATGTTCAGATGTCTACAAAACAGTTAAATTGAGAACTAATTAAGATCATGGAACCAATCTGGGATTATTATTGTCTTTACATTCTGTTGACTAGCACACATTTGTTGACATATAATTTTAATAGCTCAGATGGGAAAGTATTAGTTAGTGATAGCTTTATAATTAAGTACCCCAAAATATAGTATCTTAAAACAGAACAAAACAAAAACCATGTATTTATCCCATAATTGTGTAAGTTGATTGGGCAGTTCTGCTCATCTGGGCTGGATTTGGCTGATCTCAGAGGACTTGCTCATGGTTGTCTGTGATCAGCTGGCTGGTCCAAGATGGCTTGAGCTAAAATGACTCATCTCTATTATGGATGAGGGCTCTCCTCTACCAGTAGAATAGCTGGAGCATGATAGAAAGGCAGCAGCAGTCTTCTGAGAGACTCAGCATAGACACACAGGAGCCTCGGAGCTCTAGGCTCAGCACAATGCTAGCTCTGCCATTTATATTTATATACAGGGCAAGTACTGATTTATGGAGCAGGAAGAAATGAATAATTGTTGCCATTTTTGCAATTATTTTATGATAAATAAAAACATTGACTACATATGACAACTACATTGATATTTGGTAGTACTATTTGAACAGGGCCCAAGATTGTCCTAAAGATGTGTGTGGGATACAGATTGGATACATAATTTTTTAAAAATCTAATTTAAACATAAAATAAAACTATAAAATTAATTACAGAATCTTGCTATCTCATCTAACTGCTCCAGAAGACAAGCCACTAAAATTAGGGTCCCTGTGGTCTCAGATACCATTTAGTAAGTTTTTCTGGGTTAGGAATCAAGCTTAAACATTCCTCAGGGGACATTAGAGTCCTTTGTTCCATAAATCTAGAAAGCCCCAAACTGCTTCCCCTAACAGAGTAGCAATGATGTCCAGAAATAATTGGCAGTGCACTTTCTGGGCTATTTCAAGGGGCACTGGTTCCCCCAAACAATTTTTGTTTCTCTTTTCCTGAATATTGTAAAGATTTCAGCCTAAACACCAAGGAATACAATGCTTTGAATTTACAAATTATATATATATAATTATAAAAATAGAACTATTCAGTTAGAAGTGGAGTCAAAAGTATCCTCCTAATTGCTCTAACAAGATTTTATGGACTTTATCTTTTAATTTACATAAAATAAAAATGTCTAAGTATAATACTGTTCTACAATACTGTATACTAGTAAATTAAATGTAAAATAAATATTTTCCCAATCTGGGTTCTTTTATAATCTGAAAATCAAACTGAAAATTGACCTTTTGGAACTTTGAACTAAAAGAAATCATTTGGCAAAATGAAATGCTCTTAAGGTTAAATAGCCTCTTAAAAATGGAACAAAGAACAAAATGCTTTAATAACAGACATAGAAAAAAAGAGATATTAAGAGTAAAAGTAAAGAATATATTGCAACTGTCAGATTTTTAAGTATTGGGAGGATTGTATTTCATAAGTAAGAATGTCACCAAGTATCATGTTCCAATTAATTTCTGTTCACCTTATCCTGAAATGACTGTCAACTAGATTTCTTCAGTTCCATATTCACTTTTGAAAAGTAAGATTGATGGGGTCAGTTACTGAAATATGTGGGAAGAAGGGCTGGAAGAAGCAAGAGATTGATGTACTGTCAGAATTTGGCAGTTATATGCCAAGAATGACAAAGCAGGACAGGTGGGAGACAATGACTGGAAAATGCTACGGAAGTGGGTGTAGGCATCTTGCTAAGGAAAGAGTTGTCAAACTAATTATCAATCTGCGGGTGGTAAGGCAAACACTGCTCTGGAAAGCTGTTAACATTCAACTAATCATTCTGGGAGGTTCAGAACACATAATATGTTCTCCATTTTATATGAAGACCAGTTCTCAAACTTAGGGAACCTTCCTTGAGAAAGTGAAGGGAACAGTGAGAATAGAGTACAGACCTTCAGGTTTTGGGAACTGGCAGATATGAATCAAGGCCTCGGGTCTTCCAGATGACTCACTGCCGTATAATATTAGACAGTCCTGGCCTCCAAGATCTCAGGTAAAATAGAATCTGGAAACGGCTTAGGAAACGTTTATAGGAGTAGGAGATGAGAAAACCATGAGATAAGGAGCAAGTCAAGGCCAAGGATTTACAAAAGCTTGTTCCTAGGACTACATTCAGGTTTTGAGGGACCTGAAGTTTATGCAATTTGGAGAGCTGGTTCTCTTTTTTTTTTTTTTTAATTACTAATATAAAACTAGATTTGAATATAAATATTAATTTAGAATGTCAACAGGAAAGAAAACAATTTTTGGAGTCTTAAAGATTTATTTTTTTCTGAAATGTTTTTAGTCAATTTACCAAAACAATTGTCTTAGTTCTGCTCCCTGGCTTCCCCTCCCACTTAGAATATGCTACACCTCCCATCAACTCCCAGATCTCAAGGGGCCCATGTAAGAAACGTGCCATGAAGCTTAATCTTCCTTATCTACACTAGAAATATCTCTTGTGATTCAACAATAGACAGATCTTGAATGAGTAGGTCTGTATTTAAAAATGGCAGTCAATGAAGTTCCATGTCCTATTAACATAGTGGAATTCTAGATTAAAGGAGGAGGAGGAGGAAGAGGAGGAAGAGGAGGAGGAGGAGAAATGTAGGGATCATCTAGACTAAACTAAAGCTCAAAAAGTTAGGGAATTACTAAGGCTGCCAAGCCAGCCCTCTTGTCTGATGGTCTTTTAATGCAGTCCACTGCCCAATGCCTCTTCAAATCAGAACTGGAGTGGTTTATCCCATTTAGATTAATTTAGCCGTATTTGCTGAGGGATACCTAGATCTATATTGAGGGGATAGGAACACATGAAAAGATTTTGCACTTTCTTCCTCCTGAACATTATAGTCCAGCAGAGCAGGACAACAAACATGGATGAGAAATGATAATAAGTCAGTAAGACTGGCAACACAATAACTGAACAATATTTGTTAGTAACTGGTAATCTAAATAATACTGGATACATCTTTGACAAGTATTAAGTACTAAGATGTTCCTCCTAATTCCTATGAATATGAAAATATTTGGACTCATTGCATACTCTTTTCTATAAAAGTATCAACCAGAAGATCCGACTAATATCACCATTGTGTGTCTCTCCCTGCAGAGCCTGACCCAGCTTTCTGCAATTATCATATAATCTCTCTGTTGCTATTTGATTTTTGATTAGCCTGACACCACTGAGTCCCATCTTCAGGATTAATAATCTGGATTCATTTTCAAAGCTCTTCAAGCAAAATGGTTTTACTTGAGACTTGGTTCTGGAAGATCTGTGCCTCATCATTCTTCACATCTGCCTTCCATTCACTATAATAAAGTTATTTGCTGATGTCATTT
Organism: Corynorhinus townsendii; assembly: GCA_026230045.1. Lineage (NCBI taxonomy): Eukaryota > Metazoa > Chordata > Mammalia > Chiroptera > Vespertilionidae > Corynorhinus > Corynorhinus townsendii. The sequence goes on along the minus strand of JAPDVU010000006.1, from coordinate 103,665,530 downwards.
CTCATTTGGCTCGCAAATGCTGACCTCTGGACTAGTTCCTCACACTCATTGTCTCAGAATGAAAGAATTGGCTTCAAATATCTTATTTGGAGATATTTTGTGCCTTTAAATATTAATAGGTAACTACAGATTTCTTGGCAGTGACTATGGTGGACGTGAGTAGAACTGTGTCCTTTTATTAATCTACTATTCAGGGTTCCAGGAATGAGTGTCTATATCTTCAACTTTTTGGATTCTTTTTTTCTTTTTGCTTTTCTGGTTGGGTGTTTTTTGCTTCTTTATATTCCAAATCTTTGACTTGGTTCTTGCAATCCTCTAGTGTGCTTTTAGGTCTCTGTATATTTTTTATTTCAGTCAGTGTATGTTTAATTTCTAGTTGATCCTTTTTCATCTCTTCAAAGGTCTTGTTAAATTTATTGGCCTTTTCTAGGAAATTCTTGAAAAACCTTATAACCGTGGTTTTGAACTCTATATCCAGTCGTTTACTTTCCTCCATTTCCTTCATTTGTGATCTCTTTGTCTCCGCATTTCGGCTGCTTCCTTGAGTTGATGGAATGGCTTTGTGTGCTAGGTGTCTTAGCAGGGCCCAGTGGCTCAGCCTCCCCAGTTACCTGAGGTGGACATTCTTGGTGTGCCCCTTTGTGGGCTGTGTGTGCAGTCTTGTTGTAGTTAAGCCTAGATTGTTGTTAGTATCACTTCGGAGGAGTTGACCTCCATGCCAATTGGCTGTGAGGATCAGCTGTGTCTCCCCTGGGAGAGCTTCTGTGCTCAGCTTGGATGGGGTGGAGTCTCAGGATGGAGCAGTCTTGGTTTCCTGTCAGCCCCGTACTAGCACTCAGTGTTCCACAGCAATGGCTGCATGCACCTGAGAGAAGGCTGCCCTTGAGTTTCGCCTGCTGCCAGACAGTCCAGTTTCTCCCTGAATGAGTCTGGGTACCCAAAAATCTCACCTGGAACTGGATTTCAGTGCAGTCGGGCGGTTTTTTTTCCCTCCCAAACAAGAGAGCTAGCCACACTTGCTGCCCGCACTCTCCGCAAGCTGGGAGTAAGCCAGCCTGTATTCAGCTGCCCGCCCTTTCCGCGTGCATGGGTCTCTGCACCTCTGTCCTCCACAGCTCCTCTGGGTCTCAGTGTCCTTTTATCTTTCCTTCTAGTTGTAGAATTTCCACTCAGCCAGCTTTCTGGTGGTTCTGGACGATGTCCACTCTGTCTTCCAGTGGCAGTTTTGAAATTGTTGTGCAAGGCAGCAGTATAGGTGTTTACCTATGCCGCCATCTTGGTTTGTCCCCAGTAGTTAAAATCTTTAGTTCATAGTTATAATACTGAGTTTGCTAAGACAGCAAAAAATGAATAGGGGATAACTAGTTTATAACAGATACCAGTTACCTAGGAGAAATGACTTGAATTTTCTCAGGAACTGTAAAGTAACCTGTGAATTTTTGACTTTTAGAGAAGCAAGATTAGGAAATGTCTATACCAGAAGAATCCTACTGGTCAAGCATCATGGGAATTTCTTTATTTTTACAGAGGTAATATCACCCACTAGCATATCACTATTAATTATCAAGTGAAATAATGCAAATCTACCCACATACATAATGTAAATTTTTTCCCCGAAATACTGGAAAGTGTAATGTTGGAATTGTAAAACAATTACTAAATAAACCAAATGGTATGACCAGGTTATTGTTCAATTTATATTTACAACACTTTGCAACCAGAAAGGATTATCCTTTCTAGGCATCTTTGAACACTTTCTGAAATCCATTTTAGGTGTCCACTCTGCTCTCAGTCTGCCTCTTCTCCACCAGCCAGTGAAAGCATTGAGCCTTGGCTGCATTGTTTGCCTATGTGGACTGCATGGACATCTGGCCCAAGAACTAAGCTAGTCAGAGTGGCTTGCTCACAAATTGGACTTAGATGCACAGAAGCTTAGCGTTAGTTGGTGGCATCCTTGGAAATAGAAAAGTATAGAGTTGGGAATAAGGGAGGTCATTTGGGGCTATTCTGGTGAAAGAGTGCAGAGGGATGGCCTGCTGAGGAAAAAGCAGGATGAGCAAGGATGAAAGGCAGAGAGGAGAGGTGCTTTGGCTCTTTGTGGATTATCTCCATACTCTGCCCTTGAGCCATGGAAGAGTCACCCAGACTTACCCCATAACCCACTGACTCCTTATGTAAATCTTCCTTTATGTAGGAAAATGAGTTTCTCTTTCTTGCAAATTTCTCTCTGTTAGTTTTTGATAACTAAACCAATAATATCACCTCAGATTCATCATGCAAACACAAGAAACTCAAAATTAAAGGTGACTGAAATATAAACTTGCCATTGGCTTTCTCTTAATACCAGCATTTTGGAGAGGGATTATAGAGTAATATGGAATGAAGAGGTCTTTATGCATGTTTATAGTAGATATGGGAATTAGAAAAAACACAAATGTTCTCCGATGGATGGGGATGTGAATGAAAGCAACATGTGGTTAATCAATATTCTTAGCTGCCTGTCTCCCGCACTCTCATAAATGTATTTCCCAGAGCAGTTGGAGAAACAACTAGGACACAAGTGGATTAGTGACTACTCATCCATTTTCGCTGCTGCCAAGGCGATTCTTCCCAAATCCTGATTATGTTTATTTAAGGGAAACATCTGCCAATAAAAAGGAGACATGTTTATGGTAATGGCAACACCATGGCTTCTGTTCTCTGAATCATAGTAACACCAGCTGGATGGCTGTGTCCTTGGGGATTTTTCTTCATTCTTTTTATTATCCTTACTAAATAATAACCCTTTAAAGTGAACTTCTTGTGCCACTGAGATTGTTAGCAGCTATTGCAATAAAAGAGCTGATTGTCGTCTTTCCTGTTGAAAGATGTTGATGCGGCAAGGGAAGCACTCAGGAAGCAACTGAGTTTGCTAACATAAACTCACTCACCGTGGACGTTTCTTTCCCAAGTTTAGACACTGCCAGCGATGAACCAGCTGAGAACTGTGAGCAAGACATTGTATATTCTCACAGATCTGAGCAGCCCAAGTGTGAATTGTTTAAATTATTTTTCAATTTTCTAAGAATAGTAATAAATAAGAAGTTGTCCACTTTCTGGGGATAGAACTGTGGAGGGTATATAAAATAGACTTAAACAGTAAATCCTGGGTAGGGCTGTCTTCATCATCTTACTCATAAATTTATTTGGAAAATAATGGACTATTATAAAAATGTAAAACTTCGAATGTCTATTCAACAAGTACTTTAGGTCCCATTGTGTGAAGGACACTTCCTCTAGAGGAGACCAAGATGAATCAGGCATAGTCTCTGGCCTCAGGGAGCTTCAATCTCTGTGGGAATTGCCAAGCCAGGTAGTAGGGTACAACAGCAAATCTAATGACATATTCCCTGCTCTTAGGGACTGTATTTGTTTCCTAGGGCTGTTGTAACAAACTACCACAAACTGCATGACTTACAGAAACAGGTGTTGATTCTCTCTCACTCTGGAGGTTAGAAGCTGAAAATCAAGGTGTTGACAAGACTCTACTACCTCCTAGGCATGAGTAGAGGATCCTTCCTTGTCTAACCAGATTCTGGTGGCCCCAGGCATTCCTTGACTTGTGGTGGTATAACTCCAGTCTCCATCTCCCTCTTCAATGGCCCTCTCCCCTCTGTGTCTGGGTCCTCACCTCATCGCCTTATAAGGATACCAGTCATGTGGGATTAGCAGCTGACCCTACTCTAGTATGACCTCATCTTAACCAATTACATCAGCAATGATGCTATTTCCAAATAAGGTCATGTTCTGAAGTACTAAGGGTTAAGACTTCAATATTACTTTTGGGGAAACACAATTCAACCCATAACATGGGATACTTAGGGAAATGTTATTTATAAAAATGGAAAAATCACATAATAATGAGATATAAAGACAAAGGAAGAATTGCTAATGAATTGTTGAGCTATTTCAGCTTGAGGTGGACACAGATGATAAATTTATAATCCTAGTTCTGAGGTTCATCACTAGTTTTCAAACCAGTCTTATTCTGAATTGAAAATGCTGCTCCCACCTCCCTCACCAAATACTTCTATCAGCCAAACACAATGATGTCAATTTTTCACCTTTGAATTCACTGCAACAGGGTCTGGGCCCTGAGACCTAACATCAGACGTCCCAAATCAGAGTTACTTGCTAGAAACGCTGGCAAGCCTCGGCCATAGGATTTCCTTCGTGGCTACTTCAGTGGGTGCAGGACTGAAGTCCAAGTCATAATTCTGCTCAGCTCAGCGAAAGTCCTGAAATGATATTCGTCCCACATTTGTTTCTTGGTCCTATGTTCCTTTGGGAAAGTCTTTTGAAAACCCTCCTCTGACAGTGCCCCCATGTTCCTTCCTTAGCCTCCCCATTTGTGTGGGTCAGCCAATGCATGGCCCTGCCTTCTACCAGTTACAGTATATGGGTGATGGATGGATGGATGGATGGATGGATGGATGGATGGATGGATGGAAGCAAGCATATTGGGCAGAAGTAATAGGGGGACACATGCTACTGTTATGTGGAGAACAATGGGCAATCTCAAATACACATGGAATAATAATATACTGAGCACAGACTGGACTGGAAGGAGTCTGTTGAATAGAGAATAATTTGGGGCTTGTATATCTTGCAAGAGATTCATATTATCAGAATGAATCCATCCATCTAAAAGTTGGTGTTACTTAGGATGTTTTAGTTTCTACGAAATAGGAAGCAAGTATGTACTAGTAGTCAACACTACAAAGAAAACTGTCTGCGGAGTATATAACTGCAGTTTTATCTTTCCCATTTTTAAAGGAAATCCATACCACCTGTTTAAACACCCTAACACAAATGATACTGCTTGCAGTTTTTCAGAACAACAGGTAGTTTATTTTGAAAATGTAGTGCATAGTTAATTTCCCAGCAGACACTTTATCTAGATAGCATTTTCAGGGAAATGAGTATACATAAACACAATGGCCCATTCAATACAAACTCTATCCTAGAACAGGTATTCCCAGTGGTGCTCTCCCATGAATAAATACAAAGCTGGCAGGAATGACACACTGCAAACAGAAAGATTTCAACAGCACCAAGTAGTTCAGAGTCAGTGTGACATTATCAGCAGAAGGAGCAGCCTGGGCTAGCCATCTCAGGTGGTTTGGTTAAGCAGCTTGAGTATGCCCTTGCTTGTTTACTCACTTCTTGATCCTTAATTTTAAAAATTCACACACACACACACACACACACACACACACACACACACACCTTACCCTATTACATTCTTATAAAAATGTTTACCTCTTTTTTTAAAAATAGTGAAATTCCCACCCTTGAACATCTATCAAGTTTATTTCTGTAAATAAAGGACAGTACTTAATAGAATTAGTTTTCTTTGATTCCACTTGTATATATAAGCTTTATTTTTTCTACTTTCATTTTGAAATGTTAAGTGACTGTAAAAATGGTGGAATCTGGTTTGTTGTTTTATGTGGATACTTTCCAGATTAAGGAATATTGATTGAAATTTTTGTAATAAAACATATCTCCTCGAATTATTGCATTTCCTAGTAAAAGCTGCCCTTACCTAACCACTTCCATGTTCTTTTACTACCAATAAAAATGTACAGTAGCCCGGCCGGTGTGGCTCAGTGGTTGAGCATTGACCTATGAACCAGGAGGTAACAGTTCGATTCCCGGTTGGGGCATGTGCCTGGGTTGCGGGCTCGATGCCCGGTGTGGGGCATGCAGGAAGGAGGCAGCTGATCAATGAATTCTCTCTTCATTGATGTTTCTACCTCTCTCTCCTTCTCTCTTTCTCTCAAATAAAAATATAACTTTTAAAAAGTACTGTGATCAGAAAATGATTTTTTAAAATTGACCAAATATTACAAAGTTTTTCTTATTTTAAGGTTTTCAAAAAGTATGCCTTGAAAAAATAAATTTCAAGAATTATGAGAAAGAGAATGAAACACACACATACACACACACACACACACACACACACACACCAATACTTAGAAAGTATTAGCAAAGACTGGTGCAGAAATGAGGGAAAACTTGGGGGTCTGAATAATTCACAAAAGCACCAATAAATAAAATCTAAGATATAAGTAGAATACTAAGAAGAATCCAAGAAATAAAGACATTCTTGACAGAATCTAAAATTTGTGTCTAATATTTATTATGAGGTTACTATATGCCAAGTTCTGTGAATGAATTTGATTTTAATTTCCCTTCAATTTTATTAAGTGGGTACTATCATTGTGCTTATTTCATAGCTGTTAAATTGAGGAAGAGAGCAATTTGCCTAATTTACTGCAGCTCAAGAAATCAAAACTCTACTGACTGCCCACATGGCCAGAGTGCCACTATGCCAACTGGCAAAAGGAAGTCCAGGGCCAGATCCAAAGAGCTATAACACTGTTCAAAATTTTTCAGCTTTAAGTGCGTAGGGAAAATTACCAGTTCACAAAGATATTAATAGCTATTTGTTCCTCTTGGAGAAACACAAAGATAGTATAATTAATAAAATGGTCATTACTTTGATTTACCTCTAAACTTAAAAATGTTCCTATAAGAAGGTAAGTGTTGAATAATAAAACTTGTAAATATGATTTCTTTATCTTTCATGTATTTTCCCATTTCTCACCTGCACCTGAGGTGCAGAAAGTGGAGTTAATTGTACTACTCTGTACACGGTGCTCTGGTGTCATTGGTCTTTGTAAGGCCTCTCTTTTATTTTGCTCTTTATCTATCACCATCACTCCCATTCTATTGCAAATGTGTTTAATGATTGTCCAGAATCACAAGGAACAACAACAGCCTGTAATTATTGGAATCGAAAGTCTAGGTCAGTGGTCGGCAAACTCATTAAAGTCAACAGAGTGGCAAACCACGGCTTGCGAGCCGCAGTTTGCTGACCACTGGTCCAGACCAAGTCCTGAGGACGTGTGTGGAATGGTTTTCTGAATGAATCTGTCACTGGATAGACTATTATTTTTACTCCAAAAGGATGGATTGAGCTCCAGACTGAACCCAGTTTGCATCCTCATGAGACATGCAGGAGGGTTCCAGTTCTCTTCCACCTTTGTCTCATTTGATGAGTCAAACTGAATTATTTCACTGTTTTAATTACTACTGCCAGCACTCATCATCTCATACACTTTCTAGCCATTCAACTTCTCCTGCGTAAATATCTATGTAGTATATTTTTTCATTTTTCTCTTGTTCTCAATGAGCTATTTCCCAACTCTAACATCACAAATCTATTCTCTTTTATTTTCATCTAGTATCCTTTTATAGTATTAGTATTTTCTTCTAGTCCTTTAGAAATTTCTGTGAAAATATTTTCAGGAGGGCACTGAATTTATAACTGATTTGAGAAAAAATGGCACTTTACAAAGCTAGATTATGCCAGTCATGAAGAGTGTTTATCTCCATGTTATTTAGGATATTTTTTGGTCTCTTGATAGAATTTTTAACATGGATTTTATATGTTTGCTTATTACATGTTGTAACATACAATAGAGAAGTGTATACATCTTATGTGAATAGCTCAATGAATTATCACAAAGAGATCATACCCATGTAATCACCATCTAGACAGAAAACAGGAATATTACCAGCACCTAGAAGCTTCCATCATGACCCCCCTCCAACAAAAGTTTCTTCTCCCCAAAGTGGATGCTATTTTGCTTTCTAATATTCTAGCTTAATTTTGCTGAATTTTAGATTTTACATAAATGAAATCATATAGAATGCAGGTTCAAGTCTATTGTTTACCATTATGTTGGTTCATCTGTTTTTATTATATAACAGTGGTTAACTACTTCATGGTATAACAGTTTAATTGCTTCTAAATTTATTTATCCATTTGGACATTTGGGTTATTTCCAATTTAAGGCCATTATTAAAAAATCTGCTTTGTACATATCTTTTGGTGGGTATGTACTGAGGAGTGAAATTGCTGTAATGTAAGCATTCACATGTTCAGCTTTAGCCAAGAGTGCCATGCAATTTTCCAAAGTAATTGTAACAATTTACTTCATATGAACAGTGAAGAATTCCATTTGCTCCATATTCTCACCAACTCATGGTATGGCTAGTCTTGTTTTTCGCTGTCCTTAGGGCATCACAAGAGGAACATGGTGTTGTTTTGCCCATTTAATTGAACATGTTAATTTGGGTGACTTGGTTAATATGGGATTTGCCAAGATCCACTTTAAATTTAATGGTTTCCCTTTGCAATTAGTAGGTAATTGGGGACAGATAATTTGAAGCTGTGAAAATATCCTATTCTTCATCCACCTTTCACTCAGTAGTTTTCACAGCCTCTGATAATTTTCTCACTACATTTTAATATATTTATTAATATAAACATACATCAGGCTTTGTGTTGTAAAGTTGGCATCTGTCTTTTTAGAACATACTCTTGAGTTCACTTATTAGAAATGTACTATGACTAGATTTATGGCCCAGCACACGAGCTATCATGTGAACATTCTGTGTGCACTTGAACTTTATACAATAAAAATTTATGTTTCTATAGAGTAGTGATTTTTAAGATTTCATTTATAATTTTTAAATTTGAATAAAAAGGCCTCAATTAAAATTTGAAAAGTAATTTACACTCTTTGAATGATATAGTTATCAGAAATGTGCTTTGTTATTTTTAGTAAATTTAAAATGAAATATTCCTGAAGGTCTAAGTGGATAAAATATTTTCTTTTGTTTCCTAGCATATTCATAACTCATACAGACAACAGACAGAATCACTGCTCTTGGACTGCTGACCCCATTTTTTGGTCCTTCGTTAACCAAAAACATCTGCCATCTCAGTGCAGGTAACAAAAGGGTGTCCACATTTATGGACTCTCTCATATTTGCCCCTCTGCCTTTTTATATTCACACTAGAGGCCCGGTACATGAAATTCATGCACAGTGTGTGTGTGTGTCCCTCAGCCCAGCCTGCAACCTCTCCAATCTGGGACGCCTTAAGGGATGTCCGACTGCCTGTTTAAATGGGCAGTGGGACATCCCTCTCACAATCCAGGACTGCTGGCTCCCAACTGCTTGCCTGCCTGCCTGCCTGATTACCCCTAATCACTTCTGTCTGCCAGCCTAATCACCCCCTAACCACTCCCTGCCAGCCTGATTGATGCCTAGCTACTCCCCTGCAGGCCCAATTGCCCCAAACTGCCCCCCCCCCCGCCAGCCTGGTCGCCCCTAACTGCTCTCCCCTGCAAGGCCTGGTTCCCCCCAAATGCCCTCCCCTGCAGGCCTGGTCCCCCCCAACTGCCCTCCCCTGCAGGCCTGGTCCCCCCACAACTGCTCTCCCCTGCAGGCATGGTTCTCCCAAACTGCCCTCCCCTGCAGGCCTGGTTCCCCCCCTCCCCTGCAACTGCCTTCCCCTGCAGGCCTAGTCCCCCCAACTGCCCTCCTCTGCAGGGCTGGTCCCTCCCCAACTTCCTTCCCATGCAGACCTGGTCCCCTGCAACTGTCCTCCCCTGCAGGCCTGGGTCCCCCCTCAACTGCCCTCCTCTTCAGGCCTGGTCCCTCTGAACTTCCCTCCCCTACAGGCCTGGTCTCTCCAACTGCCCTCCCCTGCAGGCCTGGCCCCCCCCAACTGCCCTCCCCTGCAGGCCTGGCCCCCCCCAACTGTCCTCCTCTACAGGGCTGGTCCCTCCCAACTGCCCTCCCCTGATGGCCCGATTGCCCACAACTGCCCTTCCCTGCTGGCCATCTTGTGGTGGCCATCTTGTGTCCACGTGGGGATGGCCATCTTGTGTGTTGGAGTGACAGTCAATTTGCATATCACTCTTTTATTAGATAGGATGGCATTCATCACTTTTTTGTTTATAAGATTCCCATGGTGTGTTTGTTAAGATTACATATTCTTGGTACCTGTTTTCATATATTCTGACTAGAGGCCTGGTACACGAAATTCGTGCATGGGTAGGGTCCCTAGGCCTGGCCGGTGATCAGGGCTGATTGGGGCCTTCCAGCTGCTGGCTGGGACCTTCCTTCCCTCAGCTGCCAGATGGGGCCTTGCTTTGTTCCGCACCACCCCCTGGTGGCCAGCACACGCCATAGCGAAAGGTTGAACTCCTGGCTGGTCGAACTCCTGAGGAGACAATTTGCATATTAGCCTTTTATAATATAGGATTCATTGGATTTTGAATAGAATTCAAGAATTAATGTTAAAAACAATTTAAAAACTGAGAAGATTTTAATATAGGTCTTTGGAAAACACTGTCACATACTGTCTTCACTCATTCTGATGTTTGAACTGATATTGATGTGCCTGTCCTTCTTAAACCCTTGGTCTTCTTGCACCAAAGTGTTTAAGTAGTGGGCTGTTGAAATAGGATACTCATGATAGCATCAACAGCTATTTTACTGCAATTCAAATCCTAAAGTTTGACTATCTATTTACAAAGGCATTTTTCTTGATTTGAGTTTAAATATAAAAAATAGCTAGATTATCTATAAATTTCAAAGCACATTGTTCACAAAGCAATAAGTCATTTAAATGTCAGGAAGACCTACCAGATCAGGAAACAAACAGTATTCTAAATCTAATTACTCCATCACATGGGGCTAATCTTTCCCATTATTGGTCATACAAATAACCAAATGATAGGAGTGAACTAGGGCTTCTTCCTGTTGAAGCTTCTTCCATGTGGTGGAAAGTCAGTAGAATCAGTGTAAAGGCACCCCTCCTTCAGGGATGTTAATGTTTACACAGGTGCCTATTTACAGAAGCTAAATTGTCGGCTTTTCTCATTCTTCATAAACTTTTAATTTTTCACCTAATTCTTTTAGTTGCTGTGAAAATTCATGCTTCTGTGATAAATGGCAGACTTTTGAAGAGCAGACTTTTCCTTTCCAGCACAGCAGAGTATTAATAGCTCTATTTTAATTGGATAGAAGTTTTATTTTCATCTTTTTATTTTGAGAAAACCAATCTGTGCTAGTTGTGGAAACAATTATCCAGCATGCAGCTTAAAAAATCTATTAGAACAATCTCCTGGGAAAGTGAAAAGCCAGGCAGGATTAGCTTTCCGAGAGCGAGGACAGTTGTTTAAACTAGAATGTCGAGCAATCCAGCAAATCTGTGAGGTTTATTTTTAGCATAAATTCAGCTATTTTATTTTCCCCTACAACTGAGTGAGAACATTAAAATGATTAATGTTGTCCTAAATCACTGCACAACCTCATGTTAGAAAGACAAGAATTATTAGACTTTGTACATAAGGGAATAGAAAAAAGCTGTGAAATTATAATTTTCAGCTCATTTTCCTTTGAGTATTTTTTCAAATACTTTTTTCTTCTTTAACAATTTATGTGACCCAGTAGTAAAAAACAAGATAGATAATATCAAAGAAAAGTAAAACCAATGTTGTCTTTGGAGAAATAATCTTAAAAGCTTTGCTATCTCTTTAAGTTATTTAATGTAAAATAATTGTAAATGTAACAGTTATAATGAAACACCTGTTTCAGTTCTAAGATCACTGAAACATAAAGGCAAGATAATAAAAGAGGCTTCACTTGAAAATATTCTGAATATCTCTCCCTGTGTAACTTTTGGAAGACCAGTTAATCTCTGGGGATTTGGCTTCTTTATAAAAGTGACTGAATTTAATGTAATTATAAATGTATTCATTGATAAAAGAAGCAGATATAACATCCAAACATTTAAAAATAATAAAACACAATCTATTATGGAAATAATTGTTTCATTAATAGATAACATGATTTATAAGATATAAGTAATTAGAACCTTAAATAAATCTGTTAGCTTCTGTGAGTTTCAGTTTCTTTGTCATAAAAAATGAAGAGTTGGATTTAATCAAATGTTCTTTACTAGGGTTATGATTTGTGGCCCCTGCAGAACAAAGTGACCCTGACAAGTATGAAAGCTTTCCAATGCATGTATATTTGTTGGGAAGAGTATGAATAGCTTTCTTTTCAAATTCTAATAGAGATGCAAGGCTAAGCACACAGTAGATCCCAGTGTCCTGATTGCTCTGACACCCCAAGGACTGTATGACTTTCAACTCCACTTGGGTTCTGATTTAAGAAGGAGACTTCTAAGACCCTGAATAGCTACAACAATCTTGAGAAAGAAGAACAAAGTATGAGGGATTATAGTACCGGTTATCAAGTTATACTACAAAGCCATTATAATCTAAATAGCCTGGTACTGGCACAAGAACAGGCATATAGATTAATGGAACAGAACAGAAAACCAGAAATTGACCTAAGCAATTATGCTAAATTAACACTTGACAAAGGAAGCAAGAGCATACAATGGAATAAAGACAGTCTTGTCTCTTCAATAAATGGTGTTGGGAAAATTGGACAGGTACATGCAAAAAATGAAACTAGACCACCAACTTACATAAGAAGAAACTCAAAGTGGATAAAAGACTTAAATATAAGTCATGAAACCATAAAAATTCAAGAAGAAAATATAGGCAACAAAATATTAAGCATCTCATGCAGCAGAATTTTCACTGATACTCACCATGGGCAAGAGAAACAAAGGAAAAAATAAACAAATGGGACAACACAAACTAAAAAGCTTTTGCACAGCAAAAGAAACCAGCATCAAAATGAAAAAGGAACCCGTTGTATGAGAGAACATATTTGTCAATGAATGATACATCTGATAAGGGGTTAATTTTCAAAATATATAAAGTATTCATACAACTCAACAAAAGGAAGACAAACAATCTAATTAAAAAATAGGCAGAGGACCTAAAGAGACATTTCTCCAAAGAGGACATACAAATGGCCAAGAGAAACATGAAAAAAATGTTCAACATCACAGATCATCAGAATGAAGCAAATTAAAACAACAATGAGGTACCACCTTACACCTGCCAGAATGACTAACATCAATAATATAACAAACAACAAGTACTGGCAAGAATGTGAAGAAAAAAGAACCCTAGTACACTGCTAGAGGGAATGCAGATTAATGCAGCCACGATGGAAAACAGCGTGGATTTCCTGAAAGGAAATATGCATCCCTATGTTCATAGCAGCATTATTTACAATAGCTAAGATCTGGAAACAGCCCAAGTGCCCATCAGTAGATGAATGGATAAATAAAAACAAAACTGAGGTACACTTACACAATGGAATACTATGTAGCTGTAAAAAAAGAAGGATATCTTACCTTTTGAGACAGCAAGAAGGGACCTGGAAAATATTATGCTAAGCAAAATAAGCCAGTCAGAGAAAGACAAGTGTCACATGATCTCACTTATAATGAGAATACACTTAACACAATAAACTGGTAAACAAAATAGACCCAGATACATAGAAGCATGAAAGAGACTGAGGAATCTCACAGGGAAGGGGGTTGGGGAGGCAGGAAGAGATTAACTAAAGAACTTATATGCATACTAGAGGCCTGGTGCATGAAATTCATGCATTGGGGGGGGGGGTCCCCTCAGCCCAGCCTGCACCCTCTGCAATCTGGGACCCCTCGGGGGATATCCGACTACTGGCAGTCAGACATCTGTCTGGGACCACTGTCTCCTAACTGCTCACCTGCCTGCCAGCCTGATCACCCCTAACTGCCTCTGCCTGCCAGCCTGATCGCCCCTAACTGCCCCCCGCCACTGACCTGGACGTCCCTTACTGCCCCCCCCCCCGCCAGCCTGGTCACCCCCAACTGCCCCCCTATGCCAACCTGGTTGCCCCTAACTGCCCCCCTCCACTGGCCTGGTTGCCCCTCACTGCCCCCCTGCCAGCCTTGTTGTGCCCAACTGCCCCCCTGCTGGCTTGGTCACCCCCAACTGCCCCCCCCCCCACCGGCCTGGTCACCCCACGCAGTCTGCTCTTTAGTCGTTTGGTCATCCCTCACTAACCTCCCTGCCGGTCTGGTTGCCCCACACAGCCTGCTGTTTGGTCGTCCATCTGGTTGTTTAGGTCATGACGGCTGCTGGCTTTTTATATATTAGGATATATATTGCCCAAGAACACAGTGGTGAAGGCCTGGGGCAGGGAGTGAACCAGATAGTGGGGAGCATGGGGGAGAAAAAAATAGCGTGGACATCTGTAATACTCCTAACAATAAAAATATTTTTAAAAAGGAGACTATTTTGTTGAACTTACAATCGAAGTGATTACATATTATAAAATCTAAATTGCCCTTTGTCCATCAGAAAAATTTCCTTATAAAACAGATAGAATAATGAGCCTTTCATCACCAGGATATTCTGTAAATCAATTGTTGTGAAGTTCCTGAAATATGTCTGTTGTCTAAAAAGACAACCCAAGTTGATTACAAATTCCATCTACATGAAGACATAATGTCCATAAAAAGAAAAATGCTGTTTTTATATGCAATATGATTTGTTTTGAAGAACAGATGGAAAGTAACTCAGAAGCAGGTGGGTTGTGTATACATTCGTTATGTAAAAAGAGGCAAAAGCTCTGGCTTAATGAGAAAGTCATTTTCAGTTAAGAGCGTGGGAAGACATTTTCCATGGAAACAAAGGCATAATGATGAAATACTAAAGCTGTCAAGATAAAAGTTGCTTCAACAACCCTGCTGAGTTTTTGTCTTGGTGTCTGAAGAAGGGAAGAGTGCAGAGATAAAGCAGATACAAAATAAAGGAGCACCTAAGCAGGGTATTGACAGAATGCTGACATCTGGTGAAACATGCTTCTGGCTTAGCCAATTTTATTCTTTTAAATTCTTCTTCTTATGAATTGTCTCATGTGACAAGATGCAGACCTTAGGAATATAATAAATTCAACCACTGATTTTTAATATCCAGAGTACAAGGATTTTAGTTTGAACATCCTGGGGCTAATCTATTATGAGTTTCCTAGGAAACTGCTCCAGTCCCTTACACTCTTGAAGAGATTCATTACTTGGGCTGTTTTTGTTTTTCCCTCATCTGTTTCAATGTTTTTTACTTTGGAACTGTGTGCACATTAAAGTTGTGGTTCAGTAGGAGAAAATGAAGGAAAAGGAGGCTATTCCTTCTGTCTGTATCCAAATTATTTGAGTTATGAGTGAGGTTAAGGTATGTTGGTGTAAGTGGATCATATCAGACCACAGGGAACATAGTCTATTGACTACTGATATCCATGCATATACTTTGATATAGATGTAGGTGCTTTCCAGAAAAGGGAGGCTGAAAAGTTCTCTAAGATGATGTGGGAAGAATATGCAATTGCTAGAAAGTACAGATGCTGACATACAAGCAATTGAGAGCTTTAAGACTTGTATTCATTTTCTTTCTCCCTGTGCTGAGTATTGGAAATTCAAAGATAAAGCAAAATAACTGCCCCAAGGAGCTAACTAGCTTTGTGATTAGGAAAGGTGAAAAAAAAAAAGAATATAAAATATGAGATGGAAGATATTCAGAATGTGATGACTGAGAATAGAAGCATAGCTTACAAAAGAAGTCTAATGAGTGTGTTATATTCTTAAATAGAGAGAAGACTAATAGTAAATTGCTGATGGGAAGATCACAGGGAGTCTATTCCTCAAGACTATTTAGGTGACTGCGGAAAGCAGTTTCACTTTGAAGTCAAGGGGCTGCCCTGGGTTTCAAGGCTTTTGTTATAACTTTGTTCTCCCAAGAATTTAAAGAAAAACTGAGTCTCGTAAGACAGGGTGAAAAGTACAAATGAATAAGCGAGAAAATGAAATCAAGGAATCAATGATTAGAGGGAGAAGGAGAGCAAGCCTAGGAGAGATTATTTAAAATATGTAAAGCTTTTATTTATTTAAATATACTTTTATTGATTTCAGAGAGAGAAAGGGAAAGGGGGAGAGAGATAGAAACGCTAAGGATGAGAGGAAATCATTGATTGGCTGCCTCCAGGCATGTGCCCTGACCAGGAATTGAACTGGTGATCTCCTGGTTCATAGACTGATGCTCAACTGTTGAGCCAAACCATCCAGGCAACATATGCAAAGCTTTTAAGCAAAGTAAGAAACCAGAGGCTGTGTGCCTATCATTTATCTCTTGTATATGAATTTATCTTGAGCATCCCTCCCTCTGAGGTAAAAACTGTCATGCACATAAACTGACTGGCTCTGTGTCATACCTCAGTGACCCTCTGAGAAAGGGACACCTTTAAAGAAGAGAAAGGAGAAAGACTACCAACATCTGGGCCCTAGTATCACAAGGAACAATATAACCTTGACATTTTAGCACTCAATAGACACCATAGTAATGAAATAAGGCAAGAGAGGTATGGATGTCTGATTTTCCAGGAGAAAGATATTCAAGAGCTTTGTTAGAGAACTTGTTTGGGAACATTGATTGGAGACGACTGAGGCTCAAGTATGTAAGGTCCAAACTCTAGAAAACAGAAAAATTAAACTGTAATTTGTTTTCTGCATAAGAGTGCAGCTTTTAAGGATATCACCTAAATTACCTTTAGGAAGACTTAATGCTTTATGTTTCTCCCTCCACCCTTCAACAATTCTTGAAAAACTCTCACCTTTTAGAAGCAGCAGTCTTATTTATTCTTGGATTTTCAGTGGAAAATGAATGGCATTAGTAGACAGGGTAAAGAAAGACACATATGGCCTCTTGATCACTACACTTGACATTAGTGATCTAGTAATAGTTAATTGGTCTTGGTTAAATAAGTTTCTCTCCCAACTTCTCCAAACGCATTCCTTCATCTTCTTTTTTTTTTTTTTAATTTAATTTTATTTTTATTGTTTTAAGTATTACAAATAGTAGTACATATGTCTCCTTTTTTTTTTTCCCCTTTGATCTCCCCCTGACCTCCCCTACCCCCCAGGACATGCCTTCACCTGCCCACCCTCCCACCCCACCCCAGTGTCTTATATCCATTGGTTGTGCTTATATGCATGCGTACAAGTCCTTCGGTTGGTCTCTTACAGCCCTCCTCGCCCAACCTCCCCTGTCTTCCCAATGTAGTTTGACAGTCTGTTCAATGCTTCTTTGCCTCTGTATCTTTTTCCCACCATTTCTTTCCTTTAAAAAGTTTTGCCTTTGCAGACTGGAAATAAACAACCTAATCAATGGACACAGACAACAAGGGGGCGGGGCATTAAGAGAAATTGTCTCATGTGACCTTCATCTTCTTATGAACTTAACCCCTTCATACTTAACCAGATATTCAGAGGGTCAGCATATGGACAAGATTTTATTCTATGTGATCTAAATTGCAGAATTAGAAAGTGAAACCCACACAAACTTTGTAAACAAAGTACTTTAGAATTCAAGAAAATTGTCCAAATTTTATGATCCAGATTATTAAGCTTAGGAGCTCAATTTATAAAACCAAAACAATTTTTTTTTAACCAAGACAAGTCCAAAAACAGGAAGAAAAAAAGCTGGGGTTGTAATTTGCAAAATTCTAAGAAAGGAACAGGCCAGAAAACACTTTTTAAAAAGTTTAAAAACAAAAAAACAGTACCTGGTGGGGACGGAGACGGCCGCCTGGGCACATGCCCCGCCCGGGAATTGAACTGGCAACATTTTGGTCACAGGGTAACGCTCAGCCAACTGAGCCACACGGGCCAGAGCTCAAGCTACAATTTTTGAAAGTCCGCTCTTCCTCAGACCCTACATTAAATACTAAACTTCTCAACTATTTTAGGATATCGAACTTTCAAATATTCTGCCCAACTCCCTAGAATTGGTAAGTTGTGCTAAGTGCTAAGCTAAGTTTGAAGACTATAAATTCACAACAAACCATTAAGTATAGGGCTGTGAACTTTTCTCTAATGTTCAGAGAATACAGATTCTGATATTTGACCATGGGTTCTATGTATATTATGATATGATGCACAAAATGAGCTAATTCATGAACAATAAAGCAGTGTGAAACCTAAAGCCTAAAGAACCCAGTATCCAGAAACCAATCATTTGCAGTCAAAATGAAGTCAAATTTACATGTCAATAACATCTGGTAAATTTTTAATTGGTTTATTTCTTCAGTAAGAAAGGTCATATGAAAATGACATTTGCCATGATACTGAGTTTATCTAGATTAAGGACTTCACATACTCTTTCGCATTTCCTTTATTCTCTTCATTCTTTAATGGTGTAAAGTACCAATGGGGGAAAACCCTTAAGTAATATTTTTTCACTTTAATTCAAGCCAAAAATAAAAACATACCAGATAAAGATCAAAAGCCTGGCACTTTCTAGCAATGTATAGGTATTTAGTTCAGAAAACAACTATAACAAAAAACCAGTAATGACTTGCCCAATCCATACTGCAGATGAGAAATCTGGGACAGGATAAGCTTTTTCATTTTCCAAGACCAAAATAGAATGTAGGGTGATGGTTAATTTTATACGTCAACTTGACTAGGCTAAGGGATAGCCAGATAGCTGGTAATGCATTGTTTCTTGGTGTGTCTATGGTGGTGTTTCCAGAAGAGATCAGTGTTTGAACAGTAGAATGGGTAAGGAAGATCACTCTCACCAATGTGGATGGACATCACCCAGTCCATTGAGGGTTTACGTAGAAGAAAAAGGCAGAGGAAGAGCAAATTATCTCTCTCTCCTTGAGCTGAGACATCTATGTTCCCTGTCTTTGAACACGGGTACCTCGTTTTCAGACCTTTTGACTTGCACCAAGGACTTTCCTGGTTCTCTGCCTTACAGAAATCTTGAGATTTGCTGACTTTCTTAATCATGTGAACCAATTCCTATAATAAATCTCCTATTGGTTCTGTTTCTCTGGAGAACCCAGACTAATACACGTAGTAAATCAGATTTATTACTGTTCCCGCTTTCATATTAATAATTTACAACTAGAGACAAAGCAATATTTCAACATACTCACTGCCTGTCTATGCCATTTTAAAGCTTGTAAATGAACTTTATTCTATATTTAAGAAGTTCACAACAGTGATAGACCAAGGCAGCCTCTTTTTTGTGTGTCAGCAGTGGCTGTGGGTACAGCTTTGATAGGCACATTCTCCCAGTGGTCTCATCTGATACTGAGGGATACAAGGAAACTGAAGTCCTCTAGGTTTCTTCTCACATTCACAAAGAAAAAGAAGATAAAAACAATGTGATTTTAAAATGAATGCAGGTGTGCTTGGTGGTAAGCAGTTTTGTCTCTGTGTGTGTGGCTGTGTGTTTAACAACTCTACTTAATGTGAGAGCTGGACAGTCAATGCAGCTGCCTGTGCCATTTGTTTCAGCAGATGGAAAAAAATCTCAACTTAAGAGAAATGAAAATTATTGTTTATAGTGAAACAGAACTTTGAAAGTTCTCAACAGCATTGTTTTTGTATGAAGCAATCAAATCATCATCAACAAAATGTCTCCAATGAGAAAACCAGATCAAAGAGGTCAAATAATTCCTCCTAAATCATACAACTGAGACAGAGCATTGGATCAAAGATCAGAAAACTTGGCATGAAGTGTTTCCGTTTCTTCCACCCAGGAGTCTTGTGTTTTGGAAGCAACAACATTTGACCTCAATAAATCATACCTACCAAAGTGCCTAAACCCTGGAAGAAGATAAGAACTAGTAAAATTTAAATAAATCATAGCCCAGAAAAATTTGGTGGAGTTCACTTTGGGGTTAAGAGTAAAGATTCTGAAGAGGTCATACTCCTAAAACTAAGTTCCTATTCAGCATTACTGCCAATTGAATCATTCCAAAAAGTCCAGTCAAGTGCAATTCTAGTTGGGAATAGAGGATACCCAAATATGGAAAGTGTGCCAATTGGTTTAAGTAAATTAGTAGTGCATGTCTGAAGTAAATTCAAAGTTCAGGTCCACCAGAAGATGACCTCTTTTAGAACTATGCTTCCTACTATACTCTCAAAACCTAATGTAATTCCTGGATTAATAATTTTCAATGAATGTTATGCTGGAGTTTGCCAAGCCTGGAACTGTATTTCTAGGGGAGATATTCCCTATTTTCCATATCTCATCATTCTGACATCAAGATTTATAGGGAAGATGAGTCAATTTTAAGATCCTCTTGCATGTTTAGATCCATAGTCAACAAGCCTAATGTATGAGTTATCTAAGTCTGTAATAATGCTGCATAACAAACAACCAGTAAACCTCAGAGGCCTGTCATAATAGACATTTATTTTTGCTCTTGTGACTATAGGTTGTCTGGGTGGTTCTAGGAATCTAAACTAGATTCAACAAAGTTTATTCATTTAACTATTGTTAATTTCAGGTCAACTAGGTAGCTTTTCTGATATCAGATGGATGTTCTTATATATTGAGAGTATATCTAACTAAGTCTCATCCTCCAACAGGTTAGTCTGAGGATATTTTTTGTCAGGGACAGGAGAGAAAGAGAGAGAGAGAGAGAGAGAAGCAGAGAGAGAAGGAGGAGGTGAGGAGGTGAGGTTCAGCCTCAAAACTGACACACTGTCACTTCTTCCATATTTAAATGGCCAAAGCAAATTATAAACTGAAAGCTGAAGCCAGATTAAGGAATGTAGAAATAGATTGCAATTCATGATTGGAAAGGCTGCGAAATCATATTGCAAAGAATATGAATTAAGAAGGAAATGGGACTGGGGTAGGGAACTGGGACCATTTTGCAATCAACATAGCTTACCTGGAACCTGAAGCCCAACATTTTAAATGCATGTTCCTTCTGAGAGTGAGTCGCAGCTGCGAAGCTAGATCTCAGTGCAATTTCCCAGTAGGCTTAGTGACATGCTCTTTAATTTCCTCTCTACCTTCTATGATGCCCATCATGTCCTCTCATCCTTGGCCTTTCTCCCCAGCCATGTTCATAGAAAGATGTTCCCTGTATACAAGGGCAAAGTTAACACACCTAACAATAGGAAGGTACAGGCACTGTCCTATCAGAATCGATGCCCAAGAGTCAAAACAGGTGCTGATGGTAGACAGCCAGTACTGATTTATAGGTAAACATCAGTCCTCCATTTTCCATGAGAGAAACTTCTCAGAACTCTCTTTTCTAGACACAATCTATCCATGCCTCTGAAATATCTGTGGCATAGTTTTTGTTGTTATTTTTCATGTCATGGATATATTCTAGGCAGTTCACAATAATGTGAAATTTAGTACAATATTTTCTATGTGTGTTATATGTACTTTTCCCAAAGAAAATAGCTATAATTTCCACCAGATCCTTAAAAATGTGTCCACCACTCAGAAAAGTTAAGAACCACTACTTATTTGTGTTAAACTGATAAATCAATACACTGAAATAGTGGAGAACAGAATAGACTTCACTCTCTAAGAGAGCATTTGCAAATTCTCTAAAAGTTATAGAATTGATGTAGCCTAGGGACATTTTATGGACCAAAAGAACCAGTCTCTCACCATGGATTTGTAGGACTGAATCTAATAATTCTAGAGAACTCATTTCCAGAAGTGTCACTGTGAGAGGGACATCCATCGGCCTTAGAAATATCCCCAGCCTGATACACAATGACTTAAAGTTAATATGAATTTGATTATATATAAATAAAACTCCATCCATTCCCCAAGAGCTTTACTCATCATTGAGAATTACTTTATCAAACTGGCCCCTGCATAGTTTGTATTGGGGAAGGTTGACCTAAAGGGGGCACTGAGGACCATCACAGAGAGAGGACCCAGGAAGTACTTGCATCTACTAGTCAGGTAACCACGGTCATTTCTGTTCCCTATGGAGAACCTCAACAGTGATTAAGATCATACTCACCAAAGTCGAGTGCAACCACAGTCATCCTTGCCTTTTATTAATCATATCATGACAAAGGGAAGGCTAGGGGTTCTATAAAGAACTTCATTTACTTATAGTCAAGGACAGAAACTTTCTTCTGGAAACCTGGAATGGGCAAGCCTATATGGGATGAGATCAAGTCATACACACTGCTGCCTGGTCCTGCTTTTGAAATATGGACAAAATATAGACTAAGGGGAAAAGCATTCTGGGTGATGAAAAAGATTAGAAGGATAGAGGTACCTTGAAAATAAGTCTTAGAACTTACAGTTATAATTAAGTAGCGTTTACACACTGTTACTTTCCACAAATTTGTGTCTAATTTATTTTTATTTTCTCTCTCAAGACTCAGAAAGAAATAACTTTTTAGCTTATTCTTAAGCAATTATTAGAAAATTCATTCCAAAGGCAATCACTGGTTCTACTATTTTTGGACTTCAACCCTAGCAGGCAGGTCTTCTCTCTTTTTTATCCTACTAAAAAGTGTCAGAAAGCCATGCTCATTTCTATTTCCCAAGGAAAGTCACATCAGTGTTTGGCTCCTATCCATCATCAACATGCACAGTCACTGTCCTTGTTATTAATCACTTTGATTAATCTTATTGTTTCCTTCCTTCCAAGGAAAAGGTGTTTTCCTTCCATCAAATATTTTAAAATAGTATCACATTCATTTAAATATTAGCAAAGCTCTAGGTTAGGTAAAATATTTCTTCAATGTTTTAAAAGGGGCAAATTATTTTTTTCTTATCACAGAGAAACAAAAACCAAGCAACAATAACAAAACATAAAAACACCTAAATAACTGGACCAGAGTGCAATTTTGACAGTAAACTGAGTCTTCACTAATATTGTATTAAGACAGCTAACATTTTTCAACAAGCCCTTTCAAACAAATCTCTTGTATTCATCTGTAAGAGGACAAAAAAGCTAGACTGTTGTGAAAATGCTTGGACCCAGAAAGGAAGGATAAAATTATAAGTACAGAGATGCTTTTTAAAATATATATATATATTATTGATTCTTTCACAGAGAGGAAAGGAGAGGGATAGAGAGTCAGAAACATCGATGAGAGAGAAACATCGATCAGCTGCCTCCTGCATACCCCCTACTGGGGATGTGCCCGCAACCAAGGTACATGCCCTTGACCGGAATCGAACCTGGGACCCTTCAGTCCGCAGGCCGACGCTCTATCCACTGAGCCAAACCGGTTAGGGCCAGAGATGCTTGAATACAAAAAACAGTGGGTAAAATTTGGCTTTCAAACAATAGCTTTTGAATTCTCAGACAAAAGCAGAAGAAAGTAAATCAAAACTATAGGTAAGATGTTTTCATTAGCATGACTAAAATCAAGACTTTTTATGTATGTATGTATGTATGTTAATCCTTACTGGAGGATATTTTTTCCATTGATTTTTGGAGAGAGTTGAAGGGATGGAACAAGGGGAGAGATAGAAAGATGGAGCGGTGGGGAGGAGATTGGTTGCCTCCCTCACATGCCCAGACCTGGGGCTGAGGATCCAACCTGCAATCCAGGTACATGCCCTTGCCCAGGAATCTAACCTGAAACCCTTCAGTGTAGGGGCCAATGCTCTAGCCACTGTTCTAACACTGGCCAGGACAAGCCATAAACTGCAGCTTTTCCCTGGGGTCTGCCTGAATCCCAGAGGATTTTTTTCTGCATGTTTTTCCTGGGAAGTGCATATTGCCTGTAGGCCAGCACTTGCATCTATCAACATTTGCATTTTGGATCTATCAACAACAGCTTGTCTTTTCTAGACTTCCGCCCTTGAACATGTTCTTCAGGCCCTAGCATCTTTTTTTAAAGTCGGTGTCTTAATTTGTAGCTCAGATGTAGAAGCAGAACTTACCCTTGAGAAAACAGTCAGAGCCACCTCTTAATTTAGGGCATGAGTCAGAGCCCAGCAGAGCCAACCGTGATTCTACAGTATATAATTTAGTTTTTGGCATCAGATCAGCAAGACAAATTCATAAAAATAATGAGAAATAATAATTCTTCTAAAATCCCATAAAAACACAAAGGAAAAGGCTTAAAAAAGTAAAACAAATCCTTATTATGTTTATAAACATCAATGGATTCAATTTCAACATTGTGCAATTATTTTAGTATTTATCCAAATATTTTCAATAATTAATATCAAATTTTTAATGTTGCCTAACACTTGCTGGCACCACCAGCGCACTAATCTCCATTGAGGGCCAAAGAAATCAAGGATAATGATCTCCTACTGATAATCCACAGGAAGGTTTGTGATTTTCACTGTAATACATGGTCGGAAGTAAATTGCAGATTCACCATCACTGAATAAACAGCTTGAAATGATAGCTGAAAAGGAAGATGGAATTAAGGAGAATGCATGGATGAATATATAGCACTTAATGTAGGCCACAGAAACTTATACAGTGTGGGGTTTGTGACAAAAAACTGGAGACATTTTATTCTATCTTTAAAATAAATTACTCTAATGAAGAAGCTCTCCAGAAAACCCCAAATGTGATTGCAAGCTTTAGTCATCCATGTTTAGGCTTAAATTGACAGTTCCATCTATTGTTTAGAGCCCTGTCTGTTAAGGGGGCTGTTCTCTAAAGAGAGACAGAGACAATTTGGAAAATTCCCAAATGGGGAAGGATGGAAAGAGATAGGGATGCTTAATCTAATCTATGTGTGTGGATTTAATTGGAAGGTAAAGAACCACTGCCCTCAAATGTCTGAAGGGCAGTCACTAGGAGAGTGATTAAAATTATTTTCTATGACTTCAGCAAGCAAGACAAAGACCCAAAATACAGCCAAGGTTCTTTTTGACTTAAAATAAAAAAGATAAAAAAAAATAAAAATTCTAATGTTAGTCTTGTTGCAAGTGACCAAATTGCCCCCAAAATATTGTCTTAGGTTTCTGGTGCTGACAGAGGAGTTATGGTAAGAAAGGATACTTATATCCAATAGGGAATTGCTTCTAAATAATAAGCTAAAAGGAAAAGATGATAGTCATTCACAAATGTAACTTGAAATGATACTTTGTATGAGAATAAGTCCTCAATCATAATACCAGTGCTCTATGACAGATGTCTTAAGTTCTCTTTGGTTCCATGTTTATTTGTCTTAAATGTATTTTGATGTTCTTGCTAAAAATAATTCTGAAACCACAAAATGAAGCTTCTGATCATTCTTTTCTTTGTTGTGGTTATGTTTCTCCATTAGAGTGGTTACAATTAATTTAATAACCATGATCTGCCTTTTGTCTTGTATAATGACTTTGAAACTGAGAAATTCCAAATCACTGGATTATTATCTGATTAGGCATCTGTGATGTCTACAAGTTAACTTTCTTAAATCCCCATGAGACTGGGTCAATGAGTTGACTTTCTAGGGAGAGAAATTAAGGTGTCCTTTTCTTACTGCTGTAAGACATTTATTCACAAGTACTATATAAGAGCTTTCCAGAAAGTGGTAGTTTCCTGCAATTATCTTTTTCAGTTCCTTAAGATTGAATAATATTTATGTTTTTTTACCCATTAATGGGACTTCCAGAATGCATTTATTTTCATAGGATTATGTCCTCCTAGCATCATTCTTACCACATATTCTTAAATAGTTACATATCTCTCCCTTTTTCCCCTCACATTTATGTTATCTCTTTTTTCTCCTTACCTGTCTTTCCTTCATCCATCATTGCCTTCAGGAGCAATTAAGACCATTTCTTTGGCTTTTCTTCAGGCAATCTGAGTAGAAAAACAAGAGAATTAGACCCACTTATCTCTAGAAAGTGACATTAAAAAGTCCTGGACAAAATATAATCTGAAGTGATCATATTTTTAAACAGTAAGCTAACTGTTCCAACAATTCACACACACATTTCATAACGAAAACTGCAATGAAAATTAGTCAGGGTATACTGTTTCTGGAAAAACAGGTTTTGCCTGCACTAGACTAGAAAGTACTGTTTATTTTTCCATCAGTGAAGGGAAAAACATGGAGGCAGCTTTCAGCTCTCAGCAAGCTCCAGCTACAGACTCTACTGCACTGCTTATCCTGGTGCTGGGAACATTAGGTTACAAGCGTCAGGAGCATGGACCGGGGACCAGAGCCTTCTCCAGTCAACCTGAATACTGAGACATCTGTGATCAGTGACGTTCAAAAATGAAGCCTCTGATAAAGGAGTGAAACTGCTCTCAGAAAATACGTATTTCATATTTCTGCCTTCTGAAATATGAAATTCTCCTGGCAACAAGTTAGAGAAAACTTTCTTTAGTTAAAAAAGAAAAAAGAAAGAAAAGAACTAACAAATTAGCTTTTCAAGGCAAGTGATGCTTACTCAAATGCTAGGAGGAGAATAAAAGCTTATAATTTTGGTACCAGCTCTCACAGGAGAGACTAAACACAGACAATTATAAATGATAAATATATACATGAATCCATTTCTTTGTTTAAAGATATGCATATTCAAAGCAATGGGAAAGCTAGTAAGAGAGAGTCTGTCTAGAAAGGCTTCCAGAAGAATGTCAACAATGTCAAAAGAAGTCTACTTACAAATCAAATTTAGAACTTGAAGGTATCTTAAACCTATTTAGTTCACATTTCTATTTTTTAGATATGGAACTAGAGAGATGTACATGAAACAAGGACTCTAAATTTTCACAGGGAAAAAATCACACTGAAATTTGGATCTCTTGAGACTTAAAGTTCTTGCCATCCAATAAATATTCTATTCTGTAAGCACTTATAGAGAGGGCTTAACATAAAGATGGAGGTTCTGACTTCAGTGGGACACTATACCCAAACATCTCATATCACAGGAGAGATAGCAGTTGAAGGACTTTCTAATACAGAATATGAAAGTGTTGTGGGAGAACGATCAGCCAGCACTCTGAGGGAGGAAAGTTTAACCTTTATTTTGCAGATCTGCTAATCCAGGGGAATTCTGGATCCAAAGCCTGAACTGAACTCATGGGGAGGTTTTGACTATTTATCTCCTCCTGTGGTGTGCCCCTGGGGGTCCCCACAGCTCCGGCCAAGTCAGCTGTGGCGGGGCCCTGGGATTAGGCTCTGCAGCTCCACCCAAGTCAGTCAGAGAGGGGAAGTAAGACTACAGTTTTACCAGATACTGAACTAGGTTGCAAGCCCGCCTCTCTCCCCCCATTTTCCTTTTCAAAGGGATGTGGGTCATAAAGAAAGAACAATATACGTCCTATTACATTAAACAAAGAATTTGAGAACTGACAAATACTGAACTATATACATTTATAAACATGACCCATGATCTGATAATTTTGTTGTTGATGATGTTGAGATATAAAAAGTTAGTGTTCCATGGTTCTATGAAGACCGCTTTGATGGCAAGTTATTGGGCCATACTGTTTCTTTTATCTTTCAGCGTTTATTTGTTTGGCCCTATCTGGTTAGGCTCATTGGATAGAACATCAGCCTGCAGACTGAAGGGCACTGGGTTTGATTCCTGGTCAATGGCATGTACCTTAGTTGCAGGCTTGATCCTGGCCCAGATTCAGGAGGTAACCTATCAATGTGTCTCTCTCACATCAATGTTTATCTATTTATCCCCCTTTCTTCCACTCTAAAACTCAAAGAAAAAATATCTCGAGTGAGGATTAACAACAACAACAAAAATAAATAACTTATCAATTTGTGTGAGAGTAGGAAGGACAGTTTGACCATTTTCTCCAGTGAATCCTAAACTGTAGGTCAAATTGGCAACAGGTACAGACGTGTGTAGAGAGATTTCCATAATTTTTTCAATTTAATAAAAATTACTTGAAAAGTATAGAAAACTTCTGTCTTATTTATAGTAAAATAACATTTTTATGATCTAAAAGTAATATATACTTTGCTAATTTCCTATCACAAATTGCTACAATTCTCTGAAGGTGAACAGTTGGAACTAAGTCTTCTGGGACTTAAAGTCCAGAGATGGCAGTGCTAGCACCTTCTGGAGGATCCTGAGAAGAATGTGTTCATTGCCTTCTCCAGCTCCTTGAGGTTGCTGCATTCTTTGGCTCTCGGCCCCCTCCCTCCCTCCAATGTCTGTTCAGTCTTCATGTCACCTTCTCCCTTTATTGACTCTACTTCCTCCCTCCTATAAAGACTGACATGATTATTATCCCAGATAATCCAGGATAATCTTAATTTAGATTATCCAAGATCACATCTGCAGAGACCTTCTGTCATATAAAGTAACATTCACAGGGTCTGGGGATTAGGTGTTACAATTAAATCTACAAATATAAAAAGTTATATTGTATTTCTGGAATGACTGATCAATCCTATTTAAAAGAAAATTTAGAGAAAACAAGAGACTGAAAAGTAAACTAAAATTGTTTTATTCTTTGATATCTCATTCTTTCTCAAGTCTATGCATGAATGCCTTGTATTATGCTTCTATATGGGCATCTTTTTCAATCTACCATACAATAACGGATGCCACCCTCTAACACTGGATTCCAATTTTCCTGGAGATTACACTTTTATTTCATATAGCCACAAAGATGTACAATTCCATAGAAAATTTTGATTCTTGTAATGAAGTTTAAATTTTCTCCATTTTAAATTGGGTTCTAGATTTGTAATGAGAATAAGCCAATTATTTTCCAGGGATAAGTATTTCAAAGCCAGTTTCTAGCCTCAGATTATATGCTTTTAATTCAGAATGTTAAAAGGTCCATTTGTGAAAACATTTCATTGCAATGTTTGATTTTATTTCAAGGTAATGAGAAGTTAAATCTGAAGCCACATTTTGAAACCTTCTAGCCTTTTCAGTCATTCCCAATGACGCCAACCTCGAATGTTTTGAAAAAAGTGCTCCTAGTGCCAAAACTAAGGAAATGTTTGCACAGTTCTTTGGTGCCTGTCATTCTGAGTGCTGCTTTTATTTAATCTTCATAAAGCATTAGATTAAAAAATTAGTTTTAGAGAGAAAAGCATTTCTAAATATTCAGTAAAACTATAAATCACCTAGTTTCCAGTCATAATACCTATCTCAGTTTACTTCCCTTAATTCTAAATCTGGAACTGATGATTTCATGGAAATAAATTCTTAAAGAAGTAAGTTCATATAAACAAGGAATTAAATGATAGATATAGGGTCTCAAACTTGTATACTCTTGTGCTTATATTTACCACACAAAGGATTGACAAGTAAAAGGAATACATCATCTTCATTATTTCTATCATAATACTATTTAACGATATTGCTTTGACTTATTTAACGTTGACTTATTTAGTTCTGTTCTTGGGTGGCCAGATCATGGTGGGGGGGAAAAAGTAATTATAGTAACATATTTGAATAGTACCATTGGCCTTTTTTATTTTTAATATATTTTTATTGATTTTTTACAGAGAGGAAGGGAGATAGAGAGTTAGAAACATCGATCAGCTGCCTCCTGCATGCCCCCCACTGGGGATGTGCCCGCAACCCAGGTACATGCCCTTGATCGGAATCGAACCTGGGACCTTTCAGTCTGCAGGCTGACGCTCTACCCACTGAGCCAAACCGGTTTCAGCCCATTGGCCTTTTAAAATTTGCCTTTGCCTAAGACAAGGTGCATATAAAAGCTGATTAGAGCTTTTTCTAAAGAATGTCAGTAAGATGGAGAGACAGCAGAAAACAGTGATAATGGTGATTGTTTCTAAGTGAATTAATCCGTTTTATGAGGGCAGGGCAAAACTGAAATACGGTGTCAGTGAAAAAGGAGTATATTCAATATGACAGCGTCCTTTCTTGCTTGGGTGACTGGATGGATAGTAAATCCATCTAGATACTAAAGAAAAAAAAAAAACACTGGTTTTGGGGAAAAACAAAACAATGATATGTTTCACTAGAAGTGCCAAGAAAAAAAAAATACAGGTTGACAATGATATCTTCTAAGACAGAGATAAAAAAATAAATTCTGGAAT
Source organism: Corynorhinus townsendii (assembly GCA_026230045.1). Lineage (NCBI taxonomy): Eukaryota > Metazoa > Chordata > Mammalia > Chiroptera > Vespertilionidae > Corynorhinus > Corynorhinus townsendii. The sequence goes on along the minus strand of JAPDVU010000006.1, from coordinate 103,635,916 downwards.
CACAACAATATGTTTGAGCCCTAGCCAGTTTGGCTCAGGGTTGGCTGGATCCCTGGCTCTAGTTAGGGTGTGTGTAGGAGGCAATCAATTGATATCTCTCTCACATAGATGTTTCTTTCTCTCTGTCTCTCCCCCTCCCTTCCACTCTCTTTAAAAATCAATGGAAAAATAACTTCCGGTGAGGATTAACAACAAAAGTATATGTTTGATAGGTGAAATCCTATAGTAATACCAGATTCAGCCTGTCCTACCTGTGTGATGTGGATATCCCTTAATTGTTCGATGTGGTGCAACCAGCTAGTGTCTGCATCTCTCAGAGGGAGGCAATGCTTCCCATTGATCTATCTTCCTTCTGTGAATTGTTGGCAGGAGGGAAGTTCAGGAGCCTCTTATGTCACCATCTTGGTCCACAATCTGCTAAGCTTAGTTCTTAAAACATTTTTACTTCAATATGTACTCATTCCCATGCTAGTCTCATACCATCCATGTGATTACTCCAATGTATATTTCCCACCTGGATCTCTTCCCTAAAATCCATACATATTTATCTATTTTTCTCCTCTACCTTTCTACTGGGATGTTTAATGGACACCTGAAAGTTCACAAAGAGAATGCTACATAGAGAATGCAAGGAGACTTAAGGAATAAGCCTTTAGCTTTAATACTGGAATTCTCTATCAGAAAATCATGCCAATAATATCTCTGATGTTTTGCCCACCTCCTCAGAATCAGACACTTTACATTTATCCCCAAACAATTTCCTAAATTAAGTTAAATTGAGCCTGTGCTATTAATGAGAACCAAGGCTCAGAATGCGTAAACAGCTGGAAATCACACAGTCAATGACTGTAGAGCTGGGACTGAACCCAAGTGGTCAGAACCTGCTTCACCAAATTGTTTCAGTGAGTTCATTTCCTAATAACTTCAGATAATGTACTCATCAAGATCTTGATGATGAAGAGAAGCAAAGGTTCCCGGGATGAAGTTAAAACAGCTGTAATAAAGTTCTTTTAAAGGGTCTTAAAATATGTTGAATGTTTTTTGTTGTTGTTGTTATTCATATCTCAAAGAAAACACATGGCTCATTAATTTTGAAATGTACCTTTGGCACACTGTATTTTTAGTGTTCTTTAAAATTTACTATTTATAGATCTCTTCCATAAATTAAAAGCCACTTTCCTTGGATATTTACTGATGGTTTTAATTCATCCTTCAAATTTAAGTCTTGCTTTAAACAAACAAATAACAAAAAGTCCTTAATGGACTCTTTAATTATGCTTTCTCAACTACCTAATAAAAGAGAGAGAGGAAGTTGTGGCCATCTTTTCTCTAATTTCCACAAACACAATTAACATATCCCTGATTCCTGGTTGAAGAATAAGTAGCACTTTAAAAAAGTAACATGATTGAATAAGGCAGGATTTTTGACCTTGGAAACTTTCCCCCAAAGTAATTATTTGGATTTTATTATTTTACTTAAAAATGTGAGCAAATGTGTCCACCTCCATCACTACTCAAATTTAAGCTGCCATTAGTTCTCACCTGTCACATTCCAGTAAGCCAGGAAAACAGACTCCATGTGAGGCCTTTCACATGTTGTCTGTGGTAATCTTTGTGATGGAAGACTGGAGGAGCCGAATAAGATGCAGTGAGGTGACCCCAAGATCAGCAGCATCAGGAAGCATCTACTACCCCTGAAGGGCCAACCAATGACAGGACGTCATGTTCTCAAAGCTCAAAACCAAGGTTGTCTGGCAGGAGCTGACACCGCCTTGGAATCTACATATCAGGAACTCAGACCTCAGCAGGAGGAGAATTCTGACAGGAGATGGTGCTATGGATGGATGAGTGAAAGGTGATTCATGGTAGGCAGAGTAATGGCCCCTACAGATGTCCACTTCGTAATCCCCAGATCCTGTGCATATGTTACCTGACATAGTGAAAGTTACTCGGCTGGTGTGATTTAATTAAGGATAGTGAGATGGGGAGATTATCCTCAGTTTTCTGAATGGACCCAATGTAATCACAAAGGTCCTTATAAGAGAGGCAGGAAAAGAGTCAGAGACGAAGATCTAAGGACAGAAGCAAGGGTCCAAGTGAGAGGGAGATATTTGAAGATGCTGTGCTTCTAGCTGCAATGATGAGGAAAGGAACACAATCCAAGTAATGCAGGAGGTTTCTAGAAGCTGGAAAAGGCGAAGAAACAAAGTCTCCCTTCGACTCTCTGGAAGGGACACAGCCTTGCTGACACCTTGATTCAGCTCAGGAAGACCTTTTTCAGACTTTTAATCTCTCAAAATGTAAGATAATGAAGTTATTTTAAGTAACTAAATTTGTGCTAACTTGTTACAGCAACAATAGGAAACTAATACAGGCTGAAATTCCCAGATTCATCCCATCACCTACTTTCTAATCTTCCACTAGTACCTCCACATGGCCAGCTCTATCAAAGAGCCACAGGAGCAATAGTTCTCTGTTGTAATGGAAGAGGTGGGTGTGAAAGCAGGGATCTTCGTTTGTCCATTCCTGACCTCTGCAACCCATTGACTTCTATTTGGCAAGTATGGAGTATAGAGTATATAGAGTATGGAGTTTATTTGGTCCTGGAACCTCCTGTGTTGTTATTCTACACTCTCCTATTTTTCTCTATTTCTATTAGCAGCAAATGCCCCCAAATATATATATATATATCTTTTTCCATGACCTCTCCTCTAAAACCAAACCAGTATAACTGTTAGAAATCGTCATTTGAATGTTTTCAGGTTATCTTAAAACTTGACATGTTAAAAATCAACCTAAAATGCCACCTGAAATCTGCTCGTGTGTTTGGCCTATAAGAGTTATGCATAGGGACACAATTAAGGCAAGTTTGGAGGTCTATTACTGTCTCACGTCTTCCTTCCTTCCCTCCAATCCTGTTCCTTGTTCAGTATTCCTTCTCCAGTAAATGGAGCTGTGAAAGGTCCAAACCTGGGAGCAATTCTTGCCCAGTTCCTCATCTCTCATCCCCAATCTGCACAGTAGGCAGTGATCTTTCCAGAATGCAAGTGTGTCAGGTCATGAGCTCTTCAATGATCACCCAATGCTCTCTGTATAAAGAGCCATATTCCTGAAGTGGCTCTCAGACTGTGCATGAACTGGTCCTACCTGATACTCAGCCTCCATTTCAAGCCACACTCTTTACACTAACCAGGCTGGCCTCTTTCTCTTCAAACAAGCCAAGTCATTTTCCCATATAGATTGTTTATATATGCCTGTATAGTCAGCTCAGGCTGCCATAGTAAAATTTCGTAGACAATAGAAATTCATTTTTCTCAGTTCTGGAGGCTAATGAGATAAAAGTCAAGGTATCAGCATGGTTAGTTTCTGGTGAGAACCTTTTTCATTACTTGTGGGCAGCTTCCATCTTGCCATGTGCTCATACATCCTCTGTGTGCATGCAAGTAAAGAGAGGAAAAAAAGAGTTCTTTTGTGTCTCTTTTTATAAGGGCACTAAATACATCATGAAGGCCCCACCCTCATGACCTCATATAAACCAATTATGTCCCAAAAGCTCCATCTCCAATACCATCACTTTGGGGAGACAGGGGTTCAGCATATGAATTTGGGGGAGACACAATTCAGTCCATAATAATGTTTTTGCCTTGAACACACTATACACCCCTTTCTTATAGCTAAACCCTAAGGAGCTTTTCCTAGACAGCTTTCTATGATTCCTCCCTAAGAATATATTTCGTCCTCTTAACACAAATTATCATGTTCCTTTCATAACATATATTATAGATGAAATTTTACCTTTATGTGGTTACATGAATGATGTCCCTCATCTCCCATACTCTGTTGTCACCTCTTTAAAAGGAGAGAGAATAATTTTCTGTGCATCCCTATATTTCTACATTGTTCAAAACAGTGTCAGAGATATAATACATATACAATAAATGTGTGCCAAATGAAATAATGAATGGGAAAATTAGTTCCCAACACACTAATAGTTGCCAGAGGGGAGGAGAGTTGGGGGACTGGATTTAAAAAAAAAGTAAAAGGATTAAGAAGTACAAATGGGTAGTAACAGAATAGTCCATGGGAATGTAAAGTACAGCATAGTGACTATAGTTCATAATATTATAATAACTATGCATGGTGCCAAGTGGGTACTGGAAATATCAGAGAGAACACTTTGTAAAGTATATAATCATCTAACCACTATGTTGTACAACTGAAATTAATATAAAATGATATTTTAAAAAATATATTTTATTGATTTTAACAGAGAGGAAGGGAGAAGGATAGAGAGTTAGAAACATCGATGAGAGAGAAACATCGATCAGCTGCCTCCTGCACACTCCCTACTGGGGATGTGCCCACAACCAAGGTACATGCCCTTGACCGGAATCGAACCTGGGACCCTTGAGTCTGCAGGCCGATGTTCTATCCACTGAGTCAAACCGGTTAGGGCTAAAATAATATTGAATGTAAACTATAATTGAAAAAGAAAAGAAAAAGAAAATTATTTTCCAAATTTTATTTCACCACTTCCTAGCTATATAACCTTGGACAGTTTACTTAACTTTTCTGAGCTCCAGTCTTATCATTTTTAACACAAGAATAGCAACAACTACCTGGTGCAGTGCATCTAAAACATCTAGCTCAGTATGTGGCTGTCAGATATGGGATCACGAAATATTTTATCACATATATTAAATGCCCTCATAAATGCTCAAAAAAGAGACACTTTCTCTCCTTAATCACACTTTAGTCAGCTCCTCTGAGCCCTGTTCTTAATTGACCCAAACTTAGGCTCCTATCTCCACAGTCCATATAGAGTCCAATTTCCCTAAGAATCCTACTTTCAGATGAGCCAGAAGACTTCACCCTGATATCTGGCCACCCTCAGTATCAGATCAAATTCCTCACCTCCAATCCCAGATTCCTGATCACCCAGGTCTGTCTTCACTAAGAATCCCCTTGTCTTGATGTTTCCTCTTAGTCATTTCCCAGTCATTGATCCCACCCTGCTCCGTAACTGTAAATTCTCACTTTGCCTTACTTGGAATTTAAGCCTGATCTCTCTCCCATACTGCAAAACTCTTATTTCAGCAGTCTGTCTTAAATAAACTCTTCCTTAGTGTCTTTACTAAGTACCCTGGAAAACTGGTCTTTAGCACAATTGTTCAAAACAAGATAGGTTTATTGTATTTACTGTTACTCAGGCCCAAGTGAGAACTTTATATCAGTGAAGAGATCTGTTTAAGAGAAAAGAGCAGAGAGATCATAAAATCTAATAAAAATCAAGATGTAATGATTTTAGTAAGATTCAGAGCCAAAGATAAAAAGATGATCCTTGCTGTTTATACAAAGGGAATAAATTATTTGGAGACAAAATTATATGTGAAAATATAGTAGTACTAGACTGTAATTCCCATAATTCTGCAGCTGCTCTGAGTTCAAATCAATGCCCTATAGGCCCTAGGGGGGGGAAAAAATCTGAAATGCCTATCACGAGCAGTGGCTACTGTTATTTCCCCACATCAGTGGGACAATTATCAGAGGATCAGAATAAAATAGATCAAAGCTATTTCATGCCACTTGTATCTGCACTTGAACGCTGGCTCAGGAGGTTGAGTAGAGATTGTAAAACAATCCTACTCAGCTTTTAAGGAGCAATTATGTTTTAAAAGGAGGGAAATAGCTTAGTCAAAAAAATGAAATATAAAATGTATGCATATCATCTCAACAAAGAACAAAAATTGTAGCCAAATATAATTACGTGTTTTTTTTTAAAGAAAGCGTGGAGGACTTTATTTTGAGTAAAACCTCAAAAAGTTAATTTCATGGTCACTAAAATTTTAATTATATATCACATACATTTCAGATTAATAATATTCAATGTACATCAATCAAGAAACTAATATTCAGCCCTAACTGGTTTGGCTCAGTGGACGGAGAGTCAGCCTGCGGACTGAAGGGTCCCAGGTTCGATTCCGGTCGAGGGCATGTGCCTTGGTTATGGGCACATCCCCAGTGGAGGGTACACAGGGGGGTGAGTGATGTTTCTCTCTCATCAATGTTTCTGACTCTCTATCCTTCTTCCTTCCTCTCTGTGAAAAATCAATAAAATATATTTAAAAAAAAGAAACTAATATCCAGTGCTCAGTGCTCAAAAATATACAAGTCAGATATAACCTCTATAATAGAAGTAATTTTTTCATTCATCTGTGCTCTGAATTAATATCTAACCCTCCAGGGAGTGTCTTCTCCGTTTTCTATTTGCGTATTTAGCATTTGTTTGTAATTACTTCTTTATTTGTCTGTCTCCCCAACGAGGCTGTGAGCTCTTGGCATATATGAACCTGGTCTTGCCCTGACTTGTGTTACTCAGTGGTCAGAGTGTCACCCCAGGCACTAAAGGGTCAAAGGGTCGCAGGTTCAATTTTTGGTCAAGGGCAGGTACATGGGTTGCAGTTTAGATACTCTTTCCGGAGGCAACCAATTGATGTGTTTCTCTCACATCGTGTCTCTCTCTCTCTCTCTCTCTCTCTCTCTCTCTCTCTCTCTCTCTCTCTCTCTCTCTTTCCCTCCCTCCCCATCCTGTCCCCTGTTCTCCCTTCCTCCCTTCCTCCTTTTCACTCTTTCTAAAAATGAATAGAGTGGAAAAAATATCCTCTAGTGAGAATTAACAAAACAAACAAACAAAAGGAAACTGGTCTTATCTTGGTAACCCCAAAGCCCAGAACCTGAATATAATAGAAGCACATTTTAAAATACATTGAAAAGTGAGAAAACTTCATATATATTAAGTATCATTCACCATACATCATATTTATAATTGTAAAACTTATTAAATTTAACAGAAGTTGATAGCCATGTGCCAGTTTCTGAACTTGTTGCTACAGAATATTATAAAACAACACAGATATAGAAAAAAACAACATATCTTTTTCCTTTCAACCAAATCACTGAGCCATAAATCACACATTTAGTGGCACACTTCCTATGTTCCAACCACTGTTTTAAACACATTATAAGTATTTCTCTTTGTCAATTTCAGCTACTATAACAAGTGCTGTAGTCTGTGTGGCTTATAAACAGCAGAGCTCTTTTTTTCCTCACAGTTATGGAACCAGCATGGTCAAGTTCTGGTGAGAGCCCTCTTTCAAGTTGCAGATTGACAACTTCTTTTTATATCTTCATTTTTTTTTTAACTTCACATGGCAAAAAGGAAAGGTAAACTTTCTCCTGACTCTTATAAGGGCACTTATTCCATTCATGAGACCTCTATCATCAAGACCTCACCTAATCCTAATCACCTCCCACTATAGTTATAAATCATAGCTTAACATGGAATATTCCTCTATTGATAAACCTTTCTTATTAGTTTCCCTTTCAGAATGGAAGTAACTTTCTCTTGAAGATCTTAGAACTCCACACTATAGCCTTCAATATAACCAGTTAAATTGATTAGATAATATTAAGTGTTAACTTTTAATTCTCAGGTACAATTTCCTAATTTTTTTAATTTCCTAATTTTTTCTCAGGTTTCTTATAAATAAAAAGCCAACATAGGTAACAAATATAACTACAAATCAGTTAATCTATAAAAATGAGAAAGAACATAGCTTTACATTATGCTTGCATCAATGGTATAATTTGGTGCAGATAAGTGTTAACAAAACTTTGCTATCTGAAACCACAACTTATGAAATTAAAATATATATGGCTTAAAATGTGGGAGACATTTTCTTTGCTTAGTTAACTGCAATCAATCTTACAAGCTTTTTAAAAAAAATGTAAGAAGAACAATTGAGTATATGTCTAAAACCTAGACTTTAAGGTCATCTCTGGCCCTCATATACCTAACTAGAGGCCCAGTGCACAGATCGGGCCAAAACCAGCTCTCTGACATCCCCCCAAGGGGTCTGGGATTGCAAGAGGGCAGTTCTCAGGTGACACACCCTGGAATCAGGCTCCCTTCTTTCTGGTTCCAGGTGCGTCACCCCGAGAACCACCGCTGCCAAGTGACCACAGCTTGGCAGGTCCTACATTGAGCGTCTGCCCCTGGTGGTCAGTGTATGTCATAAATACTGGCAGGATGGCCAGTCGGCTGGTCACTTAGGCTTTTATATATATAGATATTATATAGCTTTGAGAAGTTACATTGCCTCTTAGTCTTAACTACCACATCAATCAAGTTGCAATGTTGGGCTTGTTTTAGGACTAAATTCTATTGTATGTAGCTTACTTAGCACTACAACTGTCTTAGAAATGCTCAATAACTGTTCATTTATTTTTATCAGTTATAATAATTTGTTGTTAACCCTTTAGTCCCAAAGCATGCATACCTACTTACATATATACATATGTGTAACTACAATTACATTTACAAACACCCAAAGCACTAAGCATCCACATCAAAAATGTGCATAGACTCACATAAATCAGTAACAACATATGTAGTGTTTACTTTGGCACATAACTAAGACTATGAGAAACATCCCCATCTCACATCCTACTTACAAAGGGGTGTTCAAGAGAATTCATGTCAACATAATTAACAATATATGTCACCGTCCATTAGGATCAACACACAACCTTGTAGCTATTGGCAACAGAGGCAACACAGAAAAGTAAGCTAGTGGCAAAGACGTGTCACTTTCTATTACTACTAAGAAAACAAAATAGAATCTCTCTTCAAATGTAAAGTACATTCTGAGTATAAATTTAGCACCATGCTCCTTTTGATTATGCACTCGATAATTTTAAATCAGATAGAATGAGTTTGCATTATGAGCAGATTAACTGAGAAAGCCAAGAGAAAAATTTTCAAATAGATATGTATTCCCTCTGGTACTTTGCCTTTCCTGAGAGCAAAATGGAGCTAAATAAAACCCATGACATGTGAGAAGCAAAAATACATTCCCACCATTTCAAGTTCAAGAACTTAGGCTGTTTTTATAGGAAGCCAAACCAACACTACAGGGTGGAATCAGCTGTCATGTTTTGGAAGAGCTGTTAGGCAGATAAATATTAGTTTAAGAAAGCACTGTATGCCCACTTAGAGCGCACAAAAAATACATTGGCTATTCCTTTATATATGCATTTTTTAATGATTTCAGATAGAAAGGGAGAGATAGAAATATCAATGATGAGAGTGAATCATTGGTTGACTGCCTCCTGCACGCCCCCTACTAGGGATCGAGCCCACAACCCCAGCATGTGCCCTTGACTGAAATCAAACCTGGGACCCTTCAGCTCTATCCATTGAGCCAAGCCAGCTAGAGCAATTCCTTTATATTTTAAATAAAGTTTCATGGACTCAATCATTAAAGCAGGCTTTTATTTCTGCCCCTTTGTGCCAACCCATTATTTCCACACTATGGGTAACACAATCTAAAACAATTTATTGACCAATATTATAAACCACATCCACTCAGGACATTTTAGCAGAGATCCCACTCATCACTATTTACCTCTTTTGCTGCCTTCTTCATTCACCTAAAAAGTCCTGCAAACCTCAAGCCCAGATTGAATATTCATCTTCTGAGGGTTCTGCTAGTGTATCCCAACTATCCTGCAAGGCTGGAGAAAACTACACAGGAATGAGGATAGGTGACTTGCAGTTATGGTATGGAGCCCCATCTGACTTGATGCAATCCAGCGAACTCCATTATGTCTTAGTCAGTGTGTGTTCCCATTGCCCTCAGCAGGTTTCTGCCCTCAAGTGTTAACCTTAATATCAATCTACTACCTCATCACCTTCATTCTCACCTATGGTTTCATTTTCTACATCATTTCATTTTCACTTCATTCATTTCATTTTATTTACCGCATGAAGAGAAACATTCATAGGAGGTCTCCCTTAACTGTCTTGCTACATAGTCTGCATGGACCTCCTGTCTTCTTAGTTTCTTCCCTCTCAATAAAATGAAAGGGAAGTTAAATCTACCTACCCTCCCCTCTCCATGTCTTTAGGGACTTCATGCCATCATATATCATCTTTCCCTCCATATCTTTAGATTTGCTCTTATCATAGTGTAAATATGATGAAAAGTTCTCAGTTCAAAACAAAAATTTAATCTCTTTCCTGATCCAACATTCCTCTGTAGTTCTTGCCCAGTCACTAGCTGTGTGAAACAGTTATCTGTACTGTGGAATCCTTTTCCATCCAGTCATTGCTCAAGCTGTGATAAAGCTTTTGTCACCACCATTTCTTTTCAACTGTTCTTAGTAAAGTCAACAATGACCTCCTTGGCGCATTAGCTAATAAATTATTTTCAGTCCTTATCTTAATTTTTTTTGTGGAGTTTTAGACCATGAAATCCTCTTTTTCGTCAGCTTTGGTGATCCCACCCAGGCTACTTGGCATTTCTCCCCATCTTTCTGGCCACTCCTTCTCACTCTGATGTTAATCACTCTTCTCCATCCATCTTTAAATCAGTATTTCCCATCACTAGTCTGAGGGCCTGTGACATCCCCTTACCCAGTGTTTATCACTTCACACAATGACAGTACAAAATTGTCAACAGCCCAGACCTCTTTCTGAACTTCAAATTGACTTATCTTTTAGACGTCTTCCTTGGCCAAATTAAAGTTAATATGCTTAATATTGAACTTATTTACTGTTCCTCTTAACTGTGCTTCTGTAAATTCCCTACATAATATTGAACCACTTACACGACTATATACTTGTGGGTCATTCTAGATTTTTTTTTTTTTTTTGTCTTTCATTCACCTTATCCAATCAACCACCAGTTCTTAGAGATTTACCCACTAAAGGCCTTGGGTTTGTGAATTTCCCACGTATCCTAAGTGCCATTGACTTTTTATTTGGCATAATACATCCCATATCTCCAAGTTTTAAAAAGAAGTGTTGGATAGGAGGAAGAAAGTAAAGAAGGAAAGAAGGAGGCGGGGAAGGAAGGAAGGAAGGAAGGAAGGAAGGAAGGGAGGGAGGGAGGGAGGGAGGGAGGGAGGGAGGGAGGGAGGGAGGGAGGGAACCTTTCCTTAGTCCAGGTCCTCATCAAATCTGACTATTATAGTAAAGATTCTCTCATACCCTATCTTTGCTGACAAAGATATAGTTACAAAATATAAATCTGATTATAATGTAACCCAGGTTAAATATCTCAATGTGTTCCCAATTTAGTTAGGGTTGTCCAAACTACTTTAATAACTAGGCCCCAGTTGTAATGACCAGTTGGTAATGTAATAGTTTAGATCAAGTGTTAAGCTGGCAGCAACTAAGACTGGCACTTTCAACATATGGCACTCATGGGCATTCAGAGTATCACCATCTCATTGGGCCAGAAGTAGAAAAGAGAATAAAGCCATCTATAGGAGAGGCACCTCTCATGGTTCACTTCTCACTGGAATTCAATTACATGGGTACACTCTGCTCTGAGAGAGGCTAACGTATAGTCAAGCTATGATCTGGGAAGAAAGAATAGATTTTTGTTCAGGACTTAATTACAAAGAGATTCAAAATAAATTCAAATTCCTTTTGTTAACACACTAAATCTGCTTACTTTCTACGCCTCCTAAAATCAACTCCTCTACACTGATCCATCAACCTATGGTTCAGCCCTAACCAACTTGCTTTCCCAGACTTACCACACTCCATTATACCTTCACAACATCCATAATGTTGTTTCCCTCTCTCTCGATCACCAGTTTCTCTACCCACCCTTTGCTTTGTTTAGCTAAATTCTCACCTTTATAACCCAGTTCAGACCACTTTTCATTACACCTGATTGGATATCCATGGTCTCTTCCTATGTTCCCACAGCCCCCTATACAGAGCACTGAACTCAATAATATAAAATAGATTTTGGTTTACTTGTCCATTTTCCCCACTGACTATATACCTCAATGGAGTCTGTTCATTGCAATGATAATTGCAAGATAGTGTTTCTTTTAATGCACTCAAAATTATCACAATACTTATTCTAAAACTAGTTAAATTAGGTATATTTTTAACCAAAAGGAATTCAATGTTACAGACAAATTTGCTTTAATTTACTGAACATTTTAGATATTTGGGTTTGTCAATTAAGTGTTTCAGAAATTATCCTCTGGTAGTGTGTGTAAAAATAAATCTCTTAAGCTCAACTCATTACAAATTCTATAAAAATTGACAATTCAGAGCCATTCTACTATTGACTGATTAAGTATGTCATAGGGAGCAGATATATACACAAATAAACATACAACCACATATGCAAGTGTGTATATACTCATGATTATAAGTATGCTATATTTATGTCAGCATAAAAAATAAAATAAATAACAAATTTGGGCGCATCTGCAATTTGATAGATGTCACATATTATTGTGCAAAGAAAACATTGAGGAAGTCCGTAGAGAGAGGGTTTTTTTGGGGGGGCAGGGAACAGTATTTTTAGTGATATTATTACTGAAGAGTATTATTACTTATCTTATCTAATAAAAGAGTAATATGTAAATTGACCATACCTCTGCTACACCCACAAGCCATGCCCACCAGCCAATCAGGAGTAAGTATGCAAATTAACCCAACCAAGATGGCTGCGGCCACAGAGAGAGCAGGAGGCTTGGGCTTTCCCTGCAATGGAGGAAGCCAAGCTTTCCACCTGCCCTGGCCTGCCTTGTCCTCTGCTCAAGGCTACAAAGTTTCAATTATAGAAGATAAATAAATCCCAGATACCAGGGCCTCTGCCTGGGTCACCCGGGGGCGTGGTCAGCTGGCAAACCACCACAGACCCCTCACCCAGGCCGCCCCACACCCCAAAGAAACCCCCACCCTGATCCGGGACACCCTTCAGGGCAAATCAGCAGGCCCCCACCCATGCACCAGGCCTCTATTCTATCTAATCCTATCTAATAAAAGCATAATATGCAAATTTACCATCACTCTAACACACAAGATGGCTGCCCCCATGTGGTCACAGATGACTGCCCCCATGTGGACACAAGATGGCTAGCAGGGGAGGGAAGTTGGGAGGGACCAGGTCTGCAAAGGAGGGCAGTTATGGGCAATCAGGCCAGCAGGGGAGGGCAGTTGGGCAGGACCAGGCCTGCAGGGGAGGGCAGTTAGGGGTGACCAGGCCTGCAGGGGAGGGCAGTTAGGTGTAAACAGGCTGGCAGGGGAGCAGTTAGGCATCAATCAGGCTGGCAGGGGAGTGGTTAGGGGGTGATAGGCTGGCAGGGGAGTGGTTAGGGGGTGATAGGCTGGCAGGCAGAAGCGATAGTGATAAATGTCTGCCTTTTATTTGTTTTATTATTGTTTTTAATTCTGCAATAACAACATGTCCCTAAACAGCCTAGACTCAAAGTGAACAGAGCTCACTGCCCCTACTATTGGTTACACCACTGTATATATGCATATTTATTTATTAGTAGGCAGTATTGTTAAAATATTTTTTCTTGATTTCTTTATTCTCATACCAAAACACCACTATAAAAGTGTTTATCTATACCATTAGCCTTTTGTTAGACAAGATAGCTGTTTATGTCAAGCTATCAGAACTCTGAAATATACATCTAATATACTTAATCAGAGAAAATTATGTGCTGGTTAAGGTCTCCATTAAAAGTCTTTTTTTAATGAAAGACAAACTAGTGCATTCCTGTTATCTTTCTCCCTACGAGTAGACCCCTGCTTCTCTTAACATTATGTTTTCTCTCCATAATAATTGGGGAAAGTCAACATGAGAAATGCTTATTTCTCATTCCTATAGAGAACTATGTTTATGTCTTGATGAGAACAAATGCTTGTCATGCTGCCATCAGTTAGTTTTCTGTTTCATGCCAGAAGAACAGCATGCCCATCACCGGACAAAGTATTTTCTGAGGACCTGCTAGGTCTACTTTTCCTGTTAGAAATCAAGTGTTAAGGCTCAGCTTTTCTGTGAGTTTGCACATATGCTCCCCTCTCTCTCCTGCTGAGCGTTAAGCCCCTTCATCTCTATTCATCCTCAGCAGGATCACTTTTTATCTGCTCTGCTCCCCCTTGAGGACTGGCACTAGAGTGGCTCCCTTCTCTGTGACTGATAAATTAATTAACAACCTTGGAGGCTTAAATGGTTTGGAAGGATTAAATCATCCTCTCACTTGATGACTTTTGCTAAATAGAATATGTTTATCCATTTCACAGGATCATATTTTTAGATCAATGCCCTTTGAGTGTATGATTCATTCTGATTTTATTTTTCCCAGCAGGTGCAGTTTCACATAAGCCTATTTAAAAACAGTACAGCAAGCAATGTTTTAAATGGAATAATGTATCCTACACCTGTTTCCTTAGACTATTTTGATGAAAGTGAATGGCTTCTATGATAAAGTGTACTTTTATAATACAATATTCAACAAAAATGTTTATGTTTCTTTTAATGTATAATGTGAACACTCTAACTTGAAAACCAATGAATTGAATGCCATTTTTCACAAAACAGCCATACATACAAAGGAAGATATTTTTAGTTGAATTGACAGAAATATTTTCTAAGTATAATTTAATTGGGCAAGAATTTATTTTGTAGGTTTTGCCTGGTTCCTTTTGTCTCTTATGTAATGAGAAATGCACCCAGAGAGAAACAACTCTTTTAGATAAAAATTGTGTAACACAACCTGCTTACATGATTTTGTCCATTTTTATCACCAGAGTCTTGATTGTAAAAGTCAAGTTGTTTCCACCAAAATTTCTGTATCTCTATGTAACAATAGAAGAAGGTAACATTTACCTGGAGACAAAATCAAAACTATAAAAGTGATCTCTTCAGAATGACTGAATTTATACTCTAGAAAAATAATTATAAACATACTATTAATATTTTATACAATGTATAATGAATATAATACTTCTTTATTCTGATTTAGTGTCCTATTACATTTACTTTGCATTTAAGAAAGAAACAATCCTTTCTCACCATCCACCCTTTGCTTTATCAGCAACGGTAGTTTTAAACATTTTGGAGTCAGGGTGTCCTGGAGGGGTTAATGAAAGTTATAAACCTTTCTAATAGAAAATGCAAATTTACACACACAATAGTTTGCCTATCATTTCAAATGACCCTATATTTCCTGAAGCCTATTTAGTTGGGGATCCAGATTATAAACTCCCAGGTCCCTAAGAACAGGATTTTTGCGCTGTGATGGAATAATGTGGAAGATTTGTGCACCCTAGACCAGAAGAAGGGGGTGTTAGGATTATCCCACAATTTTATGGAGGGATGGGAAATGTTTTGCTTGGAATCCAACCTAAAAATTGATTTCCCCTTAGAATAAACATGTTTTCCATGCTTTTTTTCTTCTTTTTGAAATACTGCCAAATGTTTCCTTTTTCCCTTCTTCTTGGCCGTTACCACCATTATCACTTTAAGGACTAGAAGCTTAATAGAGGTCATGGTGTGTATGTGCTTCTTGTCTAATATTGACACTGCATATATGCAATGAGGGATTTCCCCTCAGGATCCTACTGTTTTTTTCAAAATCATTGATGTATACCCAAGAAGTCCTTTGCTCCTTTTTGACCAGGAAGAGCTATAAACACCAAAATATAAATTTTCAAAGTAGCCCATTTTGCCTAAACAGTATCAGTAAGGTGTACTGATAGCCACAAGGAAGAGGTGGAGGTGGGGGAGGGACTAAATACCCCATGTTTCTAGACGCAGCGGTGCAGTGCGCCACAGGGCTTAGAGCAAAGCCATGCTCCTCCATGATTCCTGATTCCTATCCACACAGCTCTCTATACTTAAGTCCTTGTTCCCTTACTTCTGGGGCCTGTTTGGGACTGAATGGCTATCAAACAGTAAACAAAAATATCAAAGACCACCAAATTTTCCCCAAAGAGCTTGAAATTTTCCTCATGTCCAAGATATTTTATGGGTGTGTTATCTTGTTTTCCTGAAGGCAATAGTGTTAGTCATGAAATTATATGTGCTCACAATTGTGCTTTAGCAATAAACCCTCTAGCAATTGTGCTAGAAATGTTAAAAAGTAAAAAAAAAAAAAAAAGGGGGGGGGGTGGGGAGTACTTCTATTCTCTGGCTTTTGGTTTCTTCTGCCCAACTTTGGGCCGAAGATGGTAGAGTGAATGTTGCTTGGGGCAGATCTTGTAAAACTGAAATAATTCTACTACATTCAGTCCTCTTTATTCTTCCTTCAAGTTACTCATTCAAACTAAGCTTTGACACACTGAGTACAATTCCCAGTAACGTAAACTAGAAGCTACCAAAGCAGTTTGGTAATCTAATACCTTAACCATGGTGGTCTCATATTTTATTGAACTGCAACCTCCTTGAGGGCAGAGACAATATCTTTTCTCTTTTTAATATACATTTAATCTCAAGTGTCTAAAAAATAAATTATCTCCCAATAAGTGAGCAATAAATAATCAAATGAATGAATGAAGGAGGATAAAAACCATATAGTCCATTTTAATGTTGCTGTTACTTTCAAGTTGAAGATCCCAGACATACTGTTATTGATTGAAAGAGCATTGGTTTGGAAACAGCTGCCAAGTAGAGCAGCTACATCATTTTCTGGTTCTTGCATAAATCATACCCTCATTAATATTAAACATAAGCACGCATAATTATTGGCAAAGTTGTGGAGGTGTTTAGATAACTAAACATGGAAAGTATCTATATTCAAAGTAGGCTTTTTTATTTATCATTTTTGTCCCAAATAATAAAACAAATGTGTTCACCAAGATCCTCATGGCTTTAAAATGCCAACTTGAAAAGACAGAAAGAAACACATTAGCAACTTGTATTTAATGTCTCTCTATAATTCTATCTTTAGTGATAACTCTGTGGGGGAGGCTGACTTATAAAAAGTCTTATTAGTCATTTGGGTAATTGATCATTCTAAAATGGGGTCCAGATACAATAACTTTATATTGAACTCCACTTTGGGGAGTGTATGAGGAATCCATCAAACAGAGATAGCAAGCTCTGCAGAGAGAATTCTTGTAGAGAACAGAATGAGCCTGTTGATCACTAAAAATAACCAAGGATAGTTAGCAAAAACAATAAATTTTAGCCATATAAGTAATACAAATACCTTGGAGAAAATGTGTTGGTTTTTATCCTAGGATAATATTGAGTTTCTATGGGTATTTGTGTGTTGGCAAGGGAAGGTAGGAGGAGTTCCAGTTATTTTTATATAGTTAGGTCCACAATAGCACTAAGCGATTTATCAGATGCGGTATAAGAAGATCATTTGACTACCTGAAGGTTCCAGGATTTTGTTTTCAACTTTTTAAATAACTGAGTCTTGAAAACATATGGTGAAATGCTGGCCATTTTCCAGAATAAACACCACATGCACCACCACCACCACCTCACACACACACGTATACACACACACTAGATGTTGGAAATTTTAATTTCAAAGTAAGTTTGTCATTTGAATTAAACTATTGAATAGTCAACACTAATGAAAGAAAGATATAATTGTCAAAGGTTCATATCTTAAGAGCGCCGATACTCACCTCCCTGCTGGTTACACACATTTACATGTGTATAGAACTGCAGCTATGACCACATAAACCCTAAGAGAGATATTTCTGAGGGTCTTTTTTTTTTTTCATCTGTGGCATCATATTTACTTTATTTTGTCCACACTCTTATTTTACTTACTTTATGATCAAATTACATTTCTCTGTTCTAGGTGAGCAGTCCAATACAAGCTAGCAAAGATGAAAATGATTCATATAGAAAGGAATCTTCTACAGGAGTGATTATCATTTTTTAAAATTAAATTTTCAACACATGAAATATTCTCAGTGACAAAAAAATGCATGAGTTTGAAAGAGTAATTTGCTTGCTTTACGTGACATAGCTTCTGGAGAGAAAGTGCATTCTGGCTTTATCATGTCATGGAAAAAAAAATAAGGAAGGATATGGAAAAGTGAAGAGTCAAGGCACACAAGCTGCATGAGTCAACCATTGATGTGAAGTCACAGTGAGCCCCACAGCGTGTGAAATCCACAGGCAGCAGCAGACCTGCACACACATGGATATGCACGCATACACTGAGCAGCTTCTCACTCTCCACAACCTGGGGGCCTTCTGTTTCTGTGTTTGATCAGCGAAGGTCATCCTGCACTTACTCATCATCTGAGTTAACAATAGTTTGGGAATTTAGGCTGAACTACCAGTAATTGTGTATAATTCTACCCACAAGAAATCATGTGTAAGATGAAGTCATTGAAATGAGATTAAGGTCAACCTCCTCCATAATGTCAAAAGCAAAAAAAAAGCAATTTTAAAACAAAGTTATTTTTGAGATATCTGATAGAATAGAAAGAGACAAAGGGGTTCTGGAAACTGGGTTCTAGTTTGAGATGTACTTGTTTGTCATTTGACTTTAAAGAAAGCACATAGGCTCTAACAGGTTTGGCTCAGGTTTGGCCTGGGGATTGAAGGATTCCGGGTTCGAGTCTGGTCAAGGGCATGTAACTTGGTTTGGGGCTCAATCCCCAGTAGGGGTTGTGCAGGAAGCAGCTGATTCATGTTTTTAATTCTCTATCCCTCTCCCTTCCTCTCTGTAAAATCAATAAAATATATTTTAAAAAATAAAAAATAAAGGAGGCACATAGCATTTCTGGGCCTTTGTTCCCTTATTTATATAGCAAATGACTTGGATTGGTATCTGCTAAGTCACTTTCCATCAGTAACATTTCTCATAAATATAAGTCCAGTTCTAGCTTTTCTATTGTCTCTTTCTGGAGGCAATAAGAGCAACAGGAAAATCTGTTATCCTTTACTCACCTGAAAATTGGTTCAAGGCAGAGGGACTTCTTGTCACCAAGAATCATTTAATGCTTCTGCAGAAAAAGATGCTGCAGAGAGGCACTAAAATGTTCTCTAATAAAAACAAATTAGTATTAATTTTGCCTCATGTCCCCAGTGCTATTTCAAAGACCACTAAAATTCTCTATTTGGATGAAAAAGGCAGTACAAATACAACTGTTACCTGGAAGAACAAATATACTAGAACAATTTTAAAAAATTATTTTTAACTTCAGGGCTCTTATACACTCTTAAAAATTTTGAGATCCCCAAAGACTTTTGTTTATGTAGGATATATACAGTGTTAGAAATTAAAAGCTGAGGCAATTTAAAAATATTTCTTAATGTGTTTTAAAATAATAACAAATCTGTTAGATGTTATCATAAAAAGCATATTTTATGAAAAGTGTATTTTTTCCAAACAAAAATTGTGGAGAAGGATGGCATTGTTTTACATATTGTAAATGTGTTTAGTGTCTGGCCAAATACATTACAGCTGCAATCTCATATTTAGTTCTATATTTAATCTATTTTAATGTGTTGTTTTGGTTGAAGTAGTTGAATAAAATATAACCTCTCACAGATAAAGTTGGGAAAGAGGAGTATTTTAATAGTAATTTCAGATAATGGTGGATGTTTGTCTTGATACTACACCAAAATTTAACAAGTTGTATATTTTGAAAGATTAGCTGCATTATGGGATCTGAAACCACAGCAATAACTTTTTGTTCCAACACATTAAAATCCATTGTCTATCTTGCACTTTGAATGGTGTTCTCCATACTTACTTTCTAATACCATACCCTGATCATTTGAAAAATATTGGTTTGCTAATTAAAGATCTTCCAAATTCAATATACAATGTCAGATTATCATATTCACTAATATCACCATCAATCTAATTAGGAAAGACTTTAAGTATTGAGAAATTGTTAAGCTGTCAGGTGCTGAGACAAGTTTTAGACAACTAATTTTTGCTTGAAACTAATTTTTGCCTGTATTTTATCAGTGATAACAATACTGTTTGGTTCATTCTGTTCATTTTCACACAAAAATAACTGCCAAATGCCCAAGTGTGAATAGTCATAGCTGACCGGTTATTCTTGCAAGTAAAAATGTAGTTCTAATAAAAAAGCAGCTATTTCAGTTCACAACGTAATCACACAAGAGCTTTTCCTAAAGACAACTGTTGTCACTGTTATGCAGTGGATTTCTTTATGCCAAACTCTCATTTTGTCACACAGAATATTTTGAAAAATTTGCTCTCAAGGATTGAAATCTAATATAATAAGTAATAATTATTGCCTCATCAAGGACATTTAAAAATGAAACTTAAAAAAATTAGCCACTTTTTGGCAGTAAAATGTAGAGTGAGGACTACTATAGTAGGATGACAGCAGTTTTACCTCTCATTGTTTTTCGTCATTGCTACAGATGAACATAATTAAAAAACCTCCAAACCAGGCAAATAGCCCTAAAAATAGTTTTGACTCTATGGATCACTAAAATGATCTCAGGGACCTGTGGTCCTAAAATCCTGTGGTCCAAGATTGAGAAACACACCACAAGATTAATGCTCTCAGATAGATGTAATTTATCAGATTGCCCTGAACAAAGAGATCCTACTTGGATCTCCTGGAGCCCTTAGTAAAAAAAATATTTGACAGATGGAGGTAAAGAGACTAGAAAGGGAGAAGCTAGTACAGAAAAAGGCAGTAGACAGTCTTAAAAGAAAGCTTGTCATATTTAATATCTTCCATAGCTGTGTCTCTTCCCATGCTGTTCTCCAGGCCTTACAGAGGACTGGATGTAGGATATTCGAAAGACGAAAATAATCGGGACATGAAAGCTTGGTGTTTAGTCTTGGTTTCTGTTGTGAATTTAGGAAAATCATATAATATCACTGAAATTATTAATTCTTTCTTCAGTAATATGTGAATAAAATGATCTAACTTAACTACCTGAAATGTATTTAAAACCGTACAATTTATGATGTCTTTAAGAACTGGTAAACTCACTTTGGTGAAGTTACCTAAAGATATAAGGCCAGGAAACTGGTATGCACAGAGGTGATTCCTCTTATGTGACCTATAAATTTAAAGACTTCCAGTCCGGCGATAGCAGACAAACAAAAGTAATTAACTATGATGAATCCTCTCTGAAACATTCCATGGCATTTATAACCACATATATGAAGATTACCCAATAGCATGCGTCACGTGTGGGACCATACTTGCTTCAAATATCAAGTTACAGATAACCAATGACTAGTGACTTCAACAATTTTTGGGTTATTTTTCCCACGTAACAATTTGTCCAAGGTATATGTTTGCTGGTGGGCTTTGGTTCAGCTCTCAGCAAAGACATCCAGAACCCAGGCTGTCCATGATTTCTGCTCTACTGCGAGCATCACATTGACAGCTTATTTTTTGACTCATCCTCTTATAATCACAGTTTAGCTTCTTTGGCAGATATCAAAACCATATTCAAAGGCAGGGAGCCAAGTAACAAACCTGGTGGAAAGAGACTTTCTCCCAGTGTGCTTGACTCTTAGCACAAAATAAATATGCGTGTATTCTCCATAGTCAGCAGGAATCTTCTCCTCACATCTGAATAAGCAGAACTGAGCCACACTCACCCCTTAGTTCACAGGAATAACATGAAGACAGGGAAGGAAGGTGGAATTAAATCTGTCACAATATGTTATTTGAAAAAAAAATACAACATGGTACATAGACTACAGCCATAAATCAATTTTTAACATAAAGAAAAAATATTTGCATTTAAAAAGTGACTAGAGCCTGGTTGGCGTGGTTCAGGGGTTGAGTGTCACCCTATGAACCAGGAGATCATGGTTCAATTCCCGGTCAGGGCACATACCTGGGTTGTGAGTTTGATCCCTGGTGTGGGGAGTGCAGGAGGCACCTAATCAATGATTCTCTCTCATCATTGATGCTTCTCTCTCTCTCTCCCTCTCATTTCCTCTCTGAAATTAATATATATATATATTAATATATATATATATATATATATATATATATATATATTTAAGTGACTAGAGAAGGAACATACCAAAGTTTAATAGTGGTTTTCTAAAGTAATTAAGCTATGAATAAATTATTTATTTTGTAATTATTTCCTGTATTCTCTACAGGGAATCCTTGACAACTACTTCTGAATATCAAAGATGAAATGGTGCCTTTCCTACATTTGATGTTAGTTCTTCTATTCATTGCTATCATATATAATTGAAAACTCTATCATAATTGTCCTCATGTGTAGCTATTATGTTCAAATAAACATGTACTTAGTGAAGTTATTAAGTCATCATATATCACACTCCATAGTGTTTACTATATACACTAATAATATAATGGAAGTTCTAATATATGCAAATAGCACACCAATTTGTTTGTTTTTAATGTATAAAACACACTATGTATCTGAAATATCACAAGCCTTTCTCATATCTTCCTTCATCTCTTCTTTTAATTCACAGATAGTTAGCCAAACATTAACTACTTTGGAATATTTACTTTAAGATTAGAGCAAGATCATAGTATTTAAAATAAATTTGTGTCATTCATATATGTTTATGGTAAAATCATTTTAATGATCCATTCTGTTTGTCATTGCTGTAAAAAATGAGACTAGAGATAAATTTCATTTTTGTTTTGTAACCAATGTTCCCATTTTGCTGGTCTTGAAGTACCACAGAGCAAGAAACCTTATACAAGGGGAGGATTTAGCTCTTTTTGGTAAAGGATAGTAGTATCTTGGTATCTGGTAGCTCTGCAAACCTATGCCACTAACTGCAGTCCACTACTCTCATAAAATACTAAGATATGAATGGAGTGAATATTTAAATACTGAGGATGAGCTGGTTTTCCTCAGAGGGAAGGAACTAATGGCTGTTCATTTAATTTTGGTCTCTTATTTGGTCCTGCTCCTTCAGGATCGTACTTCCAATCCATTCTTACATTGCTACTTTTTGAAAAACAGGAAAACAACAACAAACTACTGAATTAGCTCCACATATTTTCATTTAAAATTTTAATTTTGAGATCACTGTTGATTCCCATGTGTCCCTTATCCAATGTCCACCAATGGGGAAACTAGAGGAATGCGAAAGTATAAAAAATGCAATATCACAACAGCATATTGGTAGTGATTCAATCACCACAAGGATCTCTCATGTTGAACTTATTAGTTACTAGTATATACACTTTCCTTTTACTCCCACACTCTCCTTCATGTCTGATAGCCACTAATTCATTCTCCATTTCTGTAGTTTTGTCATTTCATGGATGATATTTATTTTTAAATCTTTATTGTTGAAAGTCTTACTAGTATTCCTTCTTTTTCCCCCCATTGACTCCTTCCAGCCTGCCTCACTCCCACCCCCAGCCTTTACCACACTACTGTCTGTGTCCATGTGTTATGCATATACAGAAACAAATTCTTTGGTTGATTTCTTCCCACCCACCCCCCACACTCACCTTCCCTCTGAGATTCATCAGTCTGTTCCATGCTTCTATGTCTCTGGATCTATTTTGTTCATCAATTTATTTTGTTCATTAGATTCCATGTATGAGTGAGATCATGTAATACTTGAACTATATTTAAATGGAATCACAGGCTATAACCTTTGGGATTGTTTTTTGTGGGTTTTTCTTTTTCCACTCAGAATAAATCTCTGGAGATCCAATCAGGTTGTTGGATGTATCAACAGTTCTTTTGCTTTTTTTTTTTTTTTTTTTGCCTACACACCTTTCTGATTCATTAAAGGCTCTAAACACACTAAAATCCAGGAGGAGAAAGCCAACCATCTTCTCAACCAGTATCAGGGATCCCTATCTTCTCTCCTTTTGCTTCCCCAATGAGACTTATTTTTTTTTTAATAAATCTTTATTGTTATAAGTATATGTCCCCTCCCCCCCCATGGACCCTCTCCAGCCCACAACCATACCACCCCCTTCCTCCCAGGCCTTCACCACCCTATTGTCTGTGTCCATGTGTTATACATATATGCATACAAGGTTTTTGGTTGATTACCTCCCACCCACCCACTCTCCCCCGCCTTCCCTCTGAGTTTCTGCACTCTGTTCAAAGTTTAAAACAAAGAAACGAACTCCCAATTAAGGCATTTTCTCTGTATCCAATACCCTCTGCCATCAATTCTAAATCTCCCTGAACTAAGTAGGACTCTGCGTCCTGAGGGTCGTCTTTTTATTTATCAAATGCCAGAAAAAGAAAAAGAAAAAAAAAGGAGGGAATGATAAAATGACATAATTTGCTTTCTCCTTTAGTGACCTTCTTCCTAGAAACGGTTCATTAACCAGATATAAACCAATGCACAAAAATCATACTGTGGTTTTGAATATTTTAACTCTTAAAAGCTACATTATTGAGCCCTACTGCCCCCTAGAGATTTTTTGTGGCAATGCACAGACTTGCTGGGCCACTGAGAGGAAAAGTTGTGTGTGTTTCAGACACATTGAAAGATTTGTTGCAACACATCTTTTGATCTCAAAGATTTGTTTTCATATCCTGTTGGGATTGCAAAAGACCAAAGCATGGGAATTCCTGATAATTGTTGAGAAAATGAGAGGCTTCCTCTTTCTAAAATGTAGGCTGAGTTTAATGCCCTGGATGACACACAACTCTTATGGGAAAGTACATGAATACTGTTAACACTGGTGTGCAGATATGTTTCCACTGGTAATAGGGTCTACGAAAGGTTTCACATAATGCCTGGCACACAGAAGCTCAGAATATATTGAAAGGAAGGAAAGGAGGGAGGGAAGGAGGGTGGAAGGAAAAAAGGGAGGGAGGGTAAAATTACAGAATGAAGTGACCAGTCTGGGAGACAGGCACGGGAAGAAGGGCACTTATTTCAGGTACAGTGAGACTACACCTGCCCAGCCTGGCCAACATTCTATCCAGCAGGCTCCCTCAGTGGCCAGGTTTCACCTCAGCACCTCAAGCCCCACCCCCTGCCTCTCAGGTCTGCATTATAAAGGAAAGAACTGTGTCCAACAGCACAGAGCTGATGGAAGAAAAATAGGAGCTATTAGGCCAAACAGAGAGAGAAATACCTGGAGGGAGAGCAGCCAGTGGGAGGTGGGGGTCAGTCAGCCCTGCAAGGATGATAAAAGCGATGGATTCCCCAGCAGCGGAAGTGAGAAGCTTCAGACAGGCCCTCACATTTATACATTATGTGTGAGCTCGCCCCTTTCCCAGGAACTGCAGACAGAATGGGCACTGAGTTCAGAAAAAGAAAGATTAAACTTTCTGCATACCAAGTAATAGTGGCTCAGAACACCTCTAGATTTTGGATTCTGCTGTAAATATGACACAGCAGCAAGTGAAGCAAGAGGAATTTGACTTCATAAGTAATAGTTTCATAAAAGTCCTTTTCTTTCTTTCTTTTTTAAATATATTTTATTGATTTTTTACAGAGAGGAAAGGAGAGGGATAGAGAGTTAGAAACATCGATGAGAGAGAAATATCGATCAGCTGCCTCTTGCACACCCCCTATTGGGGATGTGCCCGCAACCAAGGTACATGCCCTTGACTGGAATCGAACCTGGGACCCTTCAGTCCGCAGGCTGATGCTCTATCCACCAAGCCAAACCAGTCAGGGCATAAAAGTCCTTTTCATTTTAATTTTTGTATAATAATTTCGTATAATAAAATAAGCTTGTTATCCTTTAATATTTAAAATTTCAAAAATATACAAACAGAGCAATTATCCTATATAATAAAGAGCTAATATGCTAATTAGACCGAACAGCCAAATGACCTCCAGGCTTCCTTCCGGACGACCTTCCAGAAGGGTCGAGCCCCTTGCACGAATTTCGCACATTCGACTCTAGTAAATTTATAAACGAAAACATTATTTTACTATCAAAGAAATTTTTTATTTTTACTGAAATTAGGAAATAGCTGAGTTATAAATTTGAATCAGTTGCTTGCTACAATATTTTCAATTCTAAGTAAATTTGAAGACAGAGCAATCTTTCACCATCAAACTGTTGCACTGTTACATTTTCACAGCTAAAAGTACAGAAAAACAAGATTTACAAATGAATATTGGTAAAAATAAGAAAATTTGATGTCAAATGCCATTTTTTAAAATAAAATGAGACAGATTTTACCTAACATTTTTCAGTGATTTTCTGAAAGTTTGATTATAAAAAAAAGCATTAAATTACAAAAACCCCTCTGAGACATCTCCCCGCCCCAAAAAGCGAATGTTTTTAAAAAGGCTCACAAAAAAATAATAATAATAAAAAAAATAAATAAAAAGGCTCACAAACTTGTAATTAGTATTTTTACTTATAAATTAACTTTAATTCAGCACAAAGATTTAATTATTTCCTTAAAAATAATTTTAAAGAGACTTATCTGTTAAAGCCATAGTAAGTGAAGACTGATTCTTATTTTTCCCTACAACAACTAATTTTGCTTAATATTCAGCTGTAGCTGCACAATGAGCAATTAAGAGTTTTTATGGTATCTCAGGTTTGATGCCTTGAAAAGTTCCCAATTTATCTAAGTATGTCCAAGTATGCTGGCAGTTGTCATTTTTAAAGTTTCAAGTAGCTGATCTTTCCTCCGATATTCTAAAAATAACGTAGTTTAATTAACTATAAATCCAATGGGGGCCGGGGAGCAGCATTTCCAGAACACCATGAGCCTATTCTGTGTTTTCTAATTTAGTTCATGTGACTTGAAAAATTTGACCCCAATACTTTAGAAAAAAAAATTCTCTCTATATATTAAATAAATAGCTAAATACAATTTCCTTCATGTGTAGATTCATCAGAACAATGAACAATAGGTGAATAGTATCTTCAAAATTAAAATTTGGTATCATCAGCTAAGTCATAAATTTGGTGTCAGAAAAATATGACAAATATTCTTATGAGAAATGTATTTTCTTAAAAGTTTCTCCAACATTTTGAAAAATCTCTACAATTAATTATTTAAAGCCTTTGAGTAGACTTGAATATGCATTTCAGGATATCTATACTCATAAAAAAACAAATAATTACTTTGGAAACAATCTTGCTTTAAAATATATATTTTTTATATCCTTGTTTTTAACTCAAATGCGTTCAAATATGAAAATTAGTTCAGCGGACTGACATAGATCATACCAGTTCAAATGAATGCCATGCTTTGCAATATGTGTAAGCCTGAATTTGGTTTGAATCTCATAAAATATTTTGAGGATTTGTTTTTCATTTTTGTTTTCAGATATTCAGAGAAAAACTTAAAAATAAAGTTTAAAAAAAAGGGTATAATCAGGCTATCTGAATGATATATTGCAAGTGTTCTTTTCAGGGTATCCCATAACACCAGAGGCTCCTCAGTTACTCATTCATCCATCCATTCATTCAGTATTTATCTATTGAGTGTCTATCCTGGACCAGAACTGTTCTACGCTCTGGTAAGACACTGAACAAGACAGTGCCCCTCTTCTTGCATAGTCTATTGATACAGACAGAAAAATAGTACTAAATATATAATATGTTACTGCAATAAGTGCCTAAAGAAAAATAAAGTAGGGTAAGGGAACAGAGACCTGTGAGAATAGTTGGTGTAAGAACTGTCAAGTTGGCCTCTCTGATGGACTTACTTCTGAGCAGAAATCTGAATGAAGTAAATATGTAGTGAGCCTTGAGGATGCCAGGCAGGGGACTAGCAATGTAAAAGCTAGTGAAGCTGGAACAAGGTAACAAATGCACAGACTAGTAGGACAGGTAGCCCAAGGTCAGATCTTGTAAGGTATTGTAAACTCTTATAGATATTTGGGATTATATTCTGACTGATACTTGCCATACGCAATTGAGCTACCTATTCATAAAAATCTTGCCTTGCATGCACACAAAGAAAATAATAGTAACAAATATGTGTGACTGACCTTGTTAACTGCATGACTCACCCCAAATGTTTTACTACACTATTATCTGCCTATTTCCACTACCTAAACTGTTATCAGGATCACTTTTCTTTTTCTAATTCGTAATATTAAAAAGATATCTTTTTTTCATTAACATATAAGATTCTGATGTTGAACATGACTTTTTAAATATGTTTTCTCTCATGCTAACTGCCTTTATAATTCTGAGGAGGTCTCATAGCGGGACTCCAGGGAGATAATCATTAGAATAAAGATTAAACATAGTAAGTACCAATAGCAGAAGTTACCCAATAATGTATCACATACTAAATTCCAAAATATAATGATTATATAGCTCTCTATATAAGATAGTTTCCTCACCATTCTCATTTCCAATTCTTGCTCAGTCAACTAAGCTATATATTAAAATCTCATTATAAATCAGATGTAATTTATAATATACTCATATAATCCAAGTTCTTATACAATAAAGTTGCTCTTTAGAAATCTTTGCCAAAATCAGGTACACTCTCTTCTTTTTACCATGCCCTATTAATTAATTGAATCTTTGCAAGAGCAGTAAAATAAATATTCAGAACTTAAAGAAAGAGAGCTCAAACGAGGTGTGATTTTTTTTCTGAATTTCTACTAAATTTATACAATACATCATGTGGTGATATGTCACACAATTTCTCAGTCTTTTTCCTCAGTCACTTCTTCATTTAATTTCAAAATTCTCAACAGAGGAAGTGCTCTTACCTTTGAGAAGGTGGAAGAAAAGAGAGGTGTGACCAACTTCCTTTGATAAGACATGGTGACACCTCCTCAAAGAAAGGCAGAAACTTGACCCTTTGACCCTTCTTTATAACTTATACAGGATGACATCTAATTATAACTTGTCCTATTTTCTTGAGGCATTTAGTTATAATCTTCTATTTTTAAAAAAGTATTAATAGGTAATTATATGCATATTTTTAAATAAAGGGAAAAATAAGAAATTCTCATATTATCTCAAATTTCCATTTCCTTACCTTGTAAATTGGACATACTTTCTTAATGGAATATAACCTCAAGGCCTTGTACACCATGCCAAGAAACAACAGTGAGAGTCTGCCAAATCCATCTTTCCCAAATGAAACAAATATTGTCATTTGGTAAATATCCAAGAGTCTTGGTGTACAAGGCAGATTTATTCAAAGAGTTCCTGGATTAGTGAGTTAAATGTCTCCCAAATCCACCCACACTCATACCTTTACTATTTCACAATTTCTACCAAATGGTCATTCTCTCCTCCTACCAAACTTAAGCTTATTTGGGAAGTCTTACAGAATGGTTTTATTTCTCACATTCAACATTCCTATGTCTCAAATATACTTCATCTTCCAATCATATTTATGTGCAGTAAAAACAAAAATAGATCCTGAATTCACATAATATAGATTCTTGACTGATTATGTGATAAATGTTTTAAGAGTTGTCTTTTTTTATGTTCATTTTCACTGGCTCTTTCACCCAGGAAAACACTAGATTTGCAAACTTCATCAGACCACAAGATCGATTTTATATGAGTGTAATGAATAGGTTTGGTCACAGCCCACACACAGAATCACATTAACCCTAGGAAGGAAGGGAGGCTGACAAATAAGGGAACTCAGTTGAAAGACATAATGAAACTGAGTGTGACCACGACCACTCTACTATTATCCTACTTATAAATTTTTTTTAAATTAACACATAATTTAATTCTAATATACTACTAAGCAATATGATCTCTCAACCATCATGAAATAATAAGAAAGGAACCAGCTTTAATGTCCAAAACCTGAAATCAATTCTTCATATCTTTTTCAATACAAAATATATTTGTCTTACATTCATTCTATATACTTACTCAGAGATTATTCTGTCCCTGGTAGTACTCTGGGCCCTTGGGATTCATTTGGGGGAAATAAAAAATAAAGGAAAAGAATTTCTTTCTTGTTGGGGCTGGGAGGTGGAGAGACAACTAATAATAAATCTAAAAATTAAATAAATCATGTAGTACGTTCAAAGATGAAACTCCTATGGCAAAAGTTCAGAATACCACAAGAGGAATGAGTTGGGGGTTTGGGGAAGTGTCTATTTGTAATTTGAGATAAGATAATCAGGGCAAACTTTGTGGGAAGATAATAATTGATAAAGACAAAATGGAAGAAAGGAAGAAAGCCCTGAGAACATCTGGGGGAAAGGTATTTCAGAAAGAGATAATGGCCAGTGCAGGAAACCTAAAGAAGCAAAGTGCTTGGCATAGTCAGGAAATGCAGAGGCCAGCATGTTGGAGCAGGGTGAACAAGAAAGCTCATTTAGGAGAGAGGTCACTTAGGAGGCTGTTGCAGCAGTAATCCAGGGGAGACGTGATAGTAGCCTGGCAGCAGTGGAAAAGGTGAAACATGGCCAGGCTTTAAAAGTAGAGTCAGTAGAATTTTTTAGCAAAAATTAATTCAATATTCATCATCAATAGGTCATCATTGAGAAAGGAAAAAGAGAAAGTGCCACTTACTGGATATCTACTAGTGAGCCAGGAGCTGTGCTAAGCTCTGTCCTCAATACCGCAGCAGCGAGCTAATAGTAAAATGATGGCACCCTCAACATGGACTCTGAATTTATAATGAATTTCCAAGTATCCTCTTTAATATTCTGCTACCACAAATTCCTTTTATTTTTTCAATAACTAAAATATAAAGGGTTCTAAATGTATGAATGCTAAATAGCAAAAAGTAGCATTATCGTGTTGCCAGCTTTTGAACTGGCTTTTAAAATCTTAGTTGCCAGAGAATCCGAAAAGGAGTGAAAACAAAACAAAACAAAAAACACCTGTACAATTAGAAACCTTTGACAGAGAAAACATTAAGCAAAAGACACTCAGAAGTGGATATGAGCCCGGTGGTGGGGAGAGGGGAATCTTCAAAATAGAAATTTCCTGGGAAAAGCAAACATGCCAAATACAATCCTTATTTGTAGCACAGAAGGGGAAGCAGTGAAGTGTTATTTGGAATTGCAAGTCAGAATTATGCAGAAAGTCCTCCAATCTCATTTTCACATAACCTTGGTTACCCCAGTCCCCGAATCATTTGTCTTTGCCTCTACTGAACACAGGAAACTGGCTGGACAGGAATGGTTAGTACTTGGCTTTCTCTAGAGTAGCAGAGCTTGTTTCAAAGAAATGTGACAGGTAATGTTTGTGTCCCATGTTGCATATCCAGTTAGGGCTGAACCCAGATTCTGATACAGAAGAGTGTAAGTAGGTTTTTGGCCACTTCTCTGAAAAATGTTGGTTTCTGTGTAAGAGCCAGGTCACTGCCCTGCAAGGGCTATAAAATCTGTTGTCCCTTAATATTTTTTTCTCAATTGTGCATAGGTCAGAAATTTAGTTCCAAACAATTTTTCTCACTATTGCCAAAGTGTTTTCCTTTGTTCACCATTCCACTTAACACATGCCCACACCTTGAGGCTTGATTCAACCTCAAAATGGATTCCCTCCTGTTACTGCCTACTTAAAATTCACTTGCCATGACTTGCCATCTCCTTCACACCTTCCCTGATCATTCTGGCTAATGTTGCCCTTTTCCTAAATGGCCTATTTCTACATCGCTGATTCTGAGGCCTAATCATACCACTTGTGAGGCTGTTGAAGTGTCATAACTGTAGCTGGGATGATGGTGATATGCACAACTTAGATGTAAAAAGACCCATTGATACTTGTCTGTAACTGGACATGGCACTGCTCATGATTTTCCATTTCTTCTCACTAGCAGAACAAGATTTTTTTTTAATCTTGCAAATTTAGAAACCTGTCAATTCCAGATTTAAAAATCAGTCTTTTCTTTAACTCTCAGTAGTCAATGCAGGATTATATTTCTTCCCCTCCCCTCCTCTTCTTTCTGGGATAACATCAAGGCAGAAGAGGGGAGGTGGGGAGAGGGCCTCCTTAGCTCTGGGGTCCTCATCTGCTCCCACAGGTTTCCACAGTGACATGATGGGGCAGCCTATTCTGCTATTGGCCTTTTCACCACTGATGGGTAAGCTGGCACTCACAGTCCTTTGCTTTTAGCTGACATATTGGGTCCTCCTCATTCAAGTGGCAGAGACTTGCTCAGTTCTCTGGCTCTCTCACTCTGGGCCCTTCTTGGGAGCATCAGAAACCTGAAAACTCTCCCAAAGCCTGAAGAAGGCCTTCTCAGACTCCTTTCCCCCTTTGTCCGCCTTACCTCTCTTGCTAATCCACACTGCAGCTCCATGCTTAGCTCCTCTGAGAAGATGCAGTGACCTTAGACCATGTTCTGAAAGAAAAGACATAAATGCTCTATGCTCTGGGCTCCCCTAAATGTCTGCTGTTCTCTCATTTCCCGCAGGACATAGAATGTGGCCTAAGAAGAGGATAGAAGGACGCATTTCCCATTAAGCTCTAAATTCTCTTTCTCCTTTCTCTTCACCAAGCTCCAGTCCTATCCTCCACTTCATTAAAAATATGGTATTTTCTGTTAATGTGGGGAGAGTAAAAATGTCTCTTTGTTCTATGTTCTTTTCCACTCCTAGTTTATTGATTAAAACCTACCCTCTGAATCTTTCAGACTTTAATCTTGCTGATCAATGCTAAGACTTTCAAGTTCAAAGTTAAGCGTTGATTCTCTTATATTATTCTTTGTTTAGGAAGAAAAAAACCTACACTGAAGGCAGTGCACATAAAAAGCCATTAACCAGTCTGAATGATAAGAGATGGGGCAGTCATGAAAGGCATTGAAAATCACATGATTTAAAATAAAAATTGTATTCCACTAATATGTCATGTTTTTGCTCACTAAATATAAGATCCCCAGTGTCATCTACTTATACATCTTACATATTCCCAGAACTAGGCATTTCATAGGATTCTTAACTTGTTGAGTAAACAAAGAGAGCCAAGTCAAGAAAAGTAGATATTCATAAATGTATAAAAATGCCTTCATGCATTGGGAAAAGGAAGATTAATGATAATAGTTATAATAACAATCAATGACTCTTCTGGCTATGTAACAGATGCTGTTGTAGTGCTTTACATGTATTTACAAATTTAATCCTTGAAATCTTCTGCATGGTAGGTACACTGCTGAGGCACACAGACGTAAAACAATTTTCCCAGTGTCAAATATCTGAGATCTAGGAAACTGAATTTCACCTTGGGCAATCTGATTCCATTGTCTGAATGCTTAGCATTCTGCCAGTGCTACCTCTCAGTAGAATCCTTTTTATAGATATGCCAATTAAAACATGCAAATTCATGCCAAACCATTCAATGCATGCTACACAATCTCATCTCTGCCTTCAACCACTTTGAACTTGAAATTATATTCTGATGTTTTGCCTGAAAGGCTTCCTCTAAAAATATTAGATGTTCAGATAGGCTTTTTCTTATTTTTGCATATGGTCTCCTCCTTTCTCTAATTATACTGAACCTTCAGTGTGTGTGTGTGTGTGTGTGTGTGTGTGTGTGTGTGTGTAATGAATACTCTTATTCTCATTTTTTAGATTCTGACTCAGAGAATTCATCTTTCTATCTTCATGCCAATTATTATTACTATCTGTGCTTTTTAAATTCTGTTTTATTTCCCTCTCTCAGGGCATTTTGTAGGTTAATTTTCCAGACCATCCTACCAATTGTGGCAAAACCTCCTTTCTACTCTACTGATGACCTGTAAACATGTGTCCTTTGAGTCAGGTTAATGTTTTTGTTATCTGCTGCATGGAGTTATCTCTTCTATAGCCTAAAATTTTACCCAAGCTATGCTTCTCACATCTGAAATGACTCAAAACATTTTTTTCTACATCTGCTAAAGTTCTACTTCCCATGAATCAAAACCACTGTATGAACATTTTTTCCAATGGGCAGGAGTTCGGAAAAGCCTAACAAACATATCCAGCATCCCTGCCCCACCATATGCTGTGTACTTATTCTTATCCTCTGTGCTACATTTCTTAATGCAGTTCAAGGCTCTCCAGGGACAGGGACCAGGACTGCTCAAACTTAAGCCGATATCATATATCACATGGATGCTCAGCAAATAATAAAGACGATGATGATGGAACATTGGTTCCAACTGGCTTTCAATTAATGTTATAACTGGGATATTCCCTCCTACAACTAGAAAAAATCAAGAAGATCACGGTTGTAAACACACACAGGTATATATATATATATATGTGTGTGTGTGTGTGTGTGTGTGTGTATATATATAATGTTTTCCATAATGCAAAATTTTGAACAGCAACCTAATTCTTACTAGTGCTCCCGTTTTCAATTGTTTACACTTTTGTGATTATTTAGAAAAAAACTTTCAATAGGATATGTATAGTCATAAGCACCACTCCCTAATTTTTTGCTTTGTCAAACAAAACATGCTTGTTAGTTTTACTGTTAACATCTTG
This sequence comes from Corynorhinus townsendii, assembly GCA_026230045.1. Classification (NCBI taxonomy): domain Eukaryota; kingdom Metazoa; phylum Chordata; class Mammalia; order Chiroptera; family Vespertilionidae; genus Corynorhinus; species Corynorhinus townsendii. The sequence continues at coordinate 103,601,794 of JAPDVU010000006.1, read as the reverse complement.
ATCATGCTGACTCCACCATTCAGTTTAGGGCTATCTCCATGGAAGTGAAAAAATGAGCCTTGGAGGTACATGCCATTAGTAACAAGAATAGGAAACAAAAGGTCTCAGAAATTAGCTGAGTCATGATAACATAGGTCATTAGGGTATGGACTAGCCAACCCCAGTTAAGAGAGTGTCTTAGGTCAGTTTCCCCAGAAACAGATATGACACAACTTTATGAGCAAGATATTTATCTATGGCATGTTGTAAGTTTGGTTCTAGACCACCACAATAAAGCGAATATCATAATGAAGCAAGTCACCAAGATTTTTGGCTTCCCAGTGCATATAGAAATTATGTTTATACTATTTTGTAGTCTATTAAGAGTAAAAAAAGTATTATGTCTAAGAAAATAATGTAAGTACCTTAATTTAAAAATATTTTCTCACTGAGAAATGTTAATCATTGTCTGAGCCTTCACTGAGTATAACCTTTTAGCTGATAGAGTGTCCTGCCTCAGTGTAGATGGTTGCTGACTGGTAAGGGTGGTGGTTGTGAAGGTTGGCAGTGGCCGAGGCAGTTCTTATAACAAGACTACAAGAAAAGTTTGCTGCACCCATTGACTCCCAGGTAAATGACTGGAGCATTTTATTGTTAGCTGTGCGTTTCCCTAATTATATTGCTGGCACACTAAGACACTACATAGAGTTAGCAAGCCCCACATATGCCCAAATTTCTTCCTATCACCTCTGTAGCCCTTCACTTTTGAACAAAGCAAATCACTAATTCTAAACATTTGAAGAATCCTCCAGTCTGAAAGGAATATAACACCACACACACACACACAAATAAATAAATAGAGAAAATAATAGACCCAGGATCCCAGGATGAATTAAAAAAGGACCACATAAAAATACCAGTTAATAATTTCTCAGAGAAATGAAAAGATACTTCACTAAAAAAATAGACGTATTGGAAATAAGCAGAAATAAACCTAAAGTTTGGCTGGCAGGAAGAGATTTTAGGAAATCTTTTAAAAATGAAACAGAAAAGCAAGTAACAGGAAACTGATAGCAGGGGGAGGGAGGAAGAGCTGAAAGATCAATCTATGGTATCCAAATTCTAAATAAGAACAATTCTAGAGAGAAAAAATGGGAGATGAAAGACAGAAATTAGCAAAAGCATAATTAAAGATATGTCATCAAATCTGAAGGACATGAACCTTGTTTGAAAGCAGACCAAATTTCAAGACCAAAAAAGAAAATTTTACACACACTAATGCATATTACTATAAATTTTAGAGTATCAGAAATAAAGCCATCATTCCTAAATTTTTGTCAAAAAAAGCTACATTTCTCAGTAGCAAAATCAGGTAACAGAAGACATAAATACAATTCCTCCAAATATATAAATATTTAAATCTCATAGTGAAAGCTTATTTTATTGAATTGTGAAACTTTTTTATATATAAGGACTGATAATATTTACACCATACACCTCCTTTTAAGAAATTCTTGGAGGTAATATTAGCAAGATGGCAGAATAGAAGTCCTATACTATCCTTTCTCCTATGGGCATACCAATTCAATAGCAATACACAGATCAATTTCTTTTCTGATAATTCCGAAATTAGGTGAGAGGCTCTTGCAAAAATCATCCATATCAAAACTGGTAGGAAAATTAGAGCCATCCTCTCATCATAATCCCCACCTCTGACATTGAGCCAGATGATCAGGAGGAAACATCCAGCTCTTAGCTTATTCCTAAGGGAGATAGAGTTAGATCGCATATCCAACTTAACTTTTCCAGGTGCTACCTGAAGGACTGGGCTTTTGTCTCATCTGCCTAGGAGCATTGGCTGGGCCTGGCATATACTAGGACTGCAAAGAATAAAGGTTGGGGTTAAAACTAGTGCATGGGCACTCACTATAGTTTGTTTCCCTGGCTCAATGCAGAGTGAATGAGCATTAACAAACAAACAAACAAACAAAAGTTCCAGCCTGGCCTGCATGGCTCAGTGGTTGACCGTGGACCTATGAACCAGGAAGTCAGTTTGACTCCCAGTCAGGGCACATGCCCTAGTTGTGGGCTCAATCTCCAGTATAGGGTGTGCAGGAGGCAGATGATCAATGATTCTATCTCCTCATTGATATTTCTCTCTCTCTCTCTCTCTGAAACCAATAAATATATTTTTTAAAAATTTTTCAGCTTTTCCTCGAGGAAGGAAAGACTTGGTCCACATGTCAAATGTTCTTTTTCAGGAGTTGCCCAAGGAACAGGATTCTGTCTCACCTTGCTTGCAGCATTGATGGGATTGGGAATATTCCAGACACCTGAGAGCCTGAAAGAACAAAGACAGCAGTTTAGACTCCCTTGAAGGTTGGAAAGGCCCACAGAAGCTCTGGCCAAGGTGACTGGTATGAGGCCAATACATGAATGTTCACAGCAGTTTTATTCATAATTGCCCAAACTCAGAAGCTATTATGATGTCCTTCACTTGGTAAATGGATAAATAAATGATGGCATATGCAGACAATGGAATATTGTTTTATGCTGAAAAGAAATGAGCTATCAAACCATGAGAAGACAAAGAGAAACCTTAACTGCATATTACTAAGTGAAATAAACCAATCTAAAAAGGCTGAATACTGTATGATTCCAACTACATGACATTCTGGAAAAGGCTTAAAATACCTGTACAAAACATTGTACAAAACAGAAGCACATGGAATCTCAGGAGCACATGGAATAGTTTCCAGGATAGATTACATGTTAGGTCAAAAACAAGTCTTAATAAATTTAAGAAGTTTGAAGTACTTTTCCAAGCACAATGGAAAGAAACTACAAGTCAATAGCAAAAGAAAAGCAGAATAACTCAGTCTCAGTATTGGCCTCTTGAAGTAGAGAGAGGCAAGCATTCTCTGTTGAGTACTGTCCCAATTTCTGACTCAGAATCCATGAGTATAAATAACGGTTGCTTTTCATCACTAAATGTTGAGAGGGTTAGTTGCCAATTATAGTAACTAGAGCAGATAAGTGACATAATCTCTCTGTGCTTTTCATTCCTTATCTATACAATGGGCATAATGATACCTCACAGGCATAGTAAGAATTTCTAAGTACATAGAAGAATTTAGAAAAGGCCTGAAATTACTAAACTCTTTATTGCAATGGTAGCTGTTGCTGTTATTGTTATTATTAATATTATTCATCTTCCAGAAAAATCTTTAGATAGGAAGCAAAACAAGTATCTGAAGTGCTGCCTATAACAATATGCTGCTAAGGGTTACTGTATTATAAATCTTAGCAGAAATGACATAAATCTTACTGGTGACCTTGTTGCCATTCTGGGCAAACAAGCTGATTTTATGTCTTCTCCTTTGGCTTCAGATTATATAACATATGTGTTTCTACAAAAAGAGAGATGGAGAAAGAGAGAGGTTGATTTTTGTTGTTTTATTTCTTTTTTTAATTTAAAGAAAAGTAGTTGAATAATCTAAAATTAATACAATTACATGTTGGTGGCAGGGTGTAAGCTAAATCATGTCTGTTACATGAGGAATTAGATAGAAAATGTTTTAAAACTATAAATCGAAGTACAGAAGTTAAGTTTTTAGAGATGATTTTTTTATGGGAAATCGTTACAAATAAACCCTCAGTTAATGTTTGTTGACTTTAGAAGTACTGAGGGTTTGGGAAAACGAGGGAACCATTCTATTTCATTAGAAGCTCTTCAGTACCATTTTATTGTTATATTATATATTAGTTACTTTGATTTAAAAGTTAAAGTTCTTTTTAAAATAAAAATATTTCCAAGAGCAGAAGTCCCTTTGCTTCAGGCTAAAATTACCAGAATTTTTATAGAGAAGAGTAAATGTCTAAACAGTTATTCAGTAAAATAAAGTGGCTTTCTCTGACAATATGAAAGGCCGCCCACAGAAATACCTGAAGGGCTATCCAGAAATCATAGCAATATCCAAATAAAAATATCAAAATATCTTAAAAGTACCTCCAATATCCATGCTTAAGTTCTAAGTGGAATCCTATATTAAAAGAATGGACATTGTAACAGTTGCTTCTACAAGCATGCATGTTTGGAATAGATGCAAATCCTTAGAGATGCTCCCATCTTCAGATTCTCACCTTTCTCCAGAAAAAAAACGGTTCAAAATAAAAGACAAAAATATTCTGAATTAAATTTTCTGGGACATAGAGTAGGAAAAATCCAAAAATATGTATGCCATTCTTAATCTTTTGAAGGGAGTCAGAGAAAGCAATGGAAAGAAGATTAAATTGAATGCGTGGGATTCAAATTATGGGTATGCAAATTGGACATACTAGAATGACTAAGTATAACAAGCTAATTTGGTGTTCCTTATGTAAATAAACTTAAACAAATTGCAGAACTTGCAAAGAAATCAAGCTTCATAGCTGCAAAATCTCACATCAAAACCACAAATGTTTTAGGTAGATTTGCCTGATAGCATACAAGTAGATAAAATCTTTAATGCTTATGTAATCATAAACTCTACACTCTAAAGAACTGCTTGCCTAAATGGAAGTTAGAAATATGCATTAATGAACAAAATGTTATTATTAGAAAATTTATCTACTTCTAAAAGCTTATTATATTTTCTCATATGGAATAATAAGAGCTTTTCCAAAACTTTTAATTTTTGCCTGGTATACCACTACTTTTTGCCTTGCCTTTTTTTTTTTTTTTTTTTTTTTGCTTATCATGTTACTATTTTACTTTTTTTTTTAAATTTAATTTTATTTTTATTGTTTTAAGTATTACAAATAGTAGTACATATGTCTTTTTTTTTTCCCCTTTGATCTCCCCCCGGCCTCCCCTACCCCCCAGGACATGCCTTCACCTGCCCACCCTCCCCCCCCCGCCCCAGTGTCTTATATCCATTGGTTGTGCTTATATGCATGCGTACAAGTCCTTCGGTTGGTCTCTTACAGCCCTCCTCGCCCAACCACCCCTGTCTTCCCAATGTAGTTTGACAGTCTGTTCAATGCTTCTTTGCCTCTGTATCTTTTTAGTTTACATCTATGTAAACTAAATGATTACTTTTATATAAAAAACTAGTGACCTGGTGCACGGATTCATGCACACTGAAAGGAAATTAATTAGAAAGTGGCCGGCAGCAGGGCAGGATTGGGCGAGAAGGGCCGGACTTGCCCTGGAGCCAGCCTCCCAAGGTCCCTCCTCGGTGTCTGCAGAGTGAGTGTCCCTTGGCCAGGCCTGCAGGGATTGGGCAAAAACCAGCTCTCTGACATCCCGAGAGGTCCTGGAGTGTGAGAGGGGACTCTGCAAAGCTGCCTTCGTACAGGGTGTGGAACGCAAACTCAAGACAGCAGTAAACCAGAATTGGCCCTGACAGTGCCCAGTGCCCTAGCAACAACATAAACCATAGTCAAGGATGGAATCGTGTAGCCTGGTGAGGAATCAGGCTCCCTCCTCTTTGGTTTTAGGGTGTGTCACCCAAGAACCACCGCTGCCACGTTACTGGTGGTCAGTACGCGTCATAGTGACTGGTTGGAAGGTCAGACACTTAGCGTATTAGCCTTTTATATATATAGATTCCTCTTGGATAAAGCTGTTTAAGGCTGTTGAATTTATAAGCTATTCAACATTTACTAACATAGTAAAGGTATGTTTTTGTTGTTTTGTTTTTAATAGAAGCTATTTTGTAAAAAAAGCATTTATATGAGCATGCTATAAGACTTTTGGGATCTAAATTCTTCTCAGAAGATCATGCTGACTCCACCATTCAGATCATAGTTGTCTCCAACCTTGGAGATACATGCCATTACTAGCAAAAATGGGAGCTAAAAGGTCACAGAAACTGGCTGAGTCATGATAACACAGGGCATTAGGGTATGGATTGGCCAACTCCAGTCAAGAGAGTGTCTTAGGTCAGTTTCCCTAGAAGCAGACTGTGACACAATTTCATGAACAAGATATTTATCTATGACATATTGTGTGTTTGGTTCCAGATCACCACAATAAAGTGAATATCATAATAAAGCAAGCCACCAAGTTTTTTTGGTTTCCCAGTGCATGTATAGAAGTTATATTTACACTATTCTGTAGTTTATTAAGAGTGCAAAAGTTGTATATCTAAGAAAATAATGTAAGTATCTTAATTTTAAAATATTTTCTTTATCGAGAAATGTTAACTATTTTCTGAGCCTTCACTAAGTATAACCTTTTAGTTGATAGAGTGTCCTGCCTCAATGTAGATGGTTGCTGACTGATAAGGGTGGTAGTTGTTGAGGGTTGGGTAACTGAGGCAGTTCTTACAATAAGACAGCAATAAAATTTGATGCACCCATTGGCTCTTCCTTTCACAAATGATTTTTCTGTAGCACGTGATGCTGTTTGGTAGTTTTTAGCCACAGTATTACCTCTGTCAAGGTTGAATCCTCTCAAATCCTGCCACTGCTTTATCAACGAAGTTTATGTAATATTCTAAATCTTTTGTTGCCATTTCAACAACCCTAATAGTATCCTCACCAGGATTAGATTCTGTCTCAAGAAACTATTTTTTTTAGCTGATCCATAAGAAGGAACTCCTTTATCCATTTAAGTTTTATTATGAGACTGCAGCAATTTAGTCATATCTTCAGGCTCCACTTCCAGTTCTAGTTTACTTGCTATTTCCACCACATCTGCAGTTACTTAAATAATTCCACTGAATTCTTATATAATAAGACTTGAAAGTAGATGCTATGTTAGCAGGTATTGAAACAAAATTAGTCTTGTCGTCCACCTCCATCAGAGCTCTTGGGTAACCAGATGCATTGTCAATGAGCAGTCATATTTTAATAGGAATCTTTTGTTTTCTCAACTAAATATTTACTTAAAGTATCCGTGGTCGGCCAACTGCGGCTCTTTGGCCCCTTGAGTGTGGCTCTTCCACAAAATACCATGGCCTGGGCGAGTCTATTTTGAAGAAGTGGCGTTAGAAGAAGTTTAAGTTTAAAAAATTTGGCTCTCAGAAGAAATTTCAATTGTTGTACTGTTGATATTTGGCTCTGTTGACTAATGAGTTTGCCAACCACTGCAGTAAACCACATTGTGAACAGAAGGGCTGTCATTCAGGTTCTGTTTGTTTGTTTATTTATTTAGCACAGGCAGAGTAGATTTAGCATAATTCCTAATGGCCACAGAATTTCCAGAATAGTAAATGAGCATTGGCTTCACCTTAAGTCATCATCTGCATTAGCCCCTAACAAGAGAGTCAGTCTGTCCTTTGAAGCCAGGTACTGACTCCTCCTCCCTTGCTATGAAAGTTTTAGATGGCATCTTCTTCCAATAGAAGGCTGTTTTGTGTACATTGAAAATCTGTTGTTTAGAGTAGCACCTTCACTAATTATCTTACATAGTCTTCTGGTTAACTTGCCGCAGCTTGTACATCAGCACTTGCTGCTTCACCTCGAATCTTTATGTTATGGAGACGGCTTCTTTCCTTAAACCTCATGAGCCAATCTCTGCTAGCTTCAAGCTTTTCTCCTGCAGCTTGCTCACATCTCTCAGCCTTCATAGAATTGAAGAGAGTTGGGGCCTTGCTCTGGTTTAAGGGAATTCGGCTTCGGTTTAAGGGAATGTTATGGCTCATTTGGTCTTTATCCAGATCTCTAACACTTTCTTCATATCAGCAGTAGAGTGATTTCTCTTTCTTATATGTGTGTTCACTGAAGAAGCACTTTTAATTTTCTTCAAGACCCTTTCCTTTACATTTGTAAATTGGCTACCTGGTGCAACAGGCATATCTTTTAACCTGTCTTGGCTTTTGACATGCCTTCCTCTCTAAACTTAATCATTTCTAGATTGTGAGAAGTAAGGCACATGCAATTCTTCCTTTCTCTTGAATACTGCAGAATTACTTTGTTACTCTTTTAAAAATTTTTATTATTGATAGTATTACAGATGTCTCCCAGTTTCTTCCTTTTTGCCTTAATTGGACTAATCTCAATACTGTTGTGTTTCGGGAAATAGGGATGCCTAAAGAGAAGGAGAGAGAAGGAAATGGCCACTTGGTAGAGCAGTTAAAATCATACAGCCTATCAATTAACTTCACTGTTTTATAGGGGCATAGTTCATGGCACCACAAAACAATTACAATAGTAATTTTAAAGATGACTAATCAGAGATAACTATAACAAGTATAATAATAATGAAAAACTTTGAAATATTATAAGAATTACCAAACTATGACAAAAAGACATGAAGTGAGAAAATGCTGTTAGAAAAATGGATCCCACAAACATGCTTGATGCAGGGTTGTTACAAACCTTTAATTTGCAAAATGTGCAGTATCTGCCAAGCACAGTAAAGTAAAACATAGTAAAACGAGATACGCCTTTGTTGAAATAAATCATCTATCTCCCTATTTGAATTACCATACAGAAAGTATTTTAATTTTAAATTCACTGATTTATTTTAACAATATAAATTTGGCATTTATTAAATATTGAGGTGATTTTTCCACAATTCTTATTTTGTTTTTTAGATTGTATTCCTACAATGAGTAAGACATTGACTATCAGATTAAACATTTATGATACTTGATGTAACAAAGGTAGGAGTTAACAAACTAAAATTAAAAATAGACCATAAAGAATGTTTATATTATATTTAGTTTTGTGTTTTTGAAATCTTTTTATTTTTAGTCATTTTTGTTTATTTAATTAATCAAAATAATGATGAAATCTCTCTCTTTTAAAATCAGGACATGGAGGAATAAAAAGTAGATTCCCACAGACAATTTTCACATTGTATTTGGTCAATTAAGAAAGGTTTTGTGGAGTACATAATTGTGGGGAAGGGTTTTGAATGATGTTGTGTGGGAAGATTAGAAAAACTGACATTTCTATTTAAAAGCCGCTTCCAAAATGAAGTGCATGTTAATAATAAAATATAGATTTGCCTGATAGAGTGGTAAGGCAGGCTCAGAAGCAGTCGTGTAGTTATGGAATTATGCATTTCTTTAACTATTATTTACATTTTCATTACTTATATAGACACCTGCAAGATTAGTTATTTAAAGTGTTTAGTTTATTTCTAGTATAAAACTGTCATACAGAGTGGACTTATATTCCAGTAATGGTGGACAGATTCAGTATTACGGTATTTGGAAAACTAGTTTTCAGGTTTCATATGAACCTAGGAGATTCTTTTTTGCTCAGGCTCTCAGTTCTAAAAGAGCAGTCTATATTCAACACCTCAGGAAAATAGCAAAATCACCTTTCATTATACCTGGTTAGAAAGGCAACCACGATTACGCAGAAATTAAAAATCCTAATGATACTTTTAAGAAACAACTTGTATGAACACATGCCACATGCATATATGTACTTGTTAAATTTCAGGATAACACAAAAGTGAAAAATAGTAATCTGGATGATTACATGGAACTGAAAAAGTTTTCTGTAGATTGAAAGATGGAAAAAAGATGCCCCAAACCATAAATGCTATTTAACATATTAAAATATCAAATTCTACATTTAGGTTCAAAGAATCTTTTGAATAACATAGAAAAGGCACTGCATTTGGTTAATTACAAGTTTACCACATGAACCCAGAGTGGAACAACCTATCTCCTAGGATGATGCTAACCTAAGCTCAGACTGGGTTAGCAGTGTTCAGACCTTAAAAGGAATTGTTCCTTTGCACAGGTTACACCATAACTAGGTCATTCTGTCAATCGTTGTACACAAATATTTTGAAGGACAAAATAAAAATATAGTGTCCAGTAAAGAACAGCTAGAGTGGCAATTCTTTTTTAAACTATAAGAAATAGTCTCGCCTGTCTGGCTGCTCAGTGGTTGAGTATCCATCTATGAACCAGGAGGTCACAGTTCAATCCCTGTTCAGGGCACATGCCCAGGTTGCAGGCTGGATCCCCAGTGTGGGGCACACAGGAGGCAGCTGATCAATGATTCTCTCTCATCAGTGATGTTCCTATCTCTCTCTTCCATTCTCTCTGAAAGTATATTTTAAAAAAAATTCAAAATCTATACTATCTATAACTTAATATGCATCACTGATTTTTATCTAATACCTACCAACCCCAGACACACATTACTCCCAAACTTACAGCAAATAACAAAAAACAGAAACCAGATTCACTTACAGTTAATAGGGAAAAATGTCTTTATCTAACGCATGCAATATTGGCTTTTTAAGGGGAAATGTTTGTTTAAAAAATGAAAATAAATTAGCAAAAATATTTGTGGGCTTTAGTTAAGAAATAAAAGAGACATCGTAATATATAATGCAGGAAAAAGTTTGTATCAGATTTTACAGGGTATATTCCTTACTCATTTGCCCAAACAGAAAAAAAATCAGTCGGCTATGGGTTGCATGAACTTGCTGTTAGAAAACGAAAAGTTGACATTTGAATCCAGGCCAAGATATAATATAATCACCTTAGATATTTACTCAGGATTTACAAAAGTTTATTTTAAGGTTAAGAAACTTGCATAACCAACTTTTTATCAAAGTTTACTTAAGTTTGACTATAATACATATACATAAAATGCCAAAAATCAAACCCATAATCAGAAAAATATAGTGCCTGTAAAGTTACATACAAAAATTTGGTAATGACTTAGCATTAACCATAGCCCATTTTAAACACAAAGAGCTTCAATTTATATTAGTTTTAGTTCCTCTGACCTAATGGATTTCCTTAAGAGAACTATATTGAATAGTTTCTCCCTAATGCTAGAAATAATCCTATCTAATAAAAGAGTAATATGCAAATTGACCATCACTCCAAGACACAAGATGGCCGCCCCCATGTGGTCAAAGATCCTGCCCCCATGTGGACACAAGATGGCCACCACAAGATGGCCGGCAAGGGAGGGCAGTTGCGGGAGACCAGACCAGCAAGGGAGGGCAGCTGTGGGGGGCCCAGGCCTGCAGGGAGGGCAGTTGGGGGGGACCCAGGCCTGCAGGGAGGGCAGTTGGGGGGGACCGGGCCAGCACTGGGCCTCTAGTAGTTATATAATTAAGGAAATTTGAAAAGTTTTATTTTTCCCACAGAACATCTTCCAGTTATATTTAAATAATTCTTCCTTCCTTAACCCTTAATATTAAAACTAAATGTTAAAAACTAAAAAAAATTGTTTATATTTTTATTTGACATTTCATTTTTCATTTGTACCAATATATGAAATTATATTTAAAGGAGACAATAAATAGACTTGCACAGGAAATAATAAGAAAAAATATTAGCAAACGAAATTGCAAGTTATAAAGGTTCAATAAGAGTGGCTGAATAATGAATACATTTAGGTGAACACTTTTCTTATGATATACATTGGAGTGTGTGCTGTAAAAACTTTTCTGGAAGGCATTTTGACAATAAGTATAAAGAGAGTTCATGTGCATATACTCAATGATTCCACCCCTAGGATTTTATCCAAAATAAATAAGTATGCCACAACATTTATTCAAGCCTTCTCATAAAAATTGAAACAAGTTAAAGGGACATGAGTATTGTTTTTTTAAACATACATAATCGTGTAACCAAAGAATTATGCACAATTCAGTAGTTGATTTACATGAAAAGGATATTCAAGTAAAAAAAAAAACTGGTTATAGAAGAACACATGTAATGTGAACATTTTTATATGCACAGGAAAGATAGTATGGAAAAGAATCCTAACTATTAACATAATCATGGCTGAGTTTGGGAGTAGGGAATGGACTGGCAGGTAAGCAGCTTATACAGTCTTTCAAAAATATTTATACAAAATATTTACTGTCACATTGAACTACTAATTTTCTAACTTTATAATATAAAGAAAAAGCTTATGATTTTACAAGTTCTGTGAAATTGTTTCTAAAGTAGTTTATTTTTAAATGTATTTTTAAATCACTCTAAGCAAAGTAAAATATTCCGAAAATATTAATGAGTATGTTCCTGCCGTATAGTACCAGGTGCTAAATCTTTTGCTGCCATCTGCTGGAATGTGGTTACTAATGCATGCCACGAGATTTCCTTCCCCTCCTGGAAAAAGACTTCCCAAAGAATGATGATGATGATGATGATGATGATGATGATGGAATTCGAACATGAGTACAATGCAAAATAAAAATCAGTTTTTGTGAATAGTGTTGAAATTTTGTTTTATTCTCGTCAACTACCATTGGATCTGGCCCTTCTTCCCTTGAAAATCCTGAAATAAATGACCTTTTACAAGGAAATGTCCAAGTGATTCCTGGGCTTTCGTCAATACTAGATCTGAATTCCACAAAAACCAAAGTTTTTGTGCCAAAACATGTAAATTAGTGATTTTTCTTTTCTATATCAAAACCAGATTTGTCTTAAAAGGAAGGAGCTCAAAGCGGGAAGGGGCCAAGCAATTTTAAACAGGTGAATAAAAGGGGGAGATTAACATGGGATAAATGACACATAAAAATACCTTATGCAGTGTGTGCTACTGATTGGGAAAGAAATAAAACACTAGATCAACTCCTTAAGTAAGAACAATGTGGTTTTTGTATATACAAAACATTATTAAAAACATATAAACGTACTAGAGAAATCCTCAGGCAGCGAATTCTCGGACATATGCTGAAGCAATTTCTTCACCAATACTGCTCCTAGGACTTAGGGCAACGGAAGCTAAAGGGAACATAAACAAATGGGACTACATCAAAATAAAAAGCTTTTGTACAGCAAAAGAAACCATCAATAAAACAACAAGAAAGCCCACTGTATGGGAGAACATATTTGCAAATGTTATCACTGATAAAGGTTTAATCTCCAACATCTAAAGGGAACTCATACAACTCAATAAAAGGAAGATAAATGATCCAATAAAAAAAATGGGCAAAGGACCTAAATAGATACTTTTGGAAAGAAGACAGAAGGAAGGCCAAGAGACACATGAAAACATGCTCAAAGTCACTAATCAACCGAGAGATGCAAATCAAAATGACAATGCAATACCACCTCACACCTGTCAGAATGGCAATCATCAACAAATTAACAAATGACAAGTGCTGGGAGGATGCGGAGAAAAAGGAACCCTCGTGCACTGCTGGTGGGAATGCACAGTGGTGCAGGCACTGAGGAGAACAGTATGGAGTTTCCTCAAAAAACTGAAAATGGAACTCCCATTTGACCCAGTAATCCCACTTCTAGGAATATATCCCAAGAAACTAGAAACACCAATCAGAAAGGATATATGCACCCCTATGTTCATAGCAGCACAATTCACCTAGCTAAGATTTGGAAACAGCCCAAATGCCCATCAGCAGATGAGTGGATTAGAAAACTATGGTACATCTACACAATGGAATACTACACTGCTGTAAAAAGAAGGAATTCTTACCATTTGCAGCAGCATGGATGGACCTGGAGAGCATTATGCTAAGTGAAATAAGCCAGGCAATGAAAGAAAAATACCACATGATCTCACTCATTTATGGAAAATAAAGAACACTATAACCTGATGAACAAAAAGATAGATACAGAGGCAGTAAAGCATCGAACAGACGGTCGAATTACAGCAGGAAGCTGGGGAGTGTTGAGAAGGAGGGGAGAAGATCAACCGAAGGACTTGTATGCATGCATATAAGCACAACCAATGGACACAAGACTCTGGGAGGGTGGGATGAGGGCATGCGATGGGAGGTAGGAGAGGCTGGGGGTAAGTCAAAGGGGGGAAAAGGAGATATATGCACTACTATGCGTAATACTTTAAACAATAAAAAAAAAGTCACCAAAAAAAACACCAAACAATAAAAAACAAAAAACAAAACATTATTAAAAACAAAGATTTCTTAAAACCACAATAATATAAGAGTCTATGTAACAAATGAGTCTTTTCTGGGATATTTCACAGGTGAAAATAATATATTTTCAAACTTACCTGAATCTCAAGATGTTATCATATCTCCTTTTTTAAAAAAAATGTAAAATCTATATATAAAAAAGGCCAATATGCTAAGTGTCCCTCCTCCCATCTCACTGGTCACTATGAGAAGCACTGACCACCAGGGGGCAGATGCTCAACGCAGGAGCTGCCAAGTTGCAGTGACTTGGCAGTGGCGGTTTTCGGGTGACACACCCTGAAACCAGAGAGGAGGGAGCCTAATTCCTCATGGGGCCGCACGATTCCATCTTCGACCGTGGGTTATGTTGTTGCTGGGGCACTGTCGGCCCTGAATCTGGTTTGCTGCACACTTGTGTTTGCATTCCACACCCTGTATGACAGCAACTTTGCAGAGTGCCCTCTCGCACTCCAGGACCCCTTGGGGGATGTCAGAGAGCTGGTTTCAGCCCCATCCCAGCGGGCCAGGCTGAGGAACTCCACCTGCCAGAAGGACCCCACTCACTCCGCAGACACTCTTTGAGCCAAGGCGCCACCCCAGGTGTGCTGGCCATGGAGGGGCTGCGGGAGGCTGGCTCCAGAGCATGTCAGCTTGTCTCCCCATCCCTGCCCCACCGGCCACCTTCTAATTAATTTCCTTTCAATGTTCACTAGGTCACTAGTGTAGATATAAAAACCAGCAATTTTACAGAGTTTTGGAAAGACTGAATTAAATTATAGGAGTAAATTATGCAGAATTATACTAGGCACAAGACAGCAATACACAGGGAGCAGAGATAGTATCCATTCAGATCATGCATCTTTGTCTACAACAATATTTGTAGAGGGCATTTAACTAAGGACAACTACTCTGGTAACGAAAATAATTTGTTTAGGATGACAAGTTCTGAGTTTGAATGAGAATTCACATTTCTTTTGCTATATAGTTATTCAGGTGTCTCTACGTGACACTATAAAAGAATACATACTGGTATATTTGACTAACAATAGCCAGTTTCCATCACTCATAAGATGCTGATGAACACATTTAAACAGTGTAGTTGGTCATAGTTGTCTTTCCTCAAGATACTGATATTTCCCTTCTATGAGCCTTCCGCTGTCCTGATCCCACAAAGAAATACTACCAACACTTGGAATGAGTTTTCAGCAGTGTGGTCCTTTGTGGCTGAGTTGTATAAAGAGTGTATCTGATATTGACTGAATTCAATCCCGGGCACTCTTGCAAGTATTCCACCTGTATTATTTCATTTATACACCCAGCAAAGCGTTAAGGTGGCCATTCTTATTATCTCTCCCCCCCCCCCGCCCTTTTTTTTTTTTTTTTCAGAAGAGGAAACTGGGGCACAGCCATGTTAACTTTCACTTCACAGGTGCATAGGGAAGGGGCGCCAAGATTCAAACCTGCAGTCAGACTCCCGCGTCTGCAAACGTAACCGTCGTGCTCTGCTGCCCCATTCGTCCGTACACTATTGTCAGGCCGAGTCACAGGCTTCATGTCCTATTTGTGGCAAAACGAAGAATACGCTTTGGCTCACGCAGCAGGAGCGGATGGAGGCCCTCGTTCCACTGGCTCAAGGCTCTGGGCGCGCGAGTGGGAGCTGGACGGGTCCTGTCTCCTAGGCAACAACCGAAGCCCAGGCGGCCGAGGCGCACCCCTCCCGCAGGACCCAGAGGGGTGATGTCATTTCCTCCATCTGGACGGTTGCCCCAGCGACGCGTGGGGCCGTTAGGCGGTGTTGGGTACCCCAGAGACCTGGCAGTAGGGAAGTCACTTCCTTCCGGAGACGCTGTTTCCTAGCAACCGCCAGCCACCTCCGTTTTTAGCCCCGCCCCCTTGCTCATTCCAGTTCCCAGTCTCGGAGACGCCAGGACCAGGCCTTGGGAAGAGGCTCCTCCCCGAGTCCAGTCGCTCCGTCCTCGGGGTCACGGAGAACCCTCGGCAGGAGTGGGTACAGGACGTGGGACTTGGTGGTGGGAGAGTGGGGGAGTCGCGGAGGAACGGGCGGAGACAGCTCTCGAGTATGCAAGGGCAGGCGAGTGTCCGGCGCCGGCGGGCGGCGCGGAGTGCGGCGGGCGGCACCTGCGCGCCACCTGGCAGCCCTGAGCGGTCCCCAGGCGCGGCTGCGGGTGCCCGGGACCGGGCCTCGGCTCGGAGGATGAGAAACGCTCACGGGCCCGTTTGTACACCCACTTGAATGCAGCCCACCGCGGGGCTCCTTTTTTCTGACCCTGCTAACACTTTGTAAGAGGGAACAGTGGCTTGAAAAAAAGGTCTCTATTTGCAGGCTAGTCTTATGAGCTTTCTCTTTCCCTAGCACTGCCAGCTTTTTTCATTTTCCTTCTGGTGGTGGTATCTTTTTTTATGCAGGTAATCCTCTTGGAAGCCTTTTAAATAACTATGACTGTTTTGTTGGCAATGTTATAATTTTTTAATGCAAGAGAGATGAGAAATAATATTTGTAGTTTAGTTGGCAACATTTTATCCTGTTAATCTACTGGAGGCCCAGTGCACCAAATCCGTGCGCTGGGGTTGGGGGGGGGGGTCCCTCACCTGGGGAGGGGGTCCTCAGCATGGCCTGTGCCCTCTCACAGCCCAGGAGCCCTCAGGGGATGTCCACCTGACACTTAGGCCCAGGAGCGGGACTAAGCTGGCAGTATTGGACATCCCTCGCCCTGCCCCAGATGCAGAAGAGGCTCCCCCCACTGCCACTGCGCTCGCCAGCCATGGCTCACTGACCACCAGGGGGCAGCTCCTGCATTGAGCATCTGCCTCCTGGTGGTCTGTGCGCATCATAAACCGGCTATTCTGCCATTTGGTCAATTTGCATATTAGCCTTTTATTATATAAGATTACATTCATTTATTGGCTCGTCTTTAAAATAGTGTGACAAAATTATTTTAAGATAACTTCAATTTGAATATTTTTTAAAAACGTTATGAAGATTTGATACATCTTTACAAGAACTCTACGTTAAGTGTAGATGTGCCTCAATGTTTACATGGTGCTTTTCTTGCTTTTGTTTGGCTTTGGGAGCCACTAAATGTAATATTAGAAACCCGCAAGCATGCAAAAATGTCTAATTTGGTTGTTTTAATATTTCAGCCACCATCAGAGGTTGAATTATTACGGTTGTTTATTAAACATTTTATAAAGGTAACGAAAATAAAAAAGATCCCATACACTATGTCTGGTGAAGTTTTTAGCACAACTTTGGCATATACAAAGAGTCCAAAAGTCACCAAAAGAACTACTTTCCAGGTAAACTATTTGAAATGATTTTATAAGTAAACACTGTGGTTAGAAACCTTTTATTTGAACTAATTTTTGGAAGAGCCCTATATAAAGCTGGAGTAAGACTTACATCGCTTTTAAAATGTTGCAGATGGTTGTGTTTGAGCTGTGGTATTACAAGCTGTTCTGTGTGTTTAAGATTACTAAACTAGCCTGAATGGTAGGTTCTTATTAACTTAAAAGTTAAATTAGTTTTTCAAAGTTGAATAGCAACTTTAAATTGGTATTTTCATGTACATGTTTTATGGTTTTTCCCTATTGTAACATAACATTTAAGTTTTCTCTTTCCAGTCATCACAGTTTTGAACTCAGCCTCTAAATTTGCAGTGTTGATTACACCCATTACTGCAATCTTCAGAAACAAAAGATCTTTAAAAGTACCAGTTTCTTCCAAGATGCCAGTTTACAATAAATCCTGCCTGAGTCTCCTCAATTACCTTATTTGATAGTCTGTCTCCTCTAATTTGGCTATAAGCTCCGTGAGGAGAGGAACCTTATCTGTAATGTTCTGCATTGAGTCTGGGGACTTGGGTTCCTGGCATAGGTTGACTTTCAGTGAATATTATTAGATGAATAAAACCTGAGTTTGAAAGCAATCATTAAGCAAGCACTTTTTGTTTAAATAATTAATTCTAAATATGATACCTCATATTTGGGTGGAAATTGATTTTAATTTTTTTTATTTCAGGATGAGCTAATAAAAGCAATTACAGCTCGCTCAGCCAGACAAAGGAGCTCTGAATACTCAGATGACTTTGATAGTGATGAAATTGGTATGTGAGAATATGGAACAGTAAACCACTTGTCTTCTTTTTGTTTACTTAGTTATAGTTAGCTCATTCCTCAAAAAAAATCACTTATGCTAAAATTATATTTATGAATTCACTAGGTTTAGATTTCCAACTTTATATTGAATAAAAAGTCACTCTTAATTTTGTTTCAGAAAGTGAATATGAAAATATAAATTAACTGTCAGTAAGTCTGAAGTAAAAGGATGCTTGTCAGTGATAAACTAAGTTCATCTTTAAGATCAACTCTATGAGCCTCTACAGTGAATTAATAACTAGGGGCCATAGAACTAAACTTCCATGCACATCAAAATCACTTTTATAATGCTTTTTATAAATCAGATATTTTTGGCTGTAATAGGGGCTCAGTTTTCAGTACTGGTATTATTTAATTTGGTTTCTTTTGATTATATGAAAATATTAACATTTAGATGTAAACATACAGAGTTCTAAACTTGAAATTCAGTGTTTTATGCATTAAGATTCAGTGAAAAATGCTTATGATTAAATGAATCATTTATTTCATCATTGCCATATAGTTAACATTTTGTGTTATTATTCTCATAGTAAAATCTAATTAAGTTGTTTACATATAAACATTTTACAGTTCAAAATCTAAATATCTCATGGCCATCTGTTATTTTGAGAAAACTTTGGATGATTTTTCTCAGGGCAAGGACAATGGTTGGCACCAATATTCACACTTGATAAGTATGTTTTGAATAAATTAATGAAATTGAAATTTGTATTTTATAAATGCCAATAAAAACTTCCTAAGTTTATTTATAATCTTTAAGACAATCTTTTGATTAATGTAACCTTCCAAACTTTAAGATATACTACTGAAGACATTTTTTCCTTCTGTTTCTCAGTTTCCTTAGGTGATTTTTCTGACACCTCCATAGATGAAAATTCACTTAAGAAAACAATAAGTGATTTCCAGATATCAGATGATGAAGAAAATAATTCCCCTAAACTATCTTTTTTGAAAACCAAGAAATCAAATAGTGACCCAATGAAAGAGGAGTCAAGCCTCTTTCATAAAGAAGACGAGGAAATGGCGCCTGGGAATTGTGAAGACAGAGTTGTAAATCCCTTATCTAAGTCTCAAAATGAAGACCAGGAAACTGAAAAGGAGAAACTTCAAATGAAGCCTAAACCCAGAATTCTTCCAATCGAAAACACATCTTCAGGTAACTTGTTAGGTCATTATAACTGCATTTCTTGAAAAGTTATTTTAAGATAACCAGGCTCAAAATGCCTTCATATTTAAGAGGGGAAATAATCAGACTTAACTTTTCAATTTTACAGACATAAATAAAAATAATAGAACCATAAAGGAAACCCATAATTTGGATGTCCAGTGGTATATTTAGTGTAGCATCTTTGCTGGTGCCTTATAGAAGGCGGAAGTACCTTCACTCATCCACCACTGTGCCTTCGGAAACTACGGGGTCCAGCCTTGCCTCGGTCTATGACTTTAATTTTGTTTTTAGGGATGAAACTGCAATGGAATCCTTTCTAATCCAGCTCATACTCCAGAGATTAAAGTTATAGCAGCACTGGAACTAGTCCTTAAAAATCATTCCCATGCCACCATTTGACAGAATATTGTTTGGCATTTATATACTTGAAGGAAGAGTTGTTGTTTTTGCTGTTAAGCCTCCTGTTAGAATAGGATTCTCCATTTAGTTTCTCTATTCCCTAGGAAAAATCCCCTGAAACTCAGAGTTCTGAGAGTAAATTCCTGGTGTGATCTGGAATTAAGTAGTTTCTCCATAATTCCACTGAGCTCCAGGGACAGTGGACCAAAGATGGCGTGAGCAGAACCAACCCCTCTGAGGTCCCCTAGGCCACCACATGGAAACATAGGCATGGAAAGTTAAGGGTTTTGTGTCCTACGGTCTTCTTTCTTCTCTGTTTTACAGGAAAAATAGTATTTGATGTTAACTGGCATAAAATTCTTTTTCCTTTCTATCAACCTTAAGTATTATACTGGTAAATTACATTTTTTACAGAGTAGATATCACTGATAACATTAGTTTGACATGCTTGGCATGTATTAGGGAGCCACTCCTTATCTCCCCCCCCACACACACACACACATACACACAATTCTATTAAGTGATGCTTGGATATGGGGGAACAGAGAGAACAATCTAGGATGACTCTTGGAATCTGGATTGAACATTTAGGATGTAGCTAAAATTGGCAGTAAAACATTTACATTGGTACCAACTGGTATGGTTGTAGAATCTTCTAGCAGCATTCATAAGTCCATTTATAGGCAGAAAGGAGGAAGGTGTTAATTAGTCTAGTTTTGAAATTTTGTCAGAAGACTGCCTTGGTATAACAATGGGAAAATGAATATATGAACAGGTAAAATTTAGGCAAAAATTAATATAAAAATTTTGTTATCATGTTTTGAGGGCTGAAAGTATACCAGCATTAGATTATTATTTTAAACCTAGAAGTAATTGAAATAGTAACTGAGTTATTTTAATGACTGCATGAGAAGTTTCATGAACTCAAAGAAAAACTCAAATCATCAAGTTATTTTTTATTGATTTCAGCAGAGGAAGGGAGAGGGGGAGAGAGAAACATCAATGATGAGAGAGAATCATTGATTGATTGTCTCCTGCACACCCGCTACTGGGGATTGAGCCTGCAAGCCAAGCATGTGCCTTTGACCGGAATCCATTCTGGGACCCTTCAGTCCGCAGGCCGGTGCTCTATCCACTGAGCAACACTGGCTAGGGCTCAAATCATAAAGTTTTTCATTGCTTCCTCCCATGAGAGTGAGCACTCCCAGCCCCTATACCGACATTACCTCCATACCTATAACAGCTCTCACCTTTGTCTTGTAATTTATTTCTTTAGAATCCACTCCTTTCCCAACCTGTAAAGTCCTTGGACAGGACCATCACAGTCCTGATTATGAGGTCCAGGGATGCAAGTAACATTACAGGGCCCAGAAGCACAGACTCAATTAAGGTTTGCTAGAGATGAGTCCCATCGTTGTATAGGGCACGGCTTTATTTTGTTTGTTTTTAGTAGTTTTTTTAATGCAATGAGAATTCATAACGTTGAGGAGCTAACTTCTCACAAAACTAAAGTTACTTCCAGGATGGCAGCCATTTTTAAAAATTTGAATTATGAACTGTCACTTCTCTCTGCTCACTGGAGCTCTGTGTACAGAAGGGCCATGGGCTTCCTCTGGACTCTCCGGGACAGACAGCCAGGTGCATGGGCACAGGAGGAAGCCTGGTGGCACCTGGGGGTGCTGTTGCAGCCATGGTTAGGTTTTGTACACCCACCTTAAAACATTGCATTTTTCAGTAGAAAACAGCAGCAGCCTCAAAGCAGAAAACCACTTCACACCTTCACCTCGGCCAAGGAGCATGTTGAAAAAGCACAGGCTCCAGGAAGAAAAAGATGGGCTGGGAGAAGAGAAAGAAACTGCCCATCGGGAAGAATTAGAGGCACACCCTGCACCTTCATCCCTCCCAGAGCCGAATGACAGACAGCCAGAAGCTGAGGAAAAAACATTCTCTGAAGACCTTGATCCTGAGGTTAGTACTCCTGCTGAACTGCCAAGCTGTGTTCTCCAATTCAGGCCTTGGCATCTAATCATGAGAGAGAAAATTTCTATGCGTGTGTGTGTGTGTGTTACATGTTTTCTTCAGCAGTTGATATAGACATAATTTTACGTTTCTTTTAATATACTCTATTTCTTTGAGTCTGAAACGCTATCAATTGTAAGATGTAGCAAAGATACAGCATTATAGCATGTACTGCCATGAGAGAATAAAATTCTGCCAATTAAGCCATAACACAACAGTAATTATAATATGCATCCAATTTCAAAGAAAGTAGAATGTCAAAAAATAAAAAATGTTGCCCTTTTGATCTATGCAATATTGTAGAACTTTAATTGTAAGACTTTATATTTTTTATATATTTTTGCATTATATAATATACAGTGTCGGTGTAGGAAATGGCCAAACCTGTAGAGAATTTTTATGAGTTTGTTTGAGCCAAACTGACAACAGTGGCCCCAAAGCAAAATCTCAACAAATGGAGAACATTTTCTGGAAAATGACAGTTTTGCAGTTTATTTTATACATCAGAATCAAAGGAGGAGATTCAGGAGGGATACATGAAATCATTGGTAGTATAATGATTAGGGAGTAGGAGAAAGCAAAGCAGGGAAATCTCTGGGACTGGATAAAAAGTAAAATGGAGAGACACATACTTCTTTTACGTGGCTGGGTATGGAATAGCTAACAATTAACATTGATTGCACACAGAGATGGTATTCAGGAAACAAGTAACAGGGAGGGCTTCTGTGGCCTCTTGCTTTGGTGAGGTGGGTGTGCCCTGAGGATTGACATTTCCAAGGTATGTTATCTTAGATGCAAAAAGATAATAGGCTCACCTAAGGTAAAGGTTGACCTTTGTCAAGGAAGCCATAGGCTTAGGATGTGACTACCTGCCATGACCTGCTTTTAGTTAGGAATTTTTATGTCCAGACCATCCTATGCAGTTACTTTTGGTCTCTGAGTTTATAGGGCCCACCTCCCCTGAGTGTGTAAGATTTGGTATGTGAACCTTTATTATCCATGCCGACTAAGGACATTATAGCCAGTGTCAGTATTTTCATTTGGTTTTATTTATTGAACTAGGGGCCCGGTGCACAAAATTTGTGCACTGGGGAGGGGTCCCTCAGCCCAGCCTGCCTCCTCTCACATGCTGGGAGCGCTCAGGAGATGTCCTACTGATGGCTTAGGCCTGCTCCCTATTAGAGCAGTCTGGCCTCCCTTTGCGGGAGGCGACCAGGCTGATCAGGGGAAGGCACCAGCCCCATCACCCCACTGCTGCAGCCACTGCCAGTCACTGCAGCCACCAAGATATTTTTATCAACATGGACTCCAGTCCCTTCACCATGAAAAAATGACAGCTTTCTTTAGGCATTTTCAAGATGTGCCTTTCATAAGATATGACATTTATTTCTTTATTTTTCTTTTTCTCCTCACCTGAGGATATGTTTCCATTGATTTTTTTGCCCCTTCCCTCCAATCCCAGGCTCAGCCCCTTCCCAAGCCTACAGCCTCCGCCCCAGGCTGTAGGCTTGGGAAGCAGGCACCCACCGCCCCTCCGATGGCAGGCTCAGCCCCTTCCCAAGCCTACAGCATCCGCAACAGGCTTTAGGCTTGGAAGCGGGTACCCCCATCCCCCAAGCCTAAAGCCTCCGCGGGATGGCCAGATGGGAGTGACCTGGGTGTCGAGGAGGTTCCCGGGACCCAGGTATGTATGTAAATTAACCTCCATCTTTATTGGCTTAATTTGCATACTCTGATTGGCTGTGGGCATAGCGGAGGTACGGTCAATTTACATGTTTCTCTATTATTAGGAAAGATGTTGATGGCACTGGCCTATATTTTTAGGGACATTAAAAAATGGAAGTAAATGTGATCTTTCAGGATTTCATCAAGAAGTTTACTATGTATCATCATTAGGGGAGAACATGTGGCTCCCGTCTTTACACTTCACTATCATTAGCAAACTTCCACCTCACATTTCAGAGGGGATGAGTATGGAAAGAACATTCCTCCTCCATAATGTGCTTTAGCAGATCAGGAAAATGGAACTACATGCTGCCTGGATAATTTCCATTAAAAAAATATGTGTTATCATGGCATTCTGTCTTTCATTTCTAATATAGAATTTATAATTTCTATCTTTCTTGTTAAATCTTGATAGGCATTGCTCAGTTTTATTAAACTTTTCAAAGAACCAACTTTGGCTTTGTTAATTTTCTCTATAGTTTGTTTCCAATTTCATTGATTTTCACTCTTTATTATTTCTTTCTTTGGGTTTAATTTGCTTACCTTTAAAATGTGTCCACTGATTTTAAAAGCCTTTTGCCTCCTTCCTAATAAAACCATCAAAAGCTATAAATTTCCCTCTGTGCACTGCTTTAGCAGTACCCAATTTTTGATGCCATTTATTTTCATTTCTTTAAGTCTACTTTTTAATTTTCCTTGTGATCTCTTTTTCTGACCAATTGGTTATTTTGTGCCTAATGATTTTATTTCCAAATATTTAGACCTTCTCTAGATAAATTAAAAATCAATATGAAAGATTTTATTGTAATTTTATCATGATCAAAGAATATATCTTATATAATTTCAAATTTAAAAAAAGTTAAGATATTTTTATGGCCCAGCCTACGTGTATCTTGAGAAAGTTCCATTTGCTTTTTCAAAAAATATGTGTTTTGCAGGTGTTAGATATAATGGTCTATAATTTTATTTTGCTCAAGGTGCCTGGCAGTATCATTCATGTCTCCTTTCTCATTGACATTTATCTAGTTGATTCTCCTAGTACCACACCTAAAGTTGTTAAAATACTCAGTTATGCTTGCAAATTTGTCTATACTTCCTTTCAGTTTGCCAGTATTTTATGACTCTGTTATTAGACACATCATACACTTATGTCTTGACCTATTTCGCATTATGAAATGTTTCTATCTGGTGATATTCCTTATCTTGCAGTTTGTTTTGTGTGATGTGTCAACTTTTTTATGACGATTGTTTGCATGGTAAATATTTTTCTATCAATTTTCTTTCAAACTATTTGTGTCTCTTTAAGTGACTCTTTTGTAATAACAGCTGAATGTCATGTTTTTATCAAGCCTGACAATCTCCTTTTAGTGGTGGTCCATTTATGAGTCCATTAGACCCTTCTTAAGGATGTAGTCTATTTACTTTTTTTAAAAGATTTATTTTATTTTAGTCTATTTACTTTTAATGTAAGTATATTTAGGGCCAATTTGTTACTGTTTGCTTTGTATTTATTTTACCTGTTGTTGTTTTAATTGATATTGTTCTTACTGTTCCTCTATAACTCCTTTACTGACTTTTTATAAGAGTTAGTCACATATTTTTTGTTTTCCATTGTAATTCTTCTGTTGCCTTTTTGCCTGTACCTATTTGCATTATATCTTAGTAGTTGCTCTATGGATTGGATTGCTATTCTATAAAGAGATGTTTACTTTAGACACACAAATATAATGATTTCATTTAGTGTAATTTTTAGAATTTTGAAGAAAACTGAGGTGCATAAAATCTTAGATATTTGTAAGTAGCTATGTACTTGGTTTTATAATTGCTTTCATTTGATTTTCTCTTAATTAGTAATATTTGTTTCAAAGTAAGGATTTTTACCTACTGTCATCTTTATGCTTAGAATGGAGAATTAGAGAAATAGATATTAAATCTTTACCTTAAATACTTACGAGATTTGATTTTAGAGTAGCAGAAATTTTAAAAATTACTAAAAATAAATGTACAGATATCTGTTAAAGAACTAGAATAGCTCTGTAGTGACCCCTTTTTTATGTTTTTGGTTTTTTGTTAATCCTCACCCAAGGATATTTTTTCATTGACTTTTAGGGAGAGTGGAAGAGAAAGGGAAAGACAGAGAGAGAAACATCAATGTGAGAGAAACACATCGATTGGTTGCCTCCTGCACAAGCCCTGACCAGGGCCTGGGCTGGGGAGGAGCTCGCAATCAAAGTGACCGGAATCGAACCCGGGACTCTTTGATCCGCAGGCTGATGCTCCGTCTGCGGAGCCAAATTGGCTAAGGCTGTAGTGACCCCTTTTAATGATCAATACATGGAGGCTTAAAAGTAAAGCATCTTAGCCTCCACCCATTTAACAAGCTTTTAGTGTCGCATCAGCAAACTCCTAAAAATGCAGGTGTCAGACTTAGGAAATAGTCTTAATAATGCAATTGTCCTCCATAAAATCCTGAGAACTGACCTAACATAATAAGTAATTTTTTACTATCTTTTAATTTAAGCAGGATCCATGGTTAACAAGTTTGTCATCATCATCCCTTAAAGAAAGTTTTGGAGATTCCCTTTCACCAGGATCCGGGGAAAAAACATCTATAAAAGGTGATTATATCAAATTATTGTATCTTATTTTATCTGTGAACTCAATCACTTGTATTTGTAAAAGAAATAATGTACAGGTAAGCAAAAGTAGGTTTACAGTTATAATGCAAATAAATAATATAATAATAAGTAATAATGCAAAAATAAACTGCCTTTAGTGCCCCCTTGGTATCAAGAGGCAACACTGCATCTTAGTGGAAATAAAACTCCTTAGAGGGTGGCTTTATTCTGGGTGGTGGACTATACTAGAGTGTCATGCACTCTTCGTTCTCCCTGCACCTATACAACTTTACATCTGCACTACTAAGAACTGTAGTAGCATAGGTATGTGCGTCTCCCACTTGCAAAGCCTCTTGAAGACAATTGATGTTGCCATCTGACTTACTTGGTTTATAGGTCAACAAGCGCTTTTGGTGTGTCTTTGGAATAGGATAGTTATTCCATTCTGTTTACTCATTTTCTAAGCGTTTGGTACATCAGATGTTTTAGTAGGTTGAGTAACAATTTTCTCTTTTGTAGATCACTGGAAAAAAAGTTTATTCAAGTTGAATATGATAGTTTTCTGCATATTTTATTTTGCAAGAAAAAGGGATTAATGACATCTAGTGGAAAGCAAATGAATCTCTTATCCACCTTGTTAATTTACAAGGGAGTTTTAGTGCTATTACTCTGTCTCAAAATAGATCAGAATGAAGAATTCACTGAAAACCATCATTCCTTGAAATCAGACAAAAATGAAGATAATTCACTTTTGATAGACTTTGTTACTTCTGCACTTGAGAAATCCAAGGAAGGGCAAGTGACTTCTGATGACCTTGAAGAAAACAAGGAGAAAGCTAAATTAGTAATGAATGATGACTTAACAGTTGACCCACCACTATCTCAGCAGAATTTAAGATCTACCAGTGCAACTGAATCTGCAAAGGTATTAATATAAAATTATACCTTTTATATCTTAAAGCTCAAAATACAACTTTATTTTGTTTTGCATGTTTGATACTTCTGAATTATCTGTGGAAAACTCATCCTTGATTATGGTATTATCAAGTGGTTCTTAATTCAATAGAATTTTAACTTCAGGGAAGTTAAATATAATAGTGAATATAATAAAACTTATTTTCCATTAAAATTATCAGAAGTATATGATAATATACTTTTAATATATCAGAAATACATACACATAAATGGATAGGTTTCTATAGGTCTTCATTTAAAAATGCAGCTATCTGGAACAATTGCCAAGGTTTTAATTAGTGAAAGTTATTTCTTTGGATATCATCTTTAAACATTTTACAAATTTTTAATGAAAATCTTTAAGAAATGTCTATCAACATCCATGCGTGTTAAAATGGATGGACAGAGTCATTGTCAGAAACATTTTATTATAACCTTGAGAGCCAAATCTGTGGTGTGTAGGATTATTTGTCCCTATGCTGCATTGCACCAGAGTGTGGTACTTTTAAAATTTATGGCATAGCAATTTTAGTCTGCATTTCTCCTGAATTTAGTCTTTATCACTTATAGCTGTAGTTGACTGGTAGCTATGTATATTTGTTATTGGGAAAGATTACAGTACTAGCTGAAAACTTGTGCTTGAATAGGACTTTATTATAGTACAGACTATTAGCTTTTTATTAAAATGTATAGAGAAGGTTCATTAAGCCTTGTTTCATATATTGTCCTTAACCATTTCCCTTAGGAATAAAGACGAATGCCAAATTAGGGATATATTTACATCTGTAATGCTAGCAACTCATCTGTCTGTGTAGAGTAGTTATTCCTAAAAAGGAAGAAGGGTATTCTGTAATTTATGGACAGAATCTTAGAAATGTCTAACAGAAGTAATTCTAAATGAAAACAGGAAATTTACATATGACAAGATCATAACATATTTCTTTTAATTGAATCTATCCTTAGCTTTATTCTTACTTGCTACTGAGTGATCTTTCTTATTTGGGAATCAAATTGCTCTCCTGCTCTGGTCTCTTTGTTGGATTCTCATCATGAGAATACATGCGAACTCACTATTCCCTAAGGATTTCCCGGGATTCTTCTTGGACCACATATTCCTCCTCTCTCCCCCGTGTTCCCTGGGCTTCAGCAGTATTCATCTTTCTCTGTTTCTCAACATTACAAACTCTCCCTTCTTAGCCTCTTGGCACTGCTGTTCCTTCTTTCTATGACCTTCAGCTGGCTCCTTTCTACTGTTCATTTTTCTTAGCTCTGATGTCAAGCCCCCAGAGAGGCCCTCCCTTTCCTCCGCTCCAGTCACACTGTCACTGGACTCTTTCATGAGTCACCTTTGTTTATCTTTTTACTAGTGGCCCAGTGCAGAGATTTGTGCACATTGAAAGGAAATTAATTAGAAGAAAGATTCGTGCAGTAATTACATTACTGAAAAAAATTACATGCCAAAATAGTATATATAATATAGTATTATAAAATTAAAATACAAAATATTTTAATATCACTATTTGCCCTTTCTCTATAACAGAAGTATCAGAGATGAAAGAAAATCAGTAAAATATATATGAAAATAATATATAAATTGATAAACAATAACAACATGATACGATATAAAAATAAATCATGATATAAAAACAATAAAAACATGACATAAAAACAACATTGGTATAAACAATGACTGATAAATTGATTAAACTTATTCTAATATCTCCTTGTATACCACATTGAGAGTAAAAACACTTTCAGAGTGCTTGACTAATTTCCCTTGTGATGAAGTATTTACAACTTTAATGTCACACGCTCTTCGAACTCGAGAGAAAGCAACATATAACTGATCATGTCCGAAAACGGGTTCAGGTAAGAATATTCCTATTCTGTCTAGAGTTTGTCCTTGTGATTTATTAATAGTCATCGCAAATGCTATCATTATAGGAAACTCTTTGAATTAATTTAAATGGGAGGCCAGTGTCAGAAAGGTACAAATCAATTCTTGGAATCAGAACAACCTCTCCTTCTGCAGATCCTGTTAATACTTCAGCCTTGATTAGGTTAGGTCGCAATCTTGTGATAATAAATCTACTGCCATTACAAAGATTCCATTAACTATTAAGATTTCTCAGTAGCATGATGAGTGCACCTACTTTCAATTTTAATTTATGACACGGCATTCCCGAAGGAGCAATGCTATTAAGAAATTCGATGGGAAAATTTTCCTTTTTGGCATAATCCGTTGAATCAATGGAATCATCACTCAAATAGGTGTGAAAATCTCCATTAAATATATCTGAAATTTCTTCATTTAATTTATGAACGTGCTCATTTTTAGGACAAAGAACCGCACATTTAGGTGTATTTTTAATATAAATAGTATTTGTAAATAATATTAAGATACACTATTTTCAAAGGTAGCTTCAATAATAGATCTGTTACAAATCATTTCACAGGGGATTTCAATAACATCCATTCCCAAATGAAAACTGCCATCAAGTTTGCCATCTCCAAATTTTCTACTAACCATTCACTGTAAGCAGAATCCTCTGATCTCATATTTGTTTTCAGAGACAACTGTCTGAAACATCCTCAAACACTACAGTACTTTAAACTCGTTCATATTATGGCCAATCGCATAGCATGCAGCACAACACTGAGACATTGTCGAAAATCCCCTCCTAGGAGGATAACTTTCCTATCAAACGCCACATTCAAATTCATAATTTCTCTTAGTAATCTCTCTATGGCATTTATAGCATGACTGGATGCATGGTGCATTCATCAATAATGAGAAGTTGGGCATATGTATCGCGCATGTGCGAGTCAACGCTTATTTTTAAATTGGCAGTGTGCATCATGTGTACTGGATGGTTGGATGGTTGGACAGACATATGGTCAGTCACTTAGCCTTTTATATAGATAGTCAGCTCTCTCTAAAATGTAACATCCTTTGTTTCCAGTGAGTACTTGACACCCTGTAGAAATTTAAGAAACATTTGTTTACTACTGACAGTTTGACTTCTAAGCCTCACTGTGCTAGTTATGGGAAGTAATCCAACTATGCCTTTTCTGTTTAATAGAAAACAACTGAAGATAGAAATAAGAAGAATAAGCAGTCAGCAAATAATAGAGCATCCAGTGCCTCTGGCAGGTGACCAAGTTCTCATCATCTCTTATTTATAGGTTTACATTACATAAAGCTAGTTTTAATTGAACGTCTGTAAAGTAAATTGCACTTGTTGTTACTTGATTTTCTCTTAATTTCCATCTCATGAGATAAAGGGAGTAGTTTCTTTCTGATATAAACGCCTAGTTCAGTGGTCGGCAAACTGTGGCTCGCGAGCCACATGCGGCTCTTTGGCCCCTTAAGTGTGGCTCTTCCACAAAATACCATGGCCTGGGCGAGTCTCTTTTGAAGAAGTGGCGTTAGAAGTTTAAGTTTAAAAAATTTGGCTCTCAGAAGAAATTTCAATCGTTGTACTGTTAATATTTGGCTCTGCTGACTAATAAGTTTGCCGACTACTGCCCTAGTTGATTTGGATTCTCCATACTCCACATTCCTTCTGGGATAGAGTTTCTCCTGATTTTCCTGAGACAGTAGATATAAAGTGGTAATAAAGCTGAAGTCCAGCATTATATTTCTCTGTTAAGTTTTTTTTTCTAAAACATGAAAAATTATACTTAAATTTGAGGTTCTGTGGACTAAGTTGTTAAACACCGATGATGGTGATAATGAACACTAACTCATAAATGTCAATCAAACCTTCGGAATCTTTTAAATTATCATTAATCAAATGATGGTTAATCAACTAGAATCGGGGTCAGCATGCTGTCTCTGTAAGTTGCCAGTTGGTCCATTTGTTGTGCTTTGTGGGCTGTCCAGCCTGAATTGTAACTCCCTAGTTCTGCTGCAGAGGCCAGGAGGCAGCCACAGACAGTATATAAATGAATGAATGTAGCTGTGACTTGGTCACCTTCTTTACCAAAACAGATGATCACTTTTTTTACCAAAACAGACAATGGGCCAGATTTTCCCACCAACCCCTGAAATAGAGGATACCATTCTAACTTTATATTTAGAATAGTTTATGTAACAAAGTAACACAAGAAACTGTTAAAACCTACTTTATTAATATTGGGTTTTTTGTTTTGTTTTTCAGGTAACTTGTGATACAATACATTGTTAAAAATGTGATACAGAACATTGTTAAAAATGTTCTCATTGCAAATTTAAAGTTTATAACTTCCAGTTATATAGCTTCAAAGTGACTGCTCTTTTTAGGTATTTGCAATGAGAACATTTTTAACAATGTTCTGTATGTTGAATGGGTCTCTTAATAAGAAAAGACCATACATGATATTCAAATCAATTATAATTTATTAAGTTCGAATATAGTTTTCAAATGTAGTAGTTGCAAATTCTAACATATCTTTTTCAATGAAGTGCAATTTTAATATTTTATCTTGATTTATTTATTGTTTTTTTTTTTTCAGATTAATGACCTCTGAGTTTTTAAAGAATTCTAGTTCTATAAGGAGAACTCCATTGAAAACTACCTCTTCTCACTATTTAGGGACTTTGAAAGTCTTGGATCAAAAGTCCTCACACAAACAGAACAAAGAACCTGACAAAGCAGATAACATAAGGGCAGCTGTTTATCAGGTAAAAAGTAATAACAACAATAATAATAATTATAAGAACTAATCACAGCCCTAACTGGTTTGGCTCAGTGGATAGAGCGTCGGCCTGCGGACTCAAGGGTCCCAGGTTCCACTCTGGTCAAGGGCATGTACCTTGGTTGCGGGCACATCCCCAGTAGGGGGTGTGCAGGAGGCAGCAGATTGATGTTTCTCTCATCAATGTTTCTACCTCTCCCTTTCCCTTCCTCTCTGTAAAAAAATTATATATATATATAGATATATAGATATATATAGATATAAAAGAGCTAATCACATAAGGTTACCTGTTTATCAAGAAATAAAATTACCCTGTCAGAAACGATGATTTAATACTTAATTTATTGGGAAAGATTTTTTTATAATACTTGAGCAATCTTTATATTTTAGAATATTAGCGGAAAAATAAAAATGATACTATTTATATAGAATATATAAAATCTATTTTGATTTCTATAGTTTTTAATATAATATTTCAGAAATATTTAAGAACTCCATTTGGGAAACTTCAATCATAGCTTTATTCTTGTTCTCACAGGAGTGGTTAGAGAAGAAAAATGTAAAAATACATGAAAAGCACAGAATTAAAAGGATTGAAAGTGAAAATTCAAGGATCCAAAATGAGCAGGTATTGTGAAGCATAATAAAAAATATTCTAGATTTTTAAGTCAGTAAAATATCTCAATATTAAGTATTTCTAAATCAACTGTTTTTTAAATGGCAGAGTAACTTGTATATAAAAGAAGTGATTTCTGATTTTCTCTGGAGCTTTATACATTTTTAGCTTGATATAAATATGTTATAGCTGTTTTACATGAAAAACAGATACACACAGATTTTTATTTTTTATATGTGTGGAATAGCTTTGGCACTAATTATGAACTTAATTAATGCTTGTGACTACCTATCTACTTCACTCTTAAAAATTGATTTCAGTCTTACAACTTAGCCAAGAATATAAAGGGTCATCAACATTATCCTTCAGTTTTCCTTTCTCTAACTTGGATTTCATATGTGTCTTTAAGACCAGCCCCTACCTGAGCTCTTGATCTATATCCTTCCCATTGACTGGAGCTGAACTCTTGTTTAATTCTCTCCTGTGCTTCAAGCTCTGCCTCTAACTCCTACTTGATAGCCTACAACATGCTGAATCCTTGCCCATCTTCTAAAATAAAAGTCCTAAAAAAAACCCAGCAACAACAAAAAATTTTCATTATGCTGTATAGTACTTAAGTAGGTTTAGAAATAAATTTCCCAAACACAGTACTGTGTGGAGCAGCCTTGAAGGGGGCGTGTCTGTACACCTGTCAACACGTTTGCAGCATCTTACTGCTATGGTCAGTGCCAGACACTTCTCATTTGATCTTCACAACTCAGTGAGTTAGGTAGTCCTTTTACTTCTAAATTATGTTATTTCCATAATAAGTCTTTATAATCACTTAATGTTAACCAATATTAAGGCAGTCATGGGATATTTTGGGATTATATGGAAGTAAGTAAAGTAATAACATACTTGCTAATAATACTCACCTACATATTTTCTAGTCTACCACATGTTCATCAATTGGAATATGTTTATGTAGTAAGACTTTTATGCTTTGATGGCAATCAAAACTCTGTTCAAAGCAAAGATCTGCAGCTTACTGTGTGATGTGGCCAAATTCCCTTACTCAGACTTTATTTATAAGCCTAGCACTTTGCTGTTTTTCTTTTACTTAAATACCTTATTATGAACATTTTACAGTACTACTGAGCCTATTACAGATTGTGTTACTAATGTTTGTGTACACTTTGAAAAAAAGTTGTTTTCCTTCCCATGAATAGTAATAGATCAATAGCTGATAAAATGCATTTTTGTAAAGAACATTTTAAAATACGAATAATTCAGAATATATTTTTCATAAATTAATTTGTATAAACCATTCTAAATAAATTATCTGCTTTGACACATAATTTCTATATATGATGCATACATTTGTCTAGCTATTTGCACATACATATATATAACTATCTACTTTTTCTCCAAAATAGAAAAGAGCTGCTAAGAGAGAAGAAGCCTTAGCATCATTTGAGGCCTGGAAGGCTATGAAGGAAAAGGAAGCCAAGAAAATAGCTGCAAAAAAAAGGCTTGAGGACAAAAACAAGAAAAAAACTGAAGAAGAAAATGCTGCGAGAAAAGAAGAAGCACAACATGTACTCGACAGCTTTGAATATATTAACTTATTTAAATATTTGAAATCTAAATTAGTGATTGTGTTTTTACTGATTTTATAATATTCATAATAAATCAGAAAATCATTTTGGACTTTTTCAGGCTTTTGAAAGATGGAAGGAAAAAAAGATGGAATATCTTAAGGAGAAAAATAAAAAGGAAAAAGAATATGAAAGAGCAAAGAAACAGAAGGAGGAGGAAACTATTGCTGAGAAAAAGAAAGACAACCAAACTGCTGTGGAAAAATGGTAATCCAAAATAATATTTTGACAAATTTTAAATTGATAGCACTCAAGGATTTCTAAAAATTATTTACTTGAAACTTACTAATGCATCTCAAGCTCATTATTTCAAAGATATATTAGGAAATCTTTATTATATGTTCTCCTTTAACTTTCCAGTGTTTTATACTATCCTACATAGGAATGAAAAAAAGGAAGCTTTTTTCAAAGAAAAGGGGAAAGAGAAAATCAGTGAGAAAAGGAAAGAAGAACTGAAAAGAGCTGAGAAAAAAGATAAAGATAAACAAGCTATTGATGAATATGAAAAATGGCTGGTAGGTTTTTGTTTGCTAATGCACTTATTATATACTAGAGGCCCAAAGCATGAACATTGGTGCCAGAATGGGCCTTCCTTCCCCTGGCTGCCAGCACCCCCTTCGCTCTGCCTGGAGCAGCCTTTCTGCCTTCCCATGCTGCCCAGAGGCCCAAAGCGGCTGGGGTGGTCCAGGATGCCTGCGTCATTGCCATGGAGACAACGCTAGCATCCCGCCCCGCCCCCTCCCCTGCTGCTTGATGCCTGTGTATGCAAATTAACCTGCCATCCTTGTTGGGTTAATTTGTATACTCATTCCTGATTGGCTGGTGGGCGTTGCAAAGGTATGGTCAATTAGCATGTTGCTCTTTTATTAGTGTAGATTTTCAATGTATTTTTTAGTGTGTTTTTTTTTTTTTTTTTTTTGGTCCCCCATTTAAGTTCTATTTGTCCCTGCCTACTGACCATTTCTATCTGGAAGCTACCCTATTGAATTCATTCTCTCATTTCTCACTTCTCTTCCTTCCTTCTCTATGTCACTTGTTGACTTCTTTTTTCTACCCGTGTTGTTTCCATGGCATGCAAGGTCTCATAATCTTACTCATCTACCTTTTATTCTCATCTGGTATCCTGCTCCTATGTTCCACCAACTTTTATTCTCACTGGGTCTCTTGTTTCTCTCACATCCACAGTTTTTCCCTTGTCAGAGCTCCCACACTTGTTTTTTCCTCTTGAAATGCTCTCTCTTCAATGCATATCATGAGTGGTTTCTCTTATCCATCATGTCTCACTTTCAAATGACTTTTCCTGAATCCACTTATCTTTGAAAGTGCTCCCTTTTGTTCTTTAGCAAGCACAGCAATTGGTTTGTATGTTTTATAAAAATTCACATAATTTGGATTGCCTGTTCTTTAATTGTTTATTAACTGTCCATTGTACAAGTTGCCTGAGGGAGAAAGGTCATATCTGTGTGTTTGAATTTTATAATCACTTTATGCATGGTACCCTGAATAGGATCTCAGTGCTTAACAGTTGAATGAATAAATACAAATTGAAGCAGTATAGTACCAGTACCAGTAGAATAATAGACCCACAGGACACCTCAGAACCCATTACAAGTAAGGATGTGCTATATGTATATTAAAGTAACATGAATTAATGAGTGCAAGGAAATAACAACCGGGATTATTTGTGTGGCAACTAGACATAAATCACTTCTCAGAATTACCTTACAGCAATAGAAACCCCAAATGAATTAAGTGTTAAATATAAAATGCCAGAGAGTAGAACCAAAAGAAAATAAAATGTAGTATTTATCAAATTGCATGGTAATGAGATCCTTTTAAAAATCTAAAAGTGTTATAAGAAATAACAAAAGAAAACATATTAAATTTAAAATCATTAATATATCAAAATAAAAAGCTTAGGTGTTGGTTGGAGGGTTAATTCTTACAGCCTTTTTGGAGAATAAATTTTCAGGCAGAGTTGAACATATTCTTACCCTACAAATGACCAATTTCATTCCTGCACATGT
Organism: Corynorhinus townsendii; assembly: GCA_026230045.1. Lineage (NCBI taxonomy): Eukaryota > Metazoa > Chordata > Mammalia > Chiroptera > Vespertilionidae > Corynorhinus > Corynorhinus townsendii. The sequence continues at coordinate 103,565,992 of JAPDVU010000006.1, read as the reverse complement.
ACATGGAGAGAAAATCTTGGATTATAAACACAAGGAATAAACAGGGTTGTTTACTATCATTGTGTGGAGGGAGAAATGGGAACATGTCTTTAACAAAAAAATTAAATCATAAATTGTTATATGTTGAAGGAATTCTGTACATCAGGGAACTAGAGCTACAGCTCTATGTAGATGAATCTTAGAAATATGATTAATTAAAAAGGAAGTGACAACAGAAAATATTGCACAATACCTTTTAGTATAAATTCTAGAAACCTGCAAAATAAAATAATGTGTTGTTCTGGCATAAATACATATATAATAAAAGTTTTAAGAGATGCAATTATAGGCCTCAAGTTCAGAGTAATGGTTAGTTCATTGGGGTGGAGAGGAAGGAAGGTGAGATGAGGAAGTGCACAAAAGTATTGGTCAAGCTTTATTTCATAAGGCTACACAGGTTTTGATTATATCACTCTTTAAACTGTTGTGTGTGCCTGAAATATTTCTTACTTTTTGTAAAAAGGACTAAAAGTAATGTAAATAAAATGTTTGCTGCAAAGCTAATATTTATTATATGATAACTAGAGGCCTGGTGCACGGATTCATGCACCGGTGCGGTCCCTCAGCCTGGCCTGCGCCCTAGCAATCCAGGACACCTTGGGGGATGTCAGACTGCCGGCTTCGGACTGATACCCGCAGGCCAGGGAAACTGGCAGTCCGACATCCCCTGAGGGATGTAGTAGTGCGGGAAGTGAGGAGCCCGAGCCTGTGCCGGGATCCCGATCCCGCTGTGCCTGCCACCGCCGCCAGCTGTGAGCTTGGCGTCTGTTGCCCTTTGGTCAGCTGTGTGGCGCTCCCGCTGTGGGAGCACACTGACCACCGAGGGGCAGCCCCTGGTGGTCAGTGAACATCATAGAGACCAGTTGAACAGTTCACCGGTTGCTTAGGGTTTTATATATATTAATATGTAACTTGCTAAAAATTAAAAGCTCTGATACCCATACAGTTAAGATGACCCAAATAATTGAGCAAAAAATTTACAAAAGGGCTAAAGAAATAAAAATGTGCTCAAACTTGAAAATAAGCAAAGAAACATGAGGCTCAATTTTCAACTGTTTGAAAAGATCTGAAGTATTCCTTGCTGCCGTGGCCTGTTCAACCTTTGTAACCGGTAAATTTACTTCTGAGAACTAACTTAGCTCAATTATTGTCTTTGAGATGTGGAATTACAGGGTTTTCCCCCCCTGGTTTACATAATTCTTTTCAAATATCACTTTTAATATTTAAAAAAGTAATTGATGCAATAATACCTATTGGTAGTACGTATACTTATAAATTAGCAATATTCCCTAGTTGCTATTTCTTTATAACCAATTAAACTAGGAAATGAAATTTAAATATAATGGATTATTTTGTTCTGTTTATACATGTTTATAAATTTGTAGTTTTTTCTTTTCTCTTTAGGAAAAGAAAGAAAGGCAGGAAAGAATGGAACGAAAAGGAAAGAAACGTCACTCCTTTCTTGAAAATGAGGCACTTCCTCCATGGAGTCCTCCAAGCAGAACTGTGTTCTCAAAAGTGATTTGATAATTCTACTTCTTACATTATTTAGTTATTAATTCAGTAATGTTAGTGATAGGTTTAAAACTATGTATCCAGTTATTTATCGTTAGAATAGTTTATTTTAAATTAAATGCCAGCCACTTATGCTGATCATGAAAAGTATGCTTTGGAGCTTAACCAGTGAAAGTGGTTTTTGAACTACAGATAAACTGCCTCAAATGAAAAGCTCTAATCATCAGAATGCTCTTACTTTTAAAATACCCTTTATCATGTCCTGAGGATTCTTACAGTCAGGTGATCAGTGATCACTCTCATTATGCTGTTTATGTTATTTAAGTATGTTTGTTCCCAATAGTATAAAGGAAACCATCTAGATAAAATAATTATGGAAATAATTGAATTTATATATGATTGTACATCTAGATTCAGGTTTTTAAATGAAAGGTTGCTGGAAGTATGAATATATTATTTCTTCTAAAATTGATCTTTAGCTCAAAGCAGTTGCATTTGCACTTTGTAAGCTAGAGTTTTGGTCAACTGAGGGAGTAGTTAAGTAGAATGCTAATCATTGAAGCATTTTATTTTAAGAATTCTGCCTTTTGTTTTAATATGAATGAACTTTACTTGTTCTAGGCTTATGTGACAATCACAGGCACTTGGTTATGAGCAGACCTCTGAAATTTGTCTTTTTAAATTTTATCTCGCTTTATTGTTTCAATGATACCAAAAAGATATCTATTCCATGGTAGTGATATACTTACACATTAGTTATGGAAATTCTGCAAGAGTTCAAGGTCATTATCACTATTACTAGAGGTTTGGTGCATGAGATTTGTGCACAGGGCGGGGGGAGTCCCTCAGCCCGACCTGCACCTCTCCAATCCAGGAACCCACTAGGGGATGTCCAACTGCCAGTTGACATCCCGTGGGATCGGGTCTAAACTGGCAGTTGGACATCCCTCTCACAATCCAGGACCTCTGGCTCCATACCGCTCACCTGCCTGCCTGCCTTAACCACTCTGCCTGCCTGCCTGATCCCCTTAATTGCCCCCCCGCCCCTGCTGGCCTGGTACCCTTAACTGCCCTCCACTGCCAGCCTGGTCACCCCTAACTGCCCTCCCCTGCTGGCCTGGTCACCCGTATTAACTTTTTTTTAAAATCTTATCCCCTTCACACACAATTGTATTTGACTTCCTTATTGGCTTCTCCCTCTCACACAATTTTTCTCTGTCCTTTATGTAACTTTTTTTCCTACTGACTCATCATTTATAAACTTTTCTTTCCTCCTTATTTCCTACTTCTGTTCCATCATCCTTCTTCCCATCTTTCTCCTACGCTCCTTCCCTCCCCACATTCCTTCTTTCCTTTATCTTTACTCCTGCCCTCCTCCCCTTTTCCTTCCTTCCCACCTTAATTTTTTTCTTCACTTCTTCCCTTGGACCTGCTTTGCTCCCTCCCCCATTTCTTCCTTCTTCGCATTCTCCTTTTAAGCTCTACCTTCTCCCCTTTAAAACTTTTCTTCCCTCTTTCTCTCTCATCCTACCTTTCCCATACATTCTTCTCTACTTACTTCCACTGTTTTAATATCTATCTACCTGCCTAATTATTCATTATCATTTATCTTTTTTCTTTTCTGACTCTTACTTTTAAAATCTGTCCCCAGTACAGAACTATACTTCGTTTTCATTATAGCTCCTACAGTTCACTCTACTTCATTTTCATTATAGCTCCTACATCCTCTTTCCTTCTTTAACTCTGCTCTCTACTGACTCTTTATAAAGTTCTTCCATTCCACTCTCCCTCCCTTCTTAAAGCTCCATTCAGGGGGGGCGTTAACGCCCAGCCCAGGGCTCAGCCCCGGCCAGGTGTTCGCCGACCCTCCTTCCCTTCCCCGACCTCCCCTCCACTGTCCTGCTCCCATTCCCTGCCTAGGACGCCTGGCCTGTATAGGAAGGTAATTTGTAGAAAATTCCAACCAGTTTTTACTTATTAGATCTCTGCATATCCTTGTATTAATTGGACTCATACTTGAACTGGTCAGATAGTTTATCACAGACCAAGTGAACACTCTTAGAGTTGAAATGCTACTTTAGCCAACGTGCAATGCAATGATGGATGAGAAAAGCAGTTACTATTTATTAAGTACCTGTTTTATTCTCTCTGGTGATCTTTACAAATATTATTTCCATCTTTATAACAACTCATCATGGTAGTTATTATTAGTCCCATTTTTCAGATAAAAATACTGAGACTCAGAGAAATCAAATAAGTTGCCACACTCTGAGCATGTGACTGAGTTGGATTAGATAGACCTGATTAAGTGGGTCACCCTCCAGAAGCCTCATGCCCATTTCATGCTCTCATGTGGCCTCAGAGAATTTTCTCAAGCCCTCTGTGTTATATCAGTCTTACAAACACATTTTACCTCTCAAATCCTACAATCACGTATTATTATCCAGAGATTATCTTTCACTTAAGAGATAGCTGTAGACATCTATAAAATAAAAACAAAATTCATAGTATTTAAGGATTTAGTCAAATGCTTTGTATTTAGTATTAGAATGTTAGAAAACCCAGCAGGTTATGGAACATAGGCATTAGGATAGTCACTCAGGAAGATAGTCACAGTCTGAGAATTAATCTTGGTACAGTGAATATGCAAGGTAAGAAAGATGCCATGGATTCCTTTGTAAGGTCACATCAGTGCTACAGACAAATAAACAACATTTTTATACAGCCTGAACTAGGAGAATACTTCATGAAATTGACATTATTACCAGCAACATGTATTATCAACATGGAATTTAGGGCCTCTTACTCATGTGTGTGTCCCCCATAGTACCAAACACAGTGACTACCAGAATAGATTGTTAAGTGCTTATTGTAACAAATTAGCTGTTCAGAGCTAAAAAGATAGTTGCAAATTCCAGGAAGTAAAAGGAAAAATAGAAAAAAAGACAAGCTACTTTTATGGCTGTGAGATCATAAATGTGTCATAGATTTCACATTAATATTTATTTCAGCTTCCTGATCATTTTCTTCTACATTATCACATTCAGTGGGTTACCATTATCACCTCTAAGTTGTCATAATTGAATGAAGTTAATTAATGTAAAGCATATGGCACATATGGCTTAATAGATGTTCATTTTTTCATTATTGACTACCATGAGCCCTATATTTCCCTATTTCGTATATATGAGAAGGTTAACATAGATGGGGTTGATAATGGCTATTTGACATATATAAGAAGAAATCTTTGCTTTCCTGGTCAGTCTAGGGCCTAGGTCATAGCACTCAAAAGAGAATATGGAAGTGACCTGTACTTAGGGACCTCCTAAAAAGAAATATAATTTCTTAACATTGCTTGTGAGGTAGGACATAAAGGGAAATTGAGATGTTTGCAAAGATCCAACAAGCAATTTCCTTCAGAAGAATACTTTTGTCTTACTTTGGTTAAAATATATATATATACAAATTCCTGCTTATAACAACCAGTGCTGATTGAATTATCTAGTTGAATGAAGTGAACTCTTCTCCTGTAGCAGAAATAAAGCTGACTTTTGGGAGCTAGGCAAAAATATAGTACTCTTTACCTTCTGAGATTTCAAGGGGAGAATCAAGTCTGGTAATAGTCTCTTGAATATATTCATCTATTTAAAGGATATGGTTACCCCATATTTCCTTTAAAAGTCTCAAATATCAATGTACATCAGTGGTTTTTAACTGGTGTGCCACAAGAATTTTTAAATCATGTCCCTATTTTGTCAGGGACACTGACCTCTTTTCCCTTAGATTGTCAAATAATGACAACAGCCAACACTATGACAGCCATCCAGTGTGAATGAATAAAAAAAATTTTTTTTGGTCAGATTGGCAAAACATATATATTTTTTGGTGTACTGCAGAGTTTTAGTAATTAGTTTATGTGTGCCATGAGATACAAGATATTGAAAATCGCTGATGTAGAAATTTGCTGATTAAGTTTTCATTAATTTATAATATAAGGGAATTTTAATTCAAATTAACATAGGGTAAGCCTATAGATTTTCAGATTATTACATTGTATTATCACTTAAAGAATGCTGACACTTCAAAGTAAAGGAAATAGAAATTTAATGAATATTTAAAAATACTACCAAAAAACATTTCCCTAGAAATTTAAGTATTAGTAATAAAAAGTAATTTTTATGCAGAATTTAAGTTTCAATAATCAAGAAAATAATAGTGTTACATAAGTAAACAACACAGCATTTTAGATCAGAAGCAGGTTAAAGTATTCTAAATGAAAGAAATTAACTGTTCAGGGATAACAATATTCTAGTGGTTTATAGAGCATCATATTTTTCAAGTGTTAGTAGTGCACTTACTCTTTTAAATAGTATTGAAACGGATATTTTTCACTGTTGCCAAAGCAGTATCTGAAAGTAGTTAGGTGTCCACAGTTGTATGCAATTTAGAGTGACATAAGTATTCATCTAAAAGGAATGTTAATAATTTAATAATCATGACCCAAACTTTTTTTCTAAATTGAAGAAACTGATTCCCAAAGTCTTTGACTTGCCTGAGCTCACACAACCACTATAAGAAATCTGGATTAGAACTCACCTATCAGGCTTCCCATTTGTACTCTGCCCACCATTTATAATTTTGATAATCTGATAAAACGTCCAGACTAGTTTTTGTAACTAGTCATTATTGGTTGAATTTTATCCTCTCAGATGTGCCCTTATTTTTCCACTATCTCCATAACTATCCACCAGATCAAAGCAGGGCACCTACCCTACTACTTACACTGTGAAGAAATACTAAAGTTTAAGTCCTGGGTCATGGGCTAAGATACAGTAGAGAAAAGGAATTACACAAAATAGGAAAAATTGTATGCTAGTCAAAATAGTTCCCGAGAGTAAACTAGTACAGGAAACATATTTTCCTCATTTAATCTTGGCTCTGATTTCAGGAGTGCTACATTTAAAAGTAATTAAACCCATATGCTTTCATTCTACACAAAGCAAACTTATCAATTTTCCTGCCTTCTAAGTACATTGGCTCACAGAATAAAAAATGCTTAACTCTCAGAGACCTCTGAATTCTCTTACTTTAAAATTCCAGGTGATTTGATTATTTTAAAGTATATATGTTACAAGTAATTGTAGAATGTTAACTTGGGTGAACACAATTCTTGGTTGTTGAACTTGGGATGTTAAGAATTATTTGAGGAGATGTATTTAATGTCTGCTTTTTTATCTAGCATCCTATCTAATAAAAGAGTAATGTTCAAATTGACTGTACCTCTGCTACAACAAACTACGCCCACAAGCCAATCAGAAGCAAATATGCAAATAAACCCAACCAAGATGGCTGCAGCCACGAGAGCAGGAGGGAGGCTTGGGTTTCCCCGGCAATGGAGGAAGCCAAGCTTTCCACCTTCCCTTGCTGGCCTTAGCTGGGGGCAGAGCCTGGTGATCGGATCAAGCTGGGGTCCCCCACCCAGGGCCTGAGCCTGGGCCAGACAGGCTTGCGGCCTTGGCTGGGGGCGGAGCCAGGCGATGGGAGTGAGCTAGGGGTTCTCTGCCCAGGGCTGGAGGCTTTAGGCCTTGGCAAGGGGCTGAGCCGGCGATTGGAGGGAAATGGGGGGATCCCTGCCCAGTCCCGGAGGCTTTGGGCCTTGGCAGGGGTGGAGCCAGAGATCGGAGGAGATAGCTGTGAACTACAGAGGAAACAACCTTTCTGACCACTCATTGGCTAAGCTTCCTGTATGCCACTGGTAATATTCTTAGTAACTTGGGTATAAGAATCCAAAAAGGTGATCTAGGGCTTTTCCACCACACTCCTGGAGAAAAAAACGAAGGTCCACTGCTGGAGGGCTAAGAAATGTCATATCCTGCCCTAGGCAGTTTGACTCAGTGGATAATGCCTAGGTTTGCCAACCGCAAGGTCTAGGTTAGATTCTGATCAAGGGCATGTACCTAGGTTGCAGGCTCCTCCCTGGCTGGGACCCAGGTAAGGGCTCATGCAGGAGGCAATCAATCAAAAGTGTTCCTCTCACTTTGATGTTTCTGTCTTTCTCTTCCACATTCTCTAAAAATCAATGGAAACATATCCTCAGGTGAAGATAAAAAAAAAATAAATGTCATATCCTATGAAAGACACATCTTGAAAATGCCTGAAGAAAGTTGTCATTTTTTCACGGTGAAGGGATTGGAGTCCGTGTTGATGAAAACACCTTGGTGGCTGCGGTGACTGGCAGTGGCTGCAGCAGCGGGGTGATGGGGCTGGTGTCTTCCCCTGATCAGCCCAGTCGCCTCCCACAAAGGGAGGCCAGACTGCGGCTTAGGCCCGCTCCCCACGCCTAAGCCGTCAGTAGGACATCTCCTGAGGACTCCCAGTATGTGAGAGGAGGCAGGCTGGGCTGAGGGGAGCCCCCCCACCCAGTGCATGAATTTCGTGCACCAGGCCCCTAGCATTTTCATGTAATGCTTAATTAAAGTGAACCATTCAAGATTTATTTTATTGGGTGATATTATTTATTGACTGTGCCAAAATTTAATTTCATAATATTAGGAAATGTGGTATGAATTTTACTTGTGGGCTGAAGATGAAATAATGATATTGTTGATATTCCTTTTATTAGAAACTAGAGGCCCAGTGCACGAAATTTGTGCACAGGGGGAGGAAGGTCCCTCAGCCCGGCCTGCAGCCTCTCCAATCTGAGACCTCTTGGGGGATATCCGACTGCTGGTTTAGGCCCAATCCCACAGGGATCCCTGTGGATTGGCCCCAAACTGGCAGTCAGACATCCCTCTCGCAATCAGGAACTGCTGGTTCCTAACCACTCACCTGCCTGCTGGCCTGATTGCCCTAGCTGCCATGCCCTGCCGGCCTGATCGCCCTAGCTGCTCTGCCCTGCCGGCCTGATCGCCCTAGCTGCTCTGCCCTGCTGGCCTGATCCCCTAGCTGCTCTCCCCTGATGGCCTGATCGCCCTAGCTGCTCTCCCCTGCCGGCTTGATCATCCCTAACCACCTCTGCCTCAGCCCAACCACCATGGTTTTGTCTGGATGGATGTCCAGAGGTCATCTGGAAGACGTCTGGTCTAATTAGCATATTACCCTTTTATTAGTATAGATGACTGAGAATTTGGATATAAAACCTTTTTTTTTTTTTTTTTTTTACTTAAAACATTACACAAACTACAAAGGTAATGTAAGATTATATAATTATCAAGTAATTGAAAAATAGAAAAGTTACCTACATTCCCATCCCCTAAAGACAATCATAGTTAATATATTATGTACTCCTCCAGTTTTTAGTTACCAATGCATTTTCCAGTTCTGAAATTAGGCTGAATGTGAAGGTAGATATGATTTTCTCTCTCTATTTTTCTCCCTCTGTCTCTCTTTTTATGTCTCCATGCTATCTATATGTATATATGCACATACATGCATATATGCATAACATTTTTTATTCTTTAACATAGAAATTAAACTACACAGTTGGTAACCAGGTTTTTCTACTCAACAATATGTAATGAACATATTTCCACACTACCATAGCTTTTTAATAGCAGGGATGTAGGTTGCAGTGAAGTAATCTTTGATGCTATAACTATATAATTTAACATTTTGGGGCAATTTGTTTTCTGACAAATGTTTACTATAATAAGTAACAATACAGTAAACATCCTTGCATTCAATATCCTTGTTATTAGAGATGGTAGAACTTATTAAATCTATAAGATGAATAAAGAATTTATAATATTTAAGGAGTTACTCAAACATGTTGTAGCCAGAGTTAGAATATCAGAAAACCTAGCAGATTATGGAACATAGGCTTTGAGGTAGTCACTCAAGAGGGTCACAGTCTGAGAATTAACTTTTTCACTGCAGTGTGTATGCAAGGATGTCATGGGTCACTCTGTAAGGTCATATCAGTGCTATTGGTAAATAAAACAAATTTCATAAATAAAGTTAGAAACATTTTTATACTTCCAGAACTATAAGACATGGAATGGGAGTTAGTTAATGGGCATAGAATTTCAGCTCTGCAAGATGAAAAGATTACTGGAGATTCGAAGCAAAATAATGTAAATGTGTTTAACACTATGAACTGTAAACTTAAGAATGGTTGCAATGTTGAGATACAGGTGACAGAGACTTGGCCTAGCTCAGATCGGGACCCAGGTAACAGACAAGAGACTTGGCCGACAACAGCTGCCCTATTTCTAAATCCAGCCTAGCATCAGGAATGCTCAGGGCCCACTCAAGAATGCAAATAATCCTTCCCACTAATATTTACAGGGTAAACTAAGATTGTTGGTAGAGTATTAAACTTGACAGTAAAATAGTAATCAAATTTTCAGATTAATTTAAATAGGCTAATTGAAATAAGTGAATATTCAAGTAAATTTAATTGTACTGGACAAAAAGCTGTTCTTAAAGTAATAACTAAAATTTCTATTGGTAGTTCATCTCATGGTAAAATTCCTGAACATGCAATGAACCTAAAGCAGTCATATTTTTGGGAAAAAAAATTTTTTTAAAGTTATCAAGACTGCATTATAAAATTTACAAAAACCTCCATTAATCAAAAACAAAGGGGGGGGGGATAGTAGAGTAGTATCATGTAAGGAAATCTAGAAAATTTTTACTTTACAAAATTAATTTTCATTTGTAAAGCTAACAGCAAGACACCCATGAAAAACACACATGGTGTCTAAGACAAAGGAAAATCGTTTGGGCAAAAATAAAAAGGATCCCAAATCAATTATATAGAAAAGATTCCTTTATTGTGGTTGAGAATATGTTTGTATATTTTCCGAAAACAACTCCAAGACCATGTGGATTCCTGCAACAGAGAGAAATTGACAGGTGTGCTTCAACCACGAAGACAAGAGGAAAAACAGTCCAGAGATGGAAGACACTGACAACACCTTGCCACCCGAGCAGTCAGCAGCTGTGCACTGCTGCAGGTTGCCTAGGACCAAACCAGAGAGGGTCGGACCTGCATTGCCACCATGTGCCCACCATCCAGATATCATTGCTGACATGTACACATAAGGAACTGTTAGACATTGAAACAGGGACTCAGAACTGTTGGACATTGAAATTGGGACTCAAACATTATTTTGTTGTTGTTTTGTTATTATATGTTTATTTCTAGTCTGCAGAGGCAAAATTTTTTAAAGGAAAGAAATGGTGGGAGAAAGATACAGAGGCAAAGAAGCATTGAACAGACTGTCAAACTACATCGGGAAGACAGGGGAGGTTGGGCGAGGGGGGCTGTAAGAGACCAACCGAAGGACTTGTACGCATGCATATAAGCATAACCAATGGATACAAGACACTGAGGGGGGCGGGGGCGGGCAGTTGAAGGCATGTACTGGGGGGTAGGGGAGGCTGGAGTCAGGTCAATGGGGGGGGGGGGAAAGGAGACACATGTATTACTATTTGTAATACTTAAAACAATAAAAAGAAAATAAAATGAGGGGGGAAAAAAGAAACACAGCTACTTCTAACACGGACATAAAAAAAAAGAATGGTTGCAATGGTAAAATTTACCCCAATTTTTAAAAATTGCACAGCAAAACAACAAAAAAGCTTACCCGTTCATTTATAGGAAAAATATAGAGAAAACTTCACCCCTTATTATAGAATATGTCTTTTATGGTCTGATCAACTTTCTCATACTAGATGACCCATCACTGACTCAATTACAGATGCTAGGAGAATGTCATATGCTGATGGGCTTAGACCTAGACTGACTGCTAAGAAACAAAGCAACAATTCACCTAAACCTTCTAATAACTTTAAGACTTTTTTTCTTGGATATCTTTTCCACTTAATTTTCTTGAGATGAGTTTCAGGTTCTTTTTAAGCTTCGAAAACAAAATTATGATTTTTGGTAGAATTGCAGTAACCATGCATAATAATAAAATCCTTTGGTTTAAAAAGATAGGATCAAACCAACCCATTTCCAGAGAATAATTAATGTTCACTTGTATTTTTGTATGTTTATCCATTTATCTTTTTAAAATAATTAACCTTGTGATGTTCATGGGAAAAAAATTAGCAGTTGTAAGATACAGGAATGATTTTCACAATGTTCTGTATAATATGAAAGCCCAGTAATTGGACTGGATATGCCAAGTGTTAATCTATGTAGTGAGTATAACTGTATGGATAAAGCAAAGTTCCTGCCCTTTGTAGTTTATATTCTAGTTGGGAAAAGAAACACTGAACAAACAAACAAGTACATACTGTAATGTCCATTAGTTCTAAATACAATCATCTCTTACCAGGGTAAGGTAGGGAAATAGAGGCTAATATGTAGGATTATCAGAGCTCTGTCTGAAGACAATAATTCTAAGCAAAAACCTAAAAGGAGTGAATGACAAACCATGCGAGTACCTGGAGGAACAGTACTGGGACCTATAGGGCTTCATGGGGCATGACACAGACTTAGATTTCATTATAAAAATCATAATATAAAATTGGAGAATTAGCAGCAACCTCACGCGATCTTAATATAGAAAGTTTCCATAGACCATTGGGTGGACTTTAGGGAGCAAGAATTAGGTATTGGGAAGCCTTTGCAATTGTTCAGGAGGAAGATGATAGTGGTGTATGTCATCAAATTCCAGTTGTGTTGTAAGGGAGAAGCGGTAGGATTTACTGATAGGTTAGAATAGATGCAACTGTAGGGGGAAAAGGAAGGATGGGCTGAGCAACTGAATAGTGGTGTTATTTATCAAATTAGGAACACTGGGAAGTCAAGTTTGGGAGGGAAATAAAGAGTTCTTTTTTGTAAATGTTAGTTCCCAAAAGAGATGTAGCAAGTTTGGATGTTAAAATCAAAGGAGAAAAGCTCTAGAATTATAAATCTGGGCATCACCAACATACAGAGGGTATGGTATAAAGTGCTGGGATTAGATGAGATTACCTAGAGAGTGAGTATAATAGAGAAGAAAAGAGGATCCCAGACAAAATGCTAGTGATATCAGACAAGTGGGTTTGGCTGTCTGCCGCAAATTGAGACAGGTGCTGATGCTAAAGGAAAGAGGTTTATTCAGGTGCAGATGTGGAAGAATGGTGGACTCAAAGATGTCTCAATGACCATCTCCTCTTCCTGCTCATCAAGTCTGTGGTTCTTATAGGGATAAATAGAAGAGGCCTTTTTTTTTTTTTTTTTTACCTATCTAGTTATCTTGCTATTTTGGGTACTGGGGCCCTACCCATTCATCTTTCTAGTCCTTGGTGCCCTCAGTGCAACCCCTTCCTCCATGCCACCTTGGCCCATGGGGAGACTCCCCTGTCTCCCTGACAGTCAGTATCAGGGTCAGTGGGGAATGGAGGAGGGTCTGCAGGACACCTCAGGAAGTCTGAAGATACCACAGCCTTCAGCTTGCCTTCCCATGCTGGAAATAGCACCCACACATCCAGGGGAGCTGGTGTATTCCAGCGCATCTTCACCCTCACACAGCCCCACAGCCTGCCCCTCTGACTCTCTATGGTATCTAGGGTGACCCAACATTTAGAGGTGAGAAAGAGGAAAAGACAGAATACATGAGACTGAGAAACATGGTCCAGAGTGGTAAGAATAAATCCTGGAGAGGTGGATTCCATGGAAATCAATGGAATGTAGTATTTCAAGAAGAAGAATGATGCAGTGTCAAATCTTTCTGATAGATCATGTGATCAGGATCCTGACCATTGACCTATTTGGTAAAACAGAAGTCAGTGTAGCCTATAATTATGATTTCAACATGGAGATGGGATGAAGACCTGATTAGAGTTTCTAAAGAAAGAAGGGGAAACAAGAAATTGATTTAGAAGTATTAACCTCTCTCTCTATATATATATGCTTTTCTGTAATTAGGAAAAGAAAATTGGGAGGGGTTATCATAGCTGAAGGGATGTAGGGTCAAGGTTGAGGTTATTTGTTTTTAAGATGAAGTATTTATAGCTTATTTGCAATATTTAACAAAAATGAAAGAGATACTTCATGTGCTTTTAAAGGCAATTCCTATTATAGAAATAAACTAATTTAGATGAAAATTATCTATGCCATTCTGACAATAATGTTAGTATTTCCCCCTTCAGCAAGCACAATTTAATAAGAAAATATATTTTGAGTAATAAATTAAAATGCAATGCCTGTATATCATGAATAGTTGATGCCTGTCAGGGATCTTTCATGTTAAGGATTCACATTTCTGGCCCTGCTTAAAACAAACGCAAAAAAGTCTTATATTAACCAACCATAAAACTAAGCAATAATACATGTTTGTTTAGAATTTTATGCAAAGACAAAATTTTTATTTACAGACAAAAATGCACAGCTTTTGAAAAAATTCCCTAAGTAACAAATATATTTATTTGGAAATTCATTTAAATAATTACAATTCACTATATATTCACTTGTAATTACAGAAAATGGTTTAAATAAATATATCCACACACATTATTTTTATGTTGAAGGAAATATTTTCCTTGGAAAGTAGAATATATAAATACTGTGGATGTGTGCCATCCAAATTTTTATCACTGGCTGAATGTCTTAGCTTAAACTACCCCCACATCAAAAAAGAAAGAAAATGTCAACTTTCAAGTAAGTGATTATTATTATCATCCATGAGACAGGACAGCAAATGAAACTGGTCATAAATGTAATAAAGGTAGCTTCCAGATGTGTTTGATTGTATAAAAGTATATGATTTTTTTTATACAGGAGAGTTGTGTAATTAGAAACCACTAGGAAGATAAATAAAAAAGAAGCTAATGTCTTCTTTTTTGCCATTACACTTTCATTTATTTTGCTAGAAGTTTCTTTCACTCCCAACTTCTTCCTTTGTAAAATTCACACATTTCCATGAGCTACTTCAAATCCTTTGTAAAAGAAGGCTTAGGATAAAGAGCAAAATTGTCTAGTGTATTTCTTAGAGAGCAGAGGTGAATATAGCTCTTTTTTTATGAACTTTGAAACCAGGTGATTGGAAATATGCTTTAATATAGCTTTATGGCTATGTTTCCTCAAGCAATACTGTCCAAATCCATTGGAAATGGACTTTATTTGGAGAACCTTGTTTTCCTCTGACAGTATATCTGGTTTCTTGTAGGTCCAATTTTAGTTTAATCAGGTAGCAATGGTGTTGTTACAGTTTTAAATAAACGAATTGTAGGAAACAAACCTTTCCAGTGAAGAAAATGCTGTGTATTTGCTCAGAGTACACAGCTGTAATACAGAAAAGAAGATGCAACGTGGGGAGAAAGTAATGTCTTAAAAGATGGCATGCTCTGGGAGGACTTTTCTGCAGCACAAATCCTCACACTATTTGTCAATGCCATTTAAAAACCTAATTATTAAGCTCTTTAGGAAGGAAATTATTTTGATCTAACTCAAATTAGAATGCCCACTAAAAGCATGCATAGCTCAAATTACAGGACCTTTCCTGGAATTTAATAGTTATGTTGTGATGTGCCACGAATCTCACAAAGGACGCCTCAAAAAAAGGTTGAATTATGGAGTCATTTATTAAAAGCCAGCGGCATACAAGGGAGCAAAAGCGCTCCAGACCTCGCAGTCCCGAACAGCTCACTACATCAGGCTTATATTGGCAGAATATCACAAAAACCACAAAAGTATTGATTACATCTTTGGGTCTGGAATGAGGAACCTGTTTCGCGAAAAAGCATTTTTTACAGAAGCGAAATTGAGCAACTTAGTTATCTAAAATATCTACAAATCACTGAATCAACGGAAACACATTATCTGGGACCACCTGGGCAATTTTAGAATAATTGTGCTGTCTAGATTCTGAGATCATTGAGTCAACCGAAACTCAGTTATCTGTAGCTGCTGAGGCAGTTTAGGATCACTATCTGTCCTGGGTCCCAGAGGAATGTGCTTCGATGACCAGTGAGATCACAATCAATGGGATATTCAAACCGCCATCAAGGGAATATTCAATCATACGTAAGTTCAGAAAATCAAAATAACTTTTAAATGAGTACAGAACCCAAAACAGCAAGGTTAAAATATTAAACAGCAATTTTTACCCAAGTATGGTTGCTACCGTACTTCACTTTACCAGGAAATAAACAATCTTGCCTTTCCAAATTAAACTGAAGGCCACCGCTGGGCTTCTCTTCCCTTCTTTTCATCTGTCTTATTGAACTTCACTTTCCATTTCCCAGAATTCTATAGAAGATGCTCTGGCAGCTGGCAGTATTTTTAGTTGATTTAAAGATGATATTGCTGACATGCTGAACTATGTTTATACTTTTTTGACTTGGCAAATGAATTGGGATACATGCAAGAAGTGTGTTTATTCTAATTTAAATCTTCTTTTAAGGGGACCATGTTAAATGACATATTTCAAAGCACTCATAAGCAAGTGCCCATGCTGCCTGTTGTTTTCTGCTCGTAGAATTTTTCTCAGGGCCTATACAAATCATACCTCTTGCATATAATAGTCAAATGTTCATCCTTAAAAATTTTGTCCCGCAGACTCTCACCCTTTTTTTTCATGGTTGGAAAATTAATTCCAGATTTATTATTTTGAGCCACCTATAGGAACCCATAGAACTCACAGGATCACCTAAGAATATCTGAGTAATTCATAAGAATACAGTTGTGCACTGAAACAGATAAACAAAGAAAAGAAACTTCTTGAAATATTTTCATTTGTTTTTTAAAACTATGCCATTTTCTTCAAGTTTTCAATAAAATTGAATTATAATGCCTTCAGATAGAAATAACTTCTACATTTAGAAGTTAGAGAATGGTTAGACTCCATTGAATTTGAAATCGGACCCGTTAAAGCTCACTGAGCTTACTTGTTTCATTCCCCCCCCCCTCCCCCCGGCAGAGTGCAGTGGCCCACTGAAGGCAGAATCCAAACCCAGAGAGATCTTGACTCACATGCGCAGTTTGGTGATAACAACTACTCAGCGCAAGTCAACTGTGAATGGCTGTTAGTGTCAGAACGGGGCTCGTGACTTAAGCTATCCTTCCTGATTTTTTAAGTGGAAGAAGAAGCTGACTGTGGCTCTAACTACCGTGAGCTCTTAAGTGGATTCAACAGCAGTGGGACTTGAATCAAGTGGGAATTGATTCTGTGGATCAGGGGTAAAGACAGTAGCAACAGGATACCATTGCCATGATAAAAATGCCTATTGATTCATGATTGACATGTGTATCATATACAAAACAGCACTGTTTTTTTTTTTTTTTAAATTATATCATATTAATTATAACACTCTTCACTTCTTGCCATTTCTCATCTCTGGTGAATTTGGTTGATAATATCAAAAGAGACAGATGAATTCGGTAGTGATAATTTCTTGCTACTGTCCTCATTCTAAATTTTATATTCTTGGATTTATAGTTCAATAAACATTTAAAAAATTTAATCATATAAATGAAATATACTTAAACACACACATTTGACAGTGTTGTCACTTTCCTAAATTAAAGCATAAAATCAAAAGGAATATGCACCCCATTCAGATTGACATTTTCTTTTCAACAAATATGTTTGGTGGGAGTGTATGGTCCACCACAGGTGTGGGGATCAGCTGGATGTTGTTCAACTGCAGGGTGTCACTGTGCACAGGACACATTGCCAGATATAGGCCAGAGCATGTCACCATCCTATATAATAAAGAGGTAATATGCAAGTTGACCATCATTCCAACACACAAGGTGGCTGCCCCATGTGGTCAAAGATGGCCACCCACATGTGGACACAAGATGGCCATCACAAGATGGCCGGCAGGGGAGGGTAGTTGGGGAGGACCAGACCTGCAGGAGAAGGCCGTTGTGGGGGACCAGGCCAGCAGGGAAGGGCAGTTGGGGAGGACCAGACTTGCAGGAGAAGGCCGTTGTGGGGGATCAGGCCAGCAGGGAAGGGTAGTTAGGGGCGACCAGGCCAGCAGGGAAGGGCAGTTAGGGGTGACCAGGCTGGCAGGGGAGGGCAGTTAAGGGTGACCAGGCTGGCAGGAGAGGGCAGTTAGGGGCAACCAGGCTGGCAGGAGAGGGCAGTTAGGCAGCAATCAGGCTGTCAGGGGAGTGGTTAGGAGGTGATCAGGCTGGCAGGCAGAAGCAGTTAGGGGCAATAAGGCAGGCAGGTAGGGGAGCGGTTGGGAGCCAGCAGTCCTAGATTGTGAGAGGGATGTCCCAGATTGGATAAAGTTCAGGTTGGGCTGAGAGACACGCCCCCCCCCCCCCCCCATGAACAAATTTCATGCACCAGGCCTCTAGTGAGAAGTAAGGAAAAGGAAAGCTTAAGGTTTCCTCAGTGCTTTCTTTCCCAGAATCTACTGCATCATTATCAAATGGTCTTCTGAATATATATTTTGGTTTGACATTAATTCCAATTTTTTGCTGTCTATCAGTAACTATTACTTAAATAACACCATTAAACTCCTGTCCAAATACAAACTGAAATGAAACCAAAGAACATACTTACTTATATGCATAGCCCATGGACATGGGCAGTACGGTAGTGAAGCCTTGGGGGATGGGTAGGGGCTGGGAGGAGTGGAGGATGGGAGATATCTGTAATACTATTATCAATAATAAAAATATATTAAAAATAAAAAGAGAAAACTGATTACATACAAAAAAGGGAAAGAAACAACAGGTAGTGTAGGGTTGCTAGCTCTATCTGGTACATGGATAATAAAAGATAAAAATGAAGAGAACGAAACATTTTTTTTTCAGACTTGGGTGGTCATGGGGTTTGAGCAAGTTTTGAAATCATAAAAAAGAAAGAACAGGTTTCTACATAGAAGAGAGGAATCTTAAAAAGATGAAACTATTATGATCAAAAGTGCTGATGTGAGATACTGGGCTACAATTCAAAAGAAGATAGTGAAGAATGACTTTAAGGAAAACAGGGAATTGTGTGGGCTGGGAGGTTTCTGTGAGACAGAGATGGCAGGCAGGGCCAGACTGGGTATTGCCTAACTCTGCTTGGGAATATTAAGCTGGCACAGAGCTTACACATAGTGTTTAAAAAGTGCATATTAACATTAATATTGTTCAGGGTTCAAATCTTTGAAAACTGTTTTAGGACTTATATGCATGCATATAAGAATAACCAATGGATGCAAAACATGGGGGGGTAAGGGCATGTATGGGAGTGGGGTGGGGGGGCAATGGTAAGATATGTACACATATAATACCTTAATTAAAAAAATGGAAAAAAATAAAAACTGTTTTGAGGTTTTAAAAACTTGCTTCACAAAGCATAGTGCATTTTTACACATATGTTTGCTACTGTATTAATGTGTGAAACAACTGAATAAAGTAAAATATTTGAAATGTTATTCTCATCTGTTGGACAGTTCATAAATCTATGTGAACAGCTATTACAATTCCAATTCAGCATTATATTACACGTATTTTTGAAATGAGTTTGGTGTATATTTCTTCCCTAGGGGTTAGAGACATGGTTTTAATCCAGGGCAAGAGTCATTCTTTAATATGAAGTTATGCACCTTGGCGGATGTCAATAGTAAGCAAGTCATAGATGTTCAAATTATCAAGTACTAAGTCAATTAATGCAGTTTATCTAATTATTTTAAATGCAAAATTATGCACGATGGCCAAATAAACAGAAAATGGCCATTTATGAACAGAACAGTTGCATAAAAACTACTGGGGCGGCAGAGTTCTGCAGCACATCCCTTCTGTTCCATTTCTGGCACAGCACGTTGGCGATGAATCGCTAGGATTTTTTTCTATTTGTAATAGTTTGTAAGAACATGATGGATAGCCACACCTAACTGTAATTTCTTCCAAACAAAACAAAATGTTTAAGAAAGATGCCAGGGACATTATGGGAGTCTGTCAGGGTAGTTCTACAGAATTTATTTGACTCCCTTTTTCCTGTTCCCAACGAGGAGAAAACCACACATCTGTGTTAGAGCTGATTCCACTCATGGTAGTTTGATTTAGGTCCTCCTTCCACTCTGCACTCTTCTCCAACCATAAATATAAAAGTCAAAAAATAATTTTAAAATTGGCTGATTAATTTTCCTGGAGAAAAAATTAAGTCACAAAAATAATTCCTAAGAATTGATAAAATGCTACACTTGATTTGAACAACCAAATGTGAAGTGCACTCTATTTATTTATTTATAAGGAAAATAGGGATGTTTACTTAAACATTATTGGTTGGTTGACTTCGCAGGCTTGAATTAAAATAAATGAAGAAAAAAATTATGAAGTTATCCAAGCATATCCTCAGAATATAACAATGGGACATTTTTTTATTCTGAAGAAAACAGGAAATGGGCCCATGATATCAATAACACCCATAAAAATCAGAAGCAGATAGAATGAGTGACCTTTCCCCGAAGCCAGTCTTACTATTTGGTGGTGTATTTTTCGGACATTTTATAAAATATATGAACAAAGAGTAGAAGGATATGCAAACCGTGTGGGAACAAGGAAGCTACTGCATAAAATGTTTTGGACTGGGATCATCTGTGCCCATCTGTTCCTATTACTTAGAAGAAAGAGATATTCTCAAGCTCTTTAAAGTTAAATGAGATCGGAAAACTGTTACATTATGTTAGAGTTATTGGTTCCTAGAGGCAATAGTCACATTATTTCCCCTATGCCTCCTTCGTTTTGTTACCTCCTCCATTTCATTCTCATGTTACCAGGACGCCTGAGGGCTGAGGCCACCAGATCATCCTGGGAAAAGTGATGAGATGCAAATTAGGTTTACAGCTACCCACTGACTTTCTTGCTATGCTAACCATCAGGTAGTAATAGAAGGATTCTTTCAACCTATAAAAGCTTAAGTTATAACATCTGTTATACACAACACTAGTTTTAAAACCTGGCATTTATTGAAAAGGAAAACATGGAATTGTACTTGCTTGAAATTTTACTCAGTTACATCCCTTGCATTCACCAAAATCCTTAATGATAAACAAAAAAACATAAAACGCATTTTTTGCTTGTATTATTATTTAAGAACTACTTTAAGTTAGGGTGGGTGGTTTGTTGAGCTCCTTCCTTTCACGTTTCTCTAACAACTCAAGAACAATAGAACTAATTTGTACTCTGTCACTGAATCTTAAGTTTTTAACTTACAGTGGGGGAGCACGGGGGACTTGATTGGAAAGTTTGTAAGGAGGAAATTCTGAAAAGGGGAGTTGGCTGACCGCGATTGCCCATTTCTCGGAATTCTGACTTAGGGGAGTGTCCAAGGCAGCTACCCCTAATTGTTCCTTGACCTTTCCAAACAAGTCTGTGTAGGTGGGTCGGACCCTCAGGTGTTTACTGAAACCTTCATGCTTAATCTTTAGGTGTCCTTGCTTAAAGATTCATGTGTCTTCCCACGATTACTTACCCTACTAATTGTATCCATTGGTTCTAGATGGCTTAGTTACAGTGTTAAAGGAGAGAATTTTGGTGATAGACAAAACTTTGGTTGTAGTAAACCACTGGGATTAGAGTTATTGATTATTTAATTTTTGTGATATCATAACAATATTGTGACTGATAAGAAAAGTAAAACAGATTGATGACATCCAATGGGGGCCGTTTTGTGGAGAAACAGAGTGTAATTTGGGACATTCTTTTTGGGGAGCAATTTAGCATTTTTTAAAAAAATCTAAAATTTCAATCAGATTAACCAATGGTTTCACTTCTATGATTCTAACAAAGATTTTTTCACAAGGTGAAACAATATGCTCCTTGCAGAAAATCTTAAAACAAACTATTAAAAATGAGCTAAACAACCATAAGTAGGCAAAATGACTTTTCCAAAAATTATATGCAAGTCTAAATAATAAAGATTGTTTACATTTATTACTATAATAAAACACCTTTGATCTATGAGAATGAGATTGCTAGGTATAAAACAATAGCACACTTTTATACTTTTCTGCATTATACCCAATTATATGTAGAAGAGAATGCAATTTTAAAAAATAAACAAAAAATGCTGTGATAAATGGGTAGATGTGAGATACAGGAAAAAACTTGAAATATTCTCACTAAACTATTGAACAGTATTATCATGAATGGGCCAGAGAGGGGAAAGAACTTTGGTGTTTATTTTAGATATTTCTAAGTTATTCAGATTTGTTATGACTATTATATAGGTTTTTGTAATTTAAAATCCCACCCATGATAAGTTATTTCTATTTTTTAAGATGTCTGAGATGATTCACACCATAGCTTTTCATATTCATAGTAGGAATGTGACTATAACCTTTAGTTTCATTGCTGAAAGATGCAAAGTATTTGGTAGTTGTGACTAGACTTATTTCCTGGGAATAAACAAAGCTAAATCATTCATTTGTAAAACCCAAACAAATAACAACAGCTATTAAATGAACCATATTTGTAGCTCAAAATGTTATGGGCATTTGGGCTTATATCTCGTCCACTTCCAAACTCCAGTGAAATGACTTAAAGAATAAAATAAAAAGCAATTTGGTATTAGTGCTAAAAATAGGATTGGTTTCCTTGCATAAGCCAGAAGTAATAAGTGGATCTATTATGAGAAAAATATTCCAAAAAGGGTGTAAGAGGAAAGAGTGTTAGGAGGTACAAGAATAATGCTCCACGGAGCTGGGGTAGAAGATTAGTGAGATAGAATGCAAAGCACAAATCTTGATCTGACCTGTGTCTCCAAAATAAACAGATTTCTCTGTACACCTCACTCGTAACTAGATATAAGGGGGTGTGGCAAGTGACGACTGGAGGCTGCTTGCACGGGCCTCCAGAAAGGAGAGTTCTGATTATTAGAGAGGGGTCCTCATTGCCACTTGTAGGATTCCAGCCTGAGAGTCCCACGATGACATGCCTTTGAAAACCCCTGACTCCTGGAAAGCAAACCTTGTTTTAATGAAAATCATGGTAATGGCGTCATGGGAATACGTTTTACTAAATGATTGGGAATGCTGTTGCCAGGCAGATAAACTACCAGTTCAAATAGAGAAGTGTAGGTAACACATCCATCTTCACAGCCTAATGCAGTACTTGCCTCTAGTTGTTAGGTTCACTGCAACAATGGAAAACACCATGGCCTTGAACCAGTTCATGCAAGAGAATCTGAGTAGGCATAACTCTAATCTGAATGGCTGGACAACTCTTTGTGCAATTTAAAAAGCAATTAGCATCACAGTGAATTTTCCCCAGAAAACAGTAAACATAGTCAGCAATAACGAGTTGACCTTGATGCTTTACTCAAGAGCAATCTGCCTGAAGCTATTTACAGCAGGAATATGTGCTCCTCCTTTGTTGGTTTGGCTCATGCATCCCTCTTGGGAATGAGCGATTAAACATGCATTTAATACCCAGCCACCCTGTGTCAGTGTGTGGCCTTCCAACAAAGCTGCTGACACAACTCCACTCCACCCAACCAGGGTTTTCCAGTGTGAGGCCAGCTCCCAGGAGGAGAAATACACAAGTTCAAGGAAGATGAGGAGAGAAAAAAGAATAACTTTCATGTTTCAAAATCAAATCTGATTTTTAAATATTATGCACCAACTCAACAACAAACACTTTCTTTCTTAAACTAAAATAGCATGGCCTTGGGAGTATGGGCTTTTTATCCAGGTACGTAAAAGGAGTCTTCAATAAGGGATCTCAGGAATAAGTGCGGCTTCCTTCAAATGAACTCTGCAAGAGGGGAGGTGCCTTTCAACTAAGGTGGAGTAAGTTTTAAATTGTTGCAAACATTTCAGAGAAGAGCACTGTATTTCTTTCACATTTCCCCTATTCCCTCTGCACATGCAGACACTGCATATTTCCCACAGATCTTGAATTAACACTTTGGAAGCTTAAGTTCATGGAATAGACATAATTTTCCATAGCTGTCTAAAGAGTTATGACATTCTGTTTTTTTTCCGCAGACTCCATGAAAATGGTTTTTAATTTGTTTCCTGTACACATTATGAAATCTGAAAATTATATATCTGACAACAGTTCAGTGCAATCTCTGGGAAAATGTATATATACCTTGAATTCATGGGTGATATGTAAACTAATCACCAGTGATGGGAAAGTTTTCTCGTATTTTGGTGCAGATGACATTTTGGTATAAATTTCAGTGAAAATACTCATCTCCAGCTTCAGCCTTTGAAAAACATCTGTCTTCTAAATAATAAAAAAAATGGGCATGTAATATTTATATGGTTTTTGAAATACTTTCTGATGCTTCCCTTCTTATTTACCATATGCCTACTTACATTAAAATCCATAAAAAAAGACTGAGAAAGTTTGAAAAGTGAGGAAATTCAGAGTCTCTGAAAAGTGAAATGCTTTTAAAGGAGGATAATTTCCTGAGCACAGTGCTGGAGAGAGGTGGGATCAAATGAGGACTGACCATTGGGGCTGGGCCCAAAGGGACTGGAAAGACAGAAGGTGACATTGGGATTGGAAAAATAATTGGATCCTAATCAGAGTATCTCCAGTGGACTAGACTCCTGGGCACACAGGCCTTGCTAGAATGGCTAAAAGGAGATGGAAGGTCTTGTGCACAAAGAAGTGGGCCTTAGACAAGAGTAAGCTGAATGCATAATCCTATATAATAAAGAGCTAATATGCAAATGGTCATCATGCCCTCACGCCTTCACGCCATAACTGCACAGACACTTAACACTGTGGAGAGAAAACTGGGGACCAGCCAAGCACAAATGAGCTCGTGAGAGAGGAATGGGGACCAGCCAGGCTGCAGCCTGGGAGAGGGACAAGCTGCCCGCCCTCTGGTCCTGGGCACCAGTAGTTGTGCCTGCACCTGTGCCTACAGCCAGGAGAGGGACAAGCTGCCCCCCATGGTCCTGGGCGCCAATGTCTGGGGCTGTGGCCCGGGAGAGGGACAAGCTGCATGCCCTGCGGTCCCAGGCACCAGCAGCTGCACCTGTGCCTGCGGCCCAGCCCAGGAGAGGGACAAGATGCATGCCCTGTGGTCTAGGGTGCCAGTAGCTGGGCTGTGGCCCAAGAGAGGTACAAGCCTCCTGCCCTGTGGTCCTGGGCGCCAGCGGCTGTGACTCGGGTGAAGCTGCCTGCCTATGGTTCTCTGTGGCTGCGGCTGGCCCAGGTCCTGGGTGCCTGTGGCTGGCCGGTGGAGGGAATCCTGGGTACCAGGTGCGGGGCAAAGCAGAAGTGGTTAGGGGAGATCAGGTCAGCAGGGGAGCAGTTAGGGGCAATCAGGCTGGTAGGGGAGCAGTTAGGGGCAATCAGGCAGGCAAGCAGAGGTGGTTAGGGGCGATTAGGCAGGCAGGCAGGCGAGCGGTTAGGAGCCAGTGGACCCAGATTGCAAGAGGCAGTTGGACATCCTCTCAAGTGGTCCCGGATTGAAGACGGTGCAGGCTGGGCTGAGGGACCTCTCTTCCCCCCCCCTCCTCCACACATGAATTTCAAGCACTGGGCCTTTAGTGTAGTTATTATAATCCAAAATTAAATGAATGGGTATAAATATAGGCCAGTTCATGTATGTAGTGGTAGGAAGATTTGGAAATCTATTCAAAGTGATTCTATTTTCTCAGGAAATAAGAGGCAAAGTCATCCTGTGAAAGAGAGAATGAAGAGTTGATGTTGAAGATTTGAAAAGAGGGGATAAACCATCTGAAGAATGGAAGGATGAATTGAATAGGGAAATGTAGTCCTGACTACTGCTGAAGGTTGAGTAGAGATTCAGTTGATGAGAAAGCATAAAGGCAAAGTTAACGGATAGTGATGTTTGTGGGAGGGATCAAGGAGTTGTTCCAGTGGATTACTAGAGTAAGCTCACAGGGAAGATAGGAGGTTATAGTTGGGAGACATGAAGAAATCAGTAGTAAGTCATTGAGTGGGACTGGATTGATCTTTTACATGGTTACAGGAATCACCCAGAATGATGACAGGAATGTTGATTGGTGAAGAGAAATATCAGAATCTAGTTCTGCAGTGCATGAGGGATGGTGACAAGGAGATAGTTGACTTTAACAAAGAGAGAAAGAGAGTGATATTGCCTATTGGTTTGGGCTTCAAAAGTTATGCTGTTGAGAGCAAAGGGAAAGTTAATGTTCCAGAATATGTACTAAAGTTCAATGAAGATACCTACTGTGTTGGGGAGGTATAAAAGCGCAGAGATTCATATTTTGGGTTTGGAATCAAATTAACTTCTGCTAGTTAGCAGATGTGGTGACCTTGGGTGAGCCAACTTAAGTTTTTGGGATCCCACTTTCCTCATCACTTGTTAGGAATGATAGTTGCTATCTCATAGAATTGTTTTAGGGATTAAGTGAGTTTAATAGATGTAAATGCCTAATACATGATGATTAATCAATGTTTGTATATTACTGACTTTAAGCCTGTGGTAGAAGAGTATGGGAGGGGAAACTGTGTCACATGTTGATAATACTACAGGGTAAATTATGCCCCCAGAGAGAACCTGGTTTGGGGTAGGGCAGTAAGATGTTCAGAGAGTATGTTGAGGATGTGGAATATTTTGCTGATGGCCAACTCAGAGCCCATAGAGTCCACTGGTAGGAAGTTTGTGTTCACACTACATGGGGTAAGAATCCTGTGGTAATGGGTGAAATGGAAGTCTTTCATTACTGTGTGTGCTAAATAGCTTTATAACGTGTTTGGGAATCATTCTTCTATTATTTTCATAAGTTCTAATTATGATTTAATTACAACCTCCTCAATTTGGCTTTTCAGGTAGTTGGTAGACATGGGGTAGACATAGCATAATATCATGAGCATTTAAAGTATAAACTGGCCTGAGAGAATGGGGAATTCAGCAACAGGAGCCTCTTACCTCTGCCAAAATACAGTGCACTGATTTTGATTCACCTGGAAAAAATTAAGAGAAGCCAAATAGGATGAATGTGGAACTATAAATAAACTTGGGCCTGATTTACCTAATGAAATCCAACCATCTAAAACATAGAACATATTATTGCTGAATTAGGTAGGGATCTGGTGCACTTTATTTAAATATGCATCCAAATTTGGGTTTTTCAGTTCACTTGTAAGTGTTCAGCTTTTTATCAATGTGTCTTATCATTAGAACATTGCTTCTCTCTCCCAAAAATTATGAACATTCATGCTTACTGTAACAGAAGTTATAATACAAAATAAAACACATCAAGTTTTAAGGAATTAGTAAAGAAGTCAGGCTGTATAACTCTTAGAGGAATGCACTAAGGGAGTAGTTACAGAGACAAGTGGAAATAATCACTGACAAGTGGAAGATGTAGAAGATTAGCAAATGAAGGATTGATATGGGCAGATACCGATTCAGCACAAACTTCCCAATCCCCCTATACTCTGAGGTTTTAGAGTTTTACCCTGGAGATCTTGTTAGCACATTTATTAATATTTTATCAGTTTTCTAAATTGCATACTTTTTGTAAGTTGTGCTTTTCAAGACCCATATGAAGCACATTTTGTAGGAAGGAAATGAATTGAAACAAGCGGAACACCAAACTTAGGTGTTTTGAAAAATAAAAAATCAATAAAGAAAACACATGCTAGCCATTACAGATGTTTACACAAATTAGAAGCCCCATTGGTTTTTTAAATTATAGGTCATCAAAAATGAAATATCACTTTAGGGATACTTTTTCACGGAGAAAATTTTGTACTAAACAGCTGATCAATATAGTATATATTTTACCATAAGAAATTATTAAATATTTATGGATGAGCTGCCCGGTGTGGCTCAGTTTATTGGGCATCATTCCATAAATGATGGTTGCTGGTTCAATTCCCAGTCCGGGTACATGCCCAGGTTGCCAGTTTGATCCCCGGTTGGGGTTGTGCAAGAGGGAGCCAATAGATGTTTTGCTATTGCATGATGTTTCTCTCTCTATCTCTCCCACTCCCTTCTTCTCTCTCCCTAAAAAAGTCAATGAAATAGTTTGGCTGGCGTGGCTCAGTGTTGAGCGTCGACTTATGAACCAGGAGGTCACAGTTCAATTCCCGGTTAGGGCACATGCCCGGGTTGCAGGCTGGATCCCCATTGTAGGGTGTGCAGGAGGTAGCTGATCAGTGATTCTCTCTCATCATTGATGTTTTTATTTCTCTTCCCCTCTCCCTCTCTGAAATAAAAAAATATATTTAAAAAATAAATAAAAATCAATGAAAATATATAATATGTATGGATGTGTATTACAGAGACTAGAACTATTTGTGCAAAAACAGATTAATTGATTATATCATGTTATCAATATATTACTAATAAAATCACATTTCTAATCTTATAAGTTTTTGTTTGTTTCTTTATCTTTTTCCTTTTGAAGACAATTTTCTCACATTTATTTCTTTACCTCCTTTTTTTACAGTTACGCCCTACAATGACATTTTCACAAAGTGACAAATAAATATGAAAATGAAAAATGTCGATCATGTTCCAATTTTATAGCAAATCTTAAATATTGGGCTTGCAAATGACTTAATAAAGGAGTTTAAAAAATGCCCCAAAGAAGCTTGAGTTTTCCTAATATAAAAAATTGCCTCCAAATTGATGGGAAGAGAATATAGAGAATTAAGAAAGATTTCCATGTGTAATAACAGCTACACTGATGCTAATTAAGCACAGGCACATACTTTAGTAGATTCACAACTAGAAATGAGAGAAAACAGGGAACTTTTCAACAAGAAATAAAATCTGAGCTTTCACTCACTTATACAAAATTTGATCTTATGAAACTGCTTAGGACAAACCCTGTTAAGCATCATTTAAACTTTGAATAGACACTGGGATGAAGTAAAATTAAACAGGCAAACCAAAGGGGGCTTGGAGGGACAAAAGGAATGAACACTGTTTAAAAAAATCTAGAAGAAACTGGTAAGAGCACAGTGGCATTGGCGGCATATTTTTGGATCTTCCTGAATGCCCATGTTAAACTGTGTCGAGTCACTGGAGAGAAAAACCCAAATTTTACAAAATAGCTAGATATCCCCTAAATACTAATGGGAGGGGAAAACCACTAACAGTTACAAGACCTATATGTTTTCTTATCTGCTCAGGAGAAAGCAAAGGGAAATGATCAGGCATCTGACAGATGATAATAAGTGGAGAATCCTTAATATCTAATGGATAGTCACTGCAATACAAGGGGTTCATTGTGCTAGTGGGTAAATGCAGGGCACATTAGCCATAGAGGGACAGGAGCAATCTAGCTTCCAGAAACTGGTGACACTTAGTCCCCAGAAAATGCCTTTCAGAGCAGGCCTCCGCACTGAGAGAGGATGGGGACAATAGGCACAAAAGAAGCAGATGGTTTAGATAAAGGTAGGAGCAGGTTACAGAGCTGGGGAAGCTCAGAACACAATACGTTATATTTTTTTAACACTTCATGAATACAACATAAGAGGGAGATTTGTGAAGCTGGAAAAGCTATGTGAGCCAAACTTCCTTCTCAAGTGCAGAAAAAAGAAACCCACATAAAGGAAACAACAGAGAATATATATTAAAAAAAATCAAAGACAAAGCTCAATTTAAGTCACTGTAATAGAAAAGTTTTAAAAGGAGGATTACTTTCTTAGAGCTTCAAAAAGGCAATCCCCCAAAAGAATTCCTAACAAGCTGAGATGCTCAACAAAGATAGAAGATATGAAAGAACAACATAAATCAGAATTACAAAGTCAAAACTCAGATGATAAAATTTAAGAAAGAATTAGAAAAAACCAAATTTATAAATTAAGAATACAGTAGAGAAACACAGAGCAAATCATAAATGTTTTCAGAAATGGAAGATAAAAAGAACCTTTAAAATTTAAGATAAAGAAAAGCAAGTCATACAAAGAATTAAAAAAAAGTGTCAAGTATTAGTATTAGTCAAAGAAGATCCAAGGTCTCTAAGAAAACAAAATAAAAACAAAACAAAACAAAAATCTAAAAATATTCATTAGGAGGACAAAGTCTATCCTGAAAACAATGGGGGGGGGGGGGGGAGGACTTAAAACAACATATTAAATGAGCATATGGAAAAACTAACACTAAGACTTAAGTTAGTAAAATTAGCAGACTTTAAAGAAAAAGCCAAAAATCCTTTGAGTGTCTAGGTAAAGAGAATATGTGATTTATATTAAAAAAATTAAAATTACATAAGATTTTTCAACAATACTTTATTATACAAAAATGGAGTAATATATTTAGGATTCTCAAGCAAAGAAAATGGGAACACAAATTTATATGCAGCGTAAATGATCTCTATCTAGAAAAGATAGGAAAGGTCATTAAAATGCAGTAAATACCAGTAGTCAACAACCTAGAATATTTTTCTACGGGGACTTTTCTAAGGAATCTACTAGCAAATGAGCTTACCATAATTAAAATAACCAAAGTCATCCACTGTGATCAGTGGTTGTCATTGCTTTACTGTATAGTTACTTGTAGAATTAAGAATGAAAGAAGGGTAAAAGAGAGAGACTATAGTTCTTAATAGTAATACATCTAATGATGGAGATGTAAAATAAATACTAAAAAACTGAGATAGCATTTTTAAAAATTTAGCTGTTTTTATTAATCAAAACAGTGCTAGACTGGTAAATTTGATATTGTTCTGTATGTATTGCAGCCTAAAGCAAATGAGTGCCTATGGAATATTCTAACTGCCATCTCACTTGTCCTTAATAATAGGAATTCTTGGTGTAAAAAAGTGAAATACAGATATAATACAAAAGATGTTAAGCAGTAGAAGATGTTATAGTGCTAAATTTGAATTGGAAATGAGTTAGAAGATAGTCTCATGAGCTATCTTCTAACTCTGTCCACTGATAAGACCTACAAATAATGAAGCAACTGAGCAATAATGAGCTTCCTTAGTATGCAAATTATGGCCTTTAAATACTGTTTCCCATTAAAAGAAACAAAGAATGTTGGAGAATCCTGATTCTGCTCCAGTTTGTACAAAATGAACCTTGAGCATCTGCAACACCAGAAAATAAGGGAGCCATCAGACCACTGAGGTCATCTCACAAAAAGCTAGAGATCCTTTTGAAGATGGCCCCAAATGAGACAATGTAAGTTTCATTATAATAAAAATTGTAGTAACAATGGGATACTTCTCTACTGTAAAATAAATATTGACCTTTGGGACAGCATGGATGGACCTGGAGAACATTATGCTAAGTGAAATAAGCCAGTCAGAAACAAGTATCATATGATTTCACTCATATGTGGAATCTAATGAACAAACTGAACTAAGGGGCAAAATAGGGAGAGAGTCGTAGAAAGCAGGCTGACAGCTCGGTGGAGATGGGGCTAGGAGGGTGGAAGGATTGAGAAAAAAGAAAAAAAAAGGAGAGAACTCATGGACATGAACAACAAAGAGTGCGGTGATTGTGGGTGGAGGGAGGGAGGCAGGTGGAGGTAGAAGAGGGCATGGGGGGGATAAATGGTGATGGGAAAAATTGCAATGGATTGAAATATAAAATATTTAAAACTATGATATTAAAAAAGTCAATAAATGATCATCTGTGAAGATAAGTAACCAAGTCATTATTTGAAAACTGGTTATTTATAATAATAAAAGCATAATATGCTAATTAGACCGAGCAGCTGAATGACCTTCTGGATGTCATTCCGGACACCCTTCCAGATGAAGCTGAGGCAGCAGGGGCCAAGGCAGAGGTGGTTAGGGGCCATCATGCAGGCAGGCAGTGGCAGTTAGGAGCCAGTGGTCCTGGATTGTGAGAGGGATGTCCAACTGCCAGTTTAGGCCCAATCCCATTGGAATCAGGCCTAAACTGGCAGTTGGACACCCCTGAGGGGTCCTGGATTGCGAGAGGGTGCAAACTGGGCTGAGTGATGCCCCCCTCCCCCGTACATGCATTTCATGCACCGGGCCTCTAGTATTATATAAAAAGAAAGACTCAAGCATTCATTTTTCCTTTCTTATCCGAACTGGACTACTTATATGAAGTATTTCCTTATGAAATAATTCAGCTAATGTAAATAAACAAAATGATAGAACTGGTACATCACAGTTTTTAACCTTCCCATAAAGTAATGGTTCTAGGCTTGGAGAAACAATGGCTACTAACATCAATAATGTGTGAAAAACAGCCATTATGTGCTTCCTGCTGAAAGAACACAATAGCACCAATAGTTTCTCGAAAGGGATAGCACACATGTCTGTTTAAGCCCCTGAGTCCAGCTATATTTACAGAAAATACAGAGGACAGAGGAACATGCTAAATTACACCATCAGTATGCAGTTAACAAAATCTATGAACAGGATGTTAATAAAAAGCAAAATTGTGTGTGGTGGTGTTGAGAGAGCACATGGAAAATCTACTTTTCATTTAATTTTTCTGTAAGTCTAAAACTGCTCTTAAAAGTCTATTAATTTTTTTTAAAGTCAGGTAGAAGCTACATTTAGAGGAGAGAGGAGGCTGTGATTGGGTTGGGACACAGAGAGGAGTTTCTGAGGTTGCTGGAATTTTATCAAAAAGTTCTAGTGTTTGGCCTGTGTAGTGATTACAACAGCATTCACCCTACAATAATTTACCAGATTATATGTTTGGTGCAATATCTTCT
This sequence comes from Corynorhinus townsendii, assembly GCA_026230045.1. NCBI lineage: Eukaryota > Metazoa > Chordata > Mammalia > Chiroptera > Vespertilionidae > Corynorhinus > Corynorhinus townsendii. Next base: position 103,533,938 of record JAPDVU010000006.1, on the reverse strand, counting down.
TCTTAAAGATCGGGTTTATTGAAATATAATTATAAGCTGTATATATGAAAGCCTAAGTGACTGAATGACCGAACAGCCGGTCGACTGGTCGCTATGATGTGCACTGACCACCAGGGGACAGATGCTCAATGCACAAGATAGGGCTCCCTCCAGTCTGGATCAGGCCTGGGGAGGTCAGGCTGAAACTGGCTCTCCAACATCTCCCGAGGGGTCGCGATTGCAAGAGGAAGCAGGTCAGGCTGAGGGACCCCACCAGTGCATGAATCTGTGCACTGGGCCTCTAGTATAAATACAATTACTAAATATAAATATAATTAATAAATATAAATATATAGTAAAATTCATCCCCTGGAGATGTAACGTTCACTGAGTTTGACTAACATAAGGTGTCCTGCAACCACTATTTCCTCATGATATGGAACTGTTCATCACCCCCCAAAATTCTTTAGAGCCCCATTGCTGTTAATCCTCCAGGCTTAGCACCTGGAAAACATGAATTGGTTTGTTCTCTGTCCCTCTGGTTTTAACTTTCTTGGGGAATGGAATCATACAGTAGTAGCCTTTTGAGTCTGGCTTCTTTCACTCAGCAACATGTTTTAGAGATCCATCTACTTTGTTGCATGGATGAGTAGTTCATCCTTTTTATCGCTAAGCAGTATTCCACTGTTTATTCATTCGCTTCTGGTGGAAGACTGTTTCCGTTTTTTGGTGATAATGAAAAAGCTGCTAAAAATGTGGTTTCCTGTTTATTTTTAAATGTGTATACAAAAAGTAAAACAAAATCTGATCATCTTTACTCATGGTATAAGGCTTAATTGTATACTTTTATATGCAGAAAAACCAATCTCTTTACAGAAAGATCATGCCAACGTATTGATAAAATATGGCTATCTTAAAAAATATATGTGAATTCTATTTTTCTATATAATTGTGGAAGAAAGAAAAAATAAAAATCTGAAAGAACAAAAGTGAGATAAAGTAGCTATTGAATATGTACACATCTATTACTTATCCACATAATTATTAAATGTGTATGCATCTGCTAATTTAGTCAATGGGATATATAGTCACCACCCTCTTGCTTTACCTACTTTGTTAATTCTCTCACTGTGTATTTTGGTTTTGATTGATCTAATACTAGAATGATGCATTCCTGTTTTCAAAAGGATTTCTTCAATGACATGAGGACCAAGTCAGCAGAACCATAATTACTAATTACCATTTGCTGAATGAACATTTATTATGTGCAGCATAGCATACTGAGGGTTTTTCATTGTTGGTATATATCTGTAACAGCACTGCATGGTAGGTTTTATTATTCCCAATTTATAAATTAAAAAACCAAGGTATAAATGAATTCATTAAAGCGACATCATATAATCAGGATCCAGTATTAAAACCCAGCTCAGCGGAGCTCTCAGGTCAGCATGTACAAGAAGTGGGTGTGGAGCATGAGTTATGTAACAACAGTATTAAGACACCAGGCTCTTCTGTGCTATGCTCATACTTAGTTATGTCTACTAAAGAGTCATCCATGACTTCTGTTAAACGTGTATCCTATCACTCAATGTTGCTCTTCCCCAGCAACCTGACTTTCTCATCAAATCTTAGTCTTAGTTTTTCTTTCAGTGGAGGTTTCTTCTTGTGTGATAACATTGTAATCATTTCATAGAAACTTATTTTGGGGTGGGGTCTTTCACATTTTAAATCGTTTTATATCAAGGGTGTTATTAGTTTTCAAAGTCTCGCCAAAGAAGTGACTTAAAACAACAGACATTTATTGTCTCATAGCTCAGCTCTGAAGGCTAGAAGTCAAATATCAAGGGACTAGGAAGGCCATAGTTCTTCTGACACCTGTAGGAGACAATCTTTTCTTGCTTCTTTGTAGCTTCTGGTTGTTTGCTGGCAATCCTCGGCATTCCTTGGCTTGCAGCCACAGCACTTCACATCTGCCTCCATTGCCACATGGTATCCTCCCCTCATGTATCTGCATTCTTTCTCCTCTTCTTATTTGGACATCCACTGTTCGGGATTAAAAGGCCACCCTACTGCAGTATGACCTCATCTAAATTAAATGTATGCAGTGAACCTGTATCCAAATAAGGTTATTTTAGAAGTACTACAGCTTAGCACTTAAACATGTTTGAGAAGGGACACAATTTAACTCATATCAGGGCAATGACAACTTCTAATGAACATATCCCCAGACCCATAGGTTTATATATTCTGCAAGAGGACTGGTGCATGAAATTTGTGCATGCAATCAGGGCCAATTGGGGCTGGGCCAGCTGGGGCCTGCTGGCTGCTGGCCGGGGCCTGCTGGCCACTGGATGGGGCCTGCCAGATTGGGGGAGGGATAGTGGGAGGTTGGCTGGCCATGGGAAGTTGGCCATGGGAGCGCACTGACCACCAGGGGCAGCCCTCCATTGAGCATCTGCCCCTGGTGGCCAGTGTGCATCATAGCAACTCGTCGACTGGTGGTTTCGTTCCTTCTGGTCGTTTGGTTGTAAAGGTCACTTAGGCTTTTATATATAGAGAGATGATAAGCTTTGGCAAATCTGTGCTGACCATTCAGACTTGCTTGACAAGCTCTCCTAATGGAGGACCAGAAATCTATATCTTTTTATACTATTTGTTCTCAGAGTGAAAGTACTGTTAGGCAATTTTTAAACCTTATATAGCTGGTGCATTATAAAAATGGATGTGTATCTGATTAAAAATTGAAAATGAACATGGAGCTATTCATGCTTCTAGGTATGAAAAATATAATAGGTAGCGTCCATTCATATTTTAATATAAAATTCCACTTACAAAAGCTTTAATTTAACCCCTTTTTAAAACAGTGTGTTATCACTACCTTTATTTTACGATGGGATTGTACATTTTTTCTTTGCATTTGTCATCCAACATTGTTAGGTAGTTATTTTCCCCAAGAAGGTGTTAGTCATTGTTTAGTATAAAGAGACTCAGCCTGAATTTTTCATTAATTTATTGTTTCATTCTGTCTACTCTGAGCTAATTAAAGATAAAACACAAATTGTAAAACAGAAACTTTGAACCTGTGCAAATAGGATGTAGTTATGCTTTAATGCACACTGCAGTTTTAGCCTCATTTTAATGAAGTGGGCAAAGAGCTTACATCACTGAAATGGCTTGTGAAATCACACAGAAATGTAAACTCAATGCAGACACTTAATGTCATGCTCCTCTTGAGTCCTAAAATAATAATTTCCCCTAGGTTTTAACATTCTGGATATTTTTACCGCAATATTTTCTGTCCTTTCATGGCAACGTTTGCTTTAAGATCCTCCATATCCTGTGGAGAGCGGCTACAGTGTTTGGACAGGTTCAAGCCTCGGACTAATGAGAGCACACAGTCCTCTCATGCCACGTGCAAGTCCCAGCGTGGAGGGCAGAGCCCTCCCAGCACAATTATAGCCAACAGCTACGGTTGTAAGCTTGAACACGTGGTCCCACGTGCCTGAATGATGTGGGCTTGATAGAGTTCAGGTGCATGCAATTGAGTAGGATAGAACCCAGAGAATGTTGTAAACATCTAGATCACGCCCTTACTTTGCCTCATAGAACCTGGCTATAAAACAAAGACACGGTTTGTAGTCCGTGGTACTGTCTCTCTCCATCAGAGAGGGCAGCATCCCACCTAGTGCCCAGCTTTATTCTCTTGTCTGTCTTTTCTAACTCCTTCACGGCCCCCACTCAGGTTCACCCTAGGCCGTGCTGGCACAGCATAATATCCTACATCCCAACTCTATCTTAATACACATTGGCCCAAAGAGTGTCACAAGTAGTAAATCCTATACTTGTATTTTGCGCGCGTGCGCGCGCGCGCGTGTGTGTGTGTGTGTGTGTGTGTGTGTGTGTGTGTGTGGTGGGGGGGGGGGGCGGGGGGAGGTCTTCCTATCTTTGGAATTTTGCCAAGAGATTTTCCTTTCTAAAATATGTATCATAGGGTGATGTGCCTGGCTGTTTATTGCTTAATAGGATGCATATTCTGCTAGTAGATTGTCCCAGATGATCATGCACTGTCCCTCATGCCTTACATTATTCCTTACAAAGTAAGCCAGATGGACCCATTCCTTTGATTGAGACAAAAATACCTCTTTCCAAGGCTTTATTGATACAGCAGCAGAGTTGTGTAGCATCTTGTTCCTCTGTCTCAGGACCATGATTATTCTTTTAACTCATATGTTCTCATCTGTCACTTGGTATATAGCTGCCTAAGTGAGAGTGCAAACCTCTCTCTGTATTTCCAAGGTCAGTGGAGCCCAATATGGGGATTTTTGTGTACTTTGGAGGCAGTGGTAGGGCACAGTTCTGGTTCTGAAGTTTACCTCTGGGACACTCAAAGACATCTGATACCCACTGTAGATGTACACCTCAATAAAACCAGAGCTAGACAAAAGAAATCTAGATACAATTTTCTCTTTGAATCATATTAGTTTTTTGCATGTCTATCTAGAAATGTTCAAACTGGGTGAAGCAGATATGGCTGAGTTTCCTCAGACTGTGCAGTCTTAGGGCCTGTTCACATGATAACCTGGCCCGTGATTTAGCTCTGATGACTGACCAGGAGAGTTATTGTGGAAGAACATATTCAAATGGCTCCTGGCGAGCCCTGGAGCTTTGTGGAAATGTGTGGCTTTGGAATAGAGTCTGGAAGGCAGGGCAAATTTCTTCGAGGTCCTTCCCACAGCAAGCACTGCTCCTACCCCACGTGGGTTATTTGACCCTCAGAGGGGGTTGGGAGCCAGCTACCATGAACGGAGGAGCACTTGTACATGGTCAGCTTCTGTGGGCTTTTGTGCTATTTCAACCTCAGTGGCAACAGCAGTCGGCATCCTAGGGACGTCTGCCATTCCAGGGCTTTTCAATGAGTGCTTAGATCACAGCCTCTGCCACCATTTCCTTAAGTTCTCATACTCTTTTGTCAGTGACAAGCTGTCTCCATTGGCAGGAAGTCTGAGTCCACACAAAGTGATGATAGAAAAATCACTAGTTATTTAATGTCAGCAATAAACAGTCATTCAAACTCTGGTGTTTCTCACAAATGTAAACACTCCATTAGATAGCTGTAAGGTCAGACAGTAAACTGAAGCTGAGCCTTTTACTTATCTGTAGCCCAGGTCTTTGTCTTCCTGCTCAGTGTGATCCAGGTCACTTAGAATTCATGCTCAGAAGGAAAATATCAAACCTTGTCTTAAAGCTCTTAAACGCAAGATGGCAGCATTGCTCTTCTTCCAAAGAAAGGAACTCAATGATGTCATAGCCTCTTCAGGCTTTCAGACAGAACATTCTCCAGACAGAACATCTCGAAATCACAGAATCTTTTATGGACACAGTGCTTGCCATGTACTCTCTGGTTTGGGAAATATAGCTCCTGTTGTTTAAAGTTATATGATTACTACTTTTCTTATGTAAACAGCATTTTTTTTTGGGGGGGGGGTGGTGAGTATTAAAGGCAAAATAAAGTAGAATAGAAAAAAGAAGGCATCTGTCCAGGCCTTGTTAACAATATTAATATTATGGAATGTTATTACCACTAATCAGTTTCAAATATAGCTAAGAATGCCAAGCACCATTGAAAACTTGCTGACTGACAAGCAGATTTAATACAAGTAACATTCAGGAAAGCATGGTGTGAAAATATTTAATATATTGTCTCATTTATACTATGGATCTTTAAGAAACCTTATAGAGAAAAATGCTATATTTAAGCATTTTTGTCTTTGGCAGAAAGCAAAAGCAACACCAGAATATCTTGAAAGGAAATTTGCCAACACCTTTGTATTGAAGCATCCATCTTATATAAATACTGCTGTTTGAAATATTAACCCTGCTAGTTGGCTTCTGTAAATTCTTGCTTGCTAAGGCTACTCCCACTTCAGAGAGGCCATTGAACCTTCCCCAGACAAGGTTATCAGTGCTGGCGCCAGGCCAGGCCTCTGGTTGAGGTCTCAAGGCCCTGGCACATACGGGCTCTTTGGGAACTTGTGAAAGGGGCCGGAAACACCCCATATTTGGGAGACAAAGAAGATGGAAACATATAAATAGGGAAGGTTCCTGCATGTTGGGGCCCAGAATTTGAGAGACATTTTTCCTCTGGACCCGCGTGTAATAAATGTAACTCCATCTCTCTAAGTATTGCTTTGTTCTTCTTCGGTTTTCTGTAACAGTATCTGAAGCCACATGGTCATTCTCGATTGGCAGGTCCAGTCTTCATATCAGCATGACTTGATCAGGGGGCTAAATTTATCTACAGTATTTGTCACCCACTTGAGTGTATATACACTCGTGTACATTCCACAGTCACCATGATTCAGTTACTACCAGGAGAGGCTTAGACCCTTCTGTTCAGTTCATGCTTTTGTGCTTGCATGTAAGAAGCAAGTGTGAAACCTCCCGTATGGCTTAATATGTTAAGTTTTCATCTTTCCCCCACAAGCACTGTTGTTAATTCTAGCTCTTAGTGTGTGTTACATCATTCAGGTTAAGAAATATTATATTTCATGTGATGTGAAACAATTTCTTAACTCAAAAGCAGAGTTTTTAAATTGACAGTGAGTGAGGTTGATAAAGCACAGGAATAATCAAGTCATACAATTCAGGCATCTACTGTTAACCACAGTAACAACTACTTACTAATTGAGATTCACTTGTCAACTTGTCAAAAATGCACAGAAAATCACTCAAAGGCAAGAAAATATGGCACCTGATTATAATTATATTATCCATTAAGCACCACTAATAAAGAGTGGTTTAAGAAAAGAATTCAGGAATTGATTTCTAGTAAAACAGAAGTAACAACAAGTATATCTATATATAGCTATAACAGCAAGTATATCTAGAGAAACAGATATACAAACAAGTTTTTTTCTAACACTTAAACAGCCATGAAAAAAAGTATTGGAAACTTTTTTACAAAATATTTCATATATTTCTGCACTTCTACTTTTCTCTCTCTATTACTTTTTGGAGCCATATGATTCATGGCATGCATATTGCAAAATAATTTCTCACATATTCGGTAATAAAATAGTAACTCCTTCTTAGTAAAAGCATAATGTTCACATCATTTACTTTTATACTTGTGTTGTGATGTAACCCCCATCTTACAAAGGACACCTCAAAAAAAGGTCGAATTATGGAGTCATTTATTAAAAGCCGGCGGCATACAAGGGAGCAAAAGCGCTCCAGACCTTGCAGCCCAGAACAGCTAGCCACTTCTGGCTTATATGCAGAAAATCACAAAAGTATTGATTACATCTTTGGGTATGGAATGAGGAACCTGTTTCGCGAAAAAGCATTTTTACAGAAGCAAAATTGAGCAACTTAGTTATCTAAAATATCTACGAATCACTGAATCAACAGAAACACATTATCTGGGACCACCTGGGTAATTTTAGAATAATTGTGCTGTCCAGATTCTGAGATCACTGAGTCAACTGAAACTCAGTTATCTGTAGCTGCTGAGACAATTTAGGATCACTATCTGTCCTGGATCCCAGAGGAATGTGCTTCGATGACCAGTGATATCACAATCAATGGGATATTCAAACTGTCATCAATAGAGTATTGGGATAGCAAACATAAGTTCAGAAAATCAAAATAACTTTTAAATGAGTACAGAACCCAAAACAGCAAGGTTAAAATATTAAACAGCAATTTTTACCCAAGTATGGTTGCTACCATACTTCACTTGTAGCTAATTGAATGCAAACACATGGAAAATTAATTTATGGGGATTAGGTCAGAGCTGGTTGGATGGTGAGGGCCTTTCATTCGTTCTATTCCTACTTAAGCACATTTATCATTTTGCATCGGGAAACACACTTGTACTGCATCAGTTATTTACCAAGAACATTTGACAATCTGAGTGAGTTGTATTTCCGATTCTGTCTATAGTATTTTTTTTTTTGGGTCATTCGTGGTGTAGGGGTTCAGAAGGAGCCACTCCATGATATACCTCTCTAGTGCAGCTTATTTTGAGCTAAGGGAGGCCAAAACCTGTGGGCTCAAGAGATACTTCTGCTCGCTCCCCGACGAATTTCTATCAGGAGCCTGGCCCACAATGAGTTATCACCGGAAATGACTTTTATCTATCGATATGGCAGGCAAACGTTTATTTGCTAAACATCCGCCCTTCTCTTCATGCTGCAATGGCCCTTTGAAGCCCCCACCACGGTGCATCGCTTTACATACCCATGTTTCCTTTCTGTCTTCGAACCTCTTGTGCATGTGGAGGTCTCTGACTCATGTATGTGGGCTTCCACACGTATGTATGTATTAAATTTGGTTATTTTCTCTTGCTAATCTGTCTCATGTCTATTTATTAGACCATACAGAAGAACTTTGAGAGAGGAAATCTTGTTCCTCCTGCACGATATAAATTATCATGCCAGACACCTATTAGGCCCCCAATTAAAGTCTGGATGAGATGAATTCCTGTTAGAAATTGGTACCCATGTTTCAATGGGTTAAATGTCCCCAACACCGATAGTAGTGGTATCTCAGCAGTGTATCTTGCTTATCTCTGGGAGTTTCAAAATACCCCAAGCTGGTGAACAGGGCACACTTTACTCCTGGCCACAGGTGTTTGGGCATTTGCACTATCTTGTCTGCAGAATTTTTCCTACATTCCTTCCTAATGACCTAAATGTTTACTTCTCTGCCAAACCGGTAGTGTCAGCCCTTTCCCTTCTAGAGCTCAGATCTGTCAGAGTTAGCGAGATGAGAGATGCAATGGGAAGAGGTGAGGAGTCCCAGGAGATGCGGTACGTTCCTATGGCATCTCCTTCACAGAGTGAATAGATTCCCCAGCAAAACACCGGCCAGCATCAGTTAAACATGGACTTCATTTGTAACCACGATTTTTTATTGACATCAGGTCTCAACCTGAGCCTAAACCTTATCCAGACTGATCATTAACTCAGTTTTCCACTGAAGGCCCTTTTATCTATTACTATAATCTAGTTTGGATTAGGGCTACATTCTCCCTCCTCCCATGTGTCACACCTGCACAAGATCATTATGAATTTTGTAGAAATAGGAATTTTAGGGGAACATAGGTAGGGTTAGGGAATTTTTAGAATTGGGGTCCATGGGGAAAAAAAAGGGCTACAGATGGGGAGAAGGTACATTCCCATAAGACAAGGAAGCCAGGTGCAGTTACATTTCCATAAGACAAGGAAGCAGCCACAGGTATATTTCCATAAGACAAGGAACTGTAAGTAGGCAAAAAGGTCTATATTTACAAAATAAAGAAGGAAGAAAGCCCAGAAGGAATAGGAGGACAATGAGGGAGGAGGGCCTCAGGAGTCATTATAGTAACCAGTTCGAAAGGGAATATTGACCAATTAGAGGGGATATCAGGACACAGGAACTACAGCCTTTATAAACCATGGAAACAGAAAGTTGATGGGATCCTTTCCCTCTCCCCACGTGGGAGTCTGTACTTGTTCTTCAGTAAATCTCCACCTTTGCTATACTACCCTCTGTCTGTGGATTCATTCTTCCACTCCAGAGGACAAAGAATATGGGTTCCTGTCCAAAAATTCCATATTATTGTCATGGGTGTTAATCTTCTTTGTGGGTTTAAAGTTTTGTTCATATGGTTCCTAGACATATGGAAAATGATGGAAGCTTTCTAGCTCCCATTTCCATGTCTCCAAACATCAGACCTTTAAAGAGGCTATTATGTCACAGAACACATGGGGTATCTTCTAGATGCTGACAATCTCCCATTGATATGCTCTGGTTTGTCATATTAGTTTTGATCAACGAGATCACCTGGTTAGCTAGCAATCATTACATTTACTCTGTATGGTATAAAAACTGCCCATTCCAGCAATAGTTTTTGAAAGATGAGACAGAGGGCCGGAGACCAGGACACAGGCTTTATTAGAGAAGACCCTGCCGGGCTATCTTCCAGATGGAAAAGAGCACAGGTGCTGGGATGAAGGCGCCTTAGGGTACTCGGCACACGCTGATTGGTGGTTTCATATAAGGCACATGATTAGAGACTTAGGAATCGGGGGCTTAGGGTATTTGGCAGGTGCTGATTGGTGGTTCAATGTACAGTTCATATAAGGTGCCTGGTTAGGTGTTCAGGAATGTTCAGGCTGCAGGTGGAGTTTACTTCATTCTCTGTCCATCAGTTGGGGGAAGGGAGGATCTATCAGTTTTCACAATGTAAAATTTTATAAAATTATTTTATGGCTCCTGATGAATTACTACACCATATTCAAACAAATCAGATTGAATACACACATAGTTTTCACAATCTTTCAGCACACACTGAAAAAAAAAAAAAACTTTATGTAAACAAAATTAAAATCTGACAATAAGAATGAATTTTAACATCATTCAAAGTAAGGTAACAGAAGCACAAACTATTGGGGAAAAGATTATTAAGAGCGGTACTATCGACATTTTAACAAGAATGTTAAAATAGTAGGCTGTTGCAAAAACTATAATTAGTAGCACTGTCTGAAAATACAGCCCAGAAAAGAATTCCAGCATTGTAGCCAAAGAACTTGATGAATTAGTTCAGAGGCTGAGATTATGTGAAATCGTTAGAGTTCAACTGGATGAGAGCATAGATTTTGCAAATCTCTCCTCTTTTTTTTTTTATGCCTTTTTCAGGCAAGGGAATATCAGGAAAATTTATTACATTTTAAAATGTTTGACACACAAATGTAACTGAATAATGGTGCAGTCTGAACTTTTATCTTTTCCAATCACATCCTTCAACTGTGCGCTGTCAAATCTCTAATTCAAAGTCTCTTAATAGTATTCAAGGCAGACTCCATAGCCTTTCTTTCATTTCCAGTTATCGTAAGTTCAATCCAGTTGAAAACTCCAATTTCATCTCTTCCTTTATCCTTAAGCAATAGCTTAATCCACTGATAGTGGGGCTTGAACAGAGAGGCTTCTGTTTTCTTAAACCTCTTCTTCCCCCTTCATTGAATCCCAGCTACTGTGGAGATAGGAGGCTATTAGGGTTGATGGGAAAAAAAGTTTTCTTATATGATTGCATTTTCCTCCTATTGTTGCTACTTCACTGGCAAAAAACTCTGTTAACATGAATGTCTTCTGGGCTTCTTCTACCCATCCAATTTAGCTCCTTATCAACTTGTACAAATGTCAACCTCTTGAACTTTGATCCCCTCCCCTGGGGAGTCAGTCTCTTGTAATGAGCATGAGTAAAAGGGATCTACTTTTGAGAAGTAACTTTTAAGTCTTTGAAATAAACACATCCTTGCAAAAGCCAATGATGAACATGTCAACTCTCCTTTAGTGGTCCTGCTGTCTCTTGCCAATCTTCTATTTCTTTATCCAAATAGATTCAGGAAAGATCAACAAATAAGCTTTATAAGTAGACATCCAATACTTCTTGGGAGATGTTCATTTTTCCATTCATGTATTATTCTGAAACAATATGAACTTTTCTCTTGAAGTTCTCTTAACCTAGCTTCACAGCTTTGTGCACAGGCCTCTTCATCATTATCACTTTTAGGTAGAACTCAAGGTTCTCATTTTCCCCACTTTCCTGTATTTCTAAAATATCATTGATTGTAGGCTGCAACACTATGTTATATATCACTCACTAAGTGAGAATCAATGCTGCCGATTAAACAATGCCAAAAGGCATTCTTGTCACAGATTTTTCTTTTTGAAAATTGTATCTGATTGAAAGAGTTCCTTGGACAAAGGTAGGTTTTATCACGTGTACAAAAACTGAAATTTGTAAGCAAAAATATTTGAAATATATATTCCTAGAACTACACATAAAGAAGGTCTGACTGTTCTGAAATCACTTTGGATTTAAGTCATCAATGTCCTTGTTTTTCCACTTACTATCGTGCAGTGGGTCGTGAATAGAATCCATATTGACCAAAGAGCCAGTGACTTCAGAACCCTGGCCGGCTTTGCAGTTAGTCACGTGCCGCTCGCTTAATGATGAGCATACATCATCACCTAATGAGACCTGTGTCATTAGGTGATTTTGTCATTGTGGGAACATCATACTAGTAGAGTGCACTTATACAAACCTAGATGGTGTAGCCCACTACACACATGGGCAATATGGTACAGCTTATTTCTCTGCCGGGGAGGAAAATAATTGTTCTTCCTTTTGAGTTCTTGGTTGAGATCACTCTGTATAAAAGACAGATTAACAGGAGCAAAACAAAAGTTTAATGACATGTTTACCTCCTGTATACATGGGAGAAAACTGAGTAAGTAGCTAAAATGTCTGAACCCACCACCATAACTACTATCTTTAGCTGAAGACAAAAGATGTTGGGAAGACGGAAACAACAAGGATGTAGATTTCAGTTGTGGCCATCTGCACTGGTAAGAGTTTCTAGAGAAAGGGCCATCCCCCGCTTCTTGGTACAGCAAGGGAGACACCCTTACAAATGAAAGTTTTCCTTAAAAATTTAAATGTCTTTCACTAAGAATAACTTCTACTTACTTTTCAGAGCGTCTCCCAAATCTGCTGTTTCTTAAAAGTAACCAGCCTAAAATAATTCTTATGATAAATAGACGAATATTTTGGAGTGACAAATTCTGTTTCCCTACAGCTCCTAGGCTACAAAACTATGCAGAATGGTGCTGTATTGAAAACTGTAGCAACTATGACACAGTGGTAAGTATAGTATTTGTGTTATGTGGTACGCTAAGACATTAGGATAGCTATATCACTAGATAACAGGATTTTTTCAGCTCCCACTATAATTTTATGAGACCACTGTGGAATATGCAGTCCTTCATTGACCAAAATGTAGTTATGCAGTGCATGACTCCATACAAATTTAGTGAAGTGTAAACTCTCCCATGGAACTGTTTCTAATTATGTCTAATTAACTTCTGCTTCTATCTCTCCAAACAAACATCAGTTTCTAGGGTTAAGAGTGTAATTGAATAAAATAATCAGTCTTTCTGACTCCATCATTGCTGGAGCCTGCCCAGTTCCCATAGCTTGTCGGCAACTACTTCTGCTTAATCCTGCAGGTAGATATGTTAATCATTAAAGAAATCAAAACTGCAGCCTAGGGACTACTAAATAATTCCCTGCTCAAAACTACCTTCCCAAGAATATAAGGAAGGCATGTACAAAAATAATGATTGTTTATCAAAAAAATTTATAGGAACATCTTGACTGGGATCATGGAAACCTGGAGTTTGTTGATCAAAAGCAAATAAATATCACCATCCCCCTTGGACCCTTAATGGTATCCAGATGTCCGTGGTCACTAATCACCTCCTGACCTCAAACCCCTCCCATTACCCCCTCCTCCTCGCATAAAATAAGCCTAAATGCTGTACTTTCTCGAGATGGCTCTTTAGGACACTAATCTGCCATTCTTCTTGGCTTGGTTTGCCAACTAAAGTCAATTTCCATGTCCCAATTCCATGTCACTTGCCTTTTTGGGAGCAGTTAGAGCTTTCCCTTGATTACAACAGCTCTCCTCCTCCATTGTTGTCACTAGTACTCATTATGCAAGTTTTGATGATGTCTCTTTTGTATATATTCTCTCACCTAAGCAGTGGTGGCAACATATACTTGAACTTCTGCCAAGCCTAAGTGACTGTAAGATAGCAATGATTGTAAGGCTACATGATTTCAGAAATATTAAAACATGAAAGAATTGTGTGTCTCAGAATCAATAAAATATAGTCCATAGGCTTGGGAAGGGCTGCTGTGATCTACTGAGATGATGAGGGCATTGTCTGGTCCTAATTGCTGAAGACCTTTTTTTTAGAAAGTGGATTCTTAATCTTTTTGGCCTTTTGACACCATTGTAATTAGCTAGTTATTAATAACAGGAAAGGAGCAAAGGGAAGGCCAGACATTACAGTCATATCATGTGGACAGCTTCATCAGGAAGTTGCAATTTCACACTCCCCAGGGAAACACTGGCCCATTCCTCACAGATCATTTGGGGAAGGGGAAGACAGATGCATGCTTAGTGAAGTTAGGGTGACCTAGGGAAGGTGCTTGTCAATCAAAACTGGGAACAGAGATCATTGGCCAGAATAGACAGGGCCATTGCAAGCCTGCAACAATTTGAGGATGCATAATTCCTCAAACAAGGGCATTTTCTCTCTTGGTTCTTGGCTCTCATGGCTCTTGACTGTCTTGCATTTGTCCATGTGTGGTCCATGGCCATAAGGACCCTACATGCAATGGACTGATGGACTACAGCCAGCCGGGTGCTGTATTGGACTCTGTAGACATAGGATGGAAACTCTGGACACTGGCTCTGATTTTAGCTCTACTGAAGCCCTAGCTACACTTCTTCCTTGATGGGACAAAGGGAAATGGGAATTTAGAAACTCCAGGATTTAATTCCATGCAAATAAAAATCACTCATTTTCCTGTGCAAGTCTCAGAAAAGTCTTTTTCTCAAGGTATTGCAAAAATTCACTTTCATGAGCAACAGGTGTGGATGAGGAGCTCTCCCCACTGCTAATACTTTGCTTTGACTCCCATAAGCCCATTCTAAAGTAACATAAAATTTTAACTTTGCAGTCTATTACATGCACAAAAGAAGGAGCATTTTTAAGATTTTAGAGGAATTTTAAAGATACTACTAAATAAAATGGCAGTGCATTAACAACTTCAATGCTGGCAATGGCAAAAAAAAAAAAAAATTCCCAGATAGGAGCAATGGTTCAAAAAATTTACTGAAATTATCACGTGGTTACACTTTTTTGCAAGACAAAACATAAGAAGCTAAAAGAAAAACAACCCCCCCCGGCCCCCGCAGCCATTTTCAAAACATTGTTTATGTAGTAGCTTGTCTTAGAGAATAGCTATAGGGATTTTAGAAAAATTAAACCAACTTAAGACATGACACATTATTTTATTATGGTATAACAGGAGATAGTTTAAAAATATTCACTTATAAATGCCCCTAATTTGTTGTCCCCCATTGATCATTTTTTTCAATTCAACCATTAGAATCTTTCTGTGATCTTATCTCAGGAGAGGAATGTATGAACTGAAAACAGAACAAAAAGGATCCATTCCTGGCTCTGGTTGATAAAAATCTAAACCTCACAGGGGACAGTGGGGAGTCTTGAAATACATAAACTGTTTGAAAGCAGGGTATTTGAAAATGGTGGGTTATTCCACTCCTACTCTGCTGCCATCTCTTACCTTCCCCTCCCAGAAGAGACTAGAAGAAAATTCTCCATCTGGAGAATATATGAGCAAAAGAAAGGGAAGCAATGTTTTCCACCATTGCACTATCCCATTCTTTAACATAACTCATTACTTTATAGGAAGAAAGGAACAAAGCACATGAACCTACTATTATGATGAAAAATGTTTCATTAAATTCAATATAATGGAGAGACCATGTGCAGGTATGAGATCTGGCTACATAATTTACGCAGCTCAATACAAAAATGAAATTGTCGAATCCCTTTTCCAAAGAGCAGGAAAAAATGTGTTATTAAAATACTAGACTAAAGCTTTTTCTTTTCTGTACAAGCTTTCTTTCAGTCTTATTATGGTATTTTATACTTGCTGTTTAATGTGCTATGTAAGAGAGCATTTAAAATTTAAATGATTATACCATGACTTTTCCTGGTCATCTTTATATTGTGCCATGCCAGGTTTAAAAACAAATATGAGTATCTGAGTCATATGTGGAATCACCAAAATGGAAAAGCTGCACAAAACTTTCTCACTAATTTCACTTCCTGATACACATACATTCAACCAACACTCACTACTTTTAGCTTACTGATGAGTAAGGAAACAAAAAGAAACTATGGGTTTCTCCATCTTTCCTTTTTCTTCTCCATCATCATTTTTAGTCTAATTCAGGGAAGTAACATGAGTAAGAAAAGGTGTGCTACGCCTCTTTGCTAATTCATATTTCTTAGAAAGCCATTGCTTTCTTGCTTTGGAAGCAAATTTGATTCAAAGGAAAAAGCATGGTCTCCCGGGGCTGTCAGCACCCTGTTCCCACCTCAATGTCTCAGTTGTAGATGTACAATTCTTACCTTGCACTTGGTTTGAGTCTCAATAAGTTTCCCACACAACATAGTCCCCTGGAATCCTGTGCTCATGAGGCATCATGACACTGTCTGCAAATTGGGGACAAGGAAGGTGGACAACTTTAGTTCAAAAAGAACCCACATTCCACAGAGGCACATGTTGGGGTGACTCACTGGGAAACCCTACACACACACGCTCTATTGATTTGCTGGTGTTACAAGACACAAACTCAAAGGAAAAATTATAGGAGTTTCAAGACAGCAACAGCAGGAAATTAAACCAAACCAGAAACCCTTCTGAATATGGGGCCCTGTGCAACTGCCCAGGTCAAACACACACCGCCAGCCTTGACTGATGATCTAATCAATATCCCTGTTTGTGATCCCAAACAACAGTGGGATTAATCACCAGTTTTGTCAGTGAAGAACCTCTGTAGAATACCAACCTGGGGCTATTGACTCAGCCCTAGCCTTCAAGTTTTCCTGGCTATAGTCCCAAGTTCCAGGACAAATTTTCCATTTGAAAATGTTCCCATTTTAAAAGGATAAACTAGACAAAATAACCTTCAATTAGTTGAAATGAAATCAGTAGAGTAAAGATGACTGGATTGTTACCAATAACATTTCAAGCTTTATTGAAAAATATGTTTGAGTATATGTACTTCTCATCACCCCAGTCATATATCAGTTACATAATGTAGCTATCTGTTCTTCCAAGGCTTTAATCCACATACACAGGTAGGTAGCCATTCTGCTATGATTGACGAAGAGATGACATTAAATGTAGTGCATTTTTGTACTTGTGTTTCCAACACTTTTGAATTGAGGAAGTTAATTGGAAAAGCAGAAAGGAAAGATGTAGGGAAGGCATTAAGAGTATAGGCTCTACGTCCTAGCTGGTGAAAGGCAACCAATCCATGTCTCTCTCTCACATCGATGTTTTTCTCTCTCTCCCTCTCCACCTTCCTTCAACTCCGTAAAAATCAATGGAAATAATATCCTCAGGTGAGGATAAAAAAACAACAACAACAAGAAAAACACACAAAAGAGAATGGGCCCTGAAGCCAGACTGTCCAGGGTTTGAATCTTGGCTCTGTTTTTTACCATTTAGATGACCTTGGGTCAGTGAAACTTCAGAAACTGAAACCATGGATGGAGGGAGGGTACCTTAAATCAATATAATTTATTTTGAGAAACAGCCCCAGGTAATAGTAGCTAGCAGAGAAAATTACTGAAAGAATCCCCAATGACTTCTATCATCCAGTCTCTATCATTCTACAGGGCAGATTTCAACTTGTAGCTTTGTCTCTGCCCCTTCCCACTGGCTACCTTTCAGGGCTATGTCAGAGTGGCACCTGTTCCTGCTTTATTCCGCTGATTGCTCTGGCTTATAGCTTCTGCTGCTGACATAGCATGTCAGTAAATGACAACAAACCACTCTGGGATTGCAGTCTTTTCAATTACTTCAATTGTCATGTGTCTATTATTATCAGTCATTATCAAATTAACTGCCCAGCAGATCCATGAAAATTCATTGCAGCTTGCTCCCAGGGCAGCTTTCTTTTCACACGGGATTGTGGTCCCTGAGCTGAGGGCCGGAGCTCCAGCTTGCCCACTTGCTGTGCTTTGCCCAGGGGTGTGGCTGCACAATGTGGCAGGCATGCTTTTGTATAAAAGTGGTTGTTTATATTAGGGCACCATTTGAGTCTACTTAAACATGTTCGATGAGAAAATGTTATTAAAGTGGCTGGCAGCTTCTTGGGGCTATGGAGATGGTTAGTAAGGGATGTAGAAAGTTACAATGGTATTTGTGTATGGGTATGGACATTGGTTTGTTTTTTTTTTCTATCAAGTATAAAATGGGATTTAGGAATATATAGATGTGGGGAAAGTAAACATACACATGATTAAAAGAAGCAAAAGCAAAAGACCCTCCACAGAATACTTGGATGTGGTATTTAACTTAGATTTTTCTCAAAGCACTTGGCTGCTGATATGAAATACTTCCTTTTTGGTGTAACTTTCCTTACCTGGAACTGTCAGATAGGCTATTTTGTATTTTGTCTCTTTCATTGAAATGGATCAGATAGGAAATTGTATTCCTGCTGAGAAACCAACAGCTATTTCCCCCTTCACACACACACATGCACCTGCAATAGGTATATTTTTACTGTAGCAATTATTCTGAACAATAACTAGCTTCAGTGAATTAAATTCATTTTCCCCTTTTCCTACTGGCACTAAGCTACAGGTAAGCACCATCAGAAAAACACCTATTTCAGGCAATTGGACTATTTTCTACCTCTTGAAGGGCACAAACAAGAGCTAAAGATCATAACATTTCCTTTTCTTTCCCTTTCTGTCTGCTAGGCGGTCACTTTGCGTTTCATCCTTTGTCATTACCCTAAAAGCATAATGATGCCCATTTATAAATCTTTGGTAAAAGAAACTAAGCAAAGTTTACTGCAAAATTCCCAAGGTTACGATTTCTCCTCAGGTTGCATAGTTTGAACCAACACAGTAGGTTTTAATACCCATGAAATAGGAATCTTAGGAGCAGAGGAAACCCACTTTTAGGGACAGTTGGAAACTGCTTGCCTGAGATGCTTCTGCTTAGAATCAAAGATTCCATGTGGAGACACATTTCTGAAGAACAAGATCCTTCTGTTTGTGGCATTTCACACTGACAATTTATTTTCATTCCAAAGAGAAATCCAAAATGAAAGACGGTTTGATCTTATAATGCGGCATAGTTCTCTGGACGGTTATTTTCCCATTTCCCGGGGCCTTCGGAAAGAAGTCTGCAGGATGGGTAGATGTGACCATGGGTCTGGGAAAGTTCTGAATTATAAAACTTCTTCCTCTAAGAAGCCGATGGGGTTTGCATGAGCCAAATCTCACCTGATCAGAATTCTGAACCATATTTAAAGTAGAAAGATGAAGATGGGAGAAATTACCATAATGTGCTCTTGAGGAAAATAATTAAATATAGGGTATCCCCAAAAATGTATACACACTTTAAAACAGTGGTTCTCAACCTTTCTAATGCCGCGACCCTTTAATACAATTCCTCATGTTGTGGTGACCCCCAACCATAAAATTACTTTCGTTGCTACTTCATAACTGTAATTTTGCTACTGTTATGAATCATAATGTAAATATCAGTTTTCGAGAACCGCTGCTGTAGAGCCTAAGATCATCGGAAAACACAGATATTTACATTACAATTCATTAACAGTAGCAAAATTACAGTTATGAAGTAGCAACGAAAGTAATTTTATGGTTGGGGGTCACCACAACATGAGGAATTGTATTAAAGGGTCGCGGCATTAGAAAGGTTGAGAACCAATGCTTTAAAAGCTGATATTTCAATTGATGTTTCTTTCTTCTCAGATTTAACCCACTGGGATTATTATAATTATTCAGAGTGTGTATACATTTTTTTGGGGAGACACCCTGTATATCACAGTTTATGATGAGGCAATTTTAAGATGTTTCTGGTGTCTCTTGTGATGACTTTACTATAGAAAATGCTTAGAACATATACAAGATTATATATAACTAAAGGCCCGGTGCATGAAATTTGTGTAAGGGGGCAGGGGATGGGGAGGGGGCACGGCGGGGGAGTTTCCCCTCAGCCCAGCCTGCACCCTCTCTAATCTGGGACCCCTTGGGGGATGTCCAACTGCCAGTTTAGGCCCGATCCCTGGGCCTAAACCAGCAGTTGGACATCCCTCTCACAATCCTGGACTGCTGGCTCCTAATCGCTCACCTGCCTGCCTGCTTGGTTGCCCCTAACATCCCCCCCTTCTGGCCTGATCACCCCTCACTACCTCTGTGTGTAGGCCTGATCGCCCCTAACTGTCCCTGCTGCCAGCCAGGTCACCCCCAACTGCCCCCTCTCTGCATACCTGGTCACTCCTAACTGCCCCCCCTGCCGGCCTGGTCACCCCATACTGTCCCCCCCCTGCTGTCCTGATCTCCCCATGCAGCATGCTTGTTCAGTCATTTAGTCATCCCTCACTAACCCCCCTGTCGGCCTGGTCATAGGCAGCCATCTTGTGAGGTCATGAGGGTCAATTTGTATATTACCTCTTTATTATATAGGATGGCTACATTAAAATAAAATTTAATTAGAAAGAAAATTTATCTTTTAAGATATTTCCATGGCATTGATATTGAAGGAAATATAACATTGCAGTTCCTCATGTTTAGAAGTAAATATGTTTCCAGAGTCAGGTGAAACTAACTAAAATATGCATGTTGAAACAAGGCAAAGGATGATTCTGGAATTTGTTAAAAGCTTAGAGAATGCAGTTATTTGATAAAAAGCTTTTGAAGAAAGCGAAAATTGAGCTAGTATTTTTATCAAGATAAAGAATGATAAGGATATCAGAAGATTGTTATATACATAAGAGAAGGTTAATTTGATTTTATTAGCAAAGCATAGAACATACTAAGCCTGAGATTGTGAGCTATTTAGGGTGAAAATTGCCAATTTTTTATATAGTATCTTTCCTTTTTACTTTTGCCTATCTATAGAAATTCATGAGTAGAAGAGACTATGAAAAGAAGCTATGTGAGATTTGGAAATGCAAGACTTGCACAGCTCTTGGTATATAGAAGTTTTCTGGTGGTCATATATTTTAAGAAATATCAAATTGTCAACTTTTCTTATAATTAAAATGAGTTATTTTAGCTTCCATTTCTTAAATCCTTTAGAATCGCATTTTGTTTCAAAACTTGCCTTCCTAAATTACATTTATGCCCTATACTTTCTGTTCACCCTGAGGTTTTAATTTTTGAAAAGTGCAGATAATTGTTAAAATTAAAATGTGTCTGTTATTTTTACATAAGTGAAAATACTTTATAATAAAAATATATTGTATATTCAAAATAGTTTAAAAAATAAATGCCTCATTGGAGCAACTCATTATATGTTATAATATAAATTTATTGCATGTGAGATATATATATATATCTTACCTAATAATAGAGAAACATGTAAATTGACCATACCTCTGCTACGCCCACTGCCAATCAGAGTGAGTATGCAAATTAACCCAACAAAGGTGGCGGTTAATTTGCACACATACCTGGGTCCGGGGAACCTCCTTGGCACCCAGGTCACTCCCAGCCAGCCATTGGGCAGAGGCTTTAGGCTTGGGAAGGGGCTGAGCCTGCGATTGGAGGGGGTGGGGTCCCCCTTCCCAAGCCTAAAGCCTGGGGCAGAGGCCTTAGGCTTGGGAAGGGTCTGAGCCTGCAATTGGAAGTGCTGAGGGGAATCCCTTCCTAAGCCTACAGCCTGGGGCGGAGGCTTTAGGCTTGGAAAGGACCAAGCCTGCCATCAGAGGGAAGGGGAAAAAATCAATGGAAACATATTCTCAGGTGAGGATAAAAAGAAAAAGAAAGGAATGTCATATCCTATGAAAGACACATCTTGAAAATGCCTAAAGAAAGTTGTCATTTTTTTATGGTGAAGGGACTGGAGTCTGTGTTGATGAAAATACCTTGGCAGCTGCAGTGACTGGCAGTGGTTGCAACAGTGGGGTGATGGGGCTGGCTCCTTCCCCTGATCAGCCTGGTTGCCTCCCGCAAAGGGAGGCCAGACTGGGGCTTAGGTCCGCACCCAACAGGGAGGGGGCCAAAGCCATCAGTAGCACATCCCCTTAGGGCTCCCCGTATGTGAGAGTGGGGAGGCTGGGCTGAGGGACCCCTCAGCCCTGGTGCACGAATCCTGTGCACCGGGCTCCTAGTGTGTGTGTGTGTGTGTGTGTGTGTGTGTGTGTGTGTGTATATATATATATATATATATATATATATATATATATATATATATATGAATTCGTGCATCAGGGCTAAGGCACACGATTCGTGCACCAGGGCTGAGGGGTCAGGATCCCTCAGGGGATGTCTACCAGGGGCATTGGGCCTAAGCCAGCAGTCAGACATCCCTCTCACAGTCTGGGGTTCTCACAGTTTGGGATCCCTCGGTCCTTACTGCCCACCTGCAGCAGAGTCAGGAGAGGCTCCTGCCACTGCCGCTGTGCTCACTAGCTGTGAGCCCGGCTTCTGGCTGAGCAACATTCCCCCTGTGGGAGTGCACTGACCACCCGGGGGAAGCTCTTGCATTGAGTGTCTGCCCCCTGGTGGTCAGTGCATGTCACAGCTACTGGTCAGACAGACCCTTAGCATATTAGCCTTTTATATATATAGATTGTTTTAACAAACACTTGCTGGATCTGGTTAATACTAGAATTTTCTTCTGGTCCAGATTATATATTTCTATAACAATATGTATCTTAAAATTAAGTGTAATCTTTTGATCCTATTCAGTATGTACCATGCTCTTCCTAAACTACTTGTAAAAATTACTTTATTGCTCTCTGCAGAAAGTCTTAGATTTTTATCATTTTACTGTTAAGGAGGCTCTGTTTTCCTCCTTAAACTTGAAGTCTTAGCTGCCTCTTTGGCTCATGTATCTAGGAAGACTGTGCATGCTCTTTCTCCAACCCTAGGAGCCTCTGTTCAATTTCTTTTTTTCTATTGCCCTGGAGCCACAGAGAGAATCAAATGCAAAGATCAATTGAACATGAATTCTGTACAAAAATAGCTTCCCATTCAGAAGAGAAAATAAGACAGGTCCTTACTGATAAAAACAATTTGGAAAGGGATATGTGCCTTAGAATTTTACAGATGGAATGCTGTAGAAGTAGGCATATGTGGAATTTGCTTAGCTTTATGACGAGGGGCTACACAAGGGAGCTAGAATTTAAATAGGGCTTTGAAGATTTGAACATATGTCCTCATGAGGGTGGATGTGAATAATTTAGAGAAATAGAAAAGTATAGAAAACTAAGCTGAGGTAAAGGGTTGATTACATTCTATAGTCTGAATATTTGTGTCCTCCCAAAATTCATATTGAGATACTAGTGCCTATTGAGATGATTGGTGAGGGTATGGTATGATCCACCATGGGAGATATAAGGAGAAGTCTGGGACCAGGAAGAGGACCCTCACCTGACCATACTGGTACCCTGATCTTGGGCTTCCAGTATCCAGAACTGTGAGAAATACTTTCGTTTTTTATAATCTACCCAGTCAGTGGTATTTTGTTATAGCAGCCCAAATGCACAATACATAAAAAAAAAAATTTTTAATGAGAAATTTCTAAAAGCTGAGGTGAGACTACATAATAGATGGTCTGGATTGATAAGAATCTTATAATTGCATCAAATGAAAAGATTTTGAATAGGGAAGAATAATATGAAACTTCAAGATGATTAATATTATAAAAATGTGTAGGTTGGATTAAATATAAGGACACACTGTATTAATTAAGCTATAGGAAAATAGGTATTTATTCATTTCTGATTGGAATTAAATGTAAATTGATAAATTTTGACTAATTTGTAAATGTCTCAAATTTTTAAAAATTACACATTTAAAATATTAAAAACATTTTTAGGTCAAATACACTTAGACCTGAAAATTTTTCTTCAAAGAATTTCTTCTTCAGATTCATATGCATATTTGTGAAGCAGATTTGCTTTATATTACCAAAATATAGGGAATGAAGTACCCATTTGTAGGTTGCATTTTAAAATTAATTATTTTACATCAATATAAAATAATAATGACATTACAAAAATGAGATTCTTTGTACAAAGATGTAATAGGAAGCCCAAGATATTGTTAAATGAAAAAAGTAAAAGAGCGGGACTCTATACATTTTCCTTTATTGCATATTTTTACAAACTACATATGTGTGTTCATAAAATATGGTTCACAACATCTAAACTCATACAAAATTGGTCATTGCAGCTTCTATTGCAAAGTGGACTTGAGTGGCTTAGGGGCATTGATGGAAAGAGAGTAGAGAAGTTAGTAAATGTTCAAAATACCAAGAGATATTGCAAAATTGGTATGGAATTTGATATGTACTTATTACAATATATTTTATCAAATCTATTGTTTTTCAGTTTGTTTTACTTGTTTTTTGAAACAGACTTTTGAAGGAAAAAGAAATACATACAGTCTATTACAGCTTTTAGGAATGCTCAGATTTAAAGGGATGCATTGAACCACTTTGGTTTGAAATATTGTATTCAACACTGAACACATATTTAAAATTTTCTTTAAAATAACTGATATTTAGCCCTAACCAGTTTGGCTCAGTGGATAGAGTGTTGGCCTGCGGACTGAAGGGTCCCGGGTTCGATTCCAGTCAAGGGCATGTACCCTGGTTGCGGGCACATCCCCAGTAGAGGGTGTGTAGGAGGCAGCTGGTTGATATTTCTCTCTCATCGATGTTTCTGGCTCTCTATCCCTCTCCCTACCTCTCTGTAAAAAAATCAATAAATATAAAAAAATAAAATAAAATAACTGATATTTACCAGAATATTTATAGTACCTTAAATAATAAACTTGGATGAGATTCCCAAAATTGAATTTGGTTACTATTATGCTTATTGTGTCTTTTCCCCCATAAACAAAGCAGAGAAACTGGTTCACTATTCAGACAATTTAATAACAACAGACCAACCAAAAACCAAATACACAAACTATGAATGGGACTGTGCAATTTCTATTAATTAAATTCATTGGAAATCTGTAAAACTTTATATTATTTTTTTCCATTTAAACAGAGCTATTTATTCATATTCCAATTTTTATCTTTAAGGGTGTTATATAGATGCAAATGCTTCTTTAGAAAGCATTGAATCTAATCATAATGAAATCATATAGCACACCTTAATGTAAAACTTAATGTTGTGAACTGTCTTCATTCCCCAAAGCCATTAAAAATGGCACACTTAAAAGCACCAATAATTCCGTTTTATGCATCAATAAAGTGGCACAGATAATGAAATGCATTGCCTGCTGCCATTCACACTGGTTAGTGGGAGAAACTGGTTAGTGGGAGAAATATGGTTTGGTTTTGCTACCAGACAAGATAGATAGAAATTAAACATCTAACCAGTTGGATAGATAAATATTTTAAAAAGCACATGATTTCAAATGTAGACTCAAAGCTCATTCTCTTTGATTTTATGTAATACTAGAGGCCTGATGTATGAAGATTCGTGCAAGAATGGGCCTTCCTTTCTCTGGCTGCCGGCAGCACTTTCGCTCTGGCTGGAGCCACCTTTCCACCTTCGCATGCTGCCCAGAGGCCCGGAGCAGCTGGGATGGTGTGGAATGCCTGCATCGTTGCCATGGCAACAACTCAAGCATCCTGCCCCACCACCAGCCATTTGGTGCCTGTGTATGCAAATTAACTCACCATCTTTGTTGGGTTAATTTGCATACTCATTAATGATTGGCTGGTGGGCATCACAAAGGTATGGTCAATTAGCATGTTACTCTTTTATTAGGTAGATAAGCCCAATGCCTTATTCCTGAGTAGGTCTTCACAGAATTGAAGGAAATTATACTTTTCTTCTTACATACTCCATAGTCAGAAGGATAAATATTGGTCAAGTTTTTTCTTTTTCCTCACTGCCTTGGAATTCATTCACATTTGGGCTGCAGTAAATGGGATCAAAAATTATAACAACTTTGTTGATATATAATTCATATAACATAACATTTACTTTTATTAAATGTAGAATTTAGTGGCTTTTAGTATATTCTTAGAGTTGAACAAACATCACCACTAATTTTAAAATATTCTCATTCCTCAATATAGAAACTACATACTATTTTAGTCACTTCCAATTTTTCTTGCCACCCCCACCCACAATTCCTGGCAACCATGCATATACTTTTTGAATTTATGTATTTGTCTGTTCTGGATAATTAACATAAATAGAATAATACAACATGCCATTTTGGGGGGACTGACATCACTTACTTAACAGACTGTTTTTCAGGTTCATTTATATTGAAGCAGATGTCAGTCTATTTTATTTTTATTGACAAAAGTATTCTTTGTGGGGATATACCACATTTTATTTATCATTCATGAATCAACATTTTGATTACTTATACTTTTGGCTATTATGAATGATGTTCTGTTGGGGGGGGGGTTGATGTTTCCATACCTTGGGTGGACCTAAGAGTGGACTTTCTGGGTCATATACTAATGTTATGCTCAAGAGTCTAAATAAGACAAAAGAAAATCGTTTGGGCAAAAATAAAAAGGATCCCAAATCAATTATATAGAAAAGATTCCTTTATTAACTTGTGGTCGAGAATATATTTGTATATTTTCAGAAAACAACCCCAAGACCAGGTGGATTTCTGCAACAGAGAGGAATTGAAAGGCCTGCTCCAACCACGAAGACAAGAGGAAAAAACAGTCCAGAGATGGAAGACGCTGACAACACCTTGCCACGCGAGCAGTCAGCAGCTGTGCACCGCTGCAGGTTACCTAGGACCAAACCAGAGAGGGTCGGACCTGCATTGCCACCATGTGCCCACCATCCAGATATCACTGCTGACATGTACACATAAGGAACTGTTGGACATTGAAATTGGGACTCAAACATTTTTTTGTTTTGTTATTTTATGTTTATTTCCAGTCTGCAAAGGCAAAACTTTTTAAAGGAAAGAAATGGTGGGAAAAAGATACAGAGGCAAAGAAGCATTGAACAGACTGTCAAACTACATTGGGAAGGCAGGGGAGGTTGGGCGAGGGGGGCTGTAAGAGAACAACCGAAGGACATGTACGCATGCATATAAGCACAACCAATGGATACAAGACACTGGGGTGGGGGGGAGGGCGGGCAGGTGAAGGCATGTACTGGGGGGGTAGGGGAGGTCAGGGGGAGGTCAATGGGGGAAAAAGAAAGGAGACATATGTACTACTATTTGTAATACTTAAAACAATACAAAAAATTAAAAAAAAAAGATTTTGAAAACTTAACAAACTATTTTCCAATGTGGTGCCTCCATATTGCAGGCTCACCAGCAATGTAGGAGGGCTTCAATGTCTCCATATTCTTTTCAACTATTTTTTATTTTAGCAGCCCTAGTAAATGTGAATGTGAATAGGTATTTAATTGTAATTTTGATATGCATTTTAGTAACTAGTGGTGCTGAACATATTCATGTGTATTTATTGGACATTTGTATATCTTCTTTAAAGAAATGTCTATTCAAATCTTTTGTCAGTTTATTGTAAGGGTATATTTCTGGACTTTGAATTCACTTCCATGAATTTATATGTCTTTCCTTATGCCAGGATCACACTGGCTTAATAACTCTAGAACGTTTTTAACAGGGACTTGTGAATCCTCTTTTTTAGTTTTGCCTGGATAGTTTTGGCTATTCTGGATGTCACAGCTGCTAATAATTGTCATTTTTTGTAGTGTTACAATCCTCTGTTTACTATGTGCAGACTATGTATACATCTCATCTAATACTCACAAAAACTTTTAAAGTGGGATCCCCAGTTTAGGAATAAATAAAATTAGGTTCCAAATTAATAAAATACATATCCAGCACCAAAGAGTTTTCTTCTCTTTACCACTATTAATACTCTAGGTTAGTGCCTTGCCTTTGAAGGGCAACTCCAGGTAAATGGGAAATGCAGGTGTTAATAGGCAGAGAGGCTGGAAAGAAAAGCATATTATATAACATACAAATAGTGAGAAGAAAGGAGAGGAGAACAGAAGAATAAGTGATATAGAGATTGTGAGTTAAAATAAGACGTGTTATTGCATTAGAGAATGTCAGTTGGGGTCATAAGAAAACTTAACCTGTTCTGTAGATTCTTTATATACACCTGAGAGAATAAAGACCATCAGAATATGTTAATCTATTGAAATAGCGAAAATGCTGAGGAGGAGCAATGGTAGTTACATTCTCAGGTCATGAGGTCATCAGTTGAGTGGAGATTATTCCATTGTAATGCTACATAATGGTAGTTGGGCTTCAATATTAGTTATTTTAATAAAAGATATATACTTATGATTATAATCACAATTGCTTTTATAGAACATTTTAAACCTTTCTGTTATACTTATTTTTTTATTCTTAAAATATGATCTTCAAAAATTGTCTTTAATAAAGAACTGAACATCATTTAAACATCAAATAGGTCATTTTACTGTAAAGTTATTACAATTGTTGAAATTAAGGTGTTTAGAATATTTGCTGACTCTGAAGTATATTTTGCTTATTTCATAGATCAGTGGTGATTTTGATGATAAATCTGACCTAAATTGGAATTGATATCCATGCTATTTCCTTAACAATGTTTATACCAGTTTAGTAATTTATTCTCTTTCAGATCCAAGTCAGATATAGTCTCTCTTTGATTTGTAAATATGAAAAAGGGTAAGAACATTATTATTTGGGAAAGTGACCATCAAACAGAATGAGATCAATTCTGACTCTATTCAAAACACTTAGTTTTAATAGAAACCAGAAATGTCACATTCAGTATTATTTAATTCTTCCATCTATGAGTGATCTCTTCAAACATCTTTTCTCTCTTAGCTTTTTGAAAATCTAATTTAATTCTTAAGAAAGATCAGATTATTTAATGATCATTATTATTCAGCTAAAAAAATATCAAACCCACTGAATTCTGACACTTTGTAGTTAAACTATCTGAACACGAAAAATGCAGTTCCTAACATAGGAAATAAATGAT
Source organism: Corynorhinus townsendii (assembly GCA_026230045.1). NCBI lineage: Eukaryota > Metazoa > Chordata > Mammalia > Chiroptera > Vespertilionidae > Corynorhinus > Corynorhinus townsendii. Next base: position 103,505,299 of record JAPDVU010000006.1, on the reverse strand, counting down.
GAGCCTTATTCCAGTGTTTTTGCCAGACCATTGAGCCTTATTATAAAACAGAGAAACTATAAAATTCAGTGACTCACATAATTATACCTCAAGATACAATGAACAAAATTGAACATCTTTAAATGTTCTTATTCAAATAAATAGTTCAGTATTGTGGAAGATGTAGGTAGTAATTGCACTGAATGCAATGGATTTTAAATTTGGTCTTAGTAAAAGAATATACTTAAATATGCAAGATGTGAGAACAAAATTTGTACTTCCAAATGATAATAGTTTAAAAATCTTAAGAACAATTTAAAGGAAATACAGTTGATTATATCTCAGGTACAAATGTTCTTTATTCTATGAATATTTCTTGGTTACCTAAATTGCATCCTTATTTTTTAAATTAGGTTTGGAAACTGTAAGACCTTTCCAGAAGTAATTGTTTTATATTAATATTAGGCACTATAAAAGAATAACTTTTCAAAATATAACATCACAAAGTACAAAGTACTATCTCAAGAAATTTGTTGTTGTACCCAAATAAATTTTTCTAGAAAAATTTTATGTAAATTTTTCTGTGTGCAATCTATTTAATTCAGTGAATCATCCAAGAGATGTGTTATATGGTTTAGATGAAAAATGCATGTTAGGGATTCAGACCTGTTTTGATATTAACATGCCATATGACCATGGATAAGTCACTTGAAAGAATTGTACTGCCTGCTTGTTAGACCCCTTTCTGCTGTAATATTCTGAGTCTATAGACTATACCCCTCTGTGAAATGTACATCATTTTTTAATATATCTGATCAGATTATAATCTACTTAAGGGGATTAACTACTGAATAATTACAAAGATGATGAAATTCTTTTGTAAAATTTAGGTAAATTATTTGAAATAAATGACTGATTTGTGCTTAGAGTAAAATAAAACTACTTAGTGGGTTGCTTTTTTTCTAAAAATTGAAAGTGATGCCAAACACTCTCCATTTGGTTATGTAGATATTGTTTTTGCAAATGAAAAATAAACTCAACTCTATGTCTAGAACAATAATTAAGCAATAAGAACACTTCCTAATTTTTCACAACTCATGTTTAGTACTAAAACATTTTAAACTACATGGACTATAAACATCTAACTTTTAATTTTTTTTTTAAAGAGCAACCAGTTATGCATACTCTATGCAAATCTAAAACACTTAAAATTTAAGAATACATAACATATTAAAATTGTGTCATTAATAGTTACAATCTCTTGTATTGAATTTACTTCTTACTTTTTTCCATGTTGAAAATAATTGGATTTTTCCAGGCACAAAAAAACATGAGAACTCAGATATGAAAGGGGAAGAAATAAGATAAAATAACCCAGCTATACACCCTATATCTTTTTAAAAGAAAAGCAGATATCAAAATCATTCATTTTCACAGAGTAGAGAACAACTGGAGATAGTAAATTAAGAATCCTAATTGAAGTAAAATGTTTGTCACAAGGACAATGTGAATGGTTTGAGTTTTTCCAAGTTGTGCTTCTACTTGGAACACAACTTTTATTTTTTTCACAGTTTCCCAAAATGATTACATGAATTGAAGACAATTATTTCTATCATTTTACTTGATATAAGTTTTTATAAATTTAAGTATGCTAATAGACCATTCCAGCATCATATTTTTTTTTGGCAGTAGTATACTGACACACATCTGCTGAATAAATTCACGCTTTTTTTCTCAAGGGGTATGTGGGTAGAAACGCACCCTTGCTGGGGGAGGGAGGTGGAGAGGCAGTGACAGGTATACTTTGCTCTAGTTCTTCTTTGCCTGCACAGTCTGAATTGCTTGCAGCTCTGGGCTAGGTTCTGGCCTAAAGAGATTATTACCCAGAAGGAAAGCTATCTGTTAATTGCTTATGCTACACATATATACATATATATGTATATGTATATGTTGTAATCCTCACCCGAGGATATGTTTTTATTGATGTGAAAGCAAAACATCAATCAGTTGCCTCCCCTACATGTCCTGTCCAGACACATACAACCTAGGTATGTGTCTTAATCAAGAATCAAAGATGCAACCTTTAGGTATGTGGGAGGATACGCCAACCCATTAAGCCACCCGGCCAGAGCCACATTTAAAGTAAACTAGGGTTAAGTATACATAGATTATATTTTGATTGCCATGGATCAGAGGGGTAAATTCATTCAAAGACAGATCATTGTCTTTTGCCCCCAATTAGTTATTGTTGTTGATTATCAGAGTTTTCAAATCAGTCCTTTCAGTCTTCAACAAGACACTGAATTGTGATCACTGAGACTGATTAGGGTTTGAAGACAAAAAAAAAATGAATAAATTAGAAAAATGTGTTATTATATGAGAACTTATTACAAGACCACGTAATGTAGTGTTGGTGCTTTTTCCTATTTTACATTATTACAATTCAAAGTGACAACTTAATTATTAAATTAAATATTAATCCTTTATTAATCCATTAATATTAATTCTTTTTATTTTAGCTATATTATTAAAATTATAATTAACTTTTCAAATAAATTAATCACAATTCCCATAATGAAGGGGGGAAGTTTCGAGAGAGAAAAACAAGATAGGAGAGGCTTTTGAAATTCATAGTCAAGGCATGAATAATAGGTTTTACTTTCAGAAAAACCTCCTCTGAAGATTTGTGTTAACATGAATTATGGAGTTAAAGGAGTCTAAAATAACCAGGAAAGAATCAGTTTGGAGAAGGTTGTTTGTTTGTTAAATAAAGCATCATGTTTAATTTTATTCTAGAAGAAATATGCCTGGGAGAATCCTAAACTATATTTTTTCATCTGAGCACATTGTAACATTCTTCAAAAGAAACTTTTCTCTGGGAACTTTTCAAGTGTGTTTCAAGCATTACATAATAGCATCACCAACAAAACCATGGATTAGGCATTGTTCTAGGTATCCATTGTAGTTGTCCACATAGTAATTCATTTAATCCTAAAAACATTCTTCTAAGGAATATACTATTAGTATCTTCATTTTATAAATAAGGATGCTGAGGTACATAAAATTAAAAACTTATACAAAGTTCAGGAATTAGGAAGTGCCAGAACTTAACATTTGGCTCCAGAATCTACCCTTATAACCACTGATTTGCTTAAAAAAAGTGTGTGTGTGTGTGTATATATATATACATATGTGTGTGTATATATATATACATATATATACAAATATGTGTATGTATATATATATACACACACATATTTGTATATATATACACACACACACATATATATATATATATATATATATATATATATATATATATATTGATTTCAGAGAGGTAGGAATAGGGAGAGAAAGAGATAGAAACATCATTGATGAGAGAGAATCATTGATCAGCTGCCTCCCACCCGGCCCCTATTGGGGATCAAGCCTGCAACCTGGGTATGTGCCTTTGATAGGAAATGAACCTGGGACCCTCCAGTCCACAAGCCGATGCTCTATCCACTGAGCCAAACCAGCATGGGCCACTGATTTGCTTATTGATAAATAACTTACCTACACATACAACTTCAAATCCTTTTTCATGAACTTATCTTGTGTACATGTATTTCACAAAACCTACTATGGATAAGATGTTCCAACTGGAAATCACTGTATAATTTATTTTGACACATAAAAATGAACATTTTTCAAATTACTAGTTGGAGTAAAACTACATTGACCTTAGCTTCTGTTAAAATACAGTGAGAGTTATGCTTTTCATAGCAGTTTCCCCTCCTATTTTTAAACAACATTCCTTTAAAATGCATAGAAGTTTTGATTGTCAATTTATTTTTGGCTCTAATTTATTTTATTAGCAAACACCAAAGCATGCTAGTAAGAATTCCACTTCTTTTTAAAGACTTTCAAACTGCTCTTCAAACTTATTATAACTATTTTCCTGACAATGCATAAAACAGTTGCTTTTAGAAAGAACTCTTTAAAATGAAATAAAGCTGCTTATGCACAATTCAGAGCCTTATCTTTTTACATGCACCCGAGGAAACTCAGACAGCTTAGGTTTATATGCATGTTTTATTTGGTTATATTTGTGAAGTATTTGATCATATTTCTAAAGATCCACAATTGCTTTTGTCGTGCAGTCAGGTGGTATATTTTCTTCTCTTCTAGTTTATGAGAAATGGCTATGATTTATGCAACTGATATAGAACTGGTTTCAAGTTAGCATATAGTGAAGACAGTATATAAAGCTAATAGTTAAAATCATCTGCTGAAGGCTATTGCTGTCACTGGGTATTTGGAAACTATCTGTTTGAGGAAGCAATAAGAATGTAAGTTTTGCAAAATTCAATTTCGATTCTCTTCTGAGATGATGCTTAACATTTTTGACAATAAACTTTAGTAGATAATAAACTTTAGAGCTAAGGGTCACTGGAATTAGTATGCATTTAGAGGTCCCAACTAAATTATAAACTACTAGAGGCCTGATGCATGAAGATTTGTGCAAGAATGGGCCTTCCTTCCCCTGGCTGCCACCGCCTTTGCTCCAGCCCGGAGCTGCCTTTCTGCCTTCACTCCAGCCCAGACCCCCCTTTCCGCCTTGCCAAAGCCTTTCTGCCTTCCCACCTTCCCACACTGCCCAGAGGCCCGGAGCTGCTGGGGTGTTGTGGAACACCTGCATCATCACCATGGCGATGAAGCAAGCATCCTGCCCCATCCCCAGTTGCCAGCATATGCAAATTAACCTGCCATCTTTGTTGGGTTAATTTGCATACTCACACCTGATTGCCTGGTGGGTGTTGCAAAGGTATGGTTAATTTGCATCTTTCCCTTTTATTAGTGTAGCTATGCCCATGTTTATTCTAAATGGCTACTGGTTGCATTATTAACAAAATGCACTATATATAGATACACACACACACATATATCATTCATCTGTTCTGGTCAAATATATAAAGTATTTAACATGGTTTTAATGTTTATAACAAAGCACCTTGTGAGTAGTAGGTTGCCTTTCCCTCCATTTTCCCATTTGTCGTTGGCTCTAATTAGAAACAGCTAATAGTGGACTATTTAATGTTTACATTTTCTTAGAACATGATATATAATATTATCCTGTCATTAACACTGATGATACTTTCTATTTTCCCACTATTTTATTCTTTTCTTATGATTTCTATATATTCTTCAACAATTTCAAATATTTAATTTTATACTCAAATTGGTTTTAAGCTAATAAGCTTTTATTTGATCAGTAACTTGCAAAACATTTGGCAAAATTTATTACTGCTTGCGGACTTCACTCTACCCCCTGCTCTGCATTGCTTCTTTGGAAATAATGAACATGTTGATAGAGTTGCATTTACCCACTTGAGGTTATCTATTAAGATGCACCTTTAATATGAATACTGATATTTAATATAGTGTGAAACAAATTTCACATTTTTGTAACTTTTGGATGGTTAATATTATTTTACTATGCACCAGTGTTCTAAAATAGAACTTCAAAGAAAGCTCTTTGTTTTTTGCAAGATTATATTTGGGGGAAAATTTGCACAGTTCAGTAAAGTTTTAGCATATTCTAAAAATTTTCTACAAACTAATATATTTTTATTGATTTCAGAGAGTAAGGGAGAGGGAGAGATAGAAACATCAGTGATGAGAGATTGGCTGCCTCCTTCTTAGCCTACACTGGGGATAGAGTCCACACCCCAGGCACGTGCCCTGACTTGGAATCAAACCATGACCTCCTGGTTCATAAGTCAGTGCTCAGCCACTGAACTACACTGGCTGGGCTAAAATTTTTATATGGATAAGAAGAAAACATTTTTTTTTCTTTCCATTACATGCCAAAGAGGCTTTGATCGTGAATGTACTTCTTATATATACATCTGTGTAACTCCTGTGAGGAAATACTTTCCTTTTTCTGTGTCTGCTGAGACACAATATCCTAATTTGTGAGCAAACAGCAATTCATTATCTCCTGGACAACTCTTCTAGATCAGCACTAACTGTTACACTGAAAACTGTAACTACAGCTGAATGCTTTCCCACAGATTCTTACTCTATTAAGTGGAAAGGATTCTCTAAGGGAAACACTTTTATATGAAAAGTATCAACTGACTGAAATTTTATGTACCATTTTGAAGCAACAGACCTGCATCAAAGCAAATATTTCCTTCATAAATGCTACAGATCTTTTGGATTCCATGAAGGTTGGGGATATAGAGTATAGGTGAGAAAATGTTTTAGGGACCTTTTTCCCACCTACTCCCTAATCACCTTGAGGATGTGATGCTGTTCCAGGTAAATCCTTTAGATCAATAGGATAGACCAATATTTAGTGGTACATTGAGCTCCTCCTTCTGTAGGTTTAGCTAGAGGTAGTACCTTAGTGTTTTTTAACCAGGTCACTTTAGGTTGTGATGATTAAAATGGCATTAATTAAAGAACCTAAGATTATTATATTAGAGCAAGAGCAGAGCGGAGTTTTTGGACACCTCTGACAACCCAACACGGAATCACCATCAGCCATGACAGTTATGTTAAGTGCTATGTCAAGACGGAGGTGATGGGATGTAACAGGAACACCCTTGGGATGGGCCCGGAAGGCCCAAAACCATAAGTGTAGGCACTTGTGTAAGGACTCCATCTGAACACTGATGTGAGTGAGACCTTCACCCTTTTGTGGGCTATATGAAATAAGAGCTCCTACTACCCAGCGCTGGAGCTTGGCCTCCCAAGAGTCATGCACATAGCCCTGCTGGACTGCCACTCTACCCTCCCCGTGCTGTCACTATAGCCACCCGGCTTGAGAGTGCCTGCCTCTCTCCCAGAACTTCAGGGCAGATGTTTGCTCTGCTCATGTCTATGGAGTAAGCTCCACCTCTCATCAAAGTATGCATTTAAAATAGATGAATTTAATATATTCAAATTATATCCCAAAATAAAAGTGCTAACACGGTTATTTCATAACTTCTATAAATTGTATATGTGTGTGTAAGGAAAGATGATCAACATTCCTTGAACAGCACATGCAAACACAGGATCTCCATCCCCAGACAAGGCTCAGGGACAGACTCTTCAGGCTGCCATTGTTAAATTAATTAGCTCCAAATGGTTTCTTTTTTCCTGTCATTTAGCCAAGAAGTTCTAAAAGTTAGAGTCCCTTATTGAACTCTTTCTAAACAGGTGTCTGCCCCGAGGGAATGCCATCTTTTATAATGGAACCATATGATAGCCTGATTAGAGGAGAAATGTTTCTCCACTGCATAATTGCAATGCTGTTATGAGAAGGGAGAATGCACTCCAGGTGGACCAAAACAACAAAAAATCTACTCTTCCATGTTCACTCGACTCTCGATGAAAACACACATATCATAAACATTTAATTCCTTTTTGTTTCTCACATCTATTCTTTTCCAATACAATCCATTTGACATATTTTTGCACTTAAAAAAATCTTTACTGTTGAAAGTATTATATATGTCCCCTTTTCGCCTCCACTGACCCATTCTAGCTTTACCATATGGACATGAGTGCAGTGATTCTGGGTATTGGCCTTTCATTAGCATCACCTTGGAAACTTGAAAAAGTTGATTCTAATGTGAGGTAATACATCACTCTGTTGCTGATAATCTCAAAGTTTCCTTTTTTGTTTCCTTAGTTCTTGCACTATGTTAGGGTATCCTGCCTCACTGCCCACTCCTGTTCTAGCTCCATCAATGACAAATACTGAGTAAGTACAACTTGGCCCTCAAATAAATAAACACATTTGAAAAAGAAATCTAAACCATTGGTCAAGGAAGTAGACTGCCACCAGGTGCTCTTTCCCAGAGAGCATGCATGGGCAAAATGCCACACTTAGCATTCATGCCATGCATCTGGCACTGCAAGAGGAACTAGAAGACAAAAAAGAGGTTGAAGAAGCTTGAGAAGCTATGTGCTCAACTGCTCTTGTACAATTTGTAGAGTAATAAAAGAACTAAATGATATCCCATTTACATATATATTCTGTGTTGCTGTATGTTCTTTAAGTTAATAGTTTTCTTGAAAAGCTGAATTCCTTCAGTAAGCAAATTTAGTTATGAGAATTATTTGTAAAACGTGATATTCTAATTTATCTGAAGAAGGCTTTAACCGAACCATGTACATTTTAAATAATGAGATCTTTCTGTTAAAACGTCAATGTATTTTTAGACTCTCTTGCTTTTCATGTATTGTCCAATTGACGGCAAATACTTTCCTACTAATTGTAATAATGCTTGCCATTACTCATTGTCTGGAAGAAAAAAAAAGATTTGACACCCCCCCACCCCAAGCAAACAAGCAGTTTCTGCATCTTGATAAGGGCCTCCCAGGAGAAAAATCACATTCAGTGTCTGGATCCCCCAAGCCAATGCAGCTTTAAAACAGTTTTCTTTCTTCTTGCACCAGTCTGTCTTCTTAAGTTAAAAACTCCAGGCCTCATATATAAAACTGACTGATGTAGGTGCCAACACTATATTTAAAGTACAAGATGGTAATTGGTCTCCGACCATCTATTCTGAAAAGACTGATGAATGATATGTGCCTGAGTGTCATCCCTCTGGTTAAAAGTTAAGATTATATCCAGTTGGGCAAATAAGAGAGGGCCAGATGCTTGCATTCTGGGTTAGCATAAGAAAAGCGATATTTCCAGTTACTGTTGCACCTATGGTTACATAGAATATTTCTCTTGTCTGAACAAGAAAGCACCTACAGGCTGCAAGAGCAGTTATCACTACAGCACCACTCCATCCCCGACACATACACATTTTCTTTCCAAGTTCAGTGTGCAGCCCTACCCTGTCTGGAGTGATCAGACTCCGAAATCCTATTCACTTTCTCCCTCTTTTTTTCAGAGAACGACTTCTTTCTTCCCAAGTTGTTTTATGGAGGTTATAGAATGATATGGAAGTTTTCCTGTGTCTCGCTCTTAATGTGTGAGTCTTGTTCCTGGCATCAAGTCCCCTGCTTAAAGAGGGAAGTGACTATCCTTCTACTTCTAGTACAGTCTTTATCATTTAGATCCTTACACTTCCAATGGGATAGATCAAGCCTAGAACCCCAAAGACAGGAAAAAGTAATGTATTAAAGTGACATGTTTTTCCCCAGGTTTCACAAACATATTTGGCATTGAGTTGCAGCCAGGATGCTACATTATTTATCACTGTTGATATTTTCTCCAGAAACTCTTTTACCTTCCCATGGAGCAATTATATGACAAAAGGCATGACTTTGATAAAAATGATATAAAATAACAATGTTTACAAAGTAATGAAAGTATGAAACAGCATGGATTCAAGGCACTACAAATCACCCTCCCTTTTTTTTTTAGAGAATAAAGTCTTCTAGTAGGTAGGTGCTATGATAATGGGTATTCTGGAATGGTCTGAAATGAAGCTTGCATTAAGCTTGAATTTATATGATAAGTTGATCTCTGGCTTGCCACCTTGAAGAGCCCATACTAGAAACAAGAGGAAGGTAGGGTTTAGGAGAGGAAATGAAAAGGTGAAGCCAATTTTCTGTTTGGTGTGCAAGGTGAAATTTTAGGTGTGCACCTTTGTCCAGGTTATGGAGTCTGGGCAGGTAGAGAAAGTATTAGATAGAAAGGAGCCAACCAGGGCTAAGATCCTGAGTTCTGGAATTTTTTTTTTTTTTTTACTCAAGACACTTAAAGTGTATTTCTAGTATCATATGATCTCACTCATCTAGGGGAAATAATGAACAACATAAACTGATGAACAAAAACAGACCCAGAGATAAGGAAGCATTGATCAGACTGTCAAACCTCAGAGGGAAGGTAGAGGAGGGTGGGGGTTAGGGGGAGAGATCAACCAAAGGACTTGTATGCATGCATATAAGCGTAACCAGTGGTCACGGACAACAGGGGGGTAGGGACATGCGTGGGGAGGGGTTTGGGATGGGAATGGGGGAATAAGGACAAATATGTGATACCTTAATCAATAAAGAAATTAATTTAAAAAAAAGACACTTAAAGCTCAGACAACTTCTGTTTGTGTGGTAAATTTCAGATTGATAGTTTCCTCTAGTTCCCATGCTATGCTTCTATGCTTTTAGAGATTAAAGACCATCTCAAGTCGTGAATGAGAACAAAAATTATTACTTGCTCTAAAAGTCATTCTACTATGACTAAAGCTTTATTGGTCAGCTTTATAAATTAAGATGCAATGAGTTTGGAGACTCTGTCCCTAAATGTCTCCACCCATTGACTAATGCTTACGAGTTCCTTAGAGGTGTCAAATTATTTCATTCCACAATGACTCACATAAATTAATTTTCAAGCACTGCCAGAAAGGAAATCATCAACAATTGGCAATAAATTGTCAATCTATATATATAAAAGCCTTAGTGACCATTACAATGGAATGACTGGAACAACCAGAATGACCTGTTGCTATGATGCACACTGACCACCAGAGGGCAAACATTCAATGCCGGAGCTGCTCCCAGTTCGCAGGCCCTGATCGCCTAACCCAGGCCTTCCGGCCAATCTCCCAGTCCCTCCCCCTGGCAAGTGGGTCCCGATTGCCCTATCGGGCTGGGCCCTGGGCTGGGACAAGGAACCAGGAGTGGGTGGTGGCACGCAGGTTCGAGGGAAGGAGGAAGAGGAGAGGCAGGGAAGCTGGGAGGTGGGGAATCTGATTGGCCCTGACCACCAGCCAGGCCTAGGGAACCCACCCATGCACGAATTTCTTGCACCAAGCCTCTGGTACTTCAATAAAGCTGGAAAAAATAAATAACAAAGCAAAACAAACAAACAAAAATTATACAAATTTTATTCATATGTTAAAATGAAGTCAACATATAAATAATAAGATAATATAGATTACAGAGACTAAATAAGTAGTTTTAGGGCAGATATGTGACATATAAGCATAGGGAGAGGAAATGGAGAAAGAATATGTAATTCACTAATTTGCAAGTATTTTTTATAATGCATTAGAGAGTTTAGAAATACATAATCCCTTTTTAAAAATAGTTACAGTAAGTATGTCATTTCTAAAATTTCATTTGGCATGATAATCAGGAGATTGATTAAAGTGAATGATTTGAAAGATATATATATGCAAATAATTATAATATATGTAAGCAAATAATTGCTTAACAGGTAAGCAAATAATTCACCCATTCTTTTTTTTCTAAAAGGGCTTACTGGACAGTTCATATATAAAAGGCAAATATATATATATATACACACATATATATATATACACTAGTATATTTTTCTCATATGTGAAAAATATATGAAAAACATATATATGAAAGTCAAGAAATATAAATGCTGAAATCATAATTCTTGATGTTTCCTTAGTTTTAAAAATATATAATTATTATATTATTTGAAGAGCTAATTTCTGAGAGAAACATTGCACTGTAGTGGTTCTATCTGTTATTTAATGGATTTTAGATTTTTAAATTTATCATGATTTGTTTTAATTGGTATATTTCTTATTTGTATGTTATTGGTCAATAACGGACAAAGGCTCATTCATAAAACACTAGTCCGTGTTATACTCAAAGCACTAGCCCTCACAGCTGCATGTGCAATGTAGAGGCCCAGTGTCACAAACTACACTGCTGTCTTATACAGCACTATATCATTTCTTAAATCCAATTAAAGTGCATATGTTAAGAATTTTCTCTAGAGGAATGGAAAATGCTGCTGCAGTGAAGAACAATTATAATGTTGCCTGTGGACATTAGTTCCTAGAGTTATTGCAACATGTGTCATTTTGATCTGTTTCAGTATCATCCTGTGAACACACTGGTCAGCTTCCAGCAATATTCAGTGGGATTTAAATGAATAACTAGCTGATGAGCTGATATTTAAAAACAGATGGGACTCATATCTAACATAATAGAAAATTCATCACCAGAAGTCAAGATAAACAGTGAAGGGAATTCCAAGAGCATTGCATTTTAAACTATATTACAAGACACACTTATAACCCCAAATAGAAGTGGCATGAAAAAATAATACCAGATTTTTCATAAACCTTAGTATGCAATGATAAAGTACCTCAAAATGCAGTACAGTGAAATGTTCATCTTTCTGCAAATAGAAACCAGCCAAATGCTTTCCCATTCATTAATAAAAAGTGATTAAAATAAAATTCCTGGCAATGCAAATACTTCTCACAATTTCCTTAATAATTTTCAAAGGATGTCATCTGTTATGAACAAATCAAAATTATTAGCTTTCTAAATGCAATCGTTATTTGATAGTAATACAGTGGAAACCTTGAGGCTAAGAAAATGAAAAGCTTTTATAAAAATACATATCTATGAATGCTTGCATTAAAATTTTCAGCTACTCTTACATAAACTTTAAAATATGCATGTTTAAGCAAATGTAAGCAAATAATTACATATCAGATAAGTAAATAATTCACTCATTCATTTTTTTTCCATTCATTTTTCCCCCCAAAAGAGTTTACAGGGCAGTTACTATATGAAAGGCATTGTAATAGAGAAAACACAGTAAATATGCTATGAAATATTTCTGTTAAAGACTAAAGCAATGAGAACAAAACATCTAGAATTAATGTTTTGTCAGTCTTTGACTGATACTTTGGAAAATTCTATACTAACACTTGAGAAAAGTAGTACCTTATACAGGACAGAAATAGTAATCAATAGCACTAGGGTAGATGGAGATGGATAAGCTACTCCCCTGCAATAATGTGCTCTGGGGCACCCCTTATCTTGTACAGGTTTCATGGGTGTTGCATTGGCAGAACAATTTACACAGACTAGCAACACTTTAGCTGCAATTTTTGCATTAGCTTAATATTTAAAGATAGGTTATACATCAAATAACACTCCTTCCTTAAGCTTATTATTTTAATATTTATGAGTTAATTTGAATTCCATATCTAACCCATGCTAGGCTGCAAAAATCAGTTAACCTTATCTTAAGCATAACCAATTATTTGGAAAAGCTCAATTGATTCTTTCTCCCCCACTCCAATATGTTAATAGCTAAATGTTGAATGGGTATAGAATACATAAAAATATCATAAACATCCTGAAAGTGACTTTTATTTCTAGGAAACAATTTGACACTACGTAAATATTTGTTGAAAAGAGAACAATGTGGAGAGAGAGTTGGAAAGTGGTATAAATGAAAAAGCAAGTTCCTTGTAGTGGGAAACTGATTTGATTTGCAATTTAGAAACATTCTGAATAAAGTTCATGGGGTCAAATTTTGTAGATAATTTTATTTTCAATATATTTATTGACCCTCTCCTCTACCAAGGTACCAGCCTTGGTACATTGCACAAATACATCAGATTTGACCACTGTACTTGGGAAGAGCAGTAAATGTGTTGCTTCCAAGCAGAAGCTATGAAAGCCATCATGTGCTTATACTATCTCCTTTTTCCTCTGTCCCTGATAAAATATACATTTTGCTTGGGTCCAAATGATGAAGACACAAAACAAAGACAAAGCTGGCCTATGAAGGAGGAAAATATAAGCAGGAAATAAACCTGTGTTACAAGCCATTAAATTTGGAAGCCTTGCAGTAATATAATGGAGAAATACCTAAGAGAGAGGTTCACAAGATTGGAAACTTGGAGATGTGTCAAGATGTAGGGAGCACCTGAGCAAAGGGTCATCGGCTGAATCCAGCGGCATCAGCAAAGCCATCTCCTGGAAACATACCTCACCAAAGGCAGGGATGTTGTCAGTCCTGACCTTTAGCTCAGGTGCCAGGGGGTGGGTGCAATTATCTGAGTTCAGCTAGGTGCCCGGGGCGGATACAATTATCAGGGTACAGTCAGGCCTGATGATTACAAGAAGCCACAAGAATGAAGAATTGCAGCTTGATCTTTAAGCATGATTTCACATAATTTCCTTTGTCTTAAACTCTGGTAAAACTTCCTGGTATCATGCTGTGTATAATAAATGTGCTACACTAGCTCTGGGTCACTGTCTCTCCATCCAAGAACAGTGTCCCACCTGTCTCTACTGTCTCTGTATCTGTCTCTTTCCTTACTGTCTCTCTTTCTTTTTCTCAATCCCCTGTCACCCCTACTGAGGACTCGTCTGCTCTCTAGCTATGCTGGTCACGGCTGGAGAACACTCATATCAAGAGACTATGATTGTAACCAAGGCAAAAGGTTAATGATGTGGACTCAGGGAATGGAGGTGAAAGTAGACAGAAATCAGTTTGAAAGATCGGAAGAGACAAAGCAGGGTTTACAGTTGATGAAATATGGAAGAATGGAAGAAGCCTGACAGATTTCTGGACTGGAAAAAAAAAAAAAAAAGGTGGGTAATAGAGAATCCGTGAAGTGGAAATGAAGGTGGAGATCTGGGTTAATGGGAGGAAGATGCCTTCAAGTCATGTGTTACTTCTATGTTCCTATCTCTGGAATTTGTTCTAGCTGTTTTCTTGGCCTGGACCATGCCTCCTCAAGACAGTCACAGAGCTTGCTGTCTTGTGTCTTTCAAATCTGTTTGATGGTAAATCCTTACAGAGGTCTTTTATGGCTGTCTAATGAAAAATAGCAGGCTCAAGCTTCCATTAATTATATCATAATACATTATATTATTCAAAAGTGCTGTCTTTTTTTTGTTATTGTTATTAATCCTCACCCAGGGATATTTTCCCATTGATTTTTAAGGAGAGTGGAAGACAGAGAGACCACCAACTTATACCATACACAAAAATAAACTCAAAATGGATCAAGAACTTAAACATACGACAAGAAACCATAAAAATACTAAAAGAATCCACAAGCAGAAAAATCTCTGACATATTCTGAAGCAATTTCTTCACTGATACTGCTCCTAGGGCAATGAAAACTAGAGAAAATAAACAAATGGGACTACATCAAAATAAAAAGCTTTTGCACAGCAAAGGAGACCATCAATAAAACAACAAGAAAGCCCACTGCATGGAGAACATATTTGCCAATGATATCAACAATAAGGGTTTAATATCCAACATTTACAGGGAACTCATGATGCAGCTTAACAAAAGGAAGATAAACAACCCAATCAAAAAATGGGCAACTGATCTAAATAGACATTTTTCGAAAGAACACAGAAGGAAGGCCAAGAGACATATGAAAATATGCTCAAAGTCACGAATCATCAGAGAAATGCAAATCAAAACAACAATGCGGTACCATCTCACACCTATCAGAATGGCCATTATCAACAAGTCAACAAATGACAAGTGCTGGCAAGGATGCAGAGAAAAAGGAACCCTCGTGCACTGCTGGTGGGAATGCAGACTGGTACAGCCACTCTGGAGAACAGTATGGAGTTTCCTCAAAAACTAAAAATGGAACTCCCATTTGACCCAGTGATCCACTTCTAGGAATATATCCCAAGAAACTAGAAACACCAATCAGAAAGGATATATGCACCCCTATGTTCATAGCAGCACAATTCACCATAGCTAAAATTTGGAAACAGCCTAAGTGCCCATCAGCAGATGAGTGGATTAAAAAACTGTGGTACATCTACACAATGGAATACTACGCTCCAGTAAAAAAGAAGTTCTTACCATTTGCAACAACATGGATAGAGATGGAGAGCATTATGCTAAGTGAAATAAGCCAGGCAGAGAAAGATAAATATCACATGATCTCACTCATTTGTGGACTATGATGAACAACATAAACTGATGAACAAAAATAGATCCAGAGACAGAGAAACATCCATCGGAATGTCAAACCTCAGGGAAGGTAGGGGAGGGGAGGGGTATGGGGGAGAGATCAACCAAAGGACTTATATGCATGCATATAAGCCTAATCAATGGACATAGACAACAGGGGGGTGGGAGAATGAATGGGAGGTGGGGGGTAATGGGGAAATAAGGACACATATGTAATACCTTAATCAATAAAGAAATTAAAAAAAAAAGACAGAGAGAAACATTGATGTGAGAGGAACACATCGACTGGTTGACTGCTGCAGGAACCCCAACTAGGGCCCTGGCTGGGGAAGAGCCTGCCACTAAGGCACATGCCCTTGACCGGAATCAAACCCTAGACATTTTGGTCTACAGGCTGATGAGCCAAACCAGCTAGGACCAGAGGTGCTGTCTTAATCTACTAGTGGAATTCCACCTTAAAGTGAAGACAGACACAAAATGATTTAAATATATTAGACTTAATTTTTCCTCCTACTTTTTCACTGGATATTTTGTTGTATTAAACTGTAAGCTTTAGACAAAAGGCATTTGGAAGTTGCATTTTTGTCAATTTCCTGCAAAAACAAAAATGAGTGTAGGTGAATATCTATACACAGATATATGATTTGTAGGATAAAAACAAAATAATAATACTGAATATTTTGGTCTGAGAGATCATAGGTAATTACCATTTTCTTCTCCTAACTCTGTATTTTCTCTTATGAAAAAAGAATAATGTTTTGTTACAGGAAAAACATTTTTTTAAAGAAAAAAGCTATTTGATAGATCAAACAACATGAAAAAAGTGCTATTTTAGAAAAAGAGAATTTCATGAAAAGTAGGGCTATTATAGTTGTAAATAATGTGAAAAGTCTGAAATCCAAAGAAACTTTCTGTATATCTACATAGGATAGTCAAATGTGAAAATGCTTAGGAAGATTAATTTAATGAGGACAATTCAGCTGCAGAAACCTATAAAAATGCAATATGCTGAGGCTGGCTTTAATATCTGATATATACAAATTGCTGATGGGTACAAAGAATAATTGCATAGACTTTTAGGAACTCTGAAATTTATAGTTAGTACAAAAATATTCGATAAGTACTTTAAATGCCTTGAAATGTTCAGTTATGAAGTGACACTGTTTATATACTCTGCCACACTCACAAGTCAGAGTTAATAATACCTTTCAAAAAATAGTGTTGAAATCACTCTAATTTTAGTTTCTAGGCTGTAGAACATATTTTGCCAAGATCTATACTTTACCACTTCAAAACTTCATGTTAAGTATCACAGAGTCAAACAATTGTAATATTACAATATTTCATAATAAGTTGGGACATTCATTTGTTAGAAATATAATTGTACAAGAAGTAATGCCACTTTTTGGCCCATGTTCTCTTTCAACTTTAAATATAAGACTTTCCCCAGCTTCCCTTAGGTTAGCTTGGGACCACGTGATGGGGTCCTTGCCATTTAAGAGTTACTCTTGTGAGTTTTTGGGATACTCTTGCTCTCTCCTTGGGTTTCTAGGGAAGTGTTTTGAGGTGCTGCCATTTCTGCAAAGATGCAGCCTGGATCCCTGAGTTGCAGGAGAGCTGCAAAGGAGAACCCCCTGACCCACTTGGGAGCCTCAAATGATCCAGCAGTAAACGTTTGTTTTTTTGAGATCTTAGGGCTTACTCAGTGGTTTACATGACTCTAACGAATACAGAAATGCCAACCAGTAGCTGATGTGTTGTTTTCCTAATGTTAAGGTACTTTGTTGTGTTGTTTTCCTAATGTTAAGGTATTTTGGTTTTGGTAATACCACATGTAACTTTATATTTATATTTGGCAATACAGTTTATTTTTTACAACACTCAAAAACCTTACCTTGATTTTTTTTTTTGCCCAAACCACATAGAGATGTACTCCATAATTACACCATCATTATACACAAGAAACTAAATTTAGAGTGATTTCAACACTATTACTTAAGAGGTATTATTATAACTTTCATACATTTTGCACAAGGAATTGCAATGGGATAGGAAAAAAATAGGCCATCTATATATATAAAGAGCTAGGATCAGTAACATCCAAAACAACCAAAGTCTTGACTGAACACCGGAAGTCAGTCCTGCAGTCAGTGCTGGGTTGTCAGTGCTGCAGTCAGTGCTGGGTTGTCAGTGCTGACTGCTGCACTGCGGGCGCCTCAGCGACCAAGCACTGACTGCTGGGACAGAGGTCCGGAGAGAAAAGCAGAGTCTGATCGCAGCCCCCGTAGCAGTCAGTGCTGGGTCGGCATGGCGGAAGTCAGTCCTGTAGTCAGTGAACATAGGGTCAATTAATATTAAGTGAACATAGGGCCAATTAATATCTCTTTGAGAGGAGTTGAGAATATAAAGTACAGTGTAGAGCAATTACTTATATATTATTTCACATAAAACTCTTTTCAACTAAGATATTTTCCTTTATTTAGAATGTATCTTTATTGTTGAAAGTATTACAGATGTCCCTTTGTTTTAGTTTTTTTTTCCCCCCATTGATCTCCTCCACCCCACACCTGACCCTTCAGTGTGGGGGTTCAGAATGAGCCTCACCAAGATGTGTCTCAGTGGTATGCAGATTTTTGAGCTAAAGGCAATTTTAGCTTCAGGCTCAAGTGAAAATTCTGCCCCTCCCTTTAACTACCTAAAAAAAATTGAATTAGAGGCCTTGCCCATAATAAGACATTATACTATATAATAAAAGGCTAATATGCAAATCAACTGAACAGCAGAACAACCGGTCACTATGACACACACTGACCACTAGGGGCCAGATGCTTAATGCAGGAGCTATCCCCTGGTGGTCAGTGTGCTCCCACAGGGGGAGCGCCACTCAGCCAGAAGCCGGGCTCATGGCTGGCAAGTGCAGCAGTGGTGGTAGGAGCCTCTCCTGCCTCCGTGGCAGCACTAAGGATGTCTGACTGATGGCTTAGGCCCTCTCCTAAGCCCTCAGTTGGACATCCCCTGAGGGCTCTCAGACTGAGAGAGGGTGCAGTTTGGGCTGAGGGACCCCCCTCCGAGTGCACAAATTTCATGTACTGGGCTTCTAGTATAACACTAAACAATGCTGTTCTACATCTAATGCAGAAAGTATAATTAATTTTATCCATGGATCTATTTTTCAGGAAACAGACTGAGCTTTTTGGTAATGGGGTGAGGCTGAAACTTTGTGCTGCAGAAGGAACCTGATGGTGGGGAGGGCCTGGTGCCTGGGTCTGTGGGAGCTGATCTGACACTGAGGCAGACAGACCCTGAAGCCAGGGGAGCCTGCCTACCACTGGGTTCATTGGCAAAGTTGGGCATTTGGGTCCAAGGCAAAGTTGGGCATTCACTTCACTCTCCCACACGAGGAGATTCTCTCTCTGCAGTGTGGTGCCTGGTTTTGAGGAAGGGGTGACCTGGGTGATGTAAAACTTCCCTTCCCACTGTCTTCAAAGCATCGTTTCTTAATTTTGTGCTGTAATCTCTCTCCTGGTTTCCTTAGCTCTTGTAAATGTATTTTTTTTTTACATCGATGGTTGTTTAAATAATGTATCTGTGAGAGGATGGGTACTGGAAACTCTTATTTGGCCATCTTGCTGATATGACTCTTCTTGACTCAATTTATTTTCTTCCACGTCAAGTACACTCCCTTTTTGAGTGCAGAAAGGTAGCCTTTTTAATCTGTGGTGTGCTTCAGGTTGTAGAATCCTGTTATGTTGCTCTAGGATACATTGTGTCCTTAACATTCATTTTTGTACTTGAAATTTCTTCAGTTATTTTGTAGAATATTATTCCAGGGCATTCTTTCTTCTCTAGGCCACATCCCATCAGCAAGATTTCCCTCAGGAATAAGTTCAAGGGCAGAGTATTGGGAAGTTGGTTCAAACGGTGGTTTAAATGTTTTATTCACATCTACACCCCACTGCTCAACCTTCGCCAAATATTTAATGCATGATTCAGTGTCAAAAAGAACTTGTTTCACATTTATAATATTACATTCAGTTGTTAACCATCATTTTACAGTACTTCATCTTATTCTAAAGAAATACAATTTAAATGTTTTCAGATTAAAATTTCATATATTACATGTTAACTGATTAGCTAATTAATTACTAGATTATGAACAAAATACTAGTTTAAGTATTTTACAATTCAATATAAAACATAATAATTATATGTAAGACCTTTAATAACACTCATATTAGAGAGTAGGATTAACTTCCATCCCGCAAGTTTCCGTTATGATTTTTTATAGTTTGTAATATTATAAATTGGTCTATATCATATCTGAGTGGTTACAGTTCACAGAAAAGGCATGTCTTGTCCCTATGTGTTCACTGACTAAAATAATACTTTTGATTAAAGCCTTTCAACTGTCAATTACTTGATTTTCAACATTAAAAATGAAAACAAAAAAAACATACCACATATTTCCTCCATATCCAATTAATACATATCTCAAATACATTTTATGTGGCTATGACAAGTATTGTATTTTTCTCTCAATACATTTTCAGAATTTAAATAATAAATATCCATATGGTTTATTTAATATAAAATCAAAGGACACTCTTCAATTGCATATGAAAATTAATAGACACCTACGTGAATGTTTATGCTGCTCAATAAATAGAAGCACAAACTATGAAGTTACACGATCTGCTTGAAATAAGGAGCAGCTCCTTCACTTGAGCCTTGATTATCTTCCTTTTTATGACTCATTATAAGCAGAGTGTTTTACGTTGCACAAACTCATTTACATTTGAGCTTTTATTCTGTTCAATATATGTCATTCTCATTTTGATTATCATTCCCATTTCAACTATTATGTAGTTATGAAAGCACTTTAGTTTTATTTGTAGCTAAATGAAGCAATTGTGTATTCCTGCATAAGTTCTTATTGTTGAATCAAAACACTAAAAAGGTTTATAAAAATAATAACCAAAAAGTTATAACAACTTATAACTTCAGGCTGTAGTATAGACTTGCAGCAACAAAAAATAAAACACATTGGATTTATATTGTTTTATTTATTGTCATTACTACACACTGAAATTTATATCTTTATTTAATTTAGTTGAGAACAGCTACTGGGAGCAATTATCTTAAAACCTGAGAAAAAATGTAATTGATGACTTCAGCTTTGAGTGCCTTGCTTATCACTACAGGCAATTGACCCCTCTAACACAGTAACCACTAATGGAGAGATTTATTCTACCTAAGCCATTAGACCCAATCTTTTCTTTTTAAAATTTTCAATTTTTATTCTATACTTATTGAAGAAGCTCTGTTAAGAGTTACCTAAACACTTTTACCATAAATCCCTTCACTTACATTACATGGTGTGTAATTGTCTATCCTTTTGAAATCATCTGGTGACAAAATACAACTGCTCTGTGAGTGTCTTCTTTCCTTTAATCCCATTTAAGGAAAGGGATTGTTTTGGAATATGGATTGGAGACCATTCTTACAACGATGAGCATTTCTTCCACAAATAACAAATTATTTCCTGTTGCTCTGTTTGATGTTCTCTGCATACATAACAACTTTTTGTTTTGAGGCTGAGTCACAGTGAATGTTTTTGAAGATTTTTTTAAAACAGCAATTAAGTATGCATAGCACCAAAGATGACTTTGCCTCAAATGGAGAGATGATGAGATGAACAACTACAACCAACATTTGCCTGTGCTTGGGCAAAGATAACTATGTCAAGAGTGCTATCTGGCCCTAACTGGTTTGGCTCAGTGGATAGAGCATCGGCTTGCTGACTGAAAGGTCCCAGGTTCGATTCCGGACAAGGGCATGTACCTGGGTTGCAGGCACATCCCCAGTGGGAGGCTCTCTATCCCTCTCCCTTCCTCTCTGTAAAAAAAGCAATAAAAAATATTTTTAAAAAAAGAGTGCTATCTGGCTGGAAGAGACCATTAGATGCATCCTGATTTCAGAGATGTTAAAATGAACAGAGGTTTTTCTAATCACATAAACTTAGATGAAGATGTGGAGGTAAAGAAAAACCTAGATGAACGTTAGGAGATAAAGAAAAAACCCAACTGCCTTGAAGCAGGATATTGTAGCATTTTTCTCTTTGCAAACATTTCCAGATGCTGTGTAGTACTATTTGGAATTTTCAGCAGACTATCTGTGGATGGGGATTCACCTGGATGGGAAGAGATCTATGAGGTCCTTGCAGGTTCTAACTTGGGATAGCCCACAAGACTGTCTCTTTACCATTTACTCTTAGACCCAATCTTTGAGAATGTACCCTCTCCAACAGACCTCATTATGTGCTTACTTGTTCTTAACTCCATAACCAGATGAAAGAGGAGAAAGGAGGGGTGGGGGGAAAGACACATGAAATAACTAGCTGTTAATGGTATCATTTAAAAAGAATCTAATCTTGGTTTAGGTTCTGCCCAACTCTTATATACTTTATTCTTCATATGTTCCCTACAAAGGCAACAAATCAAGACCATAATGTGGAGCATGAAGATACATATGAAGAGGCTGAGTTTTTCCAGTATCTCGAAGGCCAAAAAAGTCCATTATCCTGGCACCACATGATAGTTGAGGAACCACTGCAAATTGGAAGCCATGGGCTGTAGATGAGGTGTGGGAGAGGCTTCAAATCTTATTAATTTAGGAAGACCACAGGATATTTCATTGAAGGACTAATTTGTTCCCATGTCTTACAGTGGATAGAAGACTCTAGTTTTGCATTGAGAAATCTTGAAATAAAGGCTTTCTACACAAGCCTCATAAGATAGGTACTAATTTATTAAACTTTTGATTATGTTTACAAGATCAGAAAAAGTAATTCATTCCTATGAAACTACTCTGTCACTGACCAAGAGATGCCAAATACTAGACTTTTACGGATATTTTAAGATGGTTGAAGAAAAATATCTATGTAAAGAGTAAAGATATTCAGGAAGGAGGATGAGAAAAACCAAATTGAAAATAACCAAAGAAGGAGAGGAATCCAAGATGGTGGTGTAGGTAAACACCTAAACTGCTGCCTCGCACAACAATTTCAAAAATTCAACTAAAAGACAAAACGTCTATCACCCAGAACCACAGGAAAGCTGGCTGAGTGGAAGTTCTACAACTAGAAGGAAAGAGAAAAGAGCATTGAGACGTACACGAGCGCTGAAAAGCTGAGGTATGGAGGCGTGGGATCTGGGCTGGTGGCAGGCGTTGCTTTTTTCAAGCCAAAGGGGAGACAAGCCCCCGATTACTCTGAAATACAGTTTCTGGGGAGACACGGGGGACCCAAACTCCTATGGGGAGAAGCTGGATTGTCTGCTACCGGGTTGGAAAGTGAGGGGGGCCTGCTTGCAGAGCTGCGCGCAGGAATAATTGTTTATCTGCGCTGGGGCATAGGACCAGACGCAGTCGGAGACACAGAGCCGGCTAACTAGCAGCCATTGCTGTTTGCCACGCCCTAGCCTAGTGATGCCCTGAGACCCCGCCCCACACAACCTACAAACCCACCCAAGCTCCAAGCAGCGGCTTTTGCATATGAATGGACTGCCCTATCGCAGCTTAACCTAACAAACTTGCAGCCCGGATCAGACAGCTCCAAAACCTCCAAACCCCAAGCAAAGAGGAGAAAACTGTAGCTCTCACTGTAGCTTCTGCTGGGTGGACTCAGACAATAGCTGACCTGCACCCCATTGGAGATCCAGAAGCCAGTATACCTAGCGGTCAGTGTGAGAAACCAGATTTCAACTCCTCACATCCATAAGTGACACATTCAAGAGGCAGACTCAGCGAGCACCAAAGCCCCACTGAAACAAGTCCTGCACCATAAGTGTGTCTCCAGCACAGCGGTTCTTCTGTTATAGACACAGCGAGTCCTCACAGCCGATAGGCCTGGAGGTCAATTCTTCCCAGCGTACCAACAGCAATTAAGGTTTAACTACACCAAGACTTTGCACTCAGCCCACAAAGGGGTGTACCAAGAGCATCCACATCAGGTGATCGGGGAGGCTGAGTTACTGCCCCCTATAGGTCACCTACCACACAAAGCCACTCCATCAACACAGGGAAGCAGCCAAAATGCGGAAACAAAGAAACATGTCACGAATGAAAGAAACGGAGGAAAGCAAACTACTGGACGACATAGAGTTCAGAACCACATTTATAAGGTTACTCAAGAATCTTCTAAAAACCGCTGAGAAACTTGATGACACTTCTGAGGAGCTTAGTGAGACCTTCAAGGACCTTAATGAGAATGCCAAAAAAATGGAAAAGGAGCAGTCAAAAATGAAGCATACACGTTCTAAAATAAAGAATATACAGAAACTCAACTGTAGATCAACGTACCCCAAGAATCAAACCAAAGATCTGAAATATGAGGAAACAAAAAACACCCAACCAGAAAAACAAAAAGAAAAAAGAATCCAAAAATATGAAGATAGTGTAAGGAGCCTCTGGGACAACTTCAAGCATACCAACATCCGAATTTTTGGGGTGCCAGAAGAAGAGAGAGAGCAAAATATTGAAAACCTATTAGAAGAAATCATGACAGAAAACTTTCCCTACCTGGTGAAAGAAATAGACTTACAAGTCCAGGAAGCGCACAGAACCCCAAACAAAAGGAATCCAAAGAGGACCACACCAAGACACATCATAATTAAAATGCCAAGGGCAAAAGACAGAGAGAATCTTGAAAGCAGCAAGAGAAAAACGGTTAGTTACCTACAAGGGAGTACCCATACGACTGTCAGCTGATTTCTCAGCAGAAACTATGCAGGCCAGAAGGGAGTGGCAAGAAATATTCAAAGTGATGAACAGCAAGAACCTACAACCAAGATTACTCTATCCAGCAAAGCTATCATTCAGAGTTGAAGGTCAGATAAAGAGCTTCACAGACAAGAAAAAGCTAAAGGAGTTCATCGCCACCAAACCAGGATTACATGAAATGCTAAAGGGTATTCTTTAAGAAGAGGAAGAAGAAAAAGGTAAAGATAAAAATTGTGAACAACAAAATGACATCAAATACATACCTACCAACAAGTGAATCTAAAAATCAAGTGAATAAAAATCTGAAGAACAGAATGGACTGGTGAATATAATAGAATCAGGGACATAGAAAGGGAGTGGACTGATGACTCTCAGGGAAAGCAGGTGTGAGGGGTGTAGGAAGAGACTGGACAAAAATCTTACTCCTATGGATGAAGACAGTGGCAGGGGGTTAGGGCATGGGGTGGGATGGGGAATCAGGTAGAGGAGAGCTTTGGGGGGAAAAAAAAGAGGAACACCTGTAATAATCTGAACAATAAAGATTTGTTAAAAAAAAAAAAAAAAGAAAATAACCAAAGAAGGATGCTGATGAAACTCAAAAGAAAAGAACTTTAACAAAAATAGCAACAAACTTTCAAAGAGATTTAATTGTAGCCCAAAGGCTATCTGAGACAAAAGTAACAACATATAAGCAAACATTGTGAATGGAAAAAATATGTCATAGACTAGAGAAAAGAGAAAGCCATTAAAATAAAGAGTGAAAAATTGTGCATTCAAGGACAGATTTTGGAGAACTATCCTATATAATAAAAGGCCAGCGACTATAACAGTGTCACACCCAGAATGACCAATTGACCAGTCACTATGAGGTGCATTTACCACCTCTCAGTCCCTCCCCCCAGCTAGCAGACTCCGATCGCCAGATGGTGAACGGGAAACCACGGGGACCCGGGATGGGTGTCAGCAGCGGGTGGATTGGGGACTGGCCAGCGGGTGGGAGGTGGCTCTGATTGCAGGCTAGGCCCAGGGACCCTACATGTGCATGATTTCATGAGCTGAGTCTCTAGTTAACTAAATAAAAAGAAAGAACTCTTAACATTTTCAACAGCATGGATGGACATGGAGAGTATTATGGATGGACATATTATGCTAAGTGAAATAAGCCAGTTGGAGAAAGATAAATATCACATGATCACACTCATTTGTTGAATATAATGAACAACATAAACTGATTAACAAAAGCAGATCCAGAGCTAGAGAAGCATTGAACAGATGGTCAAACTTCAGAGGGAAGGCAGGAGAGGGGATGAGGGGGATAAGAGATCAACCAAAGGACTTATATGCGTACATATAAGCATAACCAGTGGACACAGACACTAGGGGGGTGAGGGCATGTGCTGGGGGTGGGGGTGGCCAGGGAGAGGTCAATGGTGAAAAAATGAGACATGTGTAATACTATATGTAATACGTTAAACAATAAAGAATTAAAATAATAAGAATTCCTATAAGTAGTTAGAGAAACTGATGGAGATATAATAATGAAAGAATAATTTTAAAATTTTGCTGAAATATATGGATCTTAATTTAAAAGGTCTTTCTAAATTCTAAGAAAATAAGAAAACAGACACAAATCTATGTATATAAGTAATTATAAATGGCTAGAGGCTCGATCATGGATTCGTGCACAGGTGGGGTCCCTCAGCCTGGCCTGTGCCAGACCCCATTGGTGCATGAATCCGTGCACTGGGCCTCTAGTATGCATATAAAATCTTTGGTTTCTCTCTTCCCACCCTCCCCCCTCCCCACTTCCCTTTGAGATTCATCAGTCTGTTACATGTTTCCATGCCTGTGCATTGAGCATCTGCCCCTTGTGCATCATAGCTACTGGTCGAATGGTTGAATGGTTGAACGGTCACTTAGGCTTTTATATATATAGATAAGGAGACAATCTTACAACTTTTCATATGCAAAGAACAGATTTCTGACAAAATAAAAAGAATCATGATAACAATGTTTTACTTGCAGTATTGAAATTTAAACAAACAAGTTGTGTCATGTAAACATTATTGCACCAAAGGATTGTAATTAAAGGGTCATGGAAAACAATATGCAATATCAGTAGTAACAAGTACAATATTAGTAAATCTTAGAATTGTCTATATCTCTCCACTTTTAGGAATCTGTAAATAGTAAATAATAAAATTCAGGCACAAGAATATTTTTTGATGCATTATTTATAAAAATAAAGGTTTGAGGTATGTGTTCTTAAACATCTTCATCCTTCTGGACCTTCAGTTCCACACTTTTCTCTACAGTAGAATATTCCTAACCCTTCGAACTGCATGATGAACTCTGCTTAAATTTAAATTTTCAGTTACACATGTTATTTTTCGGAACAGTTTGTTAAATGTTATTTGTTATATGTTTTCCACCAAAATGGACAACTTGTTCACAATCTCATTATATTTCGCACTACTTCTCATGGCACATATTATTGAAAATATTTTATAGATAGTGTTCTCCTCCCATTGGAAAAATGTGGGGAAAAGAGACTTCATTCTGTTCACTTACTATATTCCCTATTGCTTATCACAGTGACAAGGTTATTTTAGGTGTGTAATAAAGAGTTGTAAATTCATAAATTAAAACTTGTTTAATTGCACACACTTTGGATAAAAAATGTTCCTGTTACAGATCTTTATAGATTTTAGACTCAACTGGTTGAGTTATTTTGAAGTTCTTACTTTGCTATGTGATTTGAATTCATACACATAAAGTACATATAGTAAATTAAAACCAATTCTTTGAGTCATAAAATTTGGAAATATCATTTCATAGGATATTAATTTTTTTTTCATTTGATACAATTTCATCCTTTCCATTCATTATTCAGACTTTTGCCTCTATGCAATACCCAAGACTGTAGAGATAGCCAACTTTTGCATCATTTGGACAATGTATTATTATTATTATTATTTCAAATATATTTTTATTGATTTTAGAGAGGAAGTGAGAGGGAGAGAGAGATAGACACATCAATGATGAGGGAGAATCATTAATTGGCTGCCTCCTGTATGCCCCACACTAGGAATCAAGCCCATTTGGGTATGTGCCCTGTTTGGGAATCGAACCATGACCTCCTGGTTCATAGGTTGATGCTCAACCACCAAGCCATGCCAGCCAGGTTGACAATCTATTGTTTTTGACCATAATGAAATATCTATTTCAATCTAAATGTAAAATTTCATTCTATTAACTTATTTTTGAGCTCTCCAAATTAATTGATCTTTTAAAAAATTTTACTAAGATGGCCTTGGCCAGCATGTTCAGTGGTTTGAGTGTTGGCTCATGCTCTGAAGGTTCATTTCCTGATCAAGGGCATGTACCTGGGTTCGATCCTTGGCCCATGTTGGGGTGGGTGCAGGAGTCATCCAATCTCTCTCTCTCTCTCTCTCTCTCTCTCTCAAAGATCAATGGGAAAATATCTTGGGATGAGAATGAACAAAAAGTAAAATAAAATTGTACTAAATTTTAGATTACTATGCATTTTTTTAGATTACTATGTATTTAGATTACTATGTATTTTTAGATTACTATGTTTTTAGATTACTATGTATTTTTTTTCTCTCTCTTCTATTAATTCCTTATAGTAGAAAATGGAAAGAGTGAAAGCTGTAATTGTAGTTACTTTCCAGAGCAACAAATCCTTTGGCCAAGATCTGAAGGTAATATATCTATTATATAAAAATATTTATGAGATGTTCAAAGGTTTGATACGATCTTCTGCTTTGGGAACATGGGACCCAGGGGCCCAGCACTGCTGTCTATTAAACAGTTGGTTATTAAGAGAGACAAGGATGCCTCTATTCCCAGCAGATACCCACTATTCTGAGCAGAAACAGAAGCCAGGGACAATATTGTCTATTCTTTTATCTCCCAGAACTATGTCATTTCCTATATTCATTTTTTATATGTGATCATATGGACACTCAAGTATTTTTATATGTGATCATATGGAAACTCAACTACCTTTGTGGTTCAAACTACTTATGTTGAAACTAAAATAAGTCTCAATTTCCTTAGTTTTTCGAAATCACTAGCATGATTGCTCTGTTGCAATACAACTGGGATTGCAGATATTGAGAAAAGGGCAGCAAAAATAAAATCAAAAGGTTACAATAAGGCCAGAAATAATGAACTGAACAGAAAGTATATGATTTTGACATTCATATAAAATAAAATCAACCATGAAAATTCACAATAAGCCCCAGGCTATGCACAAATTAGAATAGAGAAAAGCCAATTTTAAATAAATCCTTGAGGAGTCTATGTAGAATACCTCTCTGAATGAAAGATGAATTATAAAATACTTGTATTTGTTGAAATTATTTAAAATGATTGAAACAGCAAGCACACTTTGGCATATATCTAGTCACTTCAGGGTACTGATATGTTATTAGTATTCATTGCTAATACCAGTGGGCACATTCGTAAAAAACAAAAAAAATCTCTTTATTTTTCCTGTGGTGTGAATGCAGCACTATTTTCACATACATGCATTCCTCTATAGGTTTAATGAATGCAATTGTAGGCAGGTGCATGCCAGTATTGTTAGACTGTGACTGATTGTTCCTTTTTTCAAAATTATATATCACATGTTTTTATCAAATGTTTTGAAAAGATTTTAAGTTTACCTTTTGAATATGCTAGGAAGTAAGTGCTTTGTGATTCACCACCTTTGAAAGAATAATGCAAAGTAAACCCTATTCCCCACCAGTGTATAATTTTATTCCTCAAGTGTTAGATTCATCTTCTGGGAGTATATGACATTTTATATGTAGCTATGAGGGACACTGTATATTTGTGACCACAAGCCAAATAATATATTTTTGAACACCAGAGAATAAATTTTATTCATCAAGTGTTTGTTGAACACATGTATATGCCATTATTATCACAACAATCAGTGAATAAAATATTTAAAACTCCTCATGGAGCTTGTATTCTAATAAAGACTGGACAAAAAAATAAACCAAATAAGGAACTAGTGTGATATATTGATATTAGAATATTAGGTAATGTTAAGTGGTTTGGAGAAAAATAAAGAAAATGTGTGTTGCCTAAGGTGAGCTGTATACATTTAGGTAGTATGGAATAAATATGAATATATACATGCATACTTATGAATGAGATGACATGATGTTTGACATATTCTTAAGAATAATCTGCAGTCCAGTGCAAGGAAATAGAAGATAATATTGATGAAATAAGATGGACTATGAGATAATAATTTTTATACCTCATTAATATGTATATAGAGGTTCAAATACTCTCTGCTTTGGTATATGTTTTAAAATGTTTATAAGTTAAATGAAAGTGTTCATAAAGAAATTCTTGGAAGAGATAATATTAGAATAAAGAACTGAGAGAGGTGAAAGATCCAGATGTAGAAATAGCAATTACAAACTGTTGAAATGTCTGCAAGATGTAGGAAATAGTAAGATCAGTGTTGCTAGAGTGGAATGAGAGAACATTAGGAGATGACATCATCCAGAAAAACAGGGAGCCAGATTGCATAGGTAGTTGTAAGAATTCCACCATGAATAAGATGGAAAGCCACTGGAGAGTTTCAGCAGAGAATATTGTCATCAGGCATATTTTTAAAGCATCACTCTGGCTATGTTGCTTAGACTATACTGGAGGTAAGTGGAAATAAAGAAAACAGACAGCTGGTTATTTCAAAATGCAGAAAATGGTGACTTCAAACCAAAAAGATTCTTTCTATAACAAATTTATAAGAATAGCAACAAAACCCATGGTAATTCAGTTATTTTTAAGATTCAGATACATCAATTATCTCATTACTCACTGAATGAATTATTCTACATACCATTCCATACAGAAAACACGCACACACACACATGCACACACACACAAGCAATTGTACCTTTCCTGAAATTATGTACCTACCTATGGCTCCTCTTCATAAGACGGTTTCTAGGTAAATGTTATCCAATGACACAGGATATACCCAATAAATTTAAAACACATCAGCATACCATAAATAATCAATCCTCAGGAAATTTAAATCACAACAAAATTTTTGTGAGATATGTTGGTGTTGGATAAAATTGGAGATTATCTGTAACAGTTTAGGTGAAATAAGGGTTAGTAATTTACCTCAATTATATGTATAATAATTATTTTTCAGTAGCATGAATATACAAGCCATATATAGGGTAACTCAAACACTGGTTGAAAGTATGTAGGCTCTGGAGGTAAAGTCTTATATAAGACAGATAATACTGTTGCTTTTGTGGTATTACATTCTAGCATGAAAGAAATTGCAAATAAAAAGTAGATAAGTTAATTATATATAAAAATAACTGCAACAAAAATATAAAACTGAGTAACTGGACAAGGATTGATGGAGCTGGGACTTCAGATACATTGCACAGAGACCAAGTGATGCGAAGAAGGCAGCTTTGCAAAGATTGAGGAGGTAATATTCCAAGCAATAGGGAGCATATATGACAAACAAGCTTGTCATTTGAGAAGCAGAAAGACCCAGGGTACCAAAGATAGTCAGTACATTGTGTGTGTGATGAGGGCAGCATCTCTACTTCTTTCTTCAAATTTACTTTAACTAGAGGCTTTGCTAATGGCTATAGAGAGCAGGTGTTTTACTATTGTTATGATGGAGACTACCAGACAAGAGTGAAATATTACTGAACATTATTGAGCCAAGACTGAACTGAACTCTAGTAAACAGTTTTCAGCTAGATAATGAAAAAGGAGAATCCTACTTGAATGGACAAATTTTATTGCCTACTTATACTTTAGTTTTATAAGCTTCTAATATTATTGAGGACAGTTTCAACTACATTCTCCAAAGCAAACTTGTCCAGCCAAATATTTATCTAGTCATTCATAAGCTTTGCTTCTCTACATTCACTTTCTGTTTCTCAATTGCACACTCTTCATTCCTTCCTGAGGCATGAATGGTGTGCAATGGAGAAGCACCAATATCCTGAAGAGAAGGGAGGTCCTACAGAGAGCTCTGACTTTCTTGTTGAACCAATTATTTCTTATATTCCTTAGTAGATTATGTCTAATAAACCTAGCTTTTTAAAAATAATTATCTTACTTTTTTATTGATTTTAGAGAGAGGAAGAGAGACAGGGAGAGAGAGAGAGGGAGGGAGAGAGAGAGAGACATTGATGTGAGAAACATACATAGGCTTTCTCCCACACACACCCCAAACAAGGATTGAACCCTCAACCTAGGTATGTGCTCTGACAGGGAACTGAACTTGCCACCCCTTAGTGTTCGGGACACTGCTCAAACCACCGAGAACACTGGCCTGGGCCAAGATCTTTTTATTTTAATTCCAATTTTATCAACTTAGTAAAATATTTAACATCTTTCCCAACTGAATAATGAAAGCTGATACCAATATTGCAAACAGGGATTTGGAGAATGGCTTCCCTTTACTTCATTCTATATAATGAACACACATAAGACCATAAAAATCACAAGAAAGTGAATGATAGAAATGATAATAACTTTCCACATTAACTAATACCATAACTATTTTTCATAATCCAGTTCCTTGCTTTAATCTTTTTAATTTATTTTTGTTTCATTATTTTCTATACAGCATGTCTTTTTAAATAGTAAAGGAAGTAAAATCAAATCTAAAAATTCATTGAGTTGACACATATTAACTTTTATTCTATGTTAGCATCCGTATTATGATATGCGTTCGCAGATAATTATTAAAACTAATGAGGATGAACAAAATCTAGGAAATGTTCACCAGAGAAGATTTGGCTTAGATTTGCATGGTCACAAAAATATTATGGAGTTGGAACAAGCTTGCAACAATCAGAAATGATTAATGTATGTTATATAATCATGATTGCATTGAGTTATTCTCAGTCAGGCAAGAAAAAAACTTTAGGTAGTTGAAATCCATCCAGAAGACAGTTATTTGGACATGTGAGGAAACTAATTAAGAAGTTCTAGGATGAGCATGAAGCCCAGAGGCCAAAGTGAACATGTGTGAATCATGCTGAGTCTGAGATGGCATGAATCACTACCAGCTTATTTCCAGTAAGAAAAGATTCCATTGATTACAAGGGCAGTGACAGCTCATAAAGGAGCACTGGTCACAGGTCTACAGAGGCCTTCCTTCAAAGGAAGTCTCCCCGCGGGACACACAGCAGTGAGATTTTGGGGTAAACATACCATAGATCATCACCATGACAGCTAAACTCTCTGGAACTGTCTAGTGACAGATTGCTTGCTAATGAATAGCTTGTTAATAGGTAGGACAACTGAGACTTGAATGCTGATACTGAGTCAAAGGTCAAATCTGTCAATTTGTTTATCCTGAAACATTTGTCCTTCATAGAGTTACTATGGGCGCTCTTTAAATAAAGGGTGAAAGAAATGTATATTGCATATTTGAAACAGCTATTAAATCCTAGGACCAGAAAGTACCACACAAGCTCTAAAATGCCCAAACATATGTATTATCAGCCAATGGATACATTAGATACATAAGAAAAAATGTCCTTTAAAATAATTTATATTTTTTCGCCCTGTCAACATTGTAATTACCATGGATAATTTTACTAAATGGTCTAAGACTTGACAGCATTCCAAGCCAGGAGGTGAGTAATGGAAGTAGGGTTTTTGATGAGCTTTAATTGGTTGTTGAGCCTGAGGAGTTAGTTGAACTGAAGTTAAACAAGCATTTTGATATTTGAAGTCCAAAATGAGCATCAACATACACAAGGTCATTGAGTGAATTTACTAAAAAACTGTGGGGAAATGTTTTTGGATGTAAAGACACAATACTGCATAGAGACTGCCTGTGGTCCTCACAACGTTGAATGTGTTTGGCTATCAAAGCACATTAACACATGCTGCCCTCTGTCAGAAAATCAGGCTTTGTTCGGCCACAGATCTGGCTAGACTGAAGATTATGTGTAGAAGAAATTTGGGTAAGTAAGTACAGATAAAAATGAAACCACATTTAGACAGGTTTGGAAAGGAGCCACATACTGACAAGATAAAGACATCTATAAAGGCAACTTTAGAGATGACAGCAGAGACTGTGTGGAGCTCCCTTGAACCCAACTGCCTCCTCCAGATACATTTATATATACTCATTTGCAGCAACATATGTAAGTAACTACTCCAAAAAGCCATATGTCTTTCACCACACACACATGACCTCCTTTTATGTATATTATAAAAGATCATAATATTTTACTTCAAATGTTAAACTAGATGATATATATTTTATTTTCATGTGCAAAATAGGACTAAGTCTGAAATCTTCAAATTTGATTAAATTCATTCACAAAATTACTAAATTTGTGCCCAATGGCTATTATTGAAATGCTGTCAGAAGTAGTCATGACTTCTTCCTTCTCAGAAATCATTTGTTGGCAACCATCCTTTGCTAGTCTTAATTGCTGCATGAAGCAGACACAATACTTGGTAAAAATTGCTGGGCATATGATTATTCTATGACACAAACCTATTACTAATCAGGACGGTTTGGTACCCATTTTTAGAAAATTGCAAATAGTCTTAAAATAGCTTGAAAGCAACATCTCAGTTTACTGTCATTTACTTCCCACCTGCAAGTAATAAGGTGGGAAGACATCACAGCCAGGAACAGAGATAAAATTTTGATAACCTTGAAAGAGAATACATAATATATTTTTGTGGTATATAACTAAAACATTTGTTGATTATCTGTGGTTAGTGTCTATAGAAACAAGACTTATCAGAGTATCTAAGATCAGAAATTAAAAGAGGTATAAGAATGACTTACTCTTTTCAGAAGAGATGATAAAAGTTGTAAATAACTTTTAGTCATCAATTAATAGATGATGAATTAGTTTAAGACAATACTATATTAGCTATCTTGATTAGAACTTTGACATTTTACCCAACAAAATATTATTAGAGATCTAGAAATGAATCCTTTTTAACCAACACACTACTGAGAAGGTAATTAATTTCAGAAGTATTAAATTACTGATGTGTGTCAGAACTAAGATTTAAATCCATGTGAGACAAGCTTTAATATTCTGTCCTTTATTTCTACTACTCTAGTTCATCTCTGTTCACTATTCAGTATATCATAGAGAGGTTTGGCAAGGAGCCATATACTGCTAAGATAAAGACATCAGTATAAAAGCAACATATGTATGTAACTGCTCCAAAAAGCCCTAAAGTTATACAACTTTAACATAGGCAATAAAAACATTGAAATTGTTAAAGATTGCTTAAATTTACTCAGTCATCCATTTAAGTGGAGTAATCAACCAATAAATCAAGAGAAGGTTGAGACTCAAAAGGACAGCAATGGAGAAATTATGAAAGATCACCAAGCGCAAAAATCTGTCATTAGAGACCAAGGCTAAGAACATCCATACCCTCGTATTTCCAATTACTATGTATGGCTGCAAAAGTTGGACAGTAATGAAGGCTGAGAAGAAAAATAAATGGTGAGTTTGAAATGTGGTATTGAAGAGGTGCTCTGTGAAAGATGAACAAGTGTGTACTAGAGAAAATTATGCCTGAAATATCTTTGGAGGCAAAAATGACAAAACTAAAGCTATTCTGCTTTGAGCGCATCATGAGACAGCAGTGCTATTTGGAAAAGACAGCAATGCTGGGAAAAATAGAAGGTAGCAGGAACAGAAGAACACCAAATATGACATGGATTGACTCCATAAAATAAGCCATAGGCGTGAGTCTACAAGAGCTGAGCAGGGCTGTTGAGCACGGACACTAGGATATCATCTTAGGGTTTCCAGGAGTCAGAGCCAACTCAATGGCATGTAACAAACACTCTACATAAATGTGTAACACACATCTGTAAAGAGTTATAACCATATCTTCAAGTTATTAATTGCCTTTAGTGGCCAATCACCTTCTATTTATGATTGCTAATCTACACAACAGTTTCTATAAGGTTGTGATAGTTCATTTTATATATCTACTTGAATAGGCAAAGGGATGCCCATATAGCTGGTAAAAAATATTTCTATGTGTCTGACAGGGTTTTTCTTGAAGATATTATTAGCATGTGAATTGGTAGACAAAGTAAAGAAGATCACCTTCACCAAAGCAGATGGGCATCTTTCAATTCCGGAAAGCCTGAAGAGAAGAAAAAGGCAGAGGAAGGGTGAAATTGGTCTCTGGTTGAGCTGGGATATCTATCTTCTGCCCTTGGCCATTTGAGCCTTTGGACTCAGACTGGAACTTACACTCTCATACCCCACTTCTTAGGCCTTTGGACTGGGACTAGGGCTTATCTATTGGCTTCCCTGGTTCTTAGTTCTTCAGGTTTGTACTGGAACTACATCAATGGCTTTCTTGGGGTTCCAGCTTGCATTTGGAAAATCAGGGACTGCTCATACTCCATAATCATGTGAACCAATCCCTCATAATAATTCTCTTTCAATATATCTCTCTATGTATTCCATTGTTTCCATTTTCTGGAGAAAACTGACTAATACAGAGGTAGACTGTATTATTCTCACTTTACATACAAGAAAGCTGATAGAGAGTTTAAGTAAGTGGAATATTTTAGAGCTAGAAAAGGCAGTACTAAAACTCAGCTCAAGCGTCCCATTGACTGCATCTTACCTCTCAGAGAACTTGAACTCAGAGAACTTCATATTTAAAGACCTCTCTGGCCAGCCATTGTGGCTCAGTGGTTGAGCATCAATCCATGAATGAAGAGATCCCAGGTTCAATTCCAGTTCTGGGTGAAATCAAAATGTGGGGTGTTTATGTCTGCGAAATTGAAGTTGCAGACAAAAAAATAGTGGAACCAAAGTTTATTGAGAGGCTTCTAGGAGCAGGCTAGTCTCCAAAGCTTCCTTCCATGTTACAGTAGGAAATAGTTTAACAGCCAAGCTAACTAAAGTCTGTTAGTCCATGTGTGGAGGCCCACATGGCCATAAGCCACGTGGGGGCAGGGATGTGATCTCCAACCACAGGAACAAATGTCAGGAACCCATTGTGTGCTGGGAAGAAGAGAGAGGGTGAAAGGTAGCACACACCTTTTGATTTAGGGCAGTGGTCAGAAAACTCATTAGTCAACAGAGCGGCAAACCGTGGCTCGTGAGCCGCAGTTTGCCGACCACTGATTTAGGGGATGGAGACAGCCTTGCTAGCTCCTGATTGGTCTTTTCAAAGAATTTTGCCTTAGCAACATCCTTATGATTGGTTATCTGCATGCTGTGTGTCTCAGCAATATCCATAATTTTTTTAAAAATTTCTTTATTGATTAAGGTATTACATATTTGTCCTATACATTGTAAAGTTCATGCCTCAGGAGCACCCTTCCTTCCCTGCCCAGTTGGGGTGTTTTAGTTGGGTTCTGGGATTAATTCCTCTCCCCCATGATTCCCATCCCATCCCTGTCTACCTAGCTTCTTTCTGTCTCCTTGGCACATGCCCAGGTTGCAGGCTTGGTCCCAAGTAGGGAGCATGCAGGAGTCAAAGATATTTCTATTTCTCTATCTCTCTCAATTCCTCTCTGTAAAATCAATAAAAACATATTTAAAGAGTTATCTGTAATTTTTAAAAGAAATTAAAAATAATATCATTTTTACAAAGCGGAGCATAATTTTGAATTTTTCCTTTAAAATGATCTACAACAAAAACATAAATAAAAACTGTCAGTAAAATTATCTGAAAATTTTATTATTCTTTGAAAGAAAAACTCTATTAACTTTTTAGAATGGAGTAGAAACAAAGAATAACTCAGGAAGCGGAAGCTCATTAACACTTGGATTAGGAAGTCCGGAGTAGTTGCATAAAGACCAGAGGCTGTAACACCTCAGCTTTTATTCCTTCTCTACAGCATCCTGCCAAGAATGCAATAGTTCAAGGGTGATCAGGAGGATATACTCATCATTGGAGGAGTCCCTTTTGAATAAAAAGTTTCACCTTCAAAGTGGTGACACAATCAATAATCAATAGAGACAGGGAGTGGAGCATAATCACAAAAGAAGCCACTTAGCCTGAGTGATTACCTCTTTTATCTTTGAGATATTGATAGAATGGAAGGAGGGAAACTAGATCTGCATCAGCAGTTTCACTTAGGGAAGTGTTAACAATTGGGGAAAAGGTCTCTACACATGAATTATAGCTAAAAAAAACAAATATTTCTAAATAAGACCCAATTGCCTTCATTAGCGTATTTTTCTTTACACAGTATGTAATGCTCTGAATGTCAAAATCTGAACATTTATTGGGTTGGACAAAACGTCTGGAAGTCTTTGAGTGTGTGCAACTGGAATTTGTCCAGTGGTGACTTTTCGAATAAGACAAGATCATCAAAGGACAGACATAAAGGAGGCACAGGTAAGTTTTACTAATGTTCCTTTTACTAAAGCAGGCAGGTATTGGAATCAACTTTCTTCATCAGTCATTCCAATTAGTGAGTTGGTAAATTTATAACAGCGCACGATTAGCTACCCATTATATGGTAGTTCTCACCATAAAGGAAGAAAGAGGTTTATTCAATAAATACACCATCACTGAAAGACCATTACACAATGCCTCCTAATTTTTGTTGTATTTAAAAACTCACCTTTCAGAGTAGATTTGAGCATGTATTTATTGTATTTGAATAAGAAAACTAAGCATCATGTTAAATCTACTACCGGAAATTTATAAATTTGTTGCAGTACTAATAAAAATGACAAGAGAATTTCCCCCCTAAAATAAGACACTTTTCTTGTACTTATTTGTATATTTTATTTGTTTATTTAGAATGATATGTTGTTGTGTATGCCTGCATGTTTGTTCTGTAAATGTAATATTCTTAAATACTCCACCTTATTTTTTAAACTAGTTACTATATTTTATGATCCATCATTGTTGTGCTTTATGAACATTTAGTCTGTTGCTTATCACTGTTGTATAATATTTCACAGTGTGCATTTACCACATTTTACCCATTTAAACTGTTATTCATGGACAACCTCATTGTCTAAAATTCCTGCATGCCAAATGTCAGTTTAGTCAGGCCAACTCCTTTGTATTCCTTAATTGCAATATTTCTAAAATGTTGTCTAGCAACAATGTCCTGGTACCTCTGTCCTTACATAGCTAAGCATTTCTAGGTGATATATAACTAGGCATATAATCAACTAGAGGCCTGATGCATGAAATTCGTGCACGGGGGCTGGGGGTGGTCCCTCAACCCAGCCTGCACCCTCTCCAATCTGGGACCCCTCAAGGGATGTCCAACTGTCCATTTAGGCCCAATCCTACAGGAATCAGGCCTAAATGGGCAGCCAGACATCCTTCTCACATCCAGGACTGCCGGCTCCCAACCGCTCACCTGCCTGCCTGCCTGATTGCCCCTAACTGCTTCTGCCTGCCAGCCTGATCACTCCCTAACCTTCCCCTGCCAGCCTGATTGTTGCCTAACTGCTCCCCTGCCAGCCCGATTGCCCCAAGTGCCTTCCCCTGCCAGCCTGGTCACCCTAATTGCCCTCCCCTGCAGGATTGGACCCCCCTAACTGCCCTCCCCTGCCAGCCTGGTCACCCTTAACTGCCCTCCGCTGCAGGCCTGGTCACCCCTAACTTCACTCCTCTGCTGGCCTAATTGCCCCTAACTGCCCTCCCTTGCATGCCTGGTCCCTCCCAACTGCCCTCCCCTGCTGACCTGATGGTCCGCAACTGCCCTCCCCTGCCGGCCATCTTGTGTCCACATGGGGGCATCCATCTTTGACCACACGGGGGCAGCTACCTTGTGTGTTGGAGTGACAGTCAATTTGCATATTACTCTTTTATTAGATAGTATGATTTATAAGTGTGCCAGGATATTCTCCAGAATTACTCCATTAGTTTATAGTCCTGCTACTTGAAGATTTCTGGAATGGACTCATATTTCCAGTTTGTCTAAGTCATGAATTACAGAAGCAATGACCTCCAAGTTCGTTTTCAATATCCTATCATA
This sequence comes from Corynorhinus townsendii, assembly GCA_026230045.1. Taxonomy (NCBI): domain Eukaryota; kingdom Metazoa; phylum Chordata; class Mammalia; order Chiroptera; family Vespertilionidae; genus Corynorhinus; species Corynorhinus townsendii. The sequence continues at coordinate 103,465,853 of JAPDVU010000006.1, read as the reverse complement.
TATCTTTTAATTAATTCTTATATCAGTGCTAGAGTGATCATTCCAGAAGACTTTCGTTGCTTTCTTTCATTCTGTGGGTCATCTTTGTCTTCAGAATAGATTCAATCTTTATGTAGAACCCATTTCATATTTTCTCTCTTTCCCACTGCCTAGGCCTCAGCACCCATAGCATCTTCCAAACACAGACAGACAGACATAAAGGACTATTAACTAAGTCATCATAAACCTCTTACAGTCATTGTTCAGTAATTATTTCTTTAGTGATATTATATACAAGGCAATATGCTATTCAGAGAGTCACTATGGAGAGCTAGCTGGAGATGGTCCCCTCTCTCACAGAATTTACATTTTAGTTTGGGAGACTGGCAATAAACAAATATATATATATATATATATATATATGATCTTTATATACCTTTCTTCATATTTTATATATGCAGTACCCTCTTCCTGGAAGTTCCATTCTTCTTTCTTTCATATTCCCATTGCAAACTGTGTTTGTTTTCTTCCTATCAAAATTGTTTTTGTTTTCCCACTGCAAAGTGCTTAAGAAAGAGACTATAAAATGCCTATTATTTTCATTGTATATTCATAGTCTAGCAGATATGTCATAGAAAAGTGACAATACAAAATCGCTGAAATACTTAGTATAAAAATTTGTCTATCAAGAAATAATTGCATACTTTATTCATTATTTATTATTGCTTAGCACTCTGCTAGATATTATAGTGAATGCATGAACAAATAAGAGTGTCCTCTTTAGGAAGGTTATAATTGTAGAAATAGCTAATGCTCATAGGATAATATTCTAAATGCAAAAATAATTGTAGAGAAAGAAGAGATAACCATACACTACAGTATGGAAATAAGTCAGAGAAAAGCTGGAAATTAGTGTGCTTTAAAGTCTGAGTAGCAGAGTCAGGTAGGAGATATAAGGATTGGATTCCAAAGGTGAGGATGTTTAGAAGCTACCTAAGCAGGGCATTTGAGAAACACATTGACTCAATGTAATAAACTTTTACTGAGTGCCCAGTATGTTCCAGACCCTGGGTTAGCCTCTGGGAATACAATGAATACAGTGATAAATGAAAAGGCTAGTAGTGAGAGCACTCTGACTTAAGTGGATGATTTAAGTTGGACAGTAAGAAGATATGAAGAAGATCTTATTAAGAATAATGGTGTTGGGCATCATTCTTAAAGGCCAAGTAACAAAGCACAGCACTGTCTTTGAAGGCAGTGGGTTTGAAGCTGAATCGATATGATAAAGGCCATGTAAGAAAAAGTGAGCTTGATCACAGTATGTATGAATACTATTCAGGGGCCCTCAAACTTTTTAAGCAGGGGGCCAGTTCACTGTCCCTCAGACCATTGGAGGGCCGGACTATAGTTAAAAAAAACAAAAACTATGAACAAATTCCTATGTGCACTGCGGGCCCGGGACGAGTCGGCTGCTAAGCAGGACAGGCAGCGGCACCCAGCGGACCGGATAAATGTCCGTGGCAGGCCACATGTGGCCCACGGCCGTAGTTTGAGGACCCCTGCAAGTGGTTAAAATAGGAGAGGTATCACTTCGCAGCTGTTATGGCTATTATCAAGAAGACAAGAGATGACAAGTGTTGGTGAGGTTGTGCAGAAAATGAAATGCTTGCATATTTTGCTTCTTCAGTTGTTTAAAAGAAATAAAAAAGTGCTGTTAGGGAAGGGGCTGGTTTAAGGTAGAATAAAGACATTGTTTTAAAAAATATCAATGGATTTGCCATAATAAGAATTAATTTTGTGGTCCAAGGCAGTCACACACAAAAATGTGTGTCCAAGGTGAACTCGATCCAGAACTGGAGTTAAGAACAGAGTGTATCATTAAGACCCAAAGAATTACGAATGTTAGTTTCTCTCTAGCTTTTTTGTGAAGTTGAAATTCAGTAAATGGAACCTCAATTACCCTAATGTATTAATAAAACTTCACTGTGTCAACTAATTGTTAACCAGATTCTCCCATGGTTTAAGATATTAAGAGATAAGCCAAGTACATCAATCATATTTAGTACCCTGAAGGACCTCTTGAGTAAATGTTTGTGGTTGTGTTAATTACATTGGAATTGCATTGGGTTTAAATGTTAATTCTAATGGACAAAGAGGTTAATCCCCAAAGAACCTTTTAATTTTCTTTTTTTTTTCCTCATTTTTTTTTCTTAATTAAATCTTTATTGTTCAGATTATTACAGGTGTTCCACTTTTTTTTCCCCCATAGCTCCCCTCCACCTGATTCCCCACCCCACCCCATACCCTTACCCCCCGCCACTGTCTTCATCCATAGGAGTAAGATTTTTGTCCAATCTCTTCCCACACCCCTCACACTTGCTTCCCCTGAGAATCGTCAGTCCACTCCCTTTCTATGTCCCTGATTCTATTATATTCACCAGTCCATTCTGTTCTTCAGATTTTTTATTCACTTGATTTTTAGATTCACTTGTTGGTAGGTATGTATTTGATGTCATTTTGTTGTTCATAATTTTTATCTTTACCTTTTTCTTCTTCTTCTTAAAGAATACCCTTCAGCATTTCATGTAATCCTGGTTTGGTGGCGATGAACTCCTTTAGCTTTTTCTTGTCTGTGAAGCTCTTTATCTGACCTTCAACTCTGAATGATAGCTTTGCTGGGTAGAGTAATCTTGGTTGTAGGTTCTTGCTGTTCATCACTTTGAATATTTCTTGCCACTCTCTTCTGGCCTGCATAGTTTCTGCCGAGAAATCAGCTGACAGTCATATGGATACTCCCTTGTAGGTAATTAACTGTTTTTCTCTTGCTGCTTTTAATATTCTCTCTTTGTCTTTTGCCCTTGGCATTTTAATTATGATGTGTCTTGGTGTGGTCCTCTTTGGGTTCCTCTTGTATGGGGTTCTGTGCGCTTCCTGAACTTGTAAGTCTATTTCTTTCACCAGGTAGGGAAAGTTTTCTGTCATTATTTCTTCTAATAGGTTTTCAATATTTTGCTCTCTCCCTTCTTCTGGCACCCCAAAAATTCAGATGTTGTTTCGCTTAAAGTTGTCCCAGAGGCTCCTTACATTATCTTCATATTTTTGGATTCTTTTTTCTTTTTGTTTTTCTGGTTGGATGTTTTTTGTTTCCACATATTTCAGATCTTTGGTTTGATTCTTGGGGTACGTTGATCTACAGTTGAGTTTCTGTATATTCTTTATTTCAGACAGTGTATGCTTCATTTCTGACTGATCCTTTTCCATTTTTTTGGCATTCTCATAAGGTCCTTGAAGGTCTCACTAAGCTCCTCAGAAGTGTCATCAAGTTTCTCAGCGGTTTTTAGAAGATTCTTGAGTAACCTTATAAATGTGATTCTGAACTCTACGTCATCCAGTAGTTTGCTTTCCTCTGTTTCTTTCATTCGTGACATGTTTCTTTGTTTCTGCATTTTGGCTGCTTCCCTGTGTTGATGGAGTGGCTTTGTGTGGTAGGTGACCTATAGGGGGCAGTAGCTCAGTCTCCCCAATCACCTGATGTGGATGCTCTTGGTACACCCCTTTGTGGGCTGAGTGCAAAGTCTTGGTGTAGTTAAGCCTGAATTGCTGTTGGTACACTGGGAGGAATTGACCTCCAGGCCAATTAGCTGTGAGCACTCCCTGTGTCTATAATGGAAGAAGTGCTGCGCTGAAGACACGCTTATGGGGCAGGACTTGTTTCAGTGGGGCTTTGGTGCTCACTGAGTCTGCCTCTTGAATGTGTCACTTATGGATGTGAGGAGTTGAAATCTGGTGTCTCACACTGACCACTAGGTACACTGGCTTCTGGATCTCCAATGGGGTGCAGGTCAGCTACTGTCTGAGGCCACTCAGCAGGAGCTACAGTGAGAGCTGCAGTTTTCTCCTCTTTGCTTGGGGTTTGGAGGTTTTGGAGCTGTCTGACCCGGGCTGCAAGTTTTCTAGGCTAAGCTGTGATAGGGCAGGCTTTCTTATGCTAATTGAGCTGCTTGGAGCTTGGGTGGGTTTGTAGGTTGTGTGGGGCGGGGTCTCAGGGCATCACTAGGTTAGGGCGTGGCAAACAGCAATGGCTGCTATGGCTCTGTGTCCCCGACCGCGTCTTGGAGTCCTGTGCCCCAGTGCCGTAAACAATTATTCCTGTGCGCAGCTCTGCAAGCAAGCCACTCTCACTGGCAGACAGTCCAGCTTCTCCCCGTGGGAGTTTGGGTCCCCCGCGTCTCCCCAGAGACTGGATTTCAGAGTAATCGGGGGCTTGTCTCCGTTCAGGTTGAAAAAAGCAACGCACCCAGTCGCCTGCCGCCAGCCCGGATCACGCGCCTCCGTACCTCAGCTTTTCAGCACTCGTGCACGTCTCAATGCTCTTTTCTCTTTCCTTCTATTTGTAGAACTTCCACTCAGCCAGCTTTCCCGTGGTTCTGGGTGATAGACGTTTTGTCTTTTAGTTGCAGTTTAAATTGTTGTGGGAGGCAGCAGTTTAGGTGTTTACCTATGCCGCCATCTTGGATTCCTCTCTCGAACCTTTTAATTTTCTATCAGCTCTTTGATTTTAAGAAAAGTTGAACAGATCAAAACTAAATTCACTTTCCAAATTTTTTCCATGGAGTTGGTTAATTATTGGAGGGATTTGACTCAACAAATAATTTATAGTTACCACTGATACAACCACAACAAAGATAAAATAATTCTACCTATATGTCAGTTTAGTCAGGCCAACTCCTTTGTATTCTTTAATTGCAATTTTTCTAAAATGTTGCTTGGCACTAAGTAGGTACTCATCAATATTTGTTGAATGGATAAAATACCTCTCACACCAAATTCTTTCTGCTAGTCTGCTGTAACACACAATGGCTTTACAGTTTCCAGTTTCTCATTTCTCTCTTTCTTTGCAGTATAGTTTATAAATAATACAGAAGTGATTAAGGTGTACAGGAGTTTCTGGCAATGTCATCTTATGTTAATTTGTACATTTTGTGATAGCTAAATTAAAATTTATCATTTTCCTGAACAAGGGAAGAACGACCTCTTACTGGAATAATTCCCTGGTATTGCCATATATTATTAGAAGCTAAAACAATGATAATAATTAATTTTTCTATCTTTATCTTTCACAGTTCTGCTTCTGCCAAATTAGCAATTTTAAGTAACTTTCAAGTCCCATAATTTAAACTGAAGTAATCTTGCCTATGTTCTTGATTTTCAAAATGATTTGTGCTAAGATAAAGGTCTAGAAATGCATATGACCTTGAGGGATAAGATGGTAATCTTGTTTATCCATTTTCTACTGAATCAACTTTTAAAAAATATTTTTATTGATTTCAGAGAGGAAGTGAGATGAAAAGGGAGATAGAAACATCAATGATGAGAGAGAATGGTAGATTGGCTGTCTTGGGATCGAGCCCACAACCCAGGCATGTGCCCTGACCTGGAATCGAACCATGACCTCCTGGTTTATAGGTCAATACTCAACCATTGAACCACTCCAGCTGGACAGCAGAATTTCTTATATGCAGTACTAAACTATTTGTAGGAGAAAAAAACCAATAATGTACTTTCAGCAGCTTTAAATGATCTGGCTCATTGTCTTCAAGTAAAGTGACTACTCTCTTTTAGTATTACCAATCTAAATGATTATATGAATGGAAGAAATATGTACTTACTTACCTAATGTTTATGAAGTACCCAATAGATAGTTCTAATAACTGGTATATGCTTTTATATTGGCCTTTGGATGTTGAAAATTTTAAATTTAGTCAATATTTTAAAAAATGAACTTCTGATCTCTCTAACTGGTTTCATCCTCAGAGCTTCAATACACTTAGATAACCCCATCTTTTCCAGTTGCAGCCTAAAAACACTGGAGTCATCTTCATTCCTTTCCTATTTCTCAAATCAGTCATTTAAAATACAGGCCAATCCTCTTGGCTCCGATGTGAAAATAATTAGACATTAAACCATGTCTCACTACTCCCCGGACACCCTTCTGTTTGAGACACATTATCTCTCACCTGGATTACTGGCAATGGTGTCCTAACTGGCCTCTTTGCTTATATCCTTAATCTACCTTCTCCCTACAGCCTTATTCATATTATAGCAGTCAGCGTGATACTTCATGTCACTCCTTTGCTGAAAACTCTACAATGCTCCCCAGTGAACTCAAAATACAATAAAAAACTATTTAATTGGTCTGAAAAGTTTGGTCTATAGGCCTGTTCAGGCCTGCAAGTACCAACCTCCCTATTAACCTGTCTGGCCTTGACTCTAACTATTCTCCCTCTTGCTCACTTAACTCCAGTCATAGCAGCCTTGGCATTTTCAAAAATGCCAGATGAGCTGCCTCCTTGAACCTACACACTGTCTGTTCCCTCTACACAGAATGCCCTCCTCCCAGATATATGCATTTTTCATCTCCTTCAAGCCTTTGTTCAAATGTCTTCTCATTTGTTTTGCAGCCTTGCCACCTATGCATTTTGTATCACTGTCATAGCCTGTTCTATTTTATTTTTCTATAGAACTTGTAATCTAATATACGGTAGCATTTTAAATAGTTAATTGATTTTATTCTATATTCCTCTCACCAGAATACAAGTACATGGAAGCAAGGATTTTACCTGTTTTAATTAATGATGCATCTCCAGCTTTTAATGACTAGCATTAAAAGTAGGCACACAATAATTATTTTCTAAAAGAAAAAAACGGCAAATACTATAACAAGTGCTTTACATTGTAACACTTCATTTAATACTCACAATGGCCCTCTCAGCTATTTACTATTGCTTTCCCTGTTTTCAAAATTCAAAATACGATTGTTAGAGACATGGTCAACTTCTCAAAGTCATATACACCTGGTAACCAACCCAGGCATCCAGCCATATCACATCCTCCTTCTTGCAGAGGCCATCCTACATATTTGGTCATTGGAGGTCACCAAGACTCATAAAACCCTTGTCAACAAGAAACCCCAAATCTATTTGGTAAGAACAACTGGCCTGCATGTGCTGTAAAATTGTACAGCCCAGCAGCACAAGAAGTGGGCCACAGAGCCAGATGCCTGGCTCCCTTCTTTCTTCTGCTGCCTATTTGCTATTTGTCTGTGGGAAGGTCCACTTATCTTTACTTCACTTAGGATTCCTTGTGTGTCAATGATAATAACAATAATCACATCAGAGGGAAGTTGTGAGATTTAAAAGTATGTAAAAAGTATTTAACATCTTAGCCCAGGGCTTGGCACATGCGTCATGATTACTTTTTTTAAAGAGAACATTCACATACCATGAAATGTATTATTTATGTGTACAATTCAGTGGTTTTTAGTATATTCACAGAGTTGTGTAACCATCACCACTATCTAATTTCAGAAAATGTTTGTCATCTCCCAAAGACACTCTGTACCCATTAGCAGCCATCCTCCACTTCCCTGTGCCTCCAGCCTCTGGCAACCACAAACCTACTTTTACACTATAGATATGCATATTCTGGAATTGTGTACAAATGGAATCTTACAACATGTGGCGTTTTGTGTCTCACGTCTTCTTCCCATATTTTCAATGTTCATCCATGTCACAGCATGTATCAGTACTTCATTCATTTTTATGACTAAAGAATATTGCAATGTATGGATAGATCCTATTCTGTTGTTCCATTCAGCAGTGAATGGGCATTTCAGTTGTTTCCACTTTTCGTGTATTAAAAAAAAATGATTCTATGAACATTTGTGCTCAGGATTTCCTGTAAACACATCTTTTCTGTTCTCTTGAGTGAATGTCTATGAGTACAAATATTGGGTCTTATAGTAAACCTATGTTTAACTATTTGAGAAGCTGCCAAAGTCTTTTCCTAATGTGACTGCACCATTATACATTTCTACTAGTCATATATGTTAGTTCCGATTTCTCCACATTTGTCAACACTTGCTATTGACTACCTCTTGGATTATAGCATCCTAGCAAGTGTAAAATGATATCTCATTGTGTTTTGGTTTGCAAGTCCCTAAGCACTACTGGTGTTGTGGTAATGTCACCACCCCTGCTCCCTAAAAAAAAATGATGTCCATATCCTAATTCCTAAAACCTATGATTATGTTATGCTACATGGCAAAGGGGAACGAAGGCTGCATATAGATTTAAAGTTGAACCTAAAATAAGAAAGGTATGCTAGATTAGTTGAATGGGCCTAACTTGGGTCTTAAGTGTGAAAGAAGGAGGTAGAAAGTCATAAGAGACAAGTAAGAGGGGTTTGAAGATGCTGTGCTGCTTGCTTTGAAGCCTGAGGAATGAGCCATGAAGCAGGAAATGCGGTGGCCTTTGGAAGCCGGAGAAGTCAAGAAATGGAGTCTCCAGAAGCTTCACAGCTCAGTACACTGGAGTCTCCAGAAGCTTCACAGCTCAGTGATGGCCACTTAGGATTTCTTGCCTCCAGAACCATAACAAATTTGTGTTGTTTTAAGCCATTAAATTTGCGGCAAATTTCTGATAGCAGCCCTGGGAAACTAATACAAATCTTGAGCATCCTTTTAGGTGCTTACTGGACATTTGCAGTATATATTCTTTGAAGAAATGTCCTTTGTTCATTTTGCAGTTGGGTTATTTATCATTTTATTGTTAAGTTGAAATAATTCTGTATTCTAGAGCTTTATCAAACATATGATTTACACATATTTGTTTTTTGGCTCTGAGTTTTTTTTTTTCACTTTCTTGATGATATAATTGATAGCACAAAGTTTTTAATTTTGATGAAGATTAATGCATCTATTTTTCTTTTTTTGCTTATACATTTGTGTCTTGTCTAAGAAACCATTGGCTAATGCAAACTTAAAAAGATGTACTCCTATGTTTTCTTCTAAGAGGTTCATAGTTTAGCTCTTACATTTAGGTTTCTGATCCTCTTTGAGTTAATTTGTGAAATGAGTATGAAAGGTATGACTTCATTCTTTTGCATATGGATACACAATTGTTCCTTCACATGCTCTTAAATGTGGACAGTTTTTTTTTTTTTACATAGAGGTAGTCAATAGCTTGGCATATATTTTGATAACATAAAACATAGTAGAAGAGTTATTAACTTGAAATGAAGTCATTAGAAGAAGGGGTATTTTAGAGGAGATGGTACATGAGTTAAGTTTTGGAAAGGTGTAGGATTTGGCCAGGTAAAAAAATGGGACAAATTGCAGTGCATTGGAGGGAGCTTCTTGAATGAACAAAAGCAAAGAGAGTTAACTTATGAATGCTTCAATAACTGAAATTAATATTTTATTTGAAGACCCTGTAGTGCAATAGCCACATGAAGGGATGGACAGTACCCTTGCTGTCTGTACACCGGGCCCTGGATTTATCCTCTTCAGGGGAACTCTTAAAGAGCACATTAAAGGACTAGGTTGTGGGTTGTTTTTTATTTTTTATACTTAACTAAAAAGGAAATTTGATAAATTTACTTTTCATCAATTGACTCCCTTCTCAATATAGAGAAGAGGAGACTATTTGGTTAATAGACAGTTTACTTAATGTAATATCAATATGGGATTGTCCCCATATGTGCCCTGAAGAGATAGTTTCTCTGCCCAGGGTTTTCACAGTTTCTTTACTGAGTGTATCCTCATATTAATTTTTCTTTATATAAATAAGATTTGCCAAACCTTACACACTTGTGTAACTACATTCACATATGTCAAGCTGAACTGTCATTTGTTAATAGTCACTTTGGAGCTTCATGATGTGTATAAACTGTGGTGGTTTTACATAATAAATAAAACTGAAATGTCTTTAGAGATTTCACAACTGTCAAATATTGTAGCTCTGTGGGGAGATTTTTGCTTGTTTGACATTTAATCTCCTACTTTCAAATGTCATGTTCCTTGGACATTATTGTTGTTTAAATATATAAAACTTGAAAACCTGATTTAAAACGATCACAAAATAGAATGTGCATATTTAAAAACTAAGTTTTAATACTAAGTTTCCAATATCTCTATGTTTCTGCATCAGGTGTGATTGTCAAATTTATATTATGTATTATAGATATATATCCCATTGTAGCCTAAGTTACATGAAAGTGCTACAGGTGCAGAACACAAATCAAAAGCAGTATGACACATGTAGAATACTTCTTATTTATCATCAGTCGACTAGCTATGGCTGAGAAAAGAATCAGTATATTTGAGGATATGCCACTAGAAATTTCCTTAACCAAATTGCAGAGAGAATAAAATAATAATCTATACTAATAAAAGGGTAATATGCTCATTAGACTGCGAGACCTATGAGGTCTCTGAAATACAGTATCATATTTAGAGATCAAAATAACAACACAAAAAATTTGCTTCTTACTCCAACTTGATTTTTCAGTAACACTTGGCACTTTTTTTTTTTTTTTTAGGATTACAGTATAATTTACTTTCCTGATGGTAGAAGATATTGGGAATATAAATGAAAGTTGTTTGGGGGAAAAGGTGAATAAGCTACTTTAAGAGGTTACAATTAACTGGTAAAAATGATAGTAGCAAATTCATAGACATTTATCACTGAGATCAGTCATTATCTACTCATCAGATGATGTCAGGAAAACAACTCAAAAACCCTTCCATAGAAAACAACAAACCATGCAATAAATTAAAATACAAACAGGCAGCAGAAAAAATACAAAATGCTTTACAAGAGGTCTTCTGGGGAGAGATATTTAGTAAAATGATGCTGAATGAGACTTGTCCATTTTAATTGCAGATACGTTGTTTAGGGTTTAGATTAAGCTTGAATACTGATACATTGAATGTTTCATGGTTGAGCATAATGAAACTTCAGAATAATTGTAATTTGGTGGTTTTCAGTTTGTGGAAACTATTGGCCATTTGAAGCAGGTTAACACATCCTTTTTCTCATTAAGATCTTGTTGACCCATGTTCACAACTTGGTAAATAGCATGCAGCTTGCATCAATTGGAATGATTGTTGTCATTACAAAAATTAAGGTATAATTTTACAGCCACTCATTCCTGACTTAAAATCAACACAAGGTTCACTTTAGACTACAGGAAAACAGTCTTATTCTCTAATTAGAATTCTAGATTTATAAGTTTATAAATTTTAAATGAAGCTATTTATATTCATAAGAATATTTTTTCTGAACCAGATTACATTGGTTCAGAAAACCAGGATATAGTCTAGCACAGATATTTGAAGATGTTAAGAAAATTGTTAATATTGTTTCTTTTTAAAATTACATTAAAAGGATGTTTATCAGATAGTGGGAAGCAATAAAAAATTACATCTTCCTGGTGACCTTGAGTTCTTGAGAGCTGCTTATTTTTATAATCTACTTTAATACTGGTGGGCAAAATAGTAAAAGTCTAATGACATTTATGTATTAATACAATTTATACATAACTTAATTAAAGTAGTAAAATGTGAGCTATTTAGTGAAACTTGTTTGAAGAGACATTTTTTAAAAGATATATTTCTATCAGTACACATAAATTGAAATGGGTTCTTCTTTATTTCCAGGGACTGAATAATGTAAGAGCTTATCATTCAATGACTTCAACCTTTGTTTATCGCTGTAACACAGAAAGCACAATATATAAATCTCAATGCTCCTAAGTTTTGTGCACACAAAAATTGAATACTTAGAACATAATTCAACTATTGCCAGCCCTTATTTCATTTCCTAAGGCTTCCGAACAAATTAGAGAGTTGGACAAGTTTATAGCCTGTCTTTGCTTTCCAGATTAAAAATGGCCTGGGCACTTAATAAGTTATCGTGCTCTACAATTCCAATTGTTTTCTACTGTGATGTTTTTCTTACAATAATATGATTTTTTATATATATTATTTATTTATATGCAAAAAGCAGACTATAAAGTTCAATATATCTCCTATTGCCCTGCGTTTTTCCATTTTATTTTGCTACTTAAAGGAATTTCCATATCATTTACTATTCATTGTGTATTCTGTTTCAACATTTACTCGTGACTTTCATTTTCTGTATTTCACTATTTGGCTTTGTAACAATCTGGCATCAAGCCACCTTATTACAAATAACTCAATTCATACGATATATAAAACAAAGTTTGTTTTACCTGAATAAATTTGACCAAAACTGACAAGTAGCATAAACTGATACCATCAATATCATAATGAAAACCTAGGAAGACTATTTCTCCCATGCCAGATAGTTCCTTAGTGCTTCTTTCTAGCAATATTTGCCTCTTACAGGAGGGTCAGTATTCTAACTTCTACCATCATAGGTTGGTTAAATCTGCTTCTAGATTTTTAAAAATATATATTTTATTGGTTTCAGAGAGGAAGGGAGAGGGAGAGAGAGATAGAAACATCGTTGGTGAGACAAAGTCATTGATTGGCTGCCTTCTGCCTGCCCCCACTCCACCGCCCCTCACTGGGGATCAAGCCTGCAACTGGGCATGTACCCTGACTGGGAATCGAACCATGACCTCCTGGTTTCATGGGTTGACGCTCAATGACTGAGCCACTTCAGCTGGGCTGTTCCTAGATTTTATATTAAAAAGACTCACATCCTATATAAAAAAGATGTAATATGCAAATAGTCATTACACGGTGAAGTGTAATGACCGACCATGTAACGACTGGATCACAGATCAGCAGGAGAGTGGGGCAGCAAGCTACAAGCAGGCAGCAAAGAGCTACAGGAGGGAGCAGGGCAGCAAGCTATGAGTGGGGGGAGCTACAGGAGGGCAGGGCAGCAGGTGGAGAGCTACTGGAGGGCAGCACTGAGTTACTGGCAAGCTACTGGTGCACGGATTAGTGCACAGGGCTACTAGTATAATATAAAGACCCCGAATAGCTGCAGCAATCTGAGAAAGAAGAACAATGTTGGAGGGATCACAATACCAGATATCAAGCTATACTACAAAGCCACTGCTCTCAAAACTGCCTGGTACTGGCACAAGAACATACATATAGACCAGTGGAACAGGACAGAGAACGCAGAGATCGACACAAGCCAGTATGCTCAATTAATATTTGACAAAGGAGGCAAGAGCGTACAATGGAGACAAGACAGTCTCTTCAATAAACGGTGTTGGGAAAACTGGACAGATACTTGCAAAAAAATGAAACTAGACCACCAACTTATACCACACACAAAAATAAATGGATAAATAAATGGATATCTTAAACGTAAGATGTGAAACCATAAAAATCTTAGAAGAAGCTATAGACAACAAAATAGCAGACATTTGTCATAGCAATATCTTTACTGATACAGCTCCTAGGGCAATGGAAAATAAAGAGAAAATTAACAAATGGGACTACACAAAATAAAAAGCTTCTGCACAGCAAAAGAAACCATCAACAAAACAACAAGAAAGCCCACTGCATGGGAGAACATATTTGCCAATGTTATCACTGATAAGAGTTTAATCTCCAACATTTACAAGGAACTCATACAACTTAACAAAAGGAAAATAAACAACCCAATCAAAAACTGGGCAAAGGACCTAAATAGATACTTTTTGAAAGAGGACATTCAGAAAGACAACAGACATATGAAAACATGCTCAAAGTCACTAATCATCTGAGAGATGCAAATCAAAACAACAATGCGGTACCATCTCACACCTGTCAGAACGGCTATCATCAACAAATCAACAAACGACAAAGTGCTGGTGAGGATGCGAAGGAACCCTCGCGCACTACAGGTGGGAATACACACTGGTGCAGCCACTGTGGAGAACAGTATGGAGTTTCCTCAAAAAACTGAAAATGGAACTCCCATCTGACCCAGTAATCCCACTTCTAGGAATATATCCCAAGAAAACAGAAACACCAATCAGAAAGGATATATGTACCCCTATGTTCATAGCAGCACAATTCACCATAGCTAAGATTTGGAAACAGCCTAAATGCCCATCAGCAGATAAATGGATTAGAAAACTGTGGTACATCTACACAATGGAATACTATGCTTCTGTAAAAAAGAAGTTCTTACCATTTGCAACAGCATGATTGGATCTGGAGAGCATTATGCTAAGTGAAATAAGCCAGTCAGTGAAAGATAAATACCACACAATCTCATTCATATATGGATAATAAACTACATTACAAACTGTTGAACAAAAATACACAGAGGTAAAGAAGTATTGAACAGACTGTCAAACTACAGCGGGAAGGTAGGGAAGGATTGGTGAGGGGGTAAGAGATTAACTGAAGGACTTGTATGCATGCATATAAGCACCACCAACAGACGCAAGACACTGGGGGTGGGGGGACGAGGACAAGTGCCAGGGGGTAGGGAAGGCCGGAGGGAGGTCAGTGGAGGGAAAAAAAAGAGACATATGTACTACTATTTGTAATACCTTAAACAATAAAATTTAAACAAAAAAATCACATAGAGATCACATAAAAGTACTCTAACACACTCCTTGATTCTGACTTTTTTCTGTCAACAGAATATTTTGGAGTTTTGTCCATACTGTTTTGTATCAGTGGGTAATTTTTTGTGCATGGGGTGGGGGGATTGTCCCTCAACCTGGCCTGCACCCTCTCCAATCTGGGACCACTGGCTCCTAACTACTCGCCTGTCTGCCTGCCTGATCTCACCCTAACCACTCCCCTGCCGGCCTGATTGATGCCCAACTGCTACCCTGCCGGCCTGATTGCCCCCAACTGCCCTCCCCTGCTGGCCTGATTGCCCTCAACTGCCCTCCCCTGCCAACCTGATTGTCCCCAACTGCCCTCCCTTGCCAGCCTGATTGCCCACAACTGCCCTCCCCTGCTGTGACACGCCTCCTCCACTGGGACCTGCCTCCTCCATGCAAGGTGGTGGAGACACTGAGACCAGCCTCCTCTGTGCCGTGCAGAAACGCGGGATGCCCCAGGCCTCATTGACAGGCCCTGCCTCTTCTGTGCATGCAGCCATCTTGTGGCAGCCATTTTGTGAGGATGTCGTGCGAGGGTGTGACGCCACCTAGGCTTTTATTATATAGGATAGTATGGATCTACTACAATTTGTATAAAAAATTCACCCATTAGACAACTGGATTATTTAAAGTTTTCAGTTCTTATGAATATAACTACTAAATTCTTGTACAAGTCTTTTTATAGACACATGTCTTAATTCCTAGTGATGAAATTGCTACATCAGAACACAAGTAAAGAAAGTTAATTTATAAGAAATTGTTCAATAGTTTTTCAAAGTGGTGGTACAATTTCATACTCCCATAAAGATGTATGACGATTTAGTTTATCTAGTTTCTTGACAATACTTCATGCTGTAAGTCATTTTAATTTTAGCCATTTCAGTTGGTATGAAATTATATGAATTATATATCTTTGTGGTTTTAACTTTGAATTCTGTGATAAACCATGTTATGCAACTTCCCTTGAGAATATTGGTCATATAAAGTATCAGTTCAGGTTCTCTGTCCATTTATTATTAACTGCCTTGCTTATTATGATCCATCTATGATAAAACTAGAAATTAAAAGAAAACATATTCTGTCTAATAAAGGACATGTACAAAAAACATGGAACTAAATTCAATAAAACTGTAAAAAAATACATATATCTCAGAATGCACCTTGAATTCTTGCCAAGATAGAGTACTACTAGACTTGCCCTCTTGACAAAAACAATTATAAAGATGAACAAAGCATATGAGATACCCATTTAAGTTTTGAAAAACAAGCAGTGCACTATTGTAATTTTTGTGAGAAGAAAAACTAGGAAACAAACCACATGATGTCTAGGTTTCCTGCTTTGGGTCACTTTCATGTCATGACACAGGGAGATGTAGCCCAAGCCGAGTGGGTCTCTCACCAAGAAGGCATAGATAATAGGTCCTGGGTTGTGAACTAAGCTTTATGGGGTAATTTAACAGAGAGGATGTTTCTGGGAGGAGGTTGGGGAAAGGGGACAGAATTCTTCATTGAATTTTCTTAGGGACCTTGGGATATGTCTAGTTGAGATGCCAAAGGCCATTCAACTCAATGCTGGGAATATTGAAATTCTGTCTCCCGACTCCCCACCCCCTTTCCACCAAAAGTTGACTACATATCACAGAGCAGGTCAAGTATTGAGTGGAGACCCTTGGGGGAAGGGGACATCTGTGTCTGAAAATAAGACTGAAGCCCTCAAATGAGGGCCATGCTCATGCTAATAAAAATGATGAAAACAAAGTTAAAGAGCAAAGTCTTTAAAAACATCCATAGAAAGAAACAAATTTAAGTAGAAAACAATAAAAATGATGATTAATTTCTCATCAGAAATAATGGCTGTCAGAAAAAAATTGATATTTTTAAATGATGGGGAAAAAGAATCTGTTGAGACAGAACTCGCCATTCAGTGAAAAGAATTCATGAAAAACTAGGGTAAACAAAGACTTTTCAGATAAATAAAAGCTGAATGAATAAGTAGCAGCACACAAGCAATCCAAGCGAATAATATAGGGAATTCTTCAGGCTGAAGGGAAATGAGAAGTACACATAAATCTACTAGAACTAGTGAATATAGGAGCAACATTGCAACACATAAGGTCAATATAAAAAACAATTTCTACATATTATAAATACATGAATGAGTTTTATACTGGAAACTTCAACACTGACGATGAAAAATAAGGGAGGCCTAAAAAATTGGATACATATCAAATGTTCATAATTTGGAAGACTCAATATTGTTAAGGTATCACTTCTCCCCTGACTGATCTATAGATTCAGTACAATTCCAGTTAAGTTATAACAAGATTATTCTGAAATTTATAATGAATAGTAAATTACCCTCCATACCCAAATGGAATGTGCCATTTTCCTAATTTATTTTATGAACTAATTTTCTTATTTACATAATTGAGAGTTTTAAAACTCAGTGGATATTATATATCTAAATATAAACTTTGTAGCTAATATGGTCTTTCCTATTAGAACTTAAAAGGGGTGTTGGAAGATTTCTTTTTTATTTATAAAAAAACATTTCCTGGCATGGCTCATTGGTTGAGTGTCGACCTATGAACTAGGAAGTCCCAGTTTGATTCCCAATCAGGGCATAAGCCCAGGTTGTGGGCTCCATCCCCAGAATGGGACATGCAAAAGGCAGCTGATCCATGATTCTCTCTCATCATTGATGTTTCTATCTCTATCTCTCCTTTCCTCTCTGAAATCAATAAAAAATATTAAAACAACAATAACAAAAACATTTCCTAATTTAAGCAATAGTCTACTCATTTGTAAATTTATGAGAATTTTCCCACCCTAGGAAATCCATTTTATTTCTTTCATTTATTATGAGGGAGGCAGCCAAGGTTAAAAAGATGTTTATCATGGCAAGTAATGTTTATTTCTAATTAGCATATTCACCTTCTATTACTTTTTAGCAGTGGGTTGTTG
Organism: Corynorhinus townsendii; assembly: GCA_026230045.1. Classification (NCBI taxonomy): domain Eukaryota; kingdom Metazoa; phylum Chordata; class Mammalia; order Chiroptera; family Vespertilionidae; genus Corynorhinus; species Corynorhinus townsendii. Next base: position 103,448,516 of record JAPDVU010000006.1, on the reverse strand, counting down.
CAAATTATACATGGCACAAATTACATAACTGCATTTTGATTGTTGCTGCATTCTTACTGGGTGTACTCCAGTTCATTAATATTTGATTAAGAGTTTAGCCCAGTCAGTGTGGCTCAACTTTGGTTCCTGGTTCAATTCCTGGTCAGGGCACATTACCTACAGGCTCCATCCCCAGTAGGGAGCGTGAAGGAGGCAGCTAATTGATGTTTCTCTCTCATCAATGTTTCTATCTCTCTATCGTTCTCCCTTCCTCTCTCTTTCAAATCAATAGAAACATATTTTTTAAAAAAGAGTTTTGGAGAAGTGATATCAGAGAGGAGATGTGTGTGTGTGTGAGTGGGGAGGGGGGTGTGCAATATTGGAAAAATTACTTAAGATAAGTAGTGTTCTAAACCAGGTTTTTCATTCTTCTAAATGATAAACAGAGTAGGCAGAACAAAATCCAAGCGCTCTTAATGCGTCAGTGCGATTTTAAGTAACATAGATGGGTAGGCTTATGCATCCACACACTAAATGGCTCCCAGCATGCAATCTTAGTCACTGAATATATTAATGCTGGGGATATAAGGTGAGAAGACTTCTCTTTTGTTCCTAAGGCATTTATAAATTAGTCAGAGGGGCAGATGATTAAATAGATAATTTCACTTCCACTGAGCAAGTAATTTTTAAAATGTATTCATTTCTTTAACATTTATTAGTGACACCCTTAATTTAACGGCTCTGATCACCTACCCATTTACCTGCTGTGATTAAGTGACCATAAGAAAAAAGTTATATTTAAGCATTTTCAGTTTCCACTTCAATTTCCTCTTCGTTGCATCAATTACTTGGGGCTTCCTGGCCTGCCTCTGGTTTCGTTCTTACATCATGCTTTGAGGAGGGGTATGATTTTCGTTTTGGCATCTCCCTCAAAATAGACACATTTAACATTAGAAACTCAGTGAGAACTCAAAGAAACACCTGCAGATTGCAGCTCCCCTGATGGAAAACAGAAGAGCTGATTAACAGGTACCAGATGAAGCTAAACTATAAATAATTATATCTGTATTCCTTTGATAGTCTAAAAGGAAAGTTTTCCTTTTCTTCTAATTACTCCACTCATTCCTCATTATCTTTCTAAATATGATAAAGACTCGATCTATCGCCTTTGTATTTTCTTTTCCTGCATTTTAATTTATGCTTGTATAGTAACTCCTTCTCCTATGGCTACAAATATCTTAAAATCTCTTGTTCTGATAAAGTGCTCCATTCATTCATATTTCTTCAGAGATACTATGGTTCTATCTCAATCTTTCTTTTCATCGCTAGGATTTTTGAAAAAGGAGTCAACATAGATGTTTCACTAAGCAACTTGGCTTCCTTTCCTCAAAGTGAAATCATAAACCAAACACCTTCCAATACCAAATTTTGAAATGTTCAATACGTAGATATATTTAAAAGATTTCTTATATCTGGTTTCAATGGCAGAACTTTCACTTGATACTCTTTCCTAATTGATGACTGTGTCTTAGAAACATTCTTTAATGATGGGGCTTTGTTTGTTTGTTTTGTTTTTAGAATTTCCATTCTTTGATTCCTGTATTCTACAAACCAACCTTGGAATTACCATCTAGATTTTTTTGACTTAAATCCCATGTAAAAATAATAACACACAAATCCTCATCTCCAACTGAAATCTCTTTCCTAAGCTTCAGAGTGATATTTATAACCTTTTCCATTACATCTTCCCTGAAATGTCCAATACCCATCTCAAATTCAATAAGTCCATGTCCAAATGCATTACTTGTTTATTCTCCCTTTCTCTGCAAAAATGGTGCCTCTCCCCTTTTTCTGTGGGTGTCTACCTCAAAAAAAGTGTTTACTCTAACCATCTAAGAGTTTTCCTGAATTTCTTCATCACTCCAACCTTCTCACATCAAACTATCTATCTTTTCACTTTTCACTTAATTAATATCTTGTAATATGATTCCTATTCTCCATATGTTACTGCCCTAGTTGAAGGGGTTTTATTTTTGTTGTGTGTGTGTGTTTTTAACCTAAAAGTCTACCTCTATTTCATCCCTATATTCTTATTTAAAATTTCTAGTCATATAATCTTTCTTAAAACACACACACACACACACAATACAAAGCCACTGTACTCAAAACAGCCTGATACTGGCACAAGAACAGGCATATAGATCAATGGAACAGAACAGAGAACCCAGAAATCGACCCAAGCCATCACACTCAATATTTGACAAAGGAGGCAAGAGCGTACAATGGAATAAAGACAGTCTCTTCAACAAATGGTGTTGGAAAAATTTGACAGGTACATGCAAAAATTGACCAGCAACCCACACCATATGCAAGAATAAACTCAAAGTGAATAAAAGACTAAATGTAAGTTGTTAAACCATGAAAAATTTTAGAAGAAACCATAGGCAGCAAAGTTTCAGACATCTCTCAGAGCAATATGTTTGTGGCTACATCTTCGAAGGCAAAGGAAACTAAGGAGAAAATAAACAAATGGGACTACATCAAAATAAAAAGCTTCTGCACAGCAAAAGAAACCATCAACAAAATGAAAAGAGAACCCACTGCATGGGAGAACATATTTGCCAATGATACATCTGATAAGGGGTTAATTTCCAAACTATATAAGGAACTCATACAACTTAATGAAAGGAAGATAAACAATCCAATTAAAAAATGGGCAAAGGACCTAAGAGATACTTCTCCAAAGTGGACATACCAGTACAGAAGGCCAAGAGACATATTAAAAAACACTTAGCTTCACTAATCATCCAAGAAATGCAAATTAAAACAACAACGAGGTACCATCTCACTCTTGTCAGAATGACTATCATCAAACCAACAAAGGACACCCCTAGCCAGTTTGGCTTCCTGGATGGAGTATTAGCCTCCAGACTGAAGGGTCCCCGGTTCAATTCCCATCAAGGGCACAGGCCTGGGTTGTGGGCTCCATCCCTAGTAGACGGTGTGCAGGAAGCAGCCGATCAACGATTCTTTCTCATCATTAATGCTTCTATCTCTCTCTCCCTCTCCCTTCTTCTCTGAAATCAATAAAAAATATATTTAAAAAAATTAAGAATGGACAAGTGTTGGTGAGGATGTGGAGAAAAGGGAACACTAGTACACTGCTAGTGGGAATGCAGACTGGTACAGCCACTGTGGAAAACTATGGAGTTTCCTCAAAAAATAAAAATAAAAAATAGAACCCCCATTTGACCCAGTGATCCCACTTTAAGGAACATATCCTAAGAAACCAGAAACACCAATCATGAAGAATATATGCACCCCTATGTTTATAGCAGCACAATTTACAATAGCTAAGATTTGGAAACATCCCAAGTGCCCATCAGCAGATAAGTGGATAAAAAAGCTGTGGTACATCTACACAATGGAATACTATGCAGCTGTGAAAAAGAAAGAACTCTCACCATTTGCAACAGCATGGATGGAACTGGAGAGTATTATGCTAAGTGAAATAAGTCAGGCAGAGGGGCAGATGGAGGAGATCAATAGGAAAACAAACAAACAAACAAACAAACAAAGGACACATCTATAATACTTTCAACAATAAAGATAAATTAAAAAACACACAGAGCCCTCCCCCTCAAAAAACACACAACATTAATCATGTCAATTCATTTCTAAATTTTGTTAGTGTATCAAAATTTGTTTAATAAGACAACAACAAAGCTCTTCATGACCAGCCTTTCCCTACTTCCTATGTCACATTTGGGAAGACAGAGTAGTTGACCACTAAGTAGTTTTCCATTTCTCAATTCAGTGATTATTCCCTAATATTTAAGTCTTATGTCTATGAAGTTACTTTGATGATTTAGTCTACCAGATGGAGAACTCTGTCACTTATATTATTTTATTGGAAGCCTATCTTCCACTTGGTTGCTTAGGTGGTAGGAAGTAATGAAACATATTTGTCATAGTCTTCCTTTCCATTTCAAATCTTCAAGTAGCTCTTCAGATCACTGCTCTAAAGTATAATGACTCAATTTTATATATTTTTTCTGATTTAAAGTAATTGGAATTGAAGTATTTTACATTTTATAAATGAAAATAAGAGTTTTATGCTAGGCAAAATAAGCCAGTCAGAGCAAGACAAGTATCACATGATCTCACTCATATGTGGAATTTAAGGAACAAAATAGATCCAGAGACACAGAAGCATGGAACCCTGTCTGATCTCAGAGGGAAGGCAGGGCTGGGTGGGTGGGTGGGTGGGAAGAGATTAACCAAAGAACTTACAGGCATATATGTATAACCCATGGACACAGACAATAGTGTGGTGAAGGTCTGGGGTCTGGGGAGGATGAGGGCCTGAAGGGGTCAATGGGGAAAAAAAGGAGACATATGCAATACTTTCAATAATAAAGACAAATTAAAAAAGTAAATAAATGGTTAAACCACTTCATATAAAATAGTTTTAACTAATGCTTTTGGGAAAAAGCTGGCAAACATTCTTTTGTAGTCATAGCTCTCCAACAATTATGTATTTTTCATGTATTTATTAGCTTACACAAAGGTTGTTTTGCATATAGTTATTTTAAGATATGGTAATAATTCATTTGAATATCAATAATTATATGGTAATTAAAAGTCTATATCCCCATGATATATATTTAACATCTTCATGTTGTCGTTCTCAAACTGTGGACTAGCTTTTCCTGAAATGCGGGTGTGCCAAGTTACTGTATAAACATGGCATATTTTTCTAAAGCATCAATTTTAGTCAAAAAGGTTTTGGAAAAATATTATATAACATGTCTCCCGATTTTACTCTATTAGAGTAAAACATTCAAATGCATTTTAAAGGCCCAGAATGAGACCTCAAAGAAATTTCTTCCTTGCATTGGGCATTTCAAACCATACACTAAGACCAGAGGTTCCTATTGACTTGCCTCAGATAGTGAGCTTGTTTAAAGTGAAAATATTTGAGAAAAACCATCCTATTTAATAAAGAGCTAATATGCTAGTTATCCCGCACAGCAGAACGACCATCCAGATGACCTTCCGGACAACCTTCCAGACGAAGCCGGGGCTGCGAGGGCTACCCGGGGCTGCGAGGGCCGACCCCTTGCATGAATTTCGTGCATCAGGCTTCTAGTTTACTATAAAACAGTACTTTCAGTCTTTCCAGACATGTAATTAAGTAAATTTTAAAATACTTAATGTAGAAATATGTACCAATAATAAGAAATAGGGATATTTTTCTAATATTTGATGCCAATTTCAGATCTGGTTTTTAATACAGAGAAAATGAGCACATTTATTAATTTATAATTTTCTATAAAAGAAAATACTAGATATCAAACTACTAGGAGAAAGGAAATTGAATTTCTGGTTTCTGAGTCTCCATTTATGTCTCTTACACTAGGCAAGTTAAAGCTAATTTAATGTTCTGCTTGATAAATATATCCTCCTTAAAACTTCCCTTAAAAATTTCTTCTTTTAGGCTTTACAAGTATAATTCTGGTGACAAAGACCTCAAATTTTTAACCACATTTGTCTATATTATATTGATAAGAAATTAGTTCTCAAATTAATCATAAATTCACTTTATGGTCACATCCATTCTTGGGTTCCAGTGTAATCCATGTTTTCCTCAGAAATTGACAAACTTCCCTACTGCTAATCAGTTACTTAAGTACTTTTAAAGCAGTTGTCATTATTTTTGTCTTTTCTTATCAAATAGCTCCAATCACACCAATTGTTTTATATGTCATGAATCTTGAATCTCTTCAATGATCCAGCCTGCTTCCCTTTCTATGTGCTTTAGGTTGGCAAAGACTTTATTATAGCAACTATAAATGAATATGATTCTCACAGTATGGTTTTGCCAGTATGGATTAGAGTTTACATAGATTTTTCTCATTATATGTCATATGTTTTAAAAAAATGTGACTACAGCCTTTCTCCCAGTAGAACAGTTATACTGCAATACTCTCCTATATCCATTTTATTTATTTTAATGGCTTTTTCCTTATCTATGATTCTTAAAAGGTTCCATTAGCAAATTGGCTTAATATAATTTAGATTGCCATAGTAAAGAATTACTTGACCACATTCCAAATTAAAGTGCTGGGGGGGGGGGGGGTGGCGGGAGGGGGCGCGGAGAATGGAAGGAAGGTCTAGTAATTTTAAATTGCTTTACCCTGAACCTGGCAATTAAAAATAATTGCCATGGTTTCATTTTTTAAAAAGTTACTCAGTATGGAGTGGGTGAGCTTCTGGCCCGTTAAAATAAAGAGGATAAAAACGCATTATATCTAATTATTACAAAGGCTTAAAGTAATAAAAATTACCTAACTTGGGTAAAATCAGGTTTCTAGTGGGTTGAGTTTAATTCAACAGACCATTTTAAACACTTCAAAGGGTCCCACTTAACTAAATTTTCAATATAGTTTTTTATTGATTTTTTGAGAGCGAGGAAGGAAGTGGGAAAAAGAGACAGAAACTCTGAGAGAGAAAACATCGATCGGTTGCCTCCTTGATCCCTTACTGGGGATCAAGCCAACAAGCTGGGCATTTGCTGTGACCGGCAATCACTGTGACATCTTGGTGCACAGAACAGCGCTCAACCGAGCCACACCAGCTGGGCTAATTTAGTTTTGACTCGAAATCCACGATGGCTTATTCATCATTCTAAATGTTAAAAAAAAAAAAAAAAAAGATTGTCAGCCATTTGTAGAGGGATTTCAGCATTAAGTTACAGAAAATACAGAACCTATCAAAGCCTTGGAAAGTCAGCTTCATACATAACTATTAGCTACGTAGGTAGAACCATATCCTAACACAAAATAACCAGTAAAATAGCAGGCACTTTAATGAAGAAATTAGAGAAGGCTCTCATTTTGAAGTTACCAAAAAGTAAACTGAAAACAAATGACCTTGGCATAACCTGGTCCAGCTATTTTCTTCAGTCCTAGAATTTCTCTTAGGTGTAAGATTTACTAGTGGAAACTCACCTTAAAGGAGAGAATTATGTATTTTCCGTTGAAATACAATCAGTTTGAGTAGCACAGGATCATAATATAATACAACCTGGTATATAATCCTTAATGACAACCTAGAAATAAGTATTAATCTGCATGTTTCTATTCTGAAATCTTGATTTCACAGGAAAAACTGGTTGGGAATGTTCCCTATACTTGAACTTCATCCATGTGGCCTGCATGGCTTTTTCATGTGTTGAAATTCTCTCTATATAATTGGATTTCCTTTAAAGAGTTTTGATAATACCATTTATGAAATACCGACTGACAAATTTTGCATTTTTGAAACTTAATAGGTATGCAGCAAGTGGAAGTAAGTGTCTAAAGCTGAAATGAAAGAACACAGAGTTCTAGAAATAAATGTTTGAAATGCAAAAGAGTCTGGTCCTTTAATCAAACATTTATTAAGTGCCAACATGAGTCTGGCACTCAGTGGAAAATTAGATCAGAGAGCTTACAAGAAGTTACCATGCTTTTGACTTGACTTTTTACTCGTTTCACTGATGATTATTATTCTATTCCTATCTATTTTTGGAGCTGAAGAAAAGGTTGAAGTATTAACTCATTTTTGAAGGGGCGGAGGTCTATTAGAAAAGGAATAGCTCTGTTTTAATATGCTTGATTACAATAATAATGGCAAATAATTACAACAATACATATTATGTCCTTTGTTCTTCCCAATGAATCTATAAATTTGTTCTTTTATTATTCCAGTTTTGTAGATGAAGAGAGAGGGGTGTAGAGAATAAAAACACACTCCACCTCACAGCTAGTAAATGGTAAGAAGGCTTTAACTCAGTATCTCTCCTTCCAGAGTCTGAGATTTTAATCACTATGCTCTCTCTCTATTACAATAATTGTGCTGAGGTACTTATTATTTTTAATGATAATTATCATTTTATTTTAGTTGTTTTCTCATTTATTGTTTTCTTAATTAAACATGTATTCAAGAATACTTTAAAAATGAATGAAAAATGTTAAAGCAGTGGAGAAACAGTAACAATTTTAAGTTCAGAATACAGTATACCATTATTATGTATATATTATTTTGCTTTCATTAAATTATTTCATGTCTTTGATAGGTTTTGAATTACAGTTACAAAGCAAATTCAATTTTAACGTCCCTTGGGCAGGTATTTCAGATTTTAGTGGAATATCTCATTTTCCAATTTTATTCCAAAATCATGTTGTACTCTGAGTATCTTTTATATTATATTTTTAAAAATAACCTAATGCAGAGAACATGGAAAGAGCCCGTAGGTGCTAGAAATAGCATTCAAGCTGAAGACTTAAATTTCAGTTTTTATTTTTTACATCTTGAGCTAACTTAGAGGATGAGAACTTAACTGCTTGGCTAAACAGAATCCAGATGAAATGTAGGCCTTTCTAAAATAATGTTCCTGCTCTAAAGATGACTATACATTTTAAACTAAGTTGTTATTTTTTATTCATTAAAATATATTGACTCTATTATAAAGTTATAAAGATAACTGAAAAAAAATTGGGGTAGAAAACATGACGGAAGAGAAAGTAGCTAAACCTTGATGAGAAGGAGGAAGACTATATTAAATGTAGAAAGCTAACCTGGAAATAACTGGAGGACCACATTTAACACAAGACTTTTCCAATTGCTGGGTGATATGGGGATAAATAAGATCACACAGATGCAAAATGTTTAATAACTTCTTTACTTTTACATTTATTGTCATCTAATGTATTCAGTTGATATCCATTAACTACCTTTTGCATTTAAACATGGTAGATTATACCTGCTATCATTGTGATTGTCACTATTTGTTTAAAATATTTTATATTTTATTATAAATCAAGGTCTGCAGCAGTTGTAACATTTGAATATAAACCATATCTAGGGCCATGTTATGTTATATATGTGAAAACTTTACGCATAATCCAAATGCTTTTGTATATTAAGAACAGCATTAACTTGACTATAAAAGGCCAAAGCGAGAAGAGATACATTTATTTGATATCCAAAGAATAGCTATTCAGGAAATAGTGATTCAGGCAGAAACCCGAGTAGTGTTCAGATTAGGGGTAGCAGGCAAGGGATATTTATGAGGAAAAAAAAGGGGAAATAATTAGGTAAATAGGAAAAAAAAAAGAATTTCTACAGATGCAAATAATCTAGCATAGAGACATTAATTCTAAACAATGCTTTTAATTTTCAATCTAGTAGTCCTATCTGCTTTCTTCTTACCTTTGCAAATAGTTGTTTGGGATACAATGCTGCTTTATCCCCAGTCCAAAGGTTATTTTACCCAGTTCTAGTATGTGTACCGGAGGGAAGCAATTCCCTCACAGGCAAGGAAGGACTGTATGTTGTGAATGCTGTGTAAGTAATCATGCTCCTTTGTCTCAGATGGATAGTAATCATTGCTCTAGCGTTGTGGGTCTGCTAAAAAGAGCCACCAGTCCTCTCCACATAGAAAATGTTCTTTGTTCTTGTGACCTGGGTTTCTTGAAAGCAATCAGCTGAGCAATAGTCTCACCAGACAAAGTAATCAAGCTCTTCTGTGTCTGAGGACTTAAAGTAAGGTGGTGCCAGGACCTGGAGAGGGGATGGAGCATTAGAAAGTGGGTGAGTCTTTGGGTGTAATTATGGAAGATATCAGTCCTTTTTAGATTCTATTTTTAGGGAACACCCTAGAAACAGGGTTACAGGAGTGTATAGTCAAGGAAAAGTTTTGAGATTTCAGTTTTAGACATATTGAGTGTGACATTCATCTTGTAGGACATCTGGGTGTAGGTGTTAGGTAAAGCATCTCACAAAAGAAAGACTGATTTGTGTTCTGGATATACATTTGGCTACCATCAGGTCAACAAGCAGTATATCCGCAAGCATAATACAATTATTAGCAGACATAATCCAATCTACACAACCTGCTCTGTAAGCTCAGTGGGGTCCAGAAGCTCAATCTTTTTAACCATATTTTGTGTGAAAGTTTAGGTAGCAACAATACATGATCAGATAATGAAAAGGATTCACAAGTGTTTAAAGAAAAAACTGACAAGATGCCGTAATGAATTCTATCTTAAAGCTTTAAGAAAAGAGAGATACAGCACAGCAGGAGAAAGAAATGAAAGCAGAGATAACCCCCAACTTTCCTGTGCAGATGTCAGGGCTCCTTCTCAGACACATAGAATGACTCTGTCCTCAGAGTGTGGCATACCAAGACACGTGCAAGGTGTCTTGGTCTCAGAGGAACTAAAGCATACTAGGTGTACCAGTTAACAATGCCGGATTTTGTAATCAAAGAAAACACGATAATTTCAAGAGAAACATCAAAAGTGCTCTATTCAAAGTAATGTCCATCGCTAGCTACACATTTCCCCATCTTTCAGGTAATTTGTGGATACCGTCCCAATAGAACTTTTCTTGTTTTGAGGCAAACCATTCAGAGACCCAATTTTCCACTTCGTACGTTTTGAAGTGCTGCTCAGAAAGTGTGTGTGCCGTCAATCGGAACAAGTGGTCATCTGAAGGAGCAAGGTCTGGTGAATACAGTGGGTGCGTTAATACTTCTCAGGCAAGATCTTTTACCTAGTATAAATGGATAAATAGTGGAGTGAATTTAAGTATACTAGTATGTGTGGGTATCTATGTGTACTCATTTATAGGCAGGTGCACATATGATGATAGTGAAACAAGTTTAAGTAACTATACACCAAATCAGTATTCCACAAAAATAATTTACCACTTTTTCAAATATTCCTTCTTAAATAGAGCTGCAAGGTAAAAAAAAAATAACACTAAACTAAACTTGCTTTTAAAGAGTGGTGGAGATGTACTCTAGCTTTGCTAATGGGCTGGCATCATTTAACCAGATATGAAAGGCACAAATGAAAAATCTGCATTTTTATCATACAAACCCTTCCATTTTTAAAGGAACATCATAGTACAGAGCCTCACAAGTGGTTTTATTTTTTTAAAATAAAAGCAACCAAAGAACAATTGCACTTCAGCATGAAAAACACAACAAAGGACAATATCTTTTATCTCTTGTCAGAAAGCCTTTTTGAAAACAAATCATCCAACTATGGGCAGCTTCAAAGAAGAAACCATTTCAGTAAGAAAATTTCAAACATATATAGCATTATAACTATTTATCATTACAGAAATGACTCTGCATACATAATGAGCATATCAAACCCACTTACATATTACATCTTTAAGTGGGCAATTGAGCTCTGTCAAAAACATCCTTTCATATTTGTTATTTGATAAATACGACTACATGTTAAAATGTATATTATGAGTCCTATATAGTCATTTGAAAACAGTTTGCCTCTATTCTGAAAATAAATTTAAAGTACTATTTTTGTTTTTATCTAAATATCCCAATATTTCATGCATATGAAGTTCTGTAAAATGAAAGCACTACAATACATCACCAGGAGTTTGGACAGTGGCTTATATTGCATGGAATGGTATTTATGTTTCCTGTTTTTTTTTTTTTCTTTATTGATTAAGGTATTACATATGTGTCCTTATTTCCCCACTGCCCACCCCCTAATCCCCACTCATGCCCTCATCCCCTGGTATTTGTGTCCATTGGTTAGGCTTATATGCATGAATGCAAGTCCTTTGGTTGATCTCTCCTCCTTACCCCCACCCTCCCCTACCTTCCCTCTAAGGTTTGAGCATCTGATCGATGCTCTTCTGTCTCTGATTCTGATTTTGTTCATCACTTAATGTTTTTCATTATATTCCACAAATGAGTGAGATCATGTGATACTTATCTTTCTCTGACTTACTTCAAGTAACAAAGATAGTTCTGGATCATTAGGGAGATATTTTTTGAAATGTTTTAATTCAAAGAAAATGGAAGAAATTCAATTTAAATATTAGACCTAGACACTTTTCCAGATTTTAGCCAATGTATTTATTTGTATAGTATCAATTATATATATACTAGAGGCCCAATGCACAAAATTGGTGCAAGAGTAGGCCTTCCTTCCCTCTGCTGTCGGCACCGGCTTCTCTCTGGCACCCGGGACCCAGGCTTTCCTTGCAGCCCTGGCTTCATCTGGAAGGTCGTCTGGTCTAATTAGCATATTACACTTTTATTATTATAAATGGGTGCTGGATTTTGTCAAATGCTTTTCCTCCATCTAGTAATACGATATGGTTTTTATCCGTCATTAGGTTTATGTAGTGTTTCATGTTAATTGATTTGCATATATTGTACCAACCTTGCATCCCAGGAATAAATCCCACTTGATCATGATGTACGATCTCTTTAATGTATTGCTGAATTCAGTTGCTATTCTTTTGTTGAGGATTTTTGAATCTATGTTCATCAGGGATATTGGTCTATAATTTTCTTTATTTGTATCTAGTTTTGGAATTAAGATAATGCTGGCCTTGTCAAAAGAGCTTGGGCATCTTCCCTCCTCCTGAATTTTGGAGTAGTTTCAGAAGGATAGGTGTTAGTTCTTCTTTCAATGTTTGATAAAATTCACCTGTGAAGCTATATGCATATGGTTTATATGCATATAACTTCATAACTTTTAAAGTTTCGTAACTTTTGTTTATTAGAGCCCTTTTTATTGCTTCAATTTTATTAATTATAATCTGTTCAGATTTTCTAATTATTTTTTATTCAGTTTTGGGATAGTGCATGATTCTAGGCATTCACCCATTTCTTCCAGATTGTCCAATTTGCTGGCATATAGTTGTTCACAATATTTTATTATAAACCTTTATATAGCTGTGATGTCAGCTGTTACTTTTTCTTTCATTTCTGATTTTATATATTTGGTTTCTCTCCTTTTTTCTTGATGAGTCTGGCTAAAGGTTTATTAATCTTTTTTATCTTTTCAAGACACTAGTTATTGGTTACATTGATCTTTTGTATATTTTTAGATTCTATTTTGTTTATTTCTGCTCTGATCTTTATTATTTCTTTTTTCCTACTAACTTTCACTTTGTTGTTCTTTTTCTAATTCCTTTACATGTAAGGTTAGATTATTTATTTGAGATTTTTCTTCTTTCTTGAGATAGGCCTGTAATGCTATGAATTTCCCTCTTTGGACTATTTTTGCTGTACCCCGTAGGTTTTTTTTTTTTTAATTTGATTTCACACCCCCCCCCCCCTTATTGATTAAGGTATTACAAATGTGTCTTTATGTCTGTTTTATTTTCATTTGTCTCAAGGTTTCTTATTATTTCTTCCTTGATTTTATTCTTCCCATTCATTGTTTAGTAGCATGTTATTTTGCCTCCCTGTATTTGTGTTTTCCCAGTGGGATTTTTGTAATTGATTTCTGGTTTTATAGCATTGGGATTGGAGAATATGCTTGATATAATTTCAATCTTTTTAAATTTATTGATACTTGTTTTGTGGTATAACAAGTGGTCTATCCTGGAAAATGTTTCATGTGTATTTGAAAACAATGTATATTCTGCTGCTTTGAGTTGAAAAAGTTCCAAAAATTTCAATTATAAATCCATATGATTTAGTGTGTCATTTAAGGCCACTGTTTCCTTGTTGATTTTCTATCGGGAAGAGCTATTCATTGATGTCAATGGGCTGTTAAAATCCCCTACTATGACTGTATTACTGTTCATCTCTCTCTTTATGGCCATCAAGATTTGCTTTACATACGTAGGTGTTCCTATTTTGGGTGCATAAATGTTTAAAAGGGCTATATCCTCTTGTTGGATTGCTCCCTTTATTATTAGGTAACAAAGGCCTGGTGCACGAAATTCGTGCAAGGGTAGGGACCCTAGGTCTGGCCGGCAATCAGGATTGATAGGGAAATCCCAACTGCCGGCTGGGACCTTCCTTTCCCAGCAGCCAGGGGCCACCAGGGGCCACCAGGGGCCTTCTTTCGTTCTGCGCTGCCCCTGGTGGTCAGCACACATCATAGCAAACAATCAAACTCCCTGTCTCCTGGTGAAACTCCTGAGGGGACACTTTGCATATTATCCTTTTATATATATAGTTATACACACACACACGCAAATATATGGTGTTATTCTGTATAGTGTCTAAGTTGTCCTGTTTCATGCTTTGGTTCCAAAGAGATAGAACAAAAGAAATGCTTTTGTCAAATAAATACCTCTTTTTTCTGAATACCAGCCTCTCCCTCATCTATTTCAACAGGAAAATGCGTAATGCACACAGTAGGTCCTTAAAGAAAATAAGTAATGTTATACTTTTCTTCATGATAAAAAGCAGTTTTTAAATATGTTGTGAAAAATCTAGTTTTTCATTTTAATATTTTGTTTTGTTTCAATTTCCATCTGTCGCTGATACTTTGTAAAATGCAGTAATTACACATTAGGATTACTATTTACCGGTAGTTCTTCATGGCTCTTTGGTAGTGTCCTTTTATTCATACACATAGTAAAACTAAGCCAAAGATTTAAAGGGGCCCCTCTGCAGATCATGGGAGCACTCTCTCCACTTCCTCTCTAGTTGTCTTCCCTGAAAACTCTAGCCACCTCCAAACTCCATTCTCTTTCTTCCCAAATCAGCAGAGTCAGCAGGCTGTTTGTTTCTCACTCCTGTACTGTGGACTAGAAACCCCTTCTTATAGTAAGTGAGTACCATCCAGGGCTTACCTGTTTTATTTCCTCTCTCAGGGATCATAGTTCTGCTCTGCCTGTTAAGAATATCTAGAAAATATTGTTTCATACATATTTTCTGGTTCTCTAGTGTTGTTTTTTTAATTGCAGTTTATTTTCAACAAGTTTATTTTGTATTGGTGTACAGCACAATGGTCAGACAATCATATTGGTTTTTCTGGGTTTTGAATGAAGGAGGGTAATTTGGTTCCAGATAGTCCATTTCAGGGAATAATAGCAAAAGTCCTCCTTCATCATTAGAAGCTATTTTCTTCAAATGTAGAATTCTAGCTCTAGTTCTGTTTGTTCTGCTTTGTCATGTGTTTTTGTTCTCCTGGCCCTTTAAGCTGTTATTCAATTATCTCCATTAAATCAACTTGCATTCATTTCATAGGGGATGTACAACTAACCGAGACTCCATTCTTTTTCTTTTTTGTCAGTCCTTTCCCTCTTCTGATTACATCAAGCTTAAATTTCATGATGCTTTCTTATTAACTCAATCAATGAATTTTATAAATTCAGATCGTTTAATTTTTCTTAGTTTTGGCATGTTTATATGTATGGTGTGTGTTTTTTTTTTGTGTGTGTTTTTTTTAAGATTTTCCACCTATCTTTAACATCCTTATGTTAATCTATTATTTTCTGTAGAATCTTTAATATTTTTACCATAATTATTTTAAGATCCTTGGCTCCCAATTCAAACATCATGGTCATTTGTGGGTCTATGCAATAATTTTTCTTTAGATTCTGGGTCAAACTCCTTTGATTTCTTCATGTAATATTTTTTTATTACATCACGTACATTGAGCTATAGTACTCATAGAAACTAAGTACTCTTGTTATTTTTCTTTGAAAAGTGTTGACTATTTCTTATCAGGAAGCAAAATCTATGTTGTGGAGGACTCATTTTAAATGTTGTTATTTTCTGTTAGCTCTTAGGCCCAGAGCACAGTCCTAGTCTGGGAATGTGTTCCTCACATCTGAAGAATGGTTCTTACGGGACTCCAGTGGAAATCTAAAGGTTTTTCACTCATTTCCTCCCAAATCCAAACTGTCTCTTTGCTGGGCAGCATCAGAATTTTCTATGGAGTACTCATAGCCTTTTTGATCCTACAGTTCTGTGAGCTATTTGTGCTCTACTGCCACCTGCAGTGGGTATGTTTAGGTATGCCAGTCATGGATTTGTGCAGAGATTGCAGAGATTTTGAGAAGTTCCTTGGACCATAGATTCTCTGCTTTTCCCAATGAGCCTCCAATCTGGCATACCCGAATGCTAAATTCTGACTTCTTAGCCCAGTAAAATTGTTAGTTTCTGTAGGATAGGATCTCTGTCTCCCATGTCCCACAAAAGCTGAGAAATCCCTTCCCGAGAAGAGCCAGATAAAATGTGGTTCTCCCAGTGTGGCTATGTTCCTTTAAAGACCATAGCTCTTCCAGTTTCTGTCTTCATTTCTTTGCCCCTTATGAACTTCAAACTCATTTTTCTTATTTTGTCTAATGTTGTTGTCGTGTTTTTTTTTTGCTGTTAGCAGAAGAGTACAAAAACTGTAAGAGATCAAATTCAATATTTTGAATGAAACATTAATTTTATTGAATATTACATATAGAATACTTCTTTTTTCCAGTTTGTTTGATATATTGTACTATATATCCCACAATTTTCCAACTGTTAAAAATTCTAATTTGGCCACTCAATTTAATATTCTTTCCTTTACTTTGTGACCTTTGAATAAACTTCTCTGGCATTGGTACCAATGAGTTGAGGTACAGATAATCCTCTTTTTCATCATTTGTGCATTAACTGCCTTGAAAGAAAAATCAACCTCTGTTCAAAAGAATGCTCAGTTCCTTAGGTACCATATGCCTAGTGTCTCAGAATTCTGACCAGTTTATTAATAAAAGTGATAAATGGACAAGATTAGGAGACAGAGCCTTTGAAATTTTAGATGAAATATTCTTTTTAACTTTTTATTTCTTTGGATAATATCTTTTATGACAATCATTTTTAGTGTTGCTTTGAAACCTTTGAAGTCCATTGTATAAATTAAGATAGCTTTTCTTTGTTTAAGACATATTTAAAATTATTAGTTTTAATACTATACCTAAAATTATTAGAATTTTCCTAGTTTATAAATTTATAAATTTCTGGGTTGCCATATGTCTCATGCCATTCTCAGAAAGCTTTTGTGTGTTTATAAGAAATAATCGTATAGCCCTAGCTGGTTTGCTCAGTGGATAGAGTGTCAGCCTGTGGATTGGATAGTCCTGGATTTAATTCTGGTCAAGGGCACATGCCCAAGTTGCAGGCTCAGTCCCCAGTATGGAGCATGCAGGAGGCAGCTGGTCAATGATTCCTTCTCATTATTGTTGTTTCTAGCTCTCTCCCACTCCCTTTATCTCTGTAATCAATAAAAATATGTTAAAAGAAAAAAAAGAATTGTATAAGTTAGCATCTAGAAAACTACAGGGAAAATTTTGCATGAACTACAATATGCCAGGACTGCTCTGCCAATTTTGCAACTTCTTTAAACCATATGAATGTTAAAAAGAACAACAAAGTCATTTCCTTCTGGGAAACTTAATAGATAGAAGATTTCTATGTTTAAGATAGGGCCTTCTTATCTAGATTCACAAAAGCTTATCAGATGCTGGGATTCTCTTTTGGAGCAGTGTTGAGCCAAGAAAATACTTTATTTTTGTTACAGGGTTTAGTATTTTGCCAAATTTTTGATCACATCATTTAATTCTTCAAATAATGTAAGCCAATTTTTTAAAAGCTTATGCTTTATATGGAAGGAATGTAGGGATGCTTCCCAAAAAAGAAAAAAAAAGATCATCATCTCACATGTTTCAGAGAAAACCAATAGGAAAAATTCTTCTATTAAGACTTAGAGCATTGATAAGGTTCAGCTGTGGGGGTAGAAGGCACTTCTCCCTATTTTCTCTAGGTAACTGCAATCCAGAAATCACCTTACCCTTCACATGTTATGTTTGGAGCATAAAAGCTGTTTACTGAACCTTTATAGAGTAGTCTAGAGATCATTTATATATACTAAAACAGTTTTAAATTACATTTATTCCTATTACAATAAAATATTACCTTTAGACTACATACCCATATTCATTCATCATTTAAAAAAGGACTTAAAGAAATTGTTTTATAGAATTTTTAGCAATGGAAATCTCATGTCATAATTCAATACCTTGAATGCTTTATGTACAGATTACAAGGCTGAGACCTTGTGCTGTGAATACCAACTGCTTTTAGGTATCCAATTTAGTTGTTCAAGCCACAGAGCTGCAAAGACAAAATTCTCTTTCAAATGAGAGTTCTATGGAAAAGCAGATTATTAATTTTGGCATGTATTAAAAATCAATTTCTTAGAGTTAGAAGTAATTCTACTCTGGTTCTGATTCTAGGCAAGTTAGAGAATTAGTGTTTGCTTCCAAAAATCAGTGCAGAAGAAAGTAAATATTCCAGGAACTACAATAGGAAACAAAATAAGCAAACCCTGTGAGACTCAAGAGGGGAGACGAAAGCTGTTTTGAACCAGCACATGTAGTGGAGGGATAGGTGGCTCAGCCTGAGCCCAGGGAGTCAAGGGCAAATGTGAGAGATTATCTGCCGCCATGTCTTCCTCCCACTGCCTTGAGACAATCATTATCTTCTTGCCCTAACTGTGATAGCAGGTCCCAGAAGTTACTATCAAGGTAGCACAAGTCACGGTGGCAAAGAGTTTATAAAAACAGGTTTACACTAATTAATACCTGTCATTCATTTTCTACCAGTTTCCCAAGTTCTAACGCTAAGGACTACAACCTAGTCAAATTACTGCCTTAATTCTATTTCACTCTACATATTTCAAGCAGAGACTCTGATCTAAACTTCTATCTAAAAGCAAAATAGCTTGGACGGTGCGACTCAGTCGTTAGCATCAACCTATGAACCAGGAGGTCAAGGTTTAATTCCTGTCAGGGCACAAGCCCATATTGTGGGCTCGTTCCCTGGTGTGGGGTGCGCAGGAAGCAGCTGATCAATGATTCTCATCATTGATGTTTCTATCTCTCTCTCCCTCTCCCTTCCTCTCTGAAATCAATAAAAATGTATTTTAAAAATCTCTATATATAAAAGCCTAAGTGACCTTTATAACCAAACGGCCAGAATGACCGGTTGACCAGTCGCTATGACATGCACTGACCACCACAGGGCAGACACTCAACACAGAAGCTGCCCCCTTGTAGTCAGTGCGCTCCCACAGCCAACCTCCCACAGTCCCTCCCCCTGGCTGGCAGGCCCCAATCAGCCCTGAGTGCCAGCCCATCCATGCAGAATTCATGTACCGGGCCTCTAGTAAATAAATAAAAGCAAAATTAAGCCAGGTTGAAAAAGAAAAAGGTAACAGAAATCAGTGAACTAAAAGCCAAATGTATACTACACAAATTGACAGACACAAATGTGGTTCTTAAAAAGTTTAATAGAAATGATAAGCCCTAGTAAGATTATATAGAAATTAAGGAAAATTGGCAGGCAGCAGGAATAAAAAAGAAGGGTTATAACTACAGATTCTACAAATATAAAAAATAAGATGTTATGAATAATTTTATGCTGTCATATATGACAATTTAAATAAAATAGATAAATTCCTCAAACAATGCAAAATAACAAGGGTTATTTTGATTAGGTCAAACCCATCAAGGCTAATGTACATTTCAATTAATTTAAAGTCAGTAGCTTAGGGTCCTTCACTAAATTTGCAAAATCCCTTCCATTTTCCCCACATAATATAATCATGGAATGAAATTTTATACATTCCTGCCGATACTGAAGGAGAAGGAATTACTAGTACACAGGATATGGACACCAGGAACCATGAATCATATAATTTTGTGGCCACAAATGAGTTGTTAAACAATGTATTTACCTCATGTAAATATTGCAAAATACTGGAAGTCCAAGAAAGGTTATTAAGAATGAGAATTTGTGATTTGGAAACAGCCTAAATGCCCATCAGCAGATGAATGGATTAGAAAACTGTGGTACATCTACACAATGGAATACTATGTTGCTGTAAAAAAGAAGGAATTCTTACCATTTGCAACAGCATTGATGGACCTGGAGAGCATTATACTAAGTGAAATAAGCCAGTCAGTGAAAGATAAATACCACATGATCGCACTCATTTATGGATAATAAAGAACATTACAAACTGTTGAACTAAAATAGACAGGGGCAAAGAAGCATCTAACAGGCTGTCAAACTACAGCGGGAAGGTAGGGAAGAGTTGGGGGAGAGGGGTAAGAGATCAACTGAAGGACGTGTATGCATGCATATAAGCACAACCAACAGACTTAAGACACTGGGGGTAGGGGGACGATAGCAAGTGCCAGGGGGTAGGGGAGGCTGGGGGGAGGTCAGTGGGGAAAAAATAAAAGAGAGAGACATATGTACTACTATTTGTAATACCTTAAACAATAAAATAAAAAAAAATAAAATACTAAAAAAAAAAAGAATGAGAATTTGTAAGGTGTGAATATAAGATAAATATATAATTCTCTAACATGAAGCAAAAAAAAAACCCAGTCTGAAATGGAAAAGGAAATTGTATTCCACCTAATAAAATGACTAAAACGATTAAGCATTTAGGATGACATTCAATAAAAAAGGCTTATGACTTACTTTTAAAAAATGCAAAATTCCATTGAATACTTATGTGACAAATAAATAGAAAGACATTCCATATTTTTGCATGAAGGGATCTTATACCACATGGAAATGTCAATTATTCTAAAATTCATATGTAAATTTAATTCAATTTCAGTTGAAATCCTAATAGGGTTTATCTTCCAATTAGATATTATTCAGAAGTTCTTTGAAATAATAAATGCTCAGAAATAGACAAGAATAAAAACAGACAGCACAGTCATATTGAAATCTATTTTTTTATGAATAAGTACTCATCAATCAGTGGTGTGGGGGAAAAATACTTCAGTGATCAATTCCTATATACAAGAATCAATTTATGAGAAAACAGGAATTCAATCACAGGGAAATGGATTAATTATTTAATAAATCATGATAGTTTTTGTGGTTGTCAATGAACTTTTGTAATACAATATACCATATAAATTTCATATCAACCACACAACAAAATAAAAAATATAAAAATTTAAATAAAATCTAGAGGACTGCTTGCATAATTTAGGAGGCTAGAATAAAAATCTATAAATATTTCAGAAAAAGATACTATAATATAATATAAACGAAGTGAACAGAAAATGATGTATTGTGAAACATGTATTTGTACTGAAGATGACAAAGTACTAAAATCTGTTTCTACCATAGCTTTTGCATAAAAAAAACACAAAGTATATAATAGAAAATTGTGCCAACTATGTGACTAGACAATAAAATATAAAATCAGAGTGCCTACAAATTTTTATATATGAAGTACTATCAAACTCACTATAAGTAAAGACACTTAAACTAAAATAAAATGAAATATCATTGTTCTTGATACAGGAAAAGTTTAAGAAACTCCAATTGCTAATGGGTTTGGAGACAAAAGTGCTTTTAAAAGTTGCAAAATGGTAATGTGACTGTACTTTATGCTTTTAAAAAGTAATCTGGCAAATTCCTTTAAAATAACATAGAAAAGGCATATGCCCTTCAATCCAGTCATTTAATTCTTAGATTCCATCTCACAGAAATAAAATCACAAGTACATAAGTGCACAGGTTAATGCATATTTATTGTAGCACTAGACGCCCAGTGCATGAAATTCATGCACGGGTGAGGTCCCTAGGCCTGGCCAGCGATTGAGTGTGAGTGTCTAGCATGGAAGGGCAACTCCCAGCTGTCCTCTGGGCCCTGGGCAGCACCTGGGCCCCCAGGCCCCTGTGTGCCCCTCTGCCTGAGTCATGGCGCCCGAGTCCCCATGCGGAGATGTGGTGAGTGCAGCCAGACGCTGTGGGCCAGGGTGCAGCGAGGGCCTTTGGGCCACCCAGTGGCACTGCATGGAAGCTGGGTGGGCAATGCGCTCTCTCCTGGCCAGCCTCGCAGACCGGCTCCTGTGCAAATCCACTTGGAGCCCGACCGGCCCCTGTGGTTCCGGTGGCTGTGGCTGGGCTCACCTGGAAGAGGCTGTGCAGGTGCGGAGGGGGCTCTTTGCGGGCACTTGGCACCTGAGCATGGGTGCTTCCCCTGTGCGTGAGCCCTGGCGTCCTGGGGGAGGGTAGCAGGGGGAGTGAGAGTGAACTCGGTGGACACCCCATATGCTCACCACCTCTCTGCCTCCAGGTAACCGGTGAGAGGTCACAGAGCGTTGCTGATGCCTGCCATGTTCTGTGCCGGCCCCTGGTGGTCAGCGCACATCATGGCAAGCTGTTGAAGTCCTGGTCTCCAGATCAAACTCCTGGTTGAATGACCACCCGAGGAGACATTTTGCATATGAGGCTTTTATTATATAGGATTGTTCACTATAGCAGCTAAAAGCTGGCCACATGTGAATATACCTGGTACCTCCACACCACTGCGTATAATCTAATGCTAAGAAAATGGATTAAACTGAATTAGTTGAGTACAATGAACATCCTCAATGTATTATTGATAGAGAAAAACAAGATGCCTAAAATTATATAAAAATGTTTTAAAGAAAAAATAACACACACTCAAATGTTTACTTTTAACTTGGAGTTAGCCTGCTTGTCAAATCCAGGGAGAGTTTTCACAGGTTTCTGGCTGTTTATGTTTAGATGACCCACCATGCTGGATTACTCAAGCACACAGTTCACCAGGGCTCTTAATTGTCTAAGTAAAATCTGTTTACTCTGAACTAGTTGTTTTTAAATATATATATTCTACTCTACTCACTAATAATGTATTTACCAAAAGCCATGCTCAAACAATACAATAACATTAAAATAAACATGTATCATTTTTATGTTAATCCTGGGGTCTTTATCATGTCTTACTGTCTTCATTATTTCAACTTTAAATTTTCTCACACCTTAAGCTAAATATAGTCATCCCTCAGTATCATGGGAAATTACTTCCAGGACCACAATGGATACCAGAATCTGTGGATGCTCAAATCCCTTACATAAAACTAGAGGCCCGATGCACAAAATTCGTGCAAGAGTAGGCCTTCCTTCTCCCGGCACCAGCTTCCCTCTGACACCCAGGACCTGGGCTTCTCTCACAGCCCCAGCTTAGTCTGGAAGGTCACCCAGTCTAATTAGCATATTATGCTTCTATTTTTATAGATGATACTAGAGGCCCAGTGGGGTGCGGGGAGGGGTGTCCCTCAGCCCAGCCTGCACCCTCTCCAATCGGGGCCCATTGGGATCGGGCCTAAATGGGCAGTCAGACATCCCTCACAATCCAGGACTGCTGGCTCCCAACTGCTCACCTGCTTGCCTTCCTGATTGCCTCTAACCACTTCTGCCTGCCAGCCTGATCACCCCCTAACCACTTCCCTGCCAGCCTGATTGATGCCTAACTGCTCCCCTGCCAGCCTGTTCGCCCCTAACTGCCTTCCCCTGCCAGCCTGGTCACCCCTAGCTGCCCTCCCCTGCAGGCCTGGTACCCCCCAACTGCTCTACCCTGCAGGCCTGGGTCCCCCCAACTGCCCTTCCCTGCAGACCCAGTCACCCCCAACTTCCCTCCTCTGCTGGCCTGATCACCCCCAATTGCCCTCCCTTGCAGGCCTGGTCCCTCCCAACTGCCCTCCCCTGTTGGCCATCTTGTGGTGGCCATCTTGTGTCCACATGGGGGCAGGATCTTTGACCACATGGGGCAGCCATCTTGTGTGTTGGAGTGATGGTCAATCTGCATATTACTCTTTTATTAGATAGGATAGAGGCCTGGTGCATGAGTGGGGGCGTGGGGGCCAGCTGGTTTTCCCTGAAGGGTGTCCCGGATCAGGGTGGGGGTTCCTTTGGGGCATGGGGCGACCTGGGCGAGGGGCTTGTGATGGTTTGCAGGCCAGCCAAGCCCCCTGGCGACCCAAGCAGAGGCCCTGGTATCTGGGATTTATTTATCTTCTATAATAGAAACTTTGTAGCCTGGAGTGGAGCCAAGCCTTCTGCTTGCTCCCTGGCAGCAGCCATTTCTGTTGGGATTTATGTATCTTCTATAATTGAAACTTTGTAGCCTTAAGCGGAGGCCAAAGCAGGCCAGGGCTGCAGAAGATTGGCTTCCTCCATTGCCACGGGCAACCCTAGCCTCCTGCTCTCCTGGCTGCCACCATTTCTGTTGGGTTTATTTTATCTTCTATAATTGAAACTTTGTAGCATTGAGTGGAGGCCTGGGCGGGCAAGGGCAGGGGGAAAGCTTGGCTTCCTCCATTGCCAGGGAAACCCAAGCCTCCCTCCTGCTCTCTGTGGCTGCAGCCATCTTGGTTGGGTTTATTTGCATATTCCCTCCTGATTGGCTGGTGGGCATGGCTGGTGGGTGTAGTGGAGTGATGGTCAATTTGCATATTACCCTTTCATTAGATATGATAGTATTTGTATATAACCTGTATTTGTATAGCGGCTACAACAAGGTACGCCTACATATCACTTTGTTCATGTAGATTCAGTGTAGTGATTGGTGTGTGGTAAATCTGCTTTGGTTTTTGAGATTTTCTAGAATTCCCCGCCCCCCCCCTCCCCCAAGTATTTTTGATTCATAGCTGGTTGAATCCACAGATTCAACCCATGGATACAGAGGATTGATTGTACAATATTTAATTTACAGATAGAATGACAGTATAACTTATCATCCAAATATGAAGAATTCTAAGAGTGTTAAGAGTAAGTTCTAAAATAATTTAAAGTGTGTAATTTAAAAATATTTTTATATTGTCCAAAATTGGTTTTATTATGCTGTAGGACTATAAAATAATTCTATTTAAAATCACTCAATTGATTTTTTATTTTATTTTATTTTATTTATTTATTTATTTATTTTAGCTTGAATATGTACTTTATTTATTTTTATTTATTTTTTAAATAAATCTTTATTGTTCAGATTATTACAGGTGTTCCTCTATTTTTTCCCCCATAGCTCCCCTCCACCTGATTCCCCACCCCACCCCATGCCCTTACCCCCGCCACTATCTTCATCCATAGGAGTAAGATTTTTGTCCAATCTCTTCCCGCACCCCTCACACCTGCTTCCCCTGAGAATCGTCAGTTCACTCCCTTTCTATGTCCCTGATTCTATTATATTCACCAGTCCATTCTGTTCTTCAGATTTTTTATTCACTTGATTTTTAGATTCACTTGTTGGTAGGTATGTATTTGATGTCATTTTGTTGTTCATAATTTTTATCTTTACCTTTTTCTTCTTCTTCCTCTCCTTAAAGAATACCCTTCAGCGTTTCATGTAATCCTGGTTTGGTGGTGATGAACTCCTTTAGCTTTTTCTTGTCTGTGAAGCTCTTTATCTGACCTTCAACTCTGAATGATAGCTTTGCTGGGTAGAGTAATCTTGGCTGTAGGTTCTTGCTGTTCATCACTTTGAATATTTCTTGCCACTCCCTTCTGGCCTGCATAGTTTCTGTTGAGAAATCAGCTGACAGTCGTATGGGTACTCCCTTGTAGGTAATTAACTGTTTTTCTCTTGCTGCTTTTAATATTCTCTCTTTGTCTTTTGCCCTTGGCATTTTAATTATGATGTGTCTTGGTGTGGTCCTCTTTGGATTCCTCTTGTATGGGGTTCTGTGCGCTTCCTGGACTTGTACATCTATTTCTTTCACCAGGCAGGGAAAGATTTCTGTCATTATTTCTTCTAATAGGTTTTCAATATTTTGCGCTCTCCCTTCTTCTGGCACCCCAAAAATTCGGATGTTGGTTCGCTTAAAGTTGTCCCAGAGGCTCCTTACACTATCTTCATATTTTTGGATTCTTTTTTCTTTTTGTTTTTCTGGTTGGATGTTTTTTGTTTCCACATATTTCAGATCTTTGGTTTGATTCTTGGGGTACGTTGATCTACAGTTGAGTTTCTGTATATTCTTTATTTCAGACAGTGTATGCTTCATTTCTGACTGATCCTTTTCCATTTTTTTGGCATTCTCATTAAGCTCCTTGAAGGTCTCATCAAGTTTCTCAGCGGTTTTAAGAAGATTCTTGAGTAACCTTATAAATGTGGTTCTGAACTCTATGTCATCCAGTAGTTTGCTTTCCTCCGTTTCTTTCATTCGTGACATGTTTCTTTGTCTCCTCATTTTGGCTGCTTCCCTGTGTTGATGGAGTAGCTTTGTGTGGTAGGTGACCTATAGGGGGCAGTAGCTCAGCCTCCCCAATCACCTGATGTGGACACTCTTGGTACACCCCTTTGTGGGCTGAGTGCAAAGACTTAGTGCAGTTAAAGCCTTAATTGCTGTTGGTATACTGGGAGGAATTGACCTCCAGGCCAATTAGCTGTGAGCACTCACTGTGTCTATAATGGAAGAACTGCTGCGCTGAAGACACACTTATGGGGCAGGACTTGTTTCAGTGGGGCTTTGGTGCTTACTGAGTCTGCCTTTGAATGTGTCACTTATGGATGTGAGGAGTTGAAATCTGGTGTCTCACTCTGACCACTAGGTACACTGGCTTCTGGATCTCCAATGGGGTGCAGGTCAGCTACTGTCTGAGGCCATCCAGCAGGAGCTACAGTGAGAGCTACAGTTTTCTCCTCTTTGCTTGGGGTTTGGAGGTTTTGGAGCTGTCTGACCCAGGCTGCAAGTTTGCTAGGTTAAGCTGCGATAGGGCGGGGCTTTCTTCTGCTAACGCTGCTGCTTGGAGCTTGGGTGGGTTTGTAGGTTGTGCAGGGCGGGGTCTCAGGGTGTCACTAGGCTAGGGCATGGCAAATAGCAATGGCTGCTAGTTAGCCGGCTCTGTGTCCCCAAGGGCGTCCCGGAGTCCCGTGCCCCAGTGCTGTAAACAATTATTCCTGCGCACAGCTCTGCAAGTAAGCCCCTCTCACTGGCAGACAGTCCAGCTTCTCCCCGTAGGAGTTTGGGTCCCCCGCGTCTCCCCAGAAACTGGATTTCAGAGTAATTGGGGGCTTGTCTCCCTTTGGGTTGAAAAAAGCAACGCCCGCCGTCAGCCGGGATCACGCGGCTCCTTACCTCAGCTTTTCAGCGCTCGTGCACGTCTCGATGCTCTTTTCTCTTTCCTTCTAGTTGTAGAACTTCCACTCAGCCAGCTTTCCCGTGGTTCTGGGTGATAGGCGTTTTGTCTTTTAGTTGAATTTTTGAAATTGTTGCGCGAGGCAGCAGTTTAGGTGTTTACCTACTCCGCCATCTTGGATTCTGATTTTTTATTTATTAAATAATAGCCATTCTAATAGGTATGAGGTAATGTTTCATATTTTATTTACATTTCCCTGATAATTGGTGATTTTGAGCATCTTTTCATTTACCTATTGATATCTGTTTTGCCTTCTTTGCAAAAAATGTCTCTTTCAGTTGATCTGCCCATTTGTTAATTAAATTATTTGCTTTCTTTGTTATTGAGTAGTATGAGTTCTTTATATATTTTGAATATTAATCCCTTATCAGATACATAATTTTCAAATATTTTCTCTCATTCAATTGGCTGCTTTTTCATTTCTTTTGGTGCAGATAATTTTTAGTTTGATGTAGTCCCACTTGTTACTTATTTTTTAAATTAATATTTTTATTGATTTCAGAGAGGAAGGGAGAGAGAAAAAAAATCTATGATGAAAGAGAATCATTGATTGGCTGCCTCCTACACACCCCCTACTGGGGATCAAACCCACAACCCAGGCATGTGCCTTGACCAGGAAATGAACCATGACCTCCTGGTTCCTACGTCAATGCTCAACCACTGAGCCACACAGGCTGGGCCCACTTGTTTATTTTTCATTTTGTTGCCACACTAAGTAAAAATGTGGTAAGCAAAAATTACTACCATGAATTATTTAATAGAAAAAATGCAGAATGAAAGAAATCATAGTCTGGTCTATTATCTAACTATTCTTGCACTATTCAATCCATTGTTAGAAACTCTAAGACTTCATTAAAATTTGAGCCTATCTGGAGGTAATCATGGTATTGAAAGGGCACTGTGAACTTAACATTACTAGAAATGACAAAAATATTAAAGAAGAGATGATGTAGGGCATATAAAACAGCTGCTTTTCAAAATTAAGACTGTCACATGGGTACATGGATTGTAATGCTGTGTAACTCCAGAGGTCAGCACCAAGTAGTTAGAAATTATACAAAGATATATGTGTGCTCAAAATAATAAAATAGCCTATAAAATTCACTTAAAACTTGAACAACTCTGTAAAAGAATTCAGTAGATAAGTTTTCTCTGAGAAAATCTCTAAGGTCCTTGCAGACACTGAGAGGCTATGACTCAGTTACTTTGGAAGAGTAGAATACTTTCATTTCAAAGTTAAACCTTTTGTCTCGAAGATCAGCATGCATTTACCCTATATTCAAGTCAAAGCTTCTTAGAGTAACTTTTATATAAGTAGTAATCTCTTTTGAAGTATTAATATATTAGTAAAAACAAGAAATATCTCAGGTGACTTATTCATTATTTTATCCATCAACTCTTTTGAAAAGGGTAGGATAGAATTACATATTTTCAAATAAGCTTTTATATGCATTTTTTAGAAACATACTAGTGGCCCAGTGCGTGGATTCAAGCACATTGAAAGGAAATTAATTAGAAGAAATATTTTAATATCACTATGTGTCCTTTCTCTATAATAGAAGTGTCAACCAAATTCACAATCGACAATGACAGATTGAAACACACTCATGTGATTGGCGCCAGTGAGAGCTTTATATGTATTGTGCATGCATGAGTCAATGTTTATTTTTAAAGTGCCAGTGTGCATCATATGTACTGGCTGGTCAGTCAGCTGGACGGTTGGACAGACATACAGTCATTCACTTAGCCATATATATATATATATATATATATATATATATATATATATATACACACACATATATATATATATACACACACACACACATACATACACACACACATAGAGAGATAGAGAGATAGATAGATAGATAGATAGATAAAAGAAAAGTCTTAAATAAAATAACCTGAATCCTATAACATTCAATTCATCAAATTATATTGGTAAACTTTTGGGGAGAAATCCCTCAGAGAAAATATAATCCCTAATATATATATTGTAAATTTACATTTTCTCGTTGAAAATGGTAATTGCCAACTTCTCACAATCATGAAATATGGTCATAATTGCAGACAACCAGATATTTGATACATTTGACTTTAACAAAGTGTTTTAATTAAATGTAAAATAATGAAAAGACACATGCATATTGATTGATATCACACATATGCACAAATGTTATAATATTGGGTTAATAGTTGTTATAGAGGTGAGGTTTCCAATATAACATTGATAGATAAGCTTCTGAGTTATTTTAACTGCAATAATTTTATCTGAAATTTTTAAAAATTTGTCTCAAACCTTCTTTGATGAAAATAAAAAGATTGACTTTTAAATATTTTAACCTATATCTATTACATTTTTTAGTTAATCTGTGGTTATTCTTCAGTATCAACTCAAAGATATTACTAATTATCACCCTGGAAGGTGGCTTAGTCAGTTGTAGCATCGTCTCATACACCAAAAAGTTGTGGATTTAATTCATGGTCAGGGCACATACGTAGGTTGGAGTTCATTCTCTGGTCAGGGTTCATATGGGCGGCAACCGATTAATGCCTTTTTCTCTCTCTCTCTCAAAAATAAATTTAAAAAAATATCCTTGGGTGAGGATTAAAAAAAAAGATATTACTATTTACCCACCTATTTTCTGCTTTTTGGTCTTTTAAACGTACTTTCTGTTTTAATTTTTATACTGGAGAAGTTCATTCAAAAGTTAGGACAATATATTTAAGATCTTTTTCCTATCTGCATTAATTCTGAAACATCCCTTTTATGTACATGAAGTAAAATTTCATATATATATATTAAAACTAATAAATAAGGTCAAGAATGAACATCAATCACTTCTGAGGGAAAAGGGAGGGTTCAGCAAAATTTTAGAACCAGAATGGTTGGGGGAGGGGTCCTCAGGGTCTTGACCTAATTTCATCTAACCAGAGGCAATTATGTCTGCAAGATGATTCTGCTCTGACCTAAAGCATGCAGCCAGCAAAGAAGTAGCTAGAGATCGCTTGTGCTTACTCCATTCCCAGTGAAAACTCTGACTGGGGAATAACTGCTTTGAAGAGTCAGGAAGAATTCATGTTGGAAAGTTTTACTCTATATTATTCTCTTTCAACAACAATTAGGTCAACAGTTTTCTGATTCTAAAAAACAATACATTTTCACTATAAAATTCTAAGTATAAATTTAATCTATATAATTAACAACCACAGTCCAGATTACCATCAGAATTGTGTGAGAGAAAGATAATCTGTCAGTTCCTCAAATGATTAGATATCAAGTTACATATGACCCAGTGTGGTGACTTTGTTAAGTTCACATTTGTTGAGGAGAGCTCTGGGATGCTGGATGGTGAGCCATGGTTTATCAAAAATGACAAGGGAAGTGAAATAAAAAAGTTTATAACTCATAAATCATGGAGGTGTATAATACGTGCCTTGAGGGGCCACACAGAGATGTCAGGGCAAAGTAGAGAGAGCACTAGAGGACCTGGGCACAACCCTTTATTAGGAGCTGCAGGTGGAGTGCTTTGGGGTTCCCAGGCTAAGACTATATTGGTCTACTCGAATAAAAAAGAGCTGGGCTTGCAGAGGTCAACATGGAGGGCCTTAGATGGAAGGAGAGACTGTTATCAAGAGCATGAGCTCCAGGGAGGGGCTAGTGTCAGTTCAAGACCCCTGCAGGGCACAAGCCACACAAAATAGATAGCCAAGCAGTAATATTATGGAGTGGGTCAAGTAAGCTATCTACATCCAGCAATTTTACTCCTAGTTTTATATACAAAATACACGTGTACACTGAAACTTGTCTAGGAATGTTAATAGTGGCACAATTCATAATAGCAAAAAGGTGGAAACAACCCCAATATTCATCAACAGATGAAAAGAGGAACAAAATGTGGTATATCTATACAGTTGAGTATTATTTGGCCATAAAAAGAATGAATTACCCATACATGCTGGAACATAGATAAACCTCAAGAATACTAGTATATTGTACAATGAGAAAGAAGCAGTCACACACACAAAAAAATATATGTTGCATGATTCTATTTGTATAAAAGTCCAGAACAGGGAAATCTATAATGACAGGAAGTAGATTAGTGGTTGCTAAGGGCTGAGGGTAGTGATAGCTACAGGATAGTACAGGATTTTTTTGAGATGATAAAAATATTCTAAAAGTGACTGTGGTGATGGTTGCACATATTTTGTGATAATTCCAGGTTAAAAACCACTGAATTGTACACATTAAGTGAATGAATTATACGGTATATGAATTATTGTCATAACAAAACTGTTGACAAAAGGTCTCTATGAACAGTGCAGTTTCTGCCTTATTTAGAACAAGAAAGATAGAGGGCAATCACAGTTTAAAAAAATATGTGTCAGGCAGTTTGCACAGACAGGAGTGAAAGAACAAATAGAATCAAAGTCATACTAGGCTAGTGCACTGGTTTTTTGAGAAACAAGGATCAAGGTAGGTTATATCAAAGCCCACATTCATCATTCCAGGAAAAAAAAAAAGTTGTTGGTCAAAATTAGAGGTAGGCAGAAAAAAAACAGCCTGATAAGCAAAGACTAAAGGACATGTAAAGGATAAAGAGAAGAGTTATGAGACAATTTTAAATTAGATCCTTTAAAAATGATCCCTGAAGATCATTTAAAATGAAGCCCAAGGGAAAGTGATAAACTTTCATATTGAAGTTTTCTCTATACAGTGTTTAATAAATACCTATTTTGAGTTATCCCAATGATTCATTTATTCTATTTTAATTACTAACTGCTTGCTTTTATAAATGCAAGCTAATGACTTGATGGCTAATCAGGAACAATGATACTGCGCACTTGCCTTAGGTGAAGTGGTTCCATTTTCAAGAGGTAGAAATCTCATCAAAAGTGAGTCTGAAAGGAAAAAGAAAATAACGGATGGAGTGAGATCCTTGACTCAATCCTTATGAATCTCAGTGAAAGAGATCTGAGCCCATATATATATATACTCACAAACGCTAAACATAAAATAGTGAGGCATTTGCTCAGTATATGCTGCTTCCCGTGAACCACTCCTGTTTTTTGTTTGTTTGTTTGTTTTTTTACAAATCACTGGTATTGTAGAGAGATGACTGATCTTACTGAAAAGCACTATTGTGAAAAAAATATAAAAATTTGAGGAAGAATACAATGGCATTTTCTTATGCTATTATATGGGCATTGCAGATTTTAAGATCCTTTTGATTTTAAATTCTGTATAAGCTATGACTATAGCAAGAGATAAAAGAGGGGCATTTGTTAAAGTGCAGGGAACTTACTAGTATGCTGCTGTTCTCTGTTGTCCACTGTTGCTATGGTAACAATACCTACTGTGAAAAGAGTTGGGTAGTTGTAACTACCCACTGTTTCTACGTCTTTGAAAGGGGACACAAGGCTGCTAGATTGGAAGCATCATAAACAAGCTTAAATTTAAACATTTTAAGAGGATCATAATGCTAGTTTAGAACAGAGGATTTTGTTTTTAATATAAGCCTAATAGGAAAAAGAATGCATATTTCCTAAGCATATCAAGCATAATTATTTAAGCATAATTTATCAGATAAGATAGGAAAGGAAAAAGAAGAAAGTTACAGGTTTGTGTTATCAATTTCTATAACTTTTTGATGCAATTCCTCATCACTTCAATAAACAATAAATTATTTTGACTACAGGATAGAAATTGACAATGCAGCCCAGTGTATTCTGACTTTGTAGAATATATTCTATAGCTATATTTTATGACTGATCATCTGCTTAATAAAATTACAGTGAAGCATAATAAACTCTTGAGGGGAGATTTCTATTCGTTTCAAATACTCCAACAGAAAAATATATATATATAACCAAAAATATATATAACGCTGCTTTCACAATACTATATTATTTTCTCAATTGTCAATAATAATCCAATTTCTGTTACTTTCAGCTCAGTGAACTTTTGAATAACTGACAGAAAGTATGAAGTTTAGCTTTCAATGAAATACTTTTCTATTGCTTTTAAGATATTTCTGTCTTACCATATTGAAGGCACTTGCTAGTCCCATGTATGTTTTTATTTACCTCATGCTCAAATAAGTGAGCTAGAAAACTGAGTCAGAAAGGGAAATGTCAGAGTCACTGAGTCATCTTTGTTTCATAAATTTTGGATATGACCTTGAAGTAACTGCAACCCTGATTAAATTTCACCCTTTACTTAAGATCTTCACCTGCCCAGCTGAATGTGACTTGACAAATGCAAGATGACAATGCTTAGCCCCACTTGAAATTCATGACCATGAATATAAATTGAGCATTGATGTTGGGTCCAGCAATCATGCTGTATCTCCTTCTCTACACGAGATTTCACACCACCTCTTCTGTCCTTTTCAAATATTTCTCCCCATCTTTACTGTCAGCTGATGAATTTTTTCTCCTTTACTATAAGACATAAGCAGTAAGAAGAGAACCACTACAGATACTTACCACCACATTTATCCACATGCCAGCAAATTGTACTATAAATTCCGCCGTTCTGCCTTTTATTGAGATAAAATATATGGATTATCTAAAGGCAGTTACTCTATTTATGCCTTATTTGTTTTCTCCTACACAAGGATTCTATCCCAACAATTCTCTCATTATTCATTTTTCCTCTTGACTGTTTTTCCCCCAATAAGTACAACCATACTATGAATACATCTTTTAAAAAAATCTTCAAACTTCTTGAAAGTGATAATTACGCTTTGTCTCTAACCACTCTCCTTCATTCTTTTATACCAATTTTAACCTAATTCTTACCACTCCACTATAACCATGTCAATGTTGCAAATGATTCAATTGTTAAATCCAATGGTTAATTCTCAGATCTCACCTTACGTGGCCTATCAGCAGCAAAGAATAAATGATCATCCAGTCCTCCTAGAAGTACTTTCCTCAATTTGTTGTCAAGGCACCATAGTCTGGTCTTCTGTTACTTACTTGGCTATTCAGTTTAAGTCTCATTTGCTACACCAACCACTTTCACTTAACTTCTTTTCACGGAAGTACCCAAATCTCAGTATTTGCTTACACTCTTGTGCTGATCTCAAGCCTGTACACACCCATCTATATGATGACTATATGTAAATTCTCCAGCCCAGAATTTTCTTCTAAACTTCAGGCTCATTCATGCCCTAGCTCCATGGTCAGCAAACTGTGGCTTGCGAGCCACATGCGGCTCTTTGGCCCCTTGAGTGTGGCTCTTCCACAAAATACCAAGGCCTGGGTGAGTCTATTTTGAAGAAGTGGCATTAAAAGAAGTTTAAGTTTAAAAAATTTGGCTCTCAAAAGAAATTTCAGTCGTTGTACTGTTGATATTTGGTTCTGTTGACTAATGAGTTTGCCTACCACTGTCCTAGTTGGTTTGGCTCAGTGAATAGAGCGTCGGTCTGTGGACTGAAGGGTCCCGATTTCGATTCCAGTCAAGGGCACATACCCAGGCTGTGGGCTCGATCCCCAGTAGGGGGCATGCAGGAGGCAGCCAATCAATGATTCTCTCTCATCATTGTTGTTTCCATCTCTCTCTCCCTTCCTCTCTGAAATCAATAATATTTTTAAAAAATAAATAAAAATAAAAAATACACGTCAGGCTCATGTATACAACTGTATGCATAATATCTCCACTTGGATGTCTCAAAATATCTAAGTCAACATACTCATTAATTTACCTTGGATCTCACTCTCTAACCCTGCTCATCTTTTAGCTTTTTCCAATGAAATAATCATAATGCCATTCTTCTGTTTACTCATGGCAAAAACTAAGTTTCATTATAAAAGTTTAACTATCATGCAACAACTCTACTTTTGATAATAATAGGTTATTGCCTATCTTGTTAGATATTAATATAGCAACCCAGCACTTAGCATCTACTAATAATAAAGTCGGTTTTGATTGTTGTGGACAAAGTCTTGAATTAGGCTTTACTTTTCTTGCTATGGAATTATAAATGGAACATTTTTGGTTGTTTTTCCTTTCAGTTGTTCCATTGTTTTCTGGCTTTCATATTTTTCTGAAGAAAATTTTGCTGTTATTATTTTCTTTTCTATGCAGTGTCTTTTTTCTGACTGTATATACGATTTAATTTTTGTTACTGATTTCCAGCAACTTGATTATGATAAGCGTGTGTGTGTGTGTGTGTGTGTGTGTGTGTGTGTGTGTGTGTGTGTCTTTTCATGTTCTTCTGCTTGGAGTTTACTCACTTTCATGAATCTGTAAATTTATAATATTCACCAAAAATAGACTTTTTCAGCCTCTAGGTTTTCAGATATGTTATATATTTTTATTGATTTCAGAGAGGAAGGGAGAGGGGATAGAGAGAGATAGAAACATCAATGATGAGAATCTTTGATCAGTTACCTCCTGCATGTCCCCCCACCCACCCTCCTCTCTACCCACTGGGGATCGAGGCTGCAACCTGGGCATGTGACCTTGACTATAATCAAACTTGGGACCCTTCAGTCTGCAGGCTGACCCTCTATCCACTGAGCCAAACTGGCTAGAGCAGGCTGACGCTCTATCCACTGAGCCAAACTGGCTAGGACTAGTTTTTCAAATATAATTCTCTACATTCTCCCTCCACCTTTTCTTCTCTACTGGAACTCCAGTTATATCCAAAGTAGACTGCCTGATTTTGCCTCACAAGCCACTTTGTGTGTTGTTTTGTTTTGTTTTTCAGATTTTTTTCTCTTTGTATTTTACTTAAAATAGTTTTATTTTATGTCTTCAAATTTACCATACATGATAAAACTTTGATTTTTTTTTCCTGATGAAATTCATGTCAGACTTCTGATTTACAGAATTTAAAGACAGTAACTTTATGTTTCTTTAAGTCACTAAGTTTATGGTCATTTTCTATAGCAACAATAGGAAATATAACATAGAGGAAGGAGTTAAAACATTTGACATGTGGCACTTTCAAATCATTTTGTAAAGTGGGGACAGAAAGGAAATAATACTCAAAGTGAAAGAAAAAGAAGTTCAGCAATTCAGTTTATTCATTAACAAGATATCTGTAATTCTACTTAGTACACTAATGATGTTTTTATAGGAAGAATTTCCTTACTTATGGAAAGTTCTTAATAATATTTCTGTGGATAAAGACTGATTATATTAAATAAGTCAAGTGTCTGTCTTTATGAAGCTTAGTTCCTAAAATAATATCACATAAGTTATACAACCGCCTTAAGATATTTTATAAGTTAAATAGCACCCACTTCGTAAGGCAATGGACTGTACACCTTACTTAGATACCTTCTTTAACACGGGAGAGGAACATTCCAGGATGCTGAAGTTATGTTACTGGTAGTTGACTAAAAAAGGTTCTACTTTTTTTAAAATAAAAAAATAAATAAATAAAATGTTTTTTAAAAAAAGAAATATACTAATGTGTCCATAAGGGAATTCTAAAAGAAGAGAAAGGGTCTAAAAGGAAAGCAATAAAAAAGTTTAAAGAAAAAAAAAAAAATATATATATATATATATAAAATTTACTCCATGGCTATATTTAAGATTTATATTTTAAAAGCAAAAAATATAGTTTCATGTTATATAAGAAGAAATTAGAACATTTTAATTTTTCCCCCCTGCTATATACTCAGCATGGTCTTGTAACTATCAGAATACACAATTAGTGACTTTTTAGTAGGTTAAAAAGACTGATCTGTTTTTCAGGCTTTTCATGACATGACTGATTAACCAAGAGAAGAACACTAACTCCAGCTTAAATGTTAGTGATATAAAGTAGCTCCAATTCATTGATTTTTAAAAATTTGAGAGCCCTGAATCCATGCCAGAGGCAGAGAAGTAAGATTTAAAGAGGAATTGGCTAGATACAGAGGTGGGGTCTGAGACGGGGTCAAAGAGAGAATGAAACCACATGAAGGGTCACCTAAAGACTAGTATCATAAGTTCACGGAGCTTTAAAAAATGATGTAGAGAAATAGGTGACTAGTAGTGCTCAATGATGAGTATTGAATATTACCACATATGAGGTGCACTATTCTTCATGAGCTCATTGAAATCTCATGGATACAGATATCTATAGAGAATATTGGGTAAGATGAATTTTATGGAATGCTTGTATGTAGAGAGAGCTATATTAAAATTTAGGTATAAATATTAATAAATTTGCTTTTGATACTCTAGTATCCCCACGATTATGATGTTCAGCATTCAGGACTGATTTATAGACTTGGGAATCGCCCATATTTTTGACACAGTTATATATTCAGGTAAGGTGTAGACATCCTATCCTTATATGTGGAGGTATGGGAAGTTCATTGACAGCCTATTATATCACGACTCAGGATTTGTCAAGGAAAAAATCATCCAGCTACTAGCGGTATCAGACAGACCTAATTAGAAATGATTCCCACCATAGTATTGATTTACAGACCTCACAACACTTTAGTTTGAGAAGGCAAACTATGAGATTATATCCAGCAGTAGTTGTCTTTCTGGGGCAGAGATATATTTCTCTGCCCCAGAAAGACAACTACTGCTGGATATAATCTCCAGCAGTAGATATCCAACTACTGCTGGATATAATCTCATAGTTTGCCTTCTAAGGTAGTGAATGTATTTCAGAGTTAGTTATAAGCTTTTACAATTTCAGATTTCCAGGCTCAACTTCAGAAATTCAAATTTAGTAGATCAGGGTGAGCATAAACAGCTTTAAAAAAAAAACTCTTTATGTGATTTTAATGTTACCAGATTTGGGAACTACTGAACTAGAACAATAGTGATTCCCAAAGGATCTAGGAAAGGAAATGGAGTGGTTTAATAATGAGTGGACCAATATTATCTAGGAGGTTTATATTTAAACTTGATTTAATACTTCACCTACACCTAGTAAACTCTAGGTATAGTGATGACATTTCAAATTTGGGAAGGTTTTTAATATTTTCATAATTGAATAAAGATCCCCAGATATTTTTACTATCCCCTCCCCTACTTTTACAACCATTAAGTGAGCCCCTTAGAAAATTAAAGTTACCCAGGTTAAGCAACAAAAGCAAAAATAAATAAGTGGAACGATATCAAAATTCAAAGCTTCTGCACAGCAAGATAAATAATCAACAAAATGAAAAGCCAACCTACTGAATGGGAGAAAATAGTTGTGAAACATGTATCTGATAAGGGGTCAATATCCAACATATATATGGAATTCGTAGAACCCAATAACAAAAACACAAAAATATGATGAAGATCTTTAGGACTTTATGAAAACAGAGCTTTTGGTAGAAACATTTAAAAAGCTGACTGAAGTATAAATAGGTGTGGTTTAGTTTGTTGAGCATCATCCCATGCACTGAGAGTGTGGTCCCATACAGCCAAAGGGTATGGGTTCGATTACTGGCCAGGGCACTTACCAAGGTGACAGGTTAGGTCCCTGTTCAAGGCACAAATAGGAGGCAACTGTTTGATATTTCTCTCTCCCTCCCCCTGACTCTCTTTCTCCTCCTTTCTCTCTCAAAAATAAATAAGACATATCTTTGGGTGAGGATTGAAAAATATAGGCAAAGGACCTGAATAAACATTTTTCCAAACAAGATATTTAAATGGTCAACAGGTATATGAAAAGTGTTCAACATCACTAATCACTAGGAAAATGTAAATAAAACCACAGATATCTCATACCTGCTAGAATGCCTTTTATAAAAAAGATAAGATTCAACACATGCTGGCAAAGATGTGGAGAAAAAGGAACACTACTCATTCACTGTTGGTGGGAATATAAACTGGTACAGCCACTATGGAAAACAGTATGGCCCTCCCTCAAAATATTAGAAATAGAACTATCATAAGATCCTGAAATCCTGCTTCTGGATATATCTCTAAAGGAAAGAAAATGATGTTTTCATCTCATGTTTATTGCAGCATCCTATTTAATAATGAGGGAATATGCTAATTGACCCTCACACAGTCCCAAAGATGGCGGCACCCACAGCCAATGAGGGGGGAATATGCTAATTGACTGCCCCACCCTCAAAGATGGTGGCACCCACAGCCACAAGATGGCGGCTCCCAGTCCCCTCAGCCCCGCTGGGGCAGCAGGCATGTGGCAAGGCCGGACCCGCCCCCAGGCAGGCCTGGCCGCTCCACGCGCCTGCCTCTGAAGTCCCCCAGCCCCCAAAGCCATCCAGCCACCCAGGGCCAGTCTGAGGTGCAGGCAAGCCTTAGATGTAGGCTGCCCAGCCACCCAGGGCCACCTGAGGCTCAGATAACCAGAGCTGGCTGAGGCTTGCGCTGCTGGCAGTGGCAGCAGCAGAGGTATGATGAAGTGTCGCCTTCCCCTGATCGCCAGGTCGCCTTCCACCCCTGAGGGCTCCCAGACTGTGAGAGGGCAGGCCAGGCTGAGGGACCCCCCCTCCAGTGCATGAATTTTCATGCACCAGGCCTCTAGTTATTTATAATAGTCAAGACAAGGAAACATCCTATGTGCTCATCTATAGACAAAGAAGATGTGGTATATATATGCAAGGAGTATCATTCAGCCATAAATTAAGAAGAAAACTCTGCTATTTGTGACAAGGTGGATGAAACTTAAAGGCATTTTTGCTCAGTGAAATAAGAGAAAGACAAACAGCATATGATCTCATGCAGATGTGGAATCTAAAACACTTGAACATACAGAAATAGAGAAAAGATAGGTGGCTGCAGGAAAGGGGAAGGGTAGGTCAAAGTGCTCAAAACTTCGAGTTTTAAGTTAAATAAGTTGTGGGGATGTAGTGAACAATATGGTGACTATAGCTAAAATACTGCACTGAATATTTGAATGTAGCCAAGAGAGTACTAGTAATTTCACAACATATTCATATATAAAATCATCATGCCATATACCAGTGGTCGGCAAACCGCGGCTTCCAAGCCACATGCGGCTAGCGAGCCGCAGTTTGCTGCTCTGTTGACTAATGAGTTTGCCGACCATTGGACTAGACTAAATGTTATCGTGTAGTTAGAAGCTGTGAGGATTAGGCAATTGTGGCATATTGTGTGCAAAGAGGTAAAGGGTAGTATATGACAGTGGTTGGCAAACTCATTAGTCAACAGAGCGGCAAACTGCGGCTCGTGAGCCGCTGTTTGCGGACCACTGCCATATACCTTACACTTACACAATGTTATATGTCAATTGTATCTCTAAAAAAATCTGTAAACTAAGAAGCAAAGTAAAATAAGTATTTCTTAAAATAAAAGCAAATAAAATTTCACTATGCAAAAAAAAAAAGACTCACTGAAAATCAGCCACACTAAAATGCAAAGATGGAACTTGGACACCTGAGAAGTTAAATGGAGGAAGCCAAAAGAAGAGTCTAGTTCAATATGCCTGTAGGTGTAATGTCATCTTTCTGATAGGAGTTTTGAAACATTTGAGGAAGTATTCATGATTTCTTTTGAAATCTAGCAAGGTCTCCAATAACCATCCCTAACCCCAGTCACTCTAAAGTCACCAAGGGCTAGGTAGGCCGGTGATGGAAGACAGGCCCTGTGTTTTTATAAAAGAAAGTGGTCAGGTAGTGATGACATTCAGTAGGGTAATTCTTTTAAGGCTTGTCTTATAAGGAATCAGCAGTGCATCTAAGTCTGCTTTATGCATTAGGCCTCTTGTTGTAAAAGGAATTATGGTAACTTAAATACAAGATCTCATAATCAGAGATGCTTTATAAAGAAAATCAATGCTATCTGGTTTGTTAATAAAACTGTACTTGAGCTAGGATTGCATTACAAAGCCCTTTATCAGTATAATTCCTTACCTGCTTAAAAAGATCTGATAAGCTGTCACTGTTATATCTAATTCTCAACAAGGAGCAAGGTGTAGTTCACAATATGAGGAACCACACTGCAAAGGCACTGACAATTTTGGGAAGATTACTTCTCTCTCAGGAGGAAATTATAACCCAAATCTCTGTCATCATCAGGCTGCCATTCTTCCCCGGGACAGTCTACCAGGTCACAGTGACCATCTGGCATAGTGTGAACTGCTTCAAGCGCCTGATTCTGGGACAAAGGCTATGCTCAAATCTTTGCTCAGGATGCTGCCTTCAAGCAAGAGAGAAGACTACATTTATGTGTGTAATACAAGTACATTATATTTATTTCTACTTATAATATATATTGTGCCATTTTATCTATAATTATATAATATCCTGAACAAGTGGTTAAACTTGAGTTGATGATTGATTGTTTTCATCCTGGAGATTAGGTTTGGTATGTAACCATATAACCCCCAAAGACCAATTGCTTTTAGCAACAAAAGCTTCTTTCTTACTCATACCTCCATTCACCCTGGCTTAGCTAAGGCCCTGCTCTGATGTCATCATTACTAGGGGAGTAAGGCTTTTTCAGCAGCCTCTTTCTGAGACATCACCATTGAGGAAGAGAGAAGAGATGAGGAAAACCATCTACCTATCTGGCTAGCTAGCAATCTGCATAGATATGCTTATTTACATTCATACATAGCACCCATATGTACATACACATACAAACATACACAGGTTGATGTGCTTTCATGCGTGTATATGTGTTTTTAGGTGTTTGTGTGTGGTGTGTTTATTAGAAAAATCATTGTAAAAATCTACAAAATAATAGTTTCCGGTTCTATAAAAAAGCAGAGAGAGACCTAATGTGTTTTAAGTGACATGCTGGAGCGGCTTGGTTCACAAGAGCCATTTATTTGTATTTCTTTATAACTCCATGTTCATAGGGACTATACATTAGTGGCTTCAAGTCTGCCATTGTTGGAGAATTTACACCACAGAAATAAGCCAACACTACAAACCAGGGATCTTTGATAACCTCTTCCTCCTCCCCAGCACATCACTGCTTAAAATGTAGCAAAATTACATCTGATAAGTAGGGATCCTCAATAAAGTGTACAGGGTTTAGAATTTTTCTTAAAGGTCTGAGTGAGAAGGAATCTGAAGATCCAGGGCTGATCCCTGGGCAGAAACCATGAGGCTGTCATGCAGACCTCACATGCCACATGGGAGGTGGGAGCAGAACCCCCAGAGCAAAAGGCTTAGCTGTACCACCTGGCTTGTTGCAAATGCAAAGCAAAAAACTGTATTTAGTTTTCCAGCTCCTTGAACACAATGTTTACATGAGGAACCTCAATGGACTCATGTATTTTAAAATGTTTATCTTAGATACATACCACCTGCTTAAAATTGGCAATGAAGTTAATGGTCCTGTTAAATCCAGGGTAGAAAGGAGACCTGGTGTAAACTTATTCATGGTACAATTGCTTTTGTAATGTTTTACTTTAAAAAAAGCCACACTATATGCCTCAGAATATATTTCTTAGGTGAAGCTTATTCACAGACTTCCTCACTATTGAGTAATAAATATTTTTAATATATGCCTTAAAATTCATTTTGAGTACAGTTATATTTATACCTGTATAGATTTTGGTCTTGTCTTCATATATGGCATCAGCAGTAGCAGAAAGAAAATATATTAAGAAGATACATTTGAAAATATTAAAATGTTCTGTAATTTTAGTTACAAAATTGCTCTGAATATTTCCACAACAAAATTTTTGTGACAGAAAATCACATTCATTAAGACTTTTAATGTACCTAAGACTTTTGTTTTTTAATGTAATATTCTATATATTAACATAAATGTCAGTAACATTTAGGTGAACAGATACATGTATATATTTTTCAGAGAATGCATATTTCCTAAAATGTTTTTAAATTAACAATACCTTACACATTCTTTAGTTTGTCTTTAAAAATATATTTTTATTGATTTCAGAGAGGGAGAGGGAGAGAGAGATAGAAACATCAATGAGAGAGAGAATCATTGATTGGCTACCTCCTACACACCCCCTACTGGGGTTGAGCCAGCAACTTGGGCATGTGCCCTGACCAGGAATGCAACCAGGACCTCCTGGTTCATAGGTTGACACTCAACCATTCAGCCACTCCTGGCCGGGCTCTTACATATTCTTTTGAATACATAAATATTTCATATCACATATATATTAATGTATTGATGGGCACTGAAATTTGTTTATTGAGAAGTTTGTAAATTTTAGCATCATAATCAAAGTTATAGAGAAAACTGTTATATATGTGTGTATATAAAAATGTTAATGTTTTTACAAAGGTAATTTTTTATTTATTTCTATACATATAAGAGGCATTCACGGAAGTTATATTTTCTCTATCCAGAAAGATCTACTATGTCTCTCACCCATCTATATCCAATAAGTATCCATTAAATCTATCACAATTATCCTTTTTTTAATAAGATATGATTTTTGTTTCTCTTAACTTCTTTACATTGTATACTTGTTCAGGTGAATTTTAAACCCTTTTGGTAGAGGTAGAAACCTTGCTTATTTATCACTAGAGACCTGGTGCACAATATTCGTGCACTGGAGGGTGGGGGTCCCTCAGCCCGGCCTGTGCCCCCTCACAGTCCAGCGGGGAGCCTGGCTTCTGCCTGAGCGGCATGCCCACCATGGGAGCACTGCTCAGCCAGAAGCTGGGCTTGCTGCTCCTTACAGCTGCCTCGGAGGCCAGAGAGGCTCCTGCCACCACCGCTGCACTTGCCAGCCACGAGCCAGGCTTCTGGCTGAGCAGCACTACCCCTGTGGGAGCACACTGACCACCAGGGGGCAGCTCCTCTATTGAGTGTCTGCCCCCTGGTGTTCAGTGTGCATCATAGTGACAAGCAGTTCTGTTGCTTGGTCAATTTGCATATTATGCTTTTATTATATAGGATTATACTTTTAAAATATTAGGTGTGCAATTAAAATAATGTAATTAGTTGGTTACATATCATTGATTAATCTCTCTAAGACCTAAGTCATGAAACATCTTCAAATATAATATCTCTTAAAATAGAGTGAAAGTTATATTTAACTTTCAAATAATGGAAGTCAAAGGGAGACTTGGGTTTGAAAAAAAACAAATTTATTGGGAAATAAAACTATCTACTAATCCTTCAGAAACTATAAAATAGTAAAATATTGTGAAAAAACTAACCTACTCCATTTAATTCCTGACATTTGCCAGAGACAGAGCCATCAGATCTAATAGACTTCATCATCCATATAGTTGCTAAGCAACTGATCACTAAGATGGAAGTAAAATGTCCTTATTTATAGGCAAAAATGTGGTTGTCCTTATACTATTCCAGTAACACAAATATACAAAATACAAAAATAAAGGATAAAATACAGATAACCCTTAAATGCTAAGCTAAAATTATTGACCTTTGAAAAGCTCACTTCTTTAGCACAGACATAAGTACCTGACCACTTTACCCATTTCCCAGGAAATATTTTCATTTCAGAAGTACTTCACAAGCTAGAAGAATATTAAGGAAATAATCAAGAGTGATAAATAATTTAAAAGTAAATAAAAATAATCATTCATTTTCTGTCTCTGTATTTTCAATTTATGTACTAAAGTAAT
The DNA here is from genome assembly GCA_026230045.1 of Corynorhinus townsendii. Taxonomy (NCBI): domain Eukaryota; kingdom Metazoa; phylum Chordata; class Mammalia; order Chiroptera; family Vespertilionidae; genus Corynorhinus; species Corynorhinus townsendii. Next base: position 103,404,269 of record JAPDVU010000006.1, on the reverse strand, counting down.
ATGACCAAAATTAAATGAAAGTCTTTAAAAGTTATCAGTCATTTTCAATTTAGGTGACCTAAATTTTTACTTATGATAAAACAAGTTCTATAAAGTAGTCATTACTATAAAATATATTAGTCATACCAACTAGTTGCAATTAATTTTTTTTGTAATCATACAGACTTATAGAGAAATATGCACATACACTACAGAGAATAAAAAAATAACAAGGAGATAAAATTATTTCCTAAATGTCAAATAGAAACTGTATGTAAAAATGAATTCTGCACTGTAAGACATATAGATTGGTTTTTAGTGGTAAATGCCTGCAAGTGGGGATGATCATAAGCATACAAAGTCTCTCATTGAAAGGCAAAAGATGGATGTTTTAAACGTATGCAGAGAGAAGTAAGCTGTTGAAGTCCTGAGACATATTCTTTCTCCCTTGTCATAAATTATAAGGAGACACAGATGGTGACCCCCTACAAATTCATAACAGTCTGAAATAATATAGCCTATTGTTAGCAATTGGATATAAATGGTCATAAATTGTTTCTACTTTCAGATTTACCTGAGCATTCCACATGCATATACTATTATAACACACAGCAAACTACAAAACAAAAGGAACATGAATTACCTTTCATTGTCTTTCCCATCAAAAGAGAATGCTTTTTAAATGCTTATTTTTCACTATGACTTACTGATGGGTTCAAAAGTAAGATGCTATCTTACCATGTATAAGAGTCACCTATTGCTACACAGAACATGGTAAGGAAAAGTGAGAAAATGTAAAAGTATAATATTTTTATATCAAACATATCCTTAATTTTCATGGAACATTTTTAATCCTCACCTGAGGATATGTTTTTATTGACTTTTAGAGAGAGAGGAAGGGAGGGGGGAAGAGAGAGAGAGGGAGAGAGAGAGATGCAGAGAAATATTAATCAGCTGCCTCCTGACCAGGGATTGATGGAACTTGCAACCTTTGGAGTACTAGAGGTCACTCCAATCAACTGAGCCACCTGGCCACAGTTTTATCCATTTTTAATCCCTGAAAAGTACCAAAGTGAGCCAATTCTGCAATTACCATACACATTTGGATTTCTCTTTTCACTTACAAATATAAGATTAAACCTTTAACAGTCATATTTATCCCTTAGGTAAAATTTCACCTGCTGAAAATGATTGCCTTCAAGTATATTTAATTCCAGGCTTTCACTTCTAATATTTTGGATTAAGGGTTAACAAATCTATATCTTTAGTTTACAAAGTGAAGATATTATAAAGAGAAGGAAAAGCATGTTGTTCTTAGTTCCATATTATTTCTGGGAAAAATACACATTTTAAGAAGTGAGAAGTCAACACATTAAATAGAAGAGTTTGTGGTTTTAAAGAAATTCTCACACTTGAAAAATGTCTGATGAGTCTTTTCTTCTATTACCATTGAGAATTTAAATTTTAGTTCCTGATTGCCTAGAGAGGTCGCACCATCTTGAAGAGGAGAGCTGCTTTGACTAGGAGCCCAGCCTCACCTCCACCCCAGCCAGGGCCCTGCTCCTCAGCTGCGAACCCACGAACACTGAGACTCGAACCTCCCCAGCTGCGAGCTCCTAAAAAGTTTGTCCAGGGGGAGACAAAATGGCAGTCGAATAAGTGGGCTTGTTCTGCGCCTTCTCCTGGATCAGATAAAAGAAACGGCTGAATCAAATAATATCCACCCGGAACTGTCGAATTAAACACAGCTGGTGAGACAATATGTGGCTGGAAAGGACGGAAGACTCCCGGAGAACAGTAGGATCAGGGATCTGGGCTAGAGAGAAAGACACGCCCAACTACCGGGATGAGAGGGTCAGAAGGAAACTGCGGGGTACCAAGTCCGCATCCCTTGGGGACACGCTAACACGCAACTGTGGAAGGGGATCCACAGGGCTGCTGGCAACTGGGGAATCCAGATCTAAATTCACAGCCTGGGAGGCTGCACCCAGAAAGGCAGCCTGAGGTCCTGCACAGGCCGTGCAGTGCCAGGGGGAGAGAAACGCGCAGGGGCACGGTTGCTCTGCCTTTTATGTTTTCCTTGCTTTTACTCAATTACAAACACTCACCGAGGCTACGATGCAGGTGGAAGTGCAGTTTTGTGGAGGCTGGGGAGCAAGACAGGGAGAGGCAACCAGGGATCTAGCTCTGGGACATTCCATTACCTCCAACCCTAAACAGTCATTTTTCTCCTGAAGAACCAGCCCCTCATAACAGCATCTGCAAGGCAACTAGCTCAGCTGCACCCAGCCTGGAGCTCTGCAGGGAAACAGGGATCTGAATACCCATAGGGAGCCCTCAGGGACTGGGTTGAGGGGCCATTGATCCTGGAAGGTAATCCAGCAACACCTCCACCTAGAGCCCAGGTCAGAAATAGACCCTTGTGTACAAAGGACTGAAAGCAGGCAGACAAACAAAGCGGGCAGATTAGTCCCGCCAGCCTGAAACCAAGGCTGTGGAGACAGACACAGAGGAGCGGTGGGTCGCTGGGAACTTCAACATGGCGCTGACTACCTAACAGGAAACTGAGAAGTGGCAGACAGAACAGTAGAGAGGGGATTTAAACCAGCCCCCATGGGACATTATAACTCAGCTGAAGTGAACGGCACTTCACTACTTCACTTTTTTATTTTTTATCTTTTACTTAAGAAAGAAAGGGGAAATTTTTTTTCTTTATTTTTTTTAACCATTTATTTTTTTGGATTAGTGTTCTTCATTCTATATTTATTTTTAATATTTTTATCATTATTTCACTTTATCTCATTTTTGGACAACATTTTCTTCCTCACTTCTCCCTTATTTATCTATCTTGTTTCTCTTCTGTTCCTGCATTAGTTTTTCTCTCTCCCTTCTTTTTTTTTTAATTTTTTTTATTGTTTTAAGTATTACAAATAGTAGTACATATGTCTCCCTTTTTTTCCCCCATTGATCTCCCCCGACCTCCCCTACCCCCCAGTACATGCCTTCACCTGCCCGCCCTCCCCCCCCCCAGTGTCTTGTATCCATTGGTTGTGCTTATATGCATGCGTACAACTCCTTGGGTTGGTCTCTTACAGCCCCCCTCGCCCAACCTCCCCTGTCTTCCCGATGTAGTTTGACAGTCTGTTCAATGCTTCTTTGCCTCTGTATCTTTTTCCCACCATTTCTTTCCTTTAAAAAGTTTTGCCTCTGCATAAAAATACACATCTAGAATTCTTATCTAACACTTCCTTGGATCAATGATTTCAATTGGTTTTGAGCATATTCCATGACACAATTATTTCCAGTTCTACAAAGACTTAACTACTCTTAAATTAAAGAATGAAACAATCCTAAATTTCTTCCCAGAAATATAGTACAGTATAACCTTTGTGCTTTGGCTTAAAAGAGCTTGGAATGCAGTAAGATTTTCCAGTGTAATTTTGGGGTTAAAAGATGTTGCAGGGAATAAATTCTTTAAGACTTCGCTTCCAGGAGGGAATTTAATAGTACACCAAGGGAGTAGCATAGAGTTCTGCATTTGGGTAACGGCTTTTATTAAACACTTCCAACAAAACTTATTCTTGTGTATAAACATCTCAAATGCTCTTTTTATTTTTATAAACCCATCAAAACTTTAAAGCTTGACATAAGAACATTTGTCAAAGAAGCCAAATAGCAAACCCTCAATAAAGATTACAGCAAGAGAACAAAACTAAGTCTTTTAGCAAGTGAAGCAGATAATTCCAATTCTGCAGAACAAATTGAACGAAACAAACTTTTATATGGAGCTGTTTATAGAATGAATGTTTGTGGCCTTTAAAAATTCATACATTGAATCCCTAGTCCCTAAGGAAATAATTAAGGTTAAATGAAGTCAAAAGAGTAAGGTCCTAATACAAAAGAGCATGAATGAAGAAAAAGGTATATTAATAGGATTAAAAATATGCTGGGACACCTCCAAAAACTTGCAAGATAGAGATGTTTACAGGCAATTTTCTCAATAATACAAGTTAATTATTATCATTAATCCTTAAGGAAGGACTGCAGATCAGTTTCACAACACACTGTGTAATGAATGCTGATCTCATATAAAAATGCCAGTGTAGTCATTCCTACCTAAAGATATCCCATTAAAGATTAATTAATGTGTTGAAGAATCAATAAGTCATTCTTAAATAAAAGTAACTGAACTGGATAATAATAAACTAAATGTTGCAATCAAAATCCTGTAGTTCAAAGTTAACAAAACCGTATGCATAGCTCCCCTCTGCTCGCTTGTGAGTGTGCACACACACACACCAAATTAATCTAAATTATACTAAATTATACTTATTTTTACCCTGGAATTCTAAAAATTTCTCTAGTATGACTAAACTCATATCACATGAGTATTTGCCTACTCTGTGAACTCATGAAGCTAAAAGAATTTTTGCCAAAATGGTTAGTCAATAACCAACTGTAGGAAACAAGAGAGTTTATCAGACTTTTTAAAAACATGACTTTAATGAATCATTTTACCTGATCTTATCAGACAGTTGTCAACTGTTAATGGTCCATATGTAACCAAATAAAATTACAGACTATAAATTGCTTAAGGAAGCAGAAAATCATTTCTTTTTTGAAAGCTGCTAGTGATAGAGTCAGTATCCTTCCTATAAATTTACATTACTTATAACATGCAGTTTGGTCTCTCATAATGAAGACTTATAAATGGAAATTTATCCATAATCTGCTACAAATTATGGTTATATACTGAGCATACTCAATTCTTCTCCTAATTTTATTCTTTTCTTCATATTAATAGGTGAAGGGAAAAAAGAAAATTAAAAGGCCATATTCAATAGAGACTTTTTATAATCTGACTTCAATTTGATGTAAAGGCTATAACATGAGCAAATAATATGTTAGGTGTTTTCTACATATGGCCTCTACTTCTATTATCCAACTGTGCCTGTGGTAAAAAATGAGTATGGAAAAAGACATGTGGCAATTCATATTTGGACCACTCTCCTAATATGATGACTCTTCTTCTTGAATAAACAGAGCGGTTGACTTTAAGTTCTGTTTACTTTAGTGCCAAGATATTAGAGAATTGAAATAATACAAATTCGGTAAAAGACAATTGGTCACTATTAAAAAATACAAGTGATTTTTGTTGTTGTTCAGTCGTTTAAAAGAATCCAAGGACAAGAGAAGGGAGATGTGGAAGCTTCACTTCCTTTCTATAAGCCATTCTTGTCTTTCAGGAATTTTCAAGTAGTATGCTAAACACCTGTACACAGAATATTTAGTTTAAAGCTCCAAGTGCAGGAGATATTTTTAAAAGAAATGGGAGAGATTAGAGGAGTTTTCCAAAGCTATTGTTTTAAATATCTCTCTTGGTCTTGCTTCTCTGGCCTTAATTACCTTCCATGTTCAAACTTGATTCTTACAGCTTTGTTCATCTGTTCAAGGGCCTAATATCTATTCTCCATACAAATGTAACAACTTGATTAATCTTTGCATAAACCTATCCTCTACAGCACCTGAAACCCAGGGTTCTAATTTATACCTCATAGAAGGAAGGTGTCATCCACAAACTGACCACACAGAACTGGAAACTGAAAAAGCAAAAGAATATCGAGTTTCTTAAAAGTACAGTGTCAATCAATTCACCAACAGGAATTACTCAAGAGAAAGGGGGAAATAACAGCACTATGTAGATATTTCGAGGTTATTACTTTTTAGAAAATATGGGGTCATTATAGAGTACTCATTTAATATTGAAAGTTAAGTGATTTTCAATCAATGTTTTGGTTATCTTTATAAGATAATGAGAGAAAAAAAGAGCTGAGGAAAAACACAAAAAATCCTACAATGCTTACATGCAAATAAGCAATAAGGAGTACAAAAAGAACACAGGTATTTTTTTAATTTGCTTAGGCAACATTATTAATTTGTTCCATGATGTATACATTCAATAGCTCTTAGAAAAGACAATCACATGCTAGGTTCTGGGAATATCACATATTGTGGGGTTAGACAAATAAGCTGGTGTAATATAATGAGAGTGACATGCACGTTAGCAATCCAGATAATTCATTTATTCCATCTCTTAAATTAATACAAATTACTATAAATCCTTCAAGTTATTATGACTTCAACACGTATTGATTCCTATTATAGCAGGCAGAGTGCTTAATGCTGAATGTCCAGCAGCTAATTTGAGTTTATAGTTTTGTGGAAGCTACAGACAGAGAAACAGAAAAGTGTAAGCCAGTATGATAATTATAGGGTTCTATAGGAACAAAAACTGGGCACGCAATAACCCAATTTCAAGGCCTAAGAAAGCTGTGAGAGAAGAAAGAAACATCTATGCTGAGATGTGAATCACAAGTGTGTTTGTCCAGGTGAGCAGGGAGAAGGTATGGTGAGTAAGAGCATGACCTAATCAAGGAACTGAGATATCTTTTAATCAGAATAAATGTAGGTCTATTCTCCCTGGCTCCTCAGTCTGAGCTAATGTGTTGAAGGAACTAATATGAAATAATGAGGTCTCTGGGAGACGATGCAGGGCTGTATTGCTGAGAGCAGATTGAATTAGATGTCTTAGGGCCTCAGAGTTATTTGGGTCATTGCAGGCTTAGTGTTTTTTGATTCCCTTCTAAGATAAATAAAAACTAACCTTCTCAAGAACCCTCTCTGGACAGTGGTTAGGCTTTGGCAAAAATAAGCTCAAGTGAAAAAAAACCTCATTTACTCATTAGAGCGTAGTCATAATTACAATGGCGCCTTTTCATTTTCTAGGAAAAACAAAACAAAACAAAAGAGCAGCATTGTTTCATCCTTACCATTCAAACACCTACATCCTCAACTCCTAGGGGACACATCCAGAAAAATAATCTCTTATAAAATTGAAATCTCTACATACAATGGGGTCCTTAAGGGAGAGTTATCAATAGAATATATTCCTGACAGTTTACTCTGAGGCATTTTTTTGGTATTTACAAATTGGTGTTGTTCAGATAACTGTGCAAAGAATCATTCCCATGATAGTTCAAAAATTTCTGCTGTTACTAAATTGCAAATAACTTCATGGAAATCAATACTTACTTTGTTTCAAAGAAATCTTTCCAGAATATATTGTCTAAAATTTAAAAACTCAAAACTTTAATTCTCCTTACACTAAATTATACTTTTTATTTTTATTTTTTGTTAACATGAATATACCTGTTTACTATCAAAACATCTAAGAGTGTTTCTGAAACTTTTCTCAGTAGGGGAATTGATCTCTTAGAGCTCTTAAATAAGAATACTTTGTCCCTCATGATTGTTTAAAGATAACTTTCTCATTCTGAATTATGGCATTAATTTTAACTGACTTCAACTCTTTATGGTATTGGCAAATACTATTGTAAATAAAGTTGTATTTTTGGAATTATTTTTTATGGGGGCATGGGAGATACTTTGGGATATAAAAGCTATAAACTGATTTATATATTGCAAATAGTAAATCATATTAGCTATAGCTCTAAACGTTTGATTTGTTAAGTGGGACAAATCCACATACATTGTAATAGTTTAATATCTAATGTTAATTTCTTACATTTTAGACATTTGGAGGATTAATGGAAGTTTATATAGCCTTATTTTGTGTAGGGAACCTGAATTCACTTTATTTTTTTTTTTCATTTTCTTTTTTTTTATGTTTATTGTTTGAAGTATTACAAATAGTGGTACATATGTCTCCTTTTTTTCCCCATTGACCTCCCCCCAGCCTCCCTTACCCCCTAGTACATGTCTTCACCTGCCCCCCCCCCCCAGTGTCTTGTATCCATTGGTTATGCTTATGTGCATGCGTACAAGTCCTTCAGTTGATCTCTTACAGCCCCCCCTGAATTCATAGATGTTGAGTTTGAGCTGTTTTGAGGAAATGATAGCTTAAAGGTATAGTAGATGATACCTGATTCACAAGGGCCCTTCTCTAATTAGCAGTCTGTAATTTATACATTCACTTCCACCAAATATTTTTCATCTTATTTCTAAATGTCTTAGGTAGTGAATAGAGAGACATAAAATTACTTAATTGATACACATAGCCCTTCTGAGATAAAAATTATTTCTAAAAAATCATTTTACTCTAGTTTTAGAGCATTGCTTAATCACTTCAAGAGTCATTTAATACATGCCAATTTTGACAATGTAAGCACTGTTTCTGCAATACACACAGGAGATTTGTATATGGTCTTAGTCTACTCAGAGCCCCAAACTCACTTCTCTAGGAATGTAGATCCTACTATATTAATGCAAAGGTAGTGCTACCATGTGCAATACCTTTGTATTTGAGTTCTTGAAGTCTGAGAAATATGCACTCTGGAAAAATAATAGGTGACTTCTCTAAAAAAATAAATATTGACTTAATGTTATGATATTTTAGTTCATTAAGTTGTATAGATGGGGACAGAAAACATTTTTAGGATAAATCAAGCATCTACACAATGTAAAATAATAGGTACATAAGAGATACAGAAACCATTAAAGTCACTTAAATGAATCCTGTATTAAATTTTCAGTTTCAGAATATCATTGCTTATTTAGCTGGGGATAATTGCTTTAGTGAATGTTTAAGGATTGTTGGAAAAACAATTTAATAACCAAGCAGAGTGGCAATAATGAGTTTTTTGTGCATTTTTACCAAAAAAGAAAATGTAATACCAATAAAATCAGAGGGAGAATTGATGAGAAAAGTGCAGAAAGGTAATTTGACAAAAAATAAAAGAAGCAGGTTACATGACAAGGCTCTAGTTGGATGAAATGTAAAGCAGAATTAATGCTCATTACTCATTTGCCTTTACTAGTATAATCACACTTTCTCAAGGTTCAGATCCTTTTCCATGAGCCTACGAATCTCCATCTGATTTTTTTCAAGGCACATCATCACACATTCCAAATTTATTCTGTATTATCAGATTCCCAGTTTGGCCATCCTTTACTTTAGGACTTGATACATCAGTTTATACCAGATGTTAATGACTGATCATTCCATTTATACTCGCCCTCAGGACTATTTACATTTCAAGTGTGAACAAAATCATGCACAAATCTTCATCTATAAGATCTACAACATCAAATAAGTAAGAATAAGTACTAGTATAGTTGCTCCTGCACAGGAAACTGAAGATCTTTCACTTTAGTGGCTACCTCCATCTCCAGGTTAGCATCAGTTTAAATAAACAGAATCCTTCCTTAGAGAGGTTCCTGCTCTCATCTCCTAAAGAAGCCCCCAGTCTCTATCATATTTTTTGATGAACCGTGTTCACAGTACTTTTGGTATTCTGAAATAATTTTGTTAATCTATTTTTTAATAATTTTGTCGCACTAAAGTTAAAGTTCTTAACACCAGATATTGTATTGGTGTGTGTGTGTGTGTGTGTGTGTGTGTGTGTGTGTGTGTGTGACTGGCACGTAAAATGTTTACCATAAATATTCTTGAATAAGTAAAGAATTCAACAGTTACCCAATCTGACAAAGAGCTCTGAACATGCTAATATTAATCTCAGTAATCTCATTTATATGTATTTTTCTTACACAATAACCTGAAAATTCAGGAAAAATACTTTGCACTTACATGTCCATTTTAATGATCTCCAGGTCATTGAAAATATAAAACATAAAAGCTTCAAAATAAGAAATTGGTAAGTTATGACACATATATTCAATGGAATATTAAATAACTATTAAGTATTTTATTAACATGTAAAAAGATAAACTGTGTAGGATATATGTTTTTATATTTTTAAAACTTTTTTATTGATTTTTAGAGAGAGAGGAAAGAAGAAGGAAAGAGACAGAAACATCGATGTGTGAGCAAAACACTGATAGGCTGTCTGCCTCCTGCATGCCCCTACTGGGGATCAAGCCTGCAACCTGGGCATGTGCCCAACAATCAAACCGGCAACCTTTCTGTGCACAGAACTGATCGATACCCAACCGAGCCACACCAGCCAGAGCAGGATATTTTAATTTTTGTTTTATTACATTTAATTATACTTTAATCAGCATATTTAAATTTTCTACCAAAAATTTTGTTTTCCTAAAGTCCTAAAGGTCTTTGTCATATATTATCAAACAGAAATTATTTACCTCAGATAAATCTAAGAAACTATCTCATGGTCTTTGCCATGGACTTGTCATGATTAACTTGTTTGGATTTGCTAGGTCATCTGCTACATAATGTTCATAAGAAAAGAGCATAACACTGATTGGCCTTATCAGAAAACTTAGTCTTGTATATTCATGAGGAAAATATAAAGGCAACATGGCCTATTCCAGTGGTCAGCAAACTGCCGCGGTTTGCCGCTCTGTTGACTAATGAGTTTGCCGACCACTGGCCTATTCCCATACATTGTGAGGTAGTTGGTGCAAATCACGAAAGAACTGCACTTCATGACCCACTTTTGTATGGGTAGAGTCACAAATAGATATTGTGTGGATCTGAGCAGAGCATTTACTTTCCAGCATGAGATTCTTCAGAAGTCTCTTCTATCTGACAGGGAAACTGGTAACATTTAATATAGTGGCTACTACATTAGCCCAGGCCTTCAAATGACTATGATATCAATGATACTTGAGGAACTTGCACTGGGAAAGTCATGTAAGAAAAAAATAATATTTGCCATTTGAAAGCACTGAGATGTGGGGATTGCTTGTTACTACAGCATAACTTGGTTTGTTCTGGTGAATACATTCACATTGATCTATCTCTGAATTGACCAAGGAGTATCCCTCCATAGTTCTGGGATGGCAACACAGTTCTATGGTCTATGTTATTTGTATAAATTTCCAAGGAAACTGGATTAATGCAATATGGCGAGTTTAATTGGTACACACCATTTTGACAGTTTTGCCTATCACATGTGACCCATGTGACTCATGTGACCCATGTTACTCATATGACCCACGCTCTGTGTCTACTTCATGTAACTTCAGGCTCCAGTTATAAATTCTTTGACTTCCTGTAGCAACTTCCTCCAGAGAAAAAGCAGAGCTAGAACGATTAGATGATTAACATGTACTTACAACTGGGCTTTCGTGAAATGTAAAATTAGCTCATCCATCAGGAGAACCTTTACTTCTGCACCTATTCTGACCTGAAAATATATAGGGCAATCCTTTGAAACATTTAAATCTGATGCAGCTCTAAATGAGAACTTTTAAAATATAACAACATGTTATTTTATCAATATTCTCTGCTATGTCAACTTTACATTTAAGAGATTTGCATGTGTTTTAACCAGTGATGGGCTCTAACACAGTGTTTGATCTGTAAGAAATGATGGAGTTTGTCTCAGATAAAGAATAGAAGTAGAACATCCTATCAAATAAAAGAAGGAATATGCTAGTTGACCCTCACGCCATCGCAAAGATGGTGGCACCCATAGGCAATAAGGAGGGAATATGCTAATTGACTGCCACACCTTCAAAGATGACTGTGCCCACAGCCACAAGATGGTGGCGCCCAGTCCCCTCAGCCCCACCAGGGCACCTTACCTGCCTCTGAAATCACCCAGTCTCCTCAGCCCTCCAGCCACCCAGGGCCGCCTGAGGCACAGACGAGCCTCAGATGGTGGCTGCCCAGCTGCCCAGGGCCACCCAAGGCTCAGGTAACCAGGGCCAGCCGAGGTTTGTGCTGGCAGCAGTGGCAGCAGCAGAGGTGTGATGGGACATCGCCTTCCCCTGATCACCGGGTTGCCTCCCGCCCCTGAGGGCTCCCAGATTGCAAGAGGGCACAGGCTGGGCTGAGGGACACGCCCCCACCCGTGCACAGATTTCATGCACTGGGCCTCTAGTTAAATTATCAGAGAAGATAATTTAAGAAGCTTACTTGACTATGGCATTTGTGTAATCAGTCAACAAACCATCAATCTAAAAAATCTTAAGAAACATAGACACCTAGGAGAGAAACACGTCAGGACAAATAAGATACAAAAATATAGTCAATTATGATCTCACACCTGCATATTTTTTTCATGCTTACACTGACTTATTCTCCATTCCCTTATTCAAATTCATACACACAGAGAAACTGTTGCAAATCCTTAAGTGAACTGTACTATTTCAACCTGTGTGCCTGTACACACTTATATGGCTACTTGTCCTTAAAAGGTCTACTCACTCTTACAGATCAAAGATATCCCCTAGTTCAATGTTCCCTTTTCACAAATGGAATTTGTAATTTTTATTATTTTTGCAGAACTATAAGGTTTACATTTTGTAATCCATTAAAAACATGCTGTGGAAATGTTTTACACTTGAGTCTAACACTCAGTTCTTTGAGGACAGGATCCGTATGTTTATTAGTGCCTAGTACTGGGGCTGATAACCAATGGAAATATGATAAATGAATAAAATGATAGCAGAAAGCCAATGTAGCTAAGTAATTAACTACTAAAATAGAATGGGTTCAATTAATGCATATACCTTTAATAGGCCACAAGCAAAAGTTATTCGAATGGGTAATATAGTGGGTCTTCATCAAATTAATTTAGCAAAACAAGATATAGGTTTCCGATATAGTTTCAAGGAAGTATTAATGTGTATACAAAATCAGATGATGTACAAAAATAGTTTTTTAGCATATGTGCCTAATACAAACTATGGACTGAGTTGTTAGGAAAACAAAACAGGTGCAGTTTGGGACACTGTAATATGCTATAGGGAAACTTTCATTATAAAGCTCTATGGATACAGCAATGCACTACATATAAGTAAGAATTTTTTAATGAAAATGATTTGAAAGTAAAATAATCTCCAGATTGTCCTAAATGTTACTATATGATGGAATAAACTTTCTAAAAAGCTAAAATAGTAAGAGGAAGCCTCATAAAAACCTTTTTTTTTTCAGACCGTGTACAGCTAACACACGTAGACTTGATTTTTATTCTGTGAATGAACCGCGACACCCTTTCCCTAAAATCAATATGAATTACAAGCGGCCTTTGTGGTGCTTTAAAAAAATAGGTAGAGAGAAAAATAAACCCTCTGGGAATCTCTGTAATGAAAAATAACCTAAGTGAAAGGAAGAGGGCAAACAAAAAGGATTCAAGCTACCACTCATGACACTCACACTTGTGGCATGGACTTGATGTAGGGAAACTTCTTTTTCCTTTTTTTCCCCCATTTTTAAACCTGATTTTAATTTTTTTTTAAATTTTATTAAACTCACTGTGGTTACACTGTTTAGTAAGATCGTTTGTTTCAAATGTACATTTCTATGATACATGCTCTGTATATTGCTTTTTTCTAAATAATGCATTAATTCTCTCTTCTTTGTGGTTTGTATTGACCCTCCTTGATTGATTTTGCCACTTGCTTAAATAAAACATAGCAGACAATCATTTCACCACCCAATTCCCCTGCTATACTAAGGAAAGAAAATGCATTTAGGGGCAGTGCTTTATATACATCAAAACTGCAGAAAAATTAGATTATATAACAGTGAGTTTTCTAATAATAAATAACCTGACCTGTGAAAAGTGACCTCCTGTTCAAGGTCACAGCGGCTATTACTGCCATGCTTTCTGATTTATTTCTCTCACAAAAGCAACTGCATTAAATCAAATAATTTGCTCTCTTAGTAACCTTCAGATATAGAAAAAGAGAAGTGAGTCATCAAATATGTAGTTTTGGGTAAATGACTATCAAAAAAATTAGGTAGAAAAAGATGTTTGATATGTAACAATAACCATACTTTCAATGTTTTGAAGGTATGAAACCACAGTCAACATAAAAATTCTTAGTTTATATTCTAAATAGTTTTTATAGACCTTTTATGTACTAACATTTGCTTCCTTTGACTTATGTGGGACCTAAATTCTAGGATATTTAAAGAAGCTTCTTAAAGTATTACATCAGAAAATGAAGATTCTATATATAACGAGATATATATTAGAATCAAAGCTGAATTTGCAGATACAAAACTAACGACTTAAATCTTATACTGTTTAATATTAGTATTATAATTCTAAAATTGTATAAATTTTTACTAACTTTATAAGTACAAATGTAGATCACATCCATGTTAACATGTTCTTATTTAAAATGGCAAAAGCTGAACTCCTGAGAAAAAAACTGTTCCCTTTGAGGTTTGATGCTTATGAGAAGATGCAAGCAAGAAATAATATCAATGTTTCACAATTAATCCATCCTTTTATTTCATTAGGTACAATTTAGTCATTCATCATTTCCAGTGGCTAAATCCTTCTGACCCCTAAAATTTTATTTTTGTTTTTAATATATTTTTATTGATTTCAGAGAGGAAGGAAGAGAGAGAGAGAGAGAGAGAGAGAGAGAGAGAGAGAGAGAGAGAGAGAGAGAGAAATATCAATGATGAGAGAGAATCATGGGTTGGCTGCCTCCTGTAGGTCTCCTACTGGGGATCATGCCCACAACCCAGGCATGTGCCCTTACCCGGAGTCAAACCATGACCTCCTGGCTCATAGGTCAATGCTCAACCACTGAGCCACTCTGGCCAGGCTAAAGTTGAATGTACTTTCATATAACTTCAGTTTATGCCTATATAATTAAAGTATGTTGAAGTTAGTACATTGGAATTAAAAAATAAATCTCCCATCATTTTAATACTGGCCAAGTCTGTCTTTGAAATATCATTACATTTTGCACCTCAGTCACAACTCCAGAGGGCCTGCGATTTGCCTCTCCTTTGCTGAAAGTCAGGGCATTAGAGGTGTGGTCTGAACTCTGCTTCTCAGGGATAGGCTGGGAGTGGAGGGCTCCCTCCAGATTGTATGGCACTATACACTTAGAGTGAGGTTGATGGTGAGAACACCCATTTTGATGGGAGTTTGGTGGGAGTTTTCTCAGTTGTCCAATTTGTAGGAGTCACTCAATGAGTTTCTGGATTTTTCTCAGAGATACTTGCTCTAGGTATAGCTATATTTTCAGTGGGTCACAGGAGAAGGAAAACCAGGAGCCATCTTGGTCTCCATCCCCTCTCAGTTTTTTATTGGTTTGTTGTATAATTTCTAACCCTCCTTTTCCTGCCTTCCCCTGCTATCTGGGGCCTTTTGTAGGTAGCAGATTATGCCCTTACTTCTGTAAAACACACAAAAGCTTTTGAGATTTGAAGGCATAATCCTCAGTCAACTTGAAGGCATGGAAAGGCTTGAGGTACTAGCGTCAGGTTCTTCCCAGCCATGACTAGCCTGACAGGAATGCAGGCATGACAGGGGAGACATCCTGAAGGTCTGCATCGGATGGCTGAACGTACTGGGATGAGGCAGAGTAGGGTAGCAATCATCTACTCCCCACTCAGTGGGGCACTGACTCCTGGGACCTGTTCCAGAGCCATGTCAGAGGCCAGCTTGTTCATGCTGCTCTCTGCTGTGCATCTCCAAAGTTTAGGAGCCATGTTGGCTGTCCTGGATATAATCGAGTGACATCCTCCCTTTAAGAGTAGTGGGCATATTATTTTTATTTTTTTTTAAATTATTGTATTTTAATTTTTATTTCATATGTTTTCATCTTGACATATTATATTTCTAGATGAAATGGTTTGTACATCTCTGCTGCTTGAGCAGGAGGAAATCATCACAATGAAAAGAGTTCTTAAAAGTGGTCCATGTTGTCTAATTCCTAGGATAAATGGACTGAGTAGCAAATATTTCTGTTGCGAGCTGTTTTTATTTTTTAATTTATCTTTATTGTTGAAAGTATTGCAGATGTCCCCTTTCCCTCCTCTCATTGATCCCCTCCACCCCACCCCCACCCCATTTCTAGGCCTTCACCACATATTATTTTTAATCATCCAACAGGAACCATTTAAGTTCCAATAAGCATTTTGGTTTTAAACATCTCAGGATACTTGAAAACCTCATAGACAGGGGCACAATTCCTAGTCATATGGAAGTGCCATGAAAAGAGACAGGACTCCGGGTCCTGAATGCATTTGCTGTTCAAGACTGAAGTAACTCAACATCCACCCCCAAATCAGAACTGTTAAAATATAGCCTTACAATTTTTTATTGACGTTTTCAATCTCCAGTTTATAATGGAATAGGTACCATAAATTAAGCTTCACCCTGTATTACATGCCTCTCCATGGGAAGAAATCAGGATAACATTTCTTTAACATGGTTTACTCCTCTTCTTGAGTTCCATGCATCAGAATCGCTTTCATCTGATGATCCATACATTAAAGTTATTTCTCTCCTGTCAATAGTCAGCCATCCTTCAAGGGAGAGCTTAAATATCTCCTTCCTCTGAAAGTTTTTCTTCTGTACTCAAAAACCTGCTATTTCCATCCCTTTTCTGAAAATCTATAATATCTGTGTACCTTTGAGAGTACACACTACTTCTTTATTCAGAGTGCTTTTTTGGTGGGTACACATTTGTTTCCCTGACTCCACTCTTAAATTCTTAATAGCAGAGATCACATTTCATCTTTCATCCTTGTGTTTCCTAAAGCTTCCACAATGGAGTTTTTAATTAAATAAAGGAATCAATGAGAGGGAAGAGTCAGAGACAAGGAATGGTAATCAATCAAAACTGATGCATATGTCATTCAACATGCTTTCAGATTGGAAGTAATTTCATGTTTTATATATCATCATACTCCCTACTTATAGTTTACATTATTGAAAGTATCCAAATCCCCTGCATCTTTTGTGCAGCACCTGTCTGAGGGGTAGAATAGACATTTCCTATTCAATAGCATTAAAAATAAAACTCTTCTTAGGTATTCTAAATATATAATTGCTAGGATCTGAAATAATGAAATTCATAATCCAGAGATCTTCAATGTGAGTAAAAACAAAAGCATTTACATTATAACTCTAATGCATGGCAAATGCTCACTGTTATGATCCCTATTAATTAAATCTAAAAAATTCACAAAAGAATAGGAACCCCATTCAGAGCTTGCACATGCAAACACATATATTTGTATACTCCAAAAGATTCTGCTGTATTCTCATGCCTTGTGCTCTTTCTTCACATTCAACCTGGGTGGCTGCACTCACGCCAGCAATGTGAAGTGGAAGTACAGAACATTTCATTCCTGGTAAGTGCAATCAACATGGATCATTTAGACTAAAATACAGGTTGCTTTTGTTTCTTTTGGCATTGAAATACCTTGTTTTCCCTCTTCAGCTTTCCATTTAGTAATAATAGCATATCTGGATGGTATTTTAGGCTTTTTAAGATCAAATATAAGTGATGGTTAGAGCAATTGTCATGAAGTCTATTCAACAGAAACTGAAGAATAAAGAGTGTCTATTGATTGACCAAGAACATAGACAGCAAATATAGCCAAACAGAGACTGCAGGTCAGACATTCTGATTTCAAATTTATTGTCTTTCCCCCCCCTTCAAACGATGCCTCTCATAGGCAGTAAAAGAAAGAAGAGAAACAGCACTTGTGTATGTCTACTAAGGCTAGGACATTTTTTTACATCTGCTAGGAGATTTTTTTACATCTTCAAATAATATGAAGTATGATATCATTCTTATTTAAAGCAGAAACTTACTGCTAAAAGGGGTTAAATGAATTGCCTGACATGTTACTTGGATGGCAGTCCAGACCTCCAGGCCACACTGCTGCTTCCTTTGATAGAGAGTAATTAAGATCTTTTTCTGTTCTCTGTTTTATTAAGTAATAATTGCTCAAATCATGTTTTCTAGTTGATCCTGATGAGACTACCAGTATGTCAGTAAAGTCATGAACCATAGCTTAATTTTTTTCCTTTGTTGCCTAAGATTACCAGTGCCACATTCTGCATATGCTATATATGCCTACTGACCCTTAATTTTTTTAATATAAAACTGTTTTTCAATAAACACAATTTTCCAATCATTTTAATCTCTATTCTACTTAAATTAAGTCATAACACAATATGTAGCCTTAACCATAGAACTTAACCATAGAACTGATACAACTCTCAATTGCTTGTTATCAAGGAGGCTGATTAATGATGGCCAAATATCAGTGCTTTGCATTTGATTTATTCTCTTTGTGAGTCATTTCTAACAATACAATTTTATTCCTTTGCTTTATATGACAATACACTTCAAGACCCTAACCTAAACTATTTGATGTCATGAGAATCCTAAAGAATCTTATTCAGGCTCATTGATTTGGGCAGGGGAGGGCAGTTGGGAGGGACCAGGCCTGCAGGGGATGGCAGTTTGGGGTGACCAGGCTGGCAGGGGAGGGCAGTTAGGGGCAACTGGGCCAGCAGTGGAGGGCAGTTGGGTGCGACCAGGCTGGCAAGAGAGGGCAGTTAGGGGTGACCGGGCCAGCAAGGGAGGGAAATTAGGGGTGACCGGGCCAGCAGGGGAGGGCATTTGGGGCAACCGGGCTAGCAGGGGAGGACAGTAAGGGGTGACCAGGTTGGCAGGGGAGGGCAGTTTGGGGTGACCAGGCTGGCAGGGGAGGGCAGTTAGGGGTGACTGGGCCAGCAAGGGAGGGAAATTAGGGGTGACCCGGCTAGCAGGGGAGGGCATTTGGGGTGACCTGGCCAGCAGGGGAGGGCATTTGGGGTGACCAGGCCAGCAGGGGAGGGCAGTTCGGGGTGACCAGGCTGGTAGGGTAGGGCAGTTAGGGGCAATTGGGATGACAGGGGAGCAGTTAGGTATTGATCAGGCTGGCAGGAGAGTGGTTAAGGGGTGATCAGGCTGGCAGGCAGAAGTGGTTGGTGGCAATCAGGCAGGCAGGCAGGCAAGCGGTTTGGAGCCAGCAGTCCTGGATTGTGAGAGGGATCCCAACAGGCAGTCAGACATCCCTCGAGAGGTCCCAGATTGGAGAGGGTGCAGGCTGGGTTGAAGGACAACCCCCCTCCGTGCATGAATTTTGTGCACTGGGCCTCTAGTCTACTATAAAAATGCAAACAACTCTTTGGGCAGAAATATACAGTAGTCCCTCTTATCTGTGTTTCATTTTCTGAGGTTTCAGTTTATCTATGGTCAATCACAGTCCAAAAATATTAAATAAAAATTCTGGAAATAAAAAATTCATAAGCTTTAAATTGTGTGCTATTCTGAGTATTGTGATGAATTCTTACATAGTCCCAATTCATTCTGTTCAGGATGTGAATCATCCTCAGTCTAGCTTATCCATGTTGTGTATGCTACCTGCCCATTGGTCACTTAGCAGCAGTTTTGGTTATGAGAGAAAAAGAGATCATACTCGATCACTTTTATTATAACATATTGTTAAAATTGTTCTAATTTATTATTATTAGTTACTAGTAGCCTGGTGCACAAAATATGTGCATGGCAGGGGGTGGGGGGTTCCTCCGCCGGGCCTGCACCCTCTCCAATCTGGGACCCCTCGGGGATGTCCGACTGCCAGTAAGTACAACACAGATGAGTAAGAGTCTATAATCTGATAAATAAAATTATGGGGAGGTGCTGTTTTAAGGTATTATTACATATTCCCACACATTCTCCTTTGTTTTCTCTTTTTCCTCTCTCCAAGATATGTAGCTGGTTCTGCCTTTATTGCTAGTGGAGAAAGATTCAACAGAACATTGTGGATGGTGGCTACCTGGGTATAGACGTAGGTAAACATTTATTGAGCTGTACAATTGAGATTTCTGTATTTTACCTGGACATTTGGCTCTTGTGTTTGCATAAACATAAGCAGTGGCTTCTAACCCACAGGTTAGAATCATTCAGGGACACTTAAAATTTACTGTTGGCTGGATACTCTCAAAATCAGCAACATCAGAATCTATGGAAATTGAACAGAATTGGAACACTAATTTCTGAAGGGGTAGACTTGTTGTTTGGAATATTTTACACACACACACACACACACACACACACACACATTCCTCAAGTAATTCCCATGAACAGCTATCATTGAAAATCAACCCACAAGGGAATTTAGAGTCCTTGTAAGGGGGCAAAAGAATTTAGGCACAATAAATAGACAATTGTGTTACTAGAAACAGTAGGAAATGTGGGCCTTCCCTCATGTCCTACAGCAGCCTAAAAAGCCTCGTGCTGCCCGCCTCAACTCCCCGGGCCCCCAGTGAAACAGGACTTTGTGGGCGGGATCTGGGGCTGCCTGCCCCACCTACCTGGGCCCCCGATGGACCCGGACCCGCCAGGCAGGGCCTGGCACTACCTGCCCCACTTCCCCGGGCCCTGTTGGATCAGGAACCCGAGGTTGGGGCCTGGGGCTGCCTGCCCCACCTTCCCAGGCCCCCAATGGACCAGAAACCCACGGTTGGGGCCTGGCGTTGCCCATCCCACCTGCATATGCAAATTTACCCACCATCTTGGCTGGTTTTATTTGCATATCACTCCTGATTGGCTGGTGGCGTAGTGGACATACGGTCAATTTACATGTTTGTCTATTATTAGGTAAGATTATTGTCAGTCTCTTATTGTGCCTAATGTATGTATACATTAAACTTTATCATAGGTATATATAAGGTTTGGTATGATCCAATGTTCAGGCATCCACTGGAGGTCTTGGAATGTATACCTGTGGCTATGTGGATAAGGGGGCACTACTGTATGCTTTATTTATTATAAGAATGAAACAAAATCCCCTCCTTCTTCATTACAGCCTCCATTTCAAGATACCATAGTTCAATAATTTATAAAATTCAATGTTCACCATAAGCACTTGGAAAGGTTTTTAAAAATACAAACTGGCCAAATCTATTCTAGACCAACTAAGGCAGAGCATCTGGGCTTAGTAGCTAGAACTCAATATCCTTTAGATTTCTTTAAATTATTTCTGTTATAGACAATTCACATATCTGCATTTGGGAAATACTGATTTTTTTCATAAAGAATTGGCCATAACATATAGAACTCCAGAGATGAATCATTCAGAACTCCAGAGATGGATCATTCAAATGGGGGTAAGTGGTGAGGTGAGGATGGAATACAGTGACAGAATGTGTTGTTGCACAAGAACATTCACATGAAAGTTATGAGAGAAGATGTAGGAAATGGTGTAGGCTTTTTAATTGCTGAGACCACTTGTGTATGAACATGATTTCGATTTACAAAAAATAATGAATGCATTATTCCACTTACATGAGGTATATACATTAGTCATACACATACAGAGTTGAATGGTAGTTGCCATGAGCTTGAGGGAGGGAAAAATGAGAATTTGCTGCACAATAAATATAAATTTCCATTATACTGATGAATAATTTCTAGAGACCTGCTGTATAACATTGTGCCAATAGTTGACAATACTGTATTATGCACATAAATTCTTAAAATAGTTTTCGTGTTTCTGCTCTTACCACAAAAGAAAGCTACTGCCAAAATGCCATTTATATATGGTAAAATAGATCAATAAGAATATCAAATAAACATTTAAAGTATGTAAATGTATTTATTTAAATTAAACATATAATGAGTCATATATGTGAAGTCAACATGTAAAAAATTAATTCTCTTCCTAAAAATTATTCTACACTATAAACATTATGAATCCTGGGCACATAAATCAGCTTGGCTCTTTTGTAAATTTTGCTTAATTATAGTAATAAATATAATGGCTATATGCCTAACCTTTGCAATTACAGATTTTATTTTACTCATGTTTAAGGAATAAACTAAGTGAATACTGTTAGGTCAGACAGGGGGGTAGTCCAGAGCTTATGCATGCATTTGCAAGGTAGATGGTGACAGAGATAACTGGCGCCTTCCTAGACCCCTGGCCCAAGGCGAATTCCACACCTCTCATGCCCTCCACCCTCCCCTCACTAAACAGCTGTATAAAAGAAGTGCCTATACCCCTTTTTGGTGCGAACCTCCCTGGCCCACCCTGGGACCAGCGAATTTCGCCCAGGAGCGCAAGATTAAACACCCCCCGCCCCCCTTTCTAATCACCTGAACTCTCTGTGTTTTGTCTCCTGCATCGTCTCAAACCTTACAAATACCTTCTAAATCACTGGATTATTTCTACACACTTTTATAATGTTTCTAGCAATAAATATTTCAAACCTATGTAATCATAGCATTGCTATTTAATTTGTTGAGACACAATTTTAAAAAATAAATATACATAACCCTAGCTGGTTTTGCTCAGTGGATAGAGCATTGGCCTGTGAACTGAAGGGTCCTGGGTTTGATTCCTGTCTAGGGCACATGCCCCGTTTGTGGGCTCGATCCCCAGTAGGGGGTGTGCAGGAGGCAGCTGATCAGTGATTCCCTCTCATCATTGATGTTTCTATCTCTCTCTCTCCCTCTCCCTTCTTCTCTGAGATCAATGAAAATATTAAAAAATACATTGATTTTAGAAATATATGGACAGAAAAGCAGTTAAGATTACACAGATCAATGTTTTGAAGGAAGTCATTGCTTATTCAGTTGCCTTACTCATAATGCCTTCTTTTTCTTAATCTTATTCTTAAATTTTTAGCTGTTTTTTTTTTTTTTTAAAGGAAAGGAGCTTTGGTTTATATACACATGGAAACTTGCTCACTATAAAGAGAACCCCATGTATCATTAGGTTTTATGGTTGCCTAAGATAAACAAAAAACAATCATTTAAAAAAACAGTTTCCTAAAAGGACTGGTCATGTGAGAAAAAAACAACAAAATGAAAATAAAAATAATCTAATTTTCATTATAATTTTATTTTAAAAGTCCATTTTAATAGATATTTGAATTCTATAATAAGAGCAAGCAACTATTGAGGGTTTTAATTTCAGTATTAGTGGTTTACATTTGATAAACATTATATTTTTATACCTCAAAACAATTTTATCAGGTAGTTACAATTAGTAAGCCCATTTTGTAGATGGGATATTTGAGGCTCACAAGGGTTAAGTATTTTGTCTCAAGACAAATAACTAGCAAATAGTGAAGATAACCAAGGGCTAACCTATTTAACTTTAAAGCCCAAGTTCTTAATGACTATTTCAGCAGTCTCAAACCATAGTGTAAAGAGAGTACTTTAGGAGTCCCTTGAGGCCCCACCCCTTTAAGGAATTTATAATGATAAAACTATTGTCCTAATAATACTAAGATGATTTATGTATTTTCCAAGTGTCTGCAGTAGTGTTTTCCAGAATGTACATGACAGGTGATATCACAATAAATTGAATGTAAAAACAGATATAAGAATCCAGCTCTCTTCTATTAAGTCAAATATTAAAGAGATTTAATAAATGAAACACAATTCTGCTCTTCTTTTTTGAAAAATATAATTATGATTAAAATGTGTTATGTTACCATGTAATATATTTACTGCTTTATTATTAAATTAATACGTAAATATTTTAAACATTTCTGTTTTAATTTCTAGTGCTGTTAATAACAACAGTGTGCATATTTCTTTTAGTTTCTCTAAATCTTGTAAGAGTTCAAATACATTCTGAGACCAAATATTCTGAAAACTGCTGTACAAATCTACACCACTTTTTGTTGCTCATGATTATCCTAAAACCTATAATAGAAACATATTTTCTATGAGTTTAATAATAGTATTAAGGTTCATTGTTTTATTATTTTTAATTTATTATATTTTATTTTTAAAGACTACACTCTCCATTTCCACGATGTGGTCATTTTGATCTAGGAGAGTTTAGTGCTTTTAAAAATTTTAAGTTGCAGGACCTGAAATAAAACCACTTGTTACCCTAAATGAATTCTTTCTTCCCCCTCCTCTCATCTAAAAAAATCATATGAAGTAATACTGCCACTTAATATTTGAGGTTTACTCCACAACTTAGGGGCAGTTTTATTATATAAAGGTAGAATAAAAGACACACCAATCAAATGGATGGGGCACAGATGCAGTAAAGACTGAATTCTTGGTAACTGTGGAGAAAGGGAAATAAAACAAAAATTCAGTTATCCTTTCTAACTTGGCACTCTTTCCCATTCACACCATTAACATAATTCTGTTAATGGACCTTGTCATAAGAGAACAAAGTCAGATGGAAAACACTGTGCAAAAAGTGAACAAGGAGTTCTTATGTTAGTCCAGTGGTCAGCAAACTCATTAGTCAACAGAGTGGCAAACTGCAGCTCGCAAGCCGCATGTGGCTCGCGATCCAGTTTGCCGACCACTGTGTTAGTCTATGAGGTGCCTGTAAAAGCAAAAAGAAAGAGCTATGAGACAAGATAAAACTTTTTAAGACTATTGATATAAAGTTATGGTAGATCCTTGGGGAAACCCATCAGATCAAGTTCACTGACCATAAAAATGACTTTAATGGACATCGTTTAGACTGATTTAAGAAGTCATGCCAGATGACAGTTCAATCTAGAAGTGAAGGATTTATGAACTTCATTTGTGTGTGAGAGTAAATGTCAATGTTTTTCTCAAAGGAAAAGTTCCAAGTGTTAAAGTGACTCTCCAGAGAACTGATAAGGAGATCTATTTACACTTGACCTCATCTGGATACCACCATATGTTTGCTGAACAATTAATGAGGAAAAGGTTATGTATTAAGCACAGCATTAGGTAAATACATAGCAGACTCAGCTTTGACATTAGCAAACTCATTTTCTTGTTTTAAGAAGATTAAGGAAAGATGCAAACAAACTCTTCTTCACTAAGACAGATAACAGTGCACTGAGCTGCAATGTTTTATGATAAAGATAAGGGGAAAATACACTTATTTGCAATTATTTCTCTGTGACAAATTGTTTCTAAAGTAACTAATATTGATGAACAGAAGAAAAGTGCATTATGTTGTCTACTTGATTTGAAGAAAGAAATCTCACACATAAAAGGGAAATAACTACATGCAAAATCTTTTTTTATAAGAAGCGAGTTTTTCCAACCTTCATTTTAGTTATTTACTGAAGAAAAAAAGGAAATATTTTTAAACTAATATCTGAAGTTTTCCATTCATTCTCTTCTCACTTGAGTTTTATTTGAATTTTACATACAGAAAAAATAAAGTCTACACACACACAAATGTTGATCTGTTGTTGAAGGCCTTTAACTCAGCTCTGTAGTCCACTTCAATCCAATGAGAGCTAAAGCATTGAAAGCTTTCAATCATGTCAAAAATAGTCATCCTTAGTGGGAACCTATCTTTTCTCCTCTCTCTCTCTCCCTCCTCCCTCCCTCTCTTTCTCCCTGAAATTCTGCCTAAAACAGCATGGACTTACAGTTTCAGGAACGTTAGGTACGCATATGAAGAATATTTACAATGTGAATTATAACACATTCATTCATAGTTCATTTCCTTTCAGAAATAATTAATAGTAACTAAAAAATAAATTAAACTTTGAACCTAATCAGGTTCCTTGTCAATCAATTAAAAAATAAGTACATAATAGTAAAAAAGTAGATAGTGCAGAAAATAGAAGAAATATCAAATTTATTATAACATTGGAGAAATAAGAATATGTCTTTGTACATTAATTATTCTAATAGGTAGTATGTTGTATATTATTTCATACACTGATGAACATATTTTCTTACACATCTACATGAGTGGTTTACATATAGGTATATGAAGTCAACAACAAAAAGGATTGGCCCAGGAAGTGCTAAGCAAGTAGTCTATTGTGGGAGTGTACAGAAAGTTCTCGCTTAACATTGACAATAGGTCCTATGACTTTAAGCAAAATGATATATAACAAAAACCAATGTTACCATAGGCTAATTAATATAAATACAAATTAAGCTCCTACAGCAACTCATCAATTTTATACTGAAAAGACATAGAATGAAATGATGTTATTCGAGGACCTGCTGTATTTAATTCAATGATTCTGGATGTAGAAGAATATCTGAGATATCCTAAAATTCAATACTTTCTCACAGAAAACAATCAAGAATTCAGTACTTTCAATCATCCAACTTAAAAATATGAATGAGAAGCTAATACCCTAGAATTAATCTGAAAAATATTTGAATTGTAGACATAAAAGTTTCTTCTGAAACATGCAAGAAAAAAATATAAGGTTTCTTACAAATAACAAAAGTCATACTTTATTCAGAAACACTAAGTATAAAGAGCAAAGGAAGCAAAGGAAGATCTTAGGGAAAAAAACATTGAAAATCAAGAATAAAAACCCAGTCAAAACTGGTTTGGCTCAGTGGATGGTGTGTCGGCCTGCAGACTGAAGGGTCCCAGGTTCGATTCCGGTCAAGGGCATGTACCTTGGTTGCAGGCACATCCCCAGTGGTGGGTGTGCAGGAGGCAGCTGATTGATGTTTCTCTTTCATCGATGTTTCTAGCTATCTGTCTCTCTTCCTTCCTCTCTGTAGAAAATCAATAAAATATATTAAAAAAAAGAATAAAAACCCTATTATATATGTACCTTTTATGTTTTTTTGAAACAGAAAAACCTGGTTTGGTGTCTAATAATTCAGGCATTATACAACCTTTCTGCTTTCTCCAAAACTGAACATGCACACACATTTATATACATATATAAAATAGAATTTAGACAATGAAGTTGAGAGAGAAATCAAATATACAACTCTAGATTATGAATATTTCCTATGACAGCAGGAACAGTGAACACTGAACTTGGATAACCAAAACTTTGCTCTTAAATAAATGTTATAAATATGGATACAAATATAAACAGAAAAGATAAGTATTTGTAAAGATGTGTAAAATAAATTTCAGGAATCGCTGAGCTAGCTCAATGTTGAGCTATCAACATTGCCATTGCTGCCAGGTACACTGTCCTGTATGCTTGGATGTTTTCCTTCACTGGCATGGTGTTCCATGTTCACAAGCTCTGCTGACGCTGCGACACTCACTTTCAAATAGTTATGTATCTACTTGCGGTTTGGAGGACCACCCAGTGGGTCCCAAATTTATGAGGCTCAAATTAATGTAAACCTTTTATCGTTTTTCAGGTGAGATATAATTTCTTCTACCACCTACAGTGGCACTGCCCCTTCTGCTGAGTTTTTATGGTAGTATCTCCAAGCTAACTCTAGGAACTTCCCTGATCCCAAACACTTCATAGACATCAGAGCAGGAGCTCTGAGTTTTTTTGTTTTGCTTGTTTTTGTTTTAGCTCAGAGATACATTTAAAATTATACTTTTAATACTATGTAGAGAATTAAAATTGTTTTACAACTAACTCATTTTTCTATATCAGTATTGATAATTGCAATTTTAGCTTCTTTTTTGGGGGAAATCCTATATAATAAAGAGCTAATATGCTAATTAGACTGAGAACGACCTTCCAGACAAAGCTGAAGCTGCGAGGGGCTATGAGGGGCTGCGAGGCGCTGCGAGGGCAGACCCCTTGCATGCATTTTGTGCATCGGGCCTCTAGTGTATAATAAAAGGTTAGAATTGGTATATTTGTCAATCTTGTTCATCTTGTGTTATTCTCTTATTTGTATCATCTCACTGTAGTAATTTATATTTATCTGTCTATGGGTCCTTCATAAACAAAGATGACCGAGAGACAGTGGCACATCCATACTAAAGGAAAGCCAGGGGCCTCTGGTGTTTGTGGCCTGTGAAGCCGAGTGGATTAGCAAATCTTATTGTTTCCCTTGGAAACTTAGAAAACAAAACAGCAACAACAACAACAAAAAGGCAGAATTAGGCAACAGTTGTTAGAAGCAAAAGCTAAAAGTTCATGGCTATGCATGACTGTGGTTTAAATTAGAGTGTCCCCTTAGGACAATGAACTAAAAGCCAGTTAAAGAAGCTAATTGGTATTAATTAGGCATGCAAAGTAAAACCATGAAACAGGGTTAATGACAGTTGGAGTTACCCAGATTTTTATTACATAAACAACTCTCCAAACTCAATCTCGAAAAAGCACTATCCTACGAAAATCAACAATTATTATAAATGAATCCTGTGCCAGGTACTATCTAAGTGGTTCAAAAGGATTAACTCATTTGATCTTTCCATCAATGCTAAGAGATTGGTATTACAATTAATATCATTCTAAAAATTGGAAAACCAGGGGACAGAAAAGTTAAAATAACTTTCTCAAGGCAGTGCGGTTAGCAAATAGTGCCTCCTTAAATAAATCTAAGCTTTGCAGTCTCTTTTGAGAGCCTAAGCTCTTAACCATTGCTATGCTGACATCAGTATTGCCATTCCTGTTTTTGCATTTCAAAGAGATTCTCTTATCATTTCATGTGTGTCTTCATAGCAAACATCCCTTTGCTTGAGCTAGTTATATATATATTTTTTGTTTTTCACAAACGAGTTGGCATCAATACATTACTTATGTGTTTCCATAACAACCTCAACTTTCTCCCAGAAAAGTGTTTATTACATGGTATTATATTTTGCTCCTTTGCTCCTCTGTAGCCATAAGAACACTGAGGCACAAAGGCCCTGTTTGGGTTATAGTCTACCATCATATCCAAGTGCCTGAAAAATGTTTGGTACATGGCATACCTTTTTAAAAATTGTTGAAATAAATGAAAAGAAATGAATGTTATTGACATATTGAAGAATGCATGAGAGAGAAAATCAATAGTTCCATATATATATATGCTTGCCTATATCGCACACATTTTATCAATAACTTCATTTGACAACTGTTTAGTGAGTACTTATTATGAACAAGGCATTATGCTTATTGCAGGACATATTACTCTGAACAAGACAAATGTCTTTCTTACCTTCACTGAACTCATATTCTACCAATAGAGAGATAATTAAAAAAATAGTTATATTAAATCATGACAAGCCTCTGATAAGCAAAAGTTAGGACCTTCTGAAGGACATAGAAAGTAATCATGAGGGCCAAAGAAATATGACCAGAAAAAGGGAATTTCAACAAGTAGCCTAAAATACAGGATATGGCAAAAGTAGATTTACAGTTGTTTGTATGGAAAATAATACAATAATTTATAACTCACAACTATAAACCTACTTTTTCTCCACCCTGTATAAGTAGGTTTTAGCTGAAAAAAAGCAGAGAGAAGACTGTTCAAGTTAAAAAAGAATATGTGCAAAAAGTCTCATGGATATGTTCATGAAATCAGACATTAACTTCCTATGTCCATTTTATGGACAATCAAGATCAATCCAGGATCTCCACAATACACCCCATCCTTTACCACCGCCACCCCATAACTGTGGCCTCTATGGTCACAGAACCCAACAGACAGCAGAATCCCAAGAGAAATTATTGCTCTCATAACATTTCCTACACCATGGGAATCAGCAATGTACTCTAGCAAATTCTAATCATAGGACTATTTTCACAAAGATTATGTGAACAATAAAATAACATTCCTAAAGTACCTCTCGTTTCCCATCCTTCTCTATCACTATGGCAATCACTCGCATCCATTTGACACAGAAGAGAAGGATGGAGTGCCTATTATCTCTCCTTCATTTTTTATTATTCTATGTGGGCTCCAAGTCTCTCTATATGAGAAAGAAAAAAGCAGCCCTGATGGCTTTCTTTTGGGTGTAGGCATGACACCAAGAGCTAGATCATGACATTCTCCTTTTGCACACACATGCTTTTACAGATCATATTACAGGAAGTCCCTCTGTGACCAGGATGCACGAAGACCCCTCTATACCATTCACTGAGCACAGATACAAACAAGAAACTGGGCAAACCACAAAAGTGACTAATCAGCCCAGCCAGCATGGTGCAGTGGTTGAGTATCGACTTATGAACTAGGAGGTCATGGTTTGATTCCCAGTCAGGGCACATGCCTGGGTTGTGGGCTCCATCCCCAGTTGGAGGGAGCAGGACTACTCCCCTCTCCCAGTTAAAAAGAAATAAGGTACTCAATTACAGTTGAAAGTACTCAATTCAGAGCAAACCTCTGCTTTAACCCTTGCAAAAAATCCTAAACAAGCCATAATCCTTTAATAAATGCAATCTATCACTTTTTTTATAGAGGGGTGTTCTTGGTTGCAGCATAGGTATGCTCCTGGCTAATGCATCTTTGGCTAATTATTTATTTACTCTGTGTTTTATGAACTTTGGCATTCCGTCATAACACAGAAAAAAATGTGAACTCTGACACATGGGTCTTTTAGCCAAATATAAAAAATTCTGAGTTTATTCTTTTCCTGTAATCTTATCTGCAGATCCTGATAAAAGAATCTGCAGACATGTTTCTTAAAAGAACTATTTGATTTCTTACTCAATTATCAGGAAAGGAGTAAAGGGGGTCCATCCAAACTTAATTATCGGCAAAAGGCCAAGAGAGATACTTGCTTCCAATATCAGACATCTATAATGAATAATATAATTAACCACGTTGGAATGTAGTAGATATATGGAAGCAGTAGCTGCAGTTAAGCCTGAAAAAATAAGCAAAAATTATTTCCTGAGAGGTCTTGTAAACCACATTATGGTGTTTACACATTATTCTACAGACAATGCAAAACAACTGAGCAATATTAAGCTTAGGAAAGACATGATGAGGTTTGCATTTTTAAAACATCTCTTTGGGACTAGCATTCATAATGGAATGTTGCAAGAATGCAGGTAATTAGGAGGCAGCTGACGTAATAGAGTTGAGAAATACTTGTGCTTGTACAGGGACAGTGGAGATGGAAGAGAGGATTGATAGATGTTAAGATGAAGAAATGCTAGGTCAGATGAGTGTTTCCAGGGGGAGTACAGAGGAATAAAGGATCATGTCAAAAGCTATATGTCAAGCCCAGCCTGTGTGGCTCAATGGTTGAGTATCAACCTATGAACCAGGAAGTCATTGCACATGCCTGGGTTCCATCCCCAGTAGGGGGTGAGCAGGAGGCAGCCGATCAATGATTCTCATCATTGATGGTTCTATCTCTCTCTCCTTCTCCCTTCCTCTCTGAAATAATAAAAATAAAACAAAAAAATTTTAAAAAGTTATATGTCAAGACAGAAAGATGATGCTAAAATCTACTCTGAGGAGGAAAGAGAGAAGCAGATTTGAATACAAGGAGGAATTTAGTTTTGGACATGGTAAGTAAATTATCTAAGGCATTGTGAGGAGGATATGTCTAAGTGTAAGTTGATATTTTGGTTCTCGGCAAGGTTTCTGCTGGAATTGGTTCTCGGTAAGGGTTCTGCATGGAGGCTGCTGATCCTCTGTGTTCTGGACAATGTTCCTGATCCTGTCTGTGTTCAGATATGATGTTAGAGTGCTCTTGTTTGATATTAACGATTTGTGAAAGTATATTTAATAGGAGA
This sequence comes from Corynorhinus townsendii, assembly GCA_026230045.1. Classification (NCBI taxonomy): domain Eukaryota; kingdom Metazoa; phylum Chordata; class Mammalia; order Chiroptera; family Vespertilionidae; genus Corynorhinus; species Corynorhinus townsendii. Next base: position 103,373,199 of record JAPDVU010000006.1, on the reverse strand, counting down.
ACAGGAAGGCTCACCTGTGAAGCCCAGGTTAGTATTTAGATGATAGAATATTTATATATTTTACTCCCTTAAATATCATTGATAAGGGTCCCAAGCTCAGCAGAGAAATCTGGGATGAGATAAAGATTTGAAAACCAGCAATACATAGATGCCTGCTTTCTTTCTTTCTTTCTTTCTTTCTTTCTTTCTTTCTTTCTTTCTTTCTTTCTTTCTTTCTTTCTTTCTTTCTCTCTACTGGTGGGAATGTAAACTGGTACAACCACTATGAAAAACAATATGGAAGTTCCTCAAAAAATTAAAAATAAAGTTATCATATGACCCAGAAATCCCTCTTCTACCCAAAACATTTGAAAACACATATTCATAAAGATATATGCACCCCTATGTTCACTGCAGCATTATTTATGGTGGCCAAGGCATGGAAACAACTGAAGTGTCTCTTGACAGAGGACTGGATAAAGAAGATGTGATATAAAATATTTACATTTATATATTTATATAATGCACTACTACTCAGCCATAAGAAATGATAAAATACTGCTATTTGTAACATGGAGGGACCTTGAGAGTATGCTAAGTAAAATAGGTCAGACAAAAAAAAATCAAGAACCAAATGATTTCACTCATCTAAAACTAAAAGTAACAAATGAAGAAACAAGAAAAATACACAAAACTCATAGATATAAATAAAATATTTTTAACAAATAAAGAGACCAACACCATTTTTAAATTGCCAAGGATTTTCATTGATTTCTATTAACTAGAGCCAGTCCTACCTTCCTTTTGATTCTATTTAATCAGTAAGAAAAGGCAAGTCTGCTTATTTTTAAAATCCTCATTTCCTACCAGTAAATTGAAAGTCTAGTAAACAATTATGGAAGAAGTTTAGAGCAAAATGTAAGTCACTCATGCTATTTACAGTTCTCTTAAACATTCACTTTTCAATCCCTTCCTTCTCATTTTAATGCTTTATTCATATACCTTCCAAAACCTAGAATCTGGAATCTGACAAATCAGGGTTTGCCGGGGTTCTTTTCCCAGCCTTACAAAGGGTTCAGCATTCTGGAGAAAGGGCTGCGCGTAGATGATTAAGAAGGAGTCAGGACGAAAGATAGTTTTGAAAGGCATTGGGGGGTCAGAGGAGCTTCCGATCACCTTGACCAAGGAACCTGCTTTTATTAGTACAATTTGTCCCAAGGAAAGGTGGAAATATACACTTCAAAGGGTACGGTATCAAAGGGTATACAGAAACATTGTCAGTTTGGGGAATAGCCTACAGCTGTTCACGTGTTTGGCCAACAGGAGGCAATAAAATGCCCTGAGCTGTCTGGCAGTTAACAATCATCCTATTCAGGTTTGGGGAGATGCCTTTTAGCTGTTTCCAACAGGTAAACTACATGTGACTCAACTCTGTTGAGCTCCCCAAGCTTCACCAACCTTTTGGTAAAATTCCTACAATTATTACATGCTGGAATTGGTTCTCGGCAAGGGTTCTGCATGGAGGCTGCTGATCGTCTGTGTTCTGGACAATGTTTCTGATCCTGTCTGTATTCAGATATGATTTTAGGGTGCTCTTGTTTGATATTAATGATTTGTGAAAGTATATTTAACAGGAGAACAGGAAGGCTCACTGTGAAGCCCAGGTAAGTATTTAGATGATAGAATATTTATATATTTTACTCCCTTAAATATCATTACTAAAGAATAGAGTTCTGGAAAGCACATAAAAATATCCTTTTTCTTTTGGTCTTCTAATTTTTGTAATCTAATGTTTAGATAAAAAAATAAAAATAAGTTCTATAATTTTAAATTACAATTATAGTAAGTCAATTTTAGCCCATAGTTATTCATTTTCTTATCTAAAGAGAAATGTCAGCAACTGGTCCATAAATAGGGTGATTCTATAATGTTTTGTAATGTATGTATTAGAAAAAAATGTCATCTCCATTTAATCATATTAGAGCATTATTTTGAGAGAGATTTATTCTGCTTATTTTAAATGAGGACACAGTTGAGAAAAACAGTAATATTGCCTTTCAGATAAGTAAAAAGAATGATGCATTCTTGTGTTGCCATCTCTGTTTAGCATCAATGAAGATACAGGCTCAGCAGTATAAAAGCAATTGTCTCTTTAAGAGCTGCATCTTATTTGTGCACAGCATTAGCAATAGCCCCAAGGCAACAATGAAGATGTTTTCCAAGTATTGCTTGGGAATTGTCAGTGATTCTCATTGACATTAATGGGAGCTCTACTGGCAATGTTATTCCCATCACTTTGAAATGTGTAAGCGGGAGTTTCTGAAAGAAGAGTGCTTTTTGCCAGCTTTCTACAGATTCATGAAGAAATACTTTATACTATGGATGTGTCTAAAAAATGTTGAAATAACTGTGCCATCTGCTGAATACACTAAACTATAAATTTAAGTATTCACATTAATCAAAATTGTTATCTCAGTTTTTAAACGTGGATTTTCAATTGTTCTTTTCTTCTTCATTTTTTAGCTCTTTTGGATGACAATACATTTGAAGTCTGTAAGAATTAATACATTTCTAAAAGAACCAATCTACTTGCATCATGTAACTGAAATGCAGGATCAAATAGTTTGCTTCTATAGTGTTGCACCTTGATATCAGTCATATACTGACTTATTTCCAGAGCCCAGAACTATGGTATACACTCAGAATATAATGATACAAACTCATGCACATAACCAGTAGTATTAATAACAAGATACAAGCACTCATAAATCCACAATATGAAAGCAACACAAGAGACAAGGTACAGTAGGAGGAATAAAAGTGAAGTCCAAAAAGCTCTGGAAAGACTGGTCCTTGAGCTGAGTTTTAAAAGATGAGGTTTATTATGGTAATAAAACAATCTTACCTAATAATAGACAAACATGTAAACTGACTGTACCTCTGTTATGCCACCAGCCAATCAGGAGTGATATGCAAATTAACTCAACAAATATGGCAGTTAATTTGCATACATGGGGCAGGATGTTTGCGTCTTCACCATGGCAAGGACATGCAGGCATTCTGCCCCACCCCCAGTTTCTCAGGGCCTCTGGGCAGCGTGGGAAGGTGGGGCTGGAGCCGAAAGAGGCGGCTCCAGGGCCTGAGTGGAAAGGGGCTGGGCCAGAGTGGAAAGGCAGTGCCGGCAGCCAGGGAAAGGAAAGGAAAGCCCATTCTAGCACGAATCTTTGTGCATCAGGCTTCTAGTAAAAACATATTTCAAAAGAGGGTATATAATGTGAAAAAAAAGTCCTGTGCTACACTAGCAGGAGTTACAGAAAACACTCGGGATTAAAAGAAGGCCACTGTGGTCCAGTCGGTGAGGCTTAGTGGTTGAGCAATGACTTATGAACCAGGAGGTCAAGGTTCCATTCCCAGTCAGGGCGCATGCCCAGGTTATGGGCTCAATCCCTGGTGAGGGGCATGTAGGAGGCAGTTGATCAATGCTTTGCTCTCATCATTGATGTTTCTATCTCTCTCTCCCTTCCCCTTTGAAATCAATAAAAATACATGAAAAAAAATAAAATAAGAGGCCACTGTGGCTGGAGTGTGCAAGAGTCAGAAGACATAGCACATAAAGAGGATGAAAAGGTAGCAGTGACCAGACTGTTGAGATTCTAGTGGGTGATGTTAAGAAGCTTAATTTTAGGATATTGACATTGTTACCATCTGCTTCATAGCAAAACTGGGTGGCTTAAGAGAGAAACACATTATTTTTACATATTTGTGTTAATGAGGCGTTTGGGAGCAGTTTATCTGGTAATTTTGGGTCCAGGTCTCTGCTGTGTTGCAGACTAGATGTCAGCAAGGGCTGTGGTCATCAAAAGGTTTGATCAGGACAGGGGGAAACTTCTGTCAAGGTGGTTCACTCACAGGATTGTTGGCAGGAGGCTCACTTCCTTGGACACGAACCTTTCTACCAGTGCAAGCTGCCTGTGTATCTTCATAACAGCACAGCGAGGCCCCCCACTCCAGCAAGGGACACAAGAGAGCAAAAAGGAGGGTGTGGTGACTTTTATGACCTTGTCTCCAAAGTTGCAAATCATCATTGGTACTTTAACTTTATTCTTAGAGGTGATTCACAAAGTCCAACCCACATCAAGAGGAGAGAATTTAGGCTCCACCTCTAAAAAGAAAACATCAAATAGTTTGTGGGCATATTTGAAAACATCACCATAAACATATCAATGTGATTAAGAAGAAGAAGGATATGATCAGATTTACATTTAGAAGAAGGTTAATCCTGCTGCTCTGAAGACAGCATCTCAGAGTCAGAGAAGATGGCATGTCATTGAAAGTAAACTATTGCCACATCCCTGGTCATGTGATATCCAAGGGCAGGCAGAGAATATCAATATAATATTTTGGATGTAAATTGATAAGGATGGCTTTGTAGGAAGACAAGTAAGTTACTATGAACAGATCCTAGATTTATGGCTTGTTTAAATTCATAGTTGGTGCTGCCATTACACGTAATGGGAAGCACCAGAAAATAAGCAGCTTAAGGTCAACATTCAGGAAGTTAATGGGTGGGAAGATCATGAATTCAGATGGCTGTGATATAGTTGACGTGCAACTAAGAAATCAGTTATATGGGATGGGACTCAAAGAAAATATTGGTAATGTACAGATATAAAAAATATAAGTTTAGTCACATAAACTTGTGAATCTGTAAAGGTGATAATTAAGGCTCTAATTTGCACGAAATCATCTAAGTAATATTAGAGAATTGAGATCAGGGGAAAGGGATTAGAGCTGAGCATGAACAGTATATATTTCACAAAGTCATAACAAGACAGAGATTATTCACTCATTTACCTATTTTTATTAAACAAATACTAAGCAATTACTACATGCTAAGCACTGTGCCATAGCTAGTGTTTATAGCAACAGACAATATAGGAATGTTTGTTCCCTCATCGTCACAGTTTGTAATTAAATAGAGTATACAGATAAAATTTGAAAATGTAATGCAAAAAGTGTTAAAATTGAGGTGAGTATAGCTGGCCATCAGAGAAAATAGATGAGGTACTTAATCACACTTTAGGTCTCAGGTAAACACATTCTAGAGGACAAGAGAGAAACTGGAGTTAGTATGAAATCTAGAAGTGTGGAGACAGAAATCATGCCAGGCATTATAGTGAGGATCTGCCTCAAGTAGTGCTCTTTATTTTTCTGGAAATCAGAAAATGATCCTTTCTTATATTATGGTGCTAGTGAAGGCTAACAGTCATTGTATTCTGACTCCGCAAATTACAAAAACAGGTATCTGAACCAAGGCTATCAAATTAGGATACTTTCCTAGAGACTTTGATCTAGAATTATAACTAGAAGGGAAGTACCTCTTTGGTAGAAAAGGAAGGAGACATAGGAGCAAGTGGAGTTAGTCTCTTGCTTTGTGAGAAAAGTAAAGCTTCTCATAAAGGCATAAAAAAGAGAAAACACAACATAGAGAAAAAGGGGAATGGAGAGGAAGCATTTGGGTGAGAGGAGAGGGTGTGATAAATACAGGTTTATATTATGAACCTAAATCACTTATAGAAATATTGAGGAATTAACTGTCATTTTAAGATTTTAGGTATTCTTGGAAGAAAGGCTTGACATAATTGAATATTGTCAATGCAAAGAGCCTTCAAGTAATAAACTGGCTGAAATTATGTGCATATAATCTACATCTACATATGTGTAGATATGTACATATATTGAATTTAGAAAAAGAGAGAGCAGTTGTAAGGGTAGAGAAAGAACCTTCAATAACTGGCTGTGATTTCAAGGAGAGAAGTAAGTCAGGGGTAGAAGGGATCACGAAGTCTAGGGAAGGGGGTTGTCTGATTCAGAAAAGTGTATTTGTATATGTGTAAATACTGATTATTATAATTTAGTATATGAAGCAGCAGAAGATTCAGGAAGTTCAGGGATAATCATTAAGGGAAGAAGGTTTTGTTTTTAAAAGGAAGAGGGAAACTGATTTAATCACAGAGTAGACAGAATATTGAAGCCACATTAATTCACAGGTTTGTTGCAGAAAAGTTTTTTTTTTTTTTTTTATATTTTTATTGATTTCAGAGAGGAAGGGAGAAGGAGAAAGATAGAAACATCCATGATGAGAGAGAATCATGGATTAGCTGCCTCCTGCAAGTACCCACTGAGGATCAAGCCCACAACCTGGGCATGTACCCTTGACTGGAATCAAACCTGGGACCTTTCAGTTCACAGGCTGACACTCTATTCACTGAGCCAAACTGGCTAGGGCCACAAGAAAAGTTTTACTGTAAACATTAGAGGCCCAGTGCACAAATTTGTGCACCAGTGGGGTCCCTCAGCCTAGCCTGTGGGATTGGGTCAAAACCAGCTCTCCAACATCCCCCGAGAGGTCCCAGATTGTAAGAGGGCACAGGCAAGGTCGAGGGAACCCACCAGTGCACAGTCAGGCCGGAGAGGGACGTGTGAGGTTGGCCAGCTGGGGAGGGACCATGGGAGGGCTCCATGGCGTGTCTGGCCCATCTCACTCAGTCCTGATTAGCTGGACCCCAGCAGCAAGCTAACCTACTGGTCGGAGCGTCTGCCCCCTGGTGGTCAGTGCACATCATAGCAAGTGGTTGAGCGGCCTTAGCATATCATTAGCATATTACACTTTGATTGGTTGAACAGTTGACCAGATGACCAGACACATAGCATATTAAGCTTTTATTATATAGGATAACAAGTAAGCAAACACTGGATCCTTCATCTTTTCAGCCTAAATAAATCTTTAATGGGGGCTTACTGCTTGGTGATCTCTGATTTCATTTCATGCTTTTCTGTTAGCTGGTTTTATCCTCTGCTATGCTGGAATATAAAACTTTGTAATTCTAACTTCATATACATATGTAGTCTTAATATTTGCTTTTTCTATGTGTTGTTTTTCTTCTAGTAGAAGGTAGAGATATCATTTTGTACCATCTTAATGCTGACACTCTTTGCAAGAACTATTATGGACACAGTATTCATACACACACACACACACAAGTTTAAATTTGTGGAATAAAACTGAAAAATGTTCTTTAAAAACTAGCTGCTTATATAAGTGAAATGTTTCCTAACCTCTCAGAAATGGAACCCTTTTCTTTTCATACCCTCCTGCAATTGTTTCCTCTGCTGCAAGTTAATAACATTTGATAAGTGCTTCAGATAAATTTGTCTATGAAATTTTGTTTTTAGCCAATTTCATGATTGAAAAGTCAGACAGTTGCTATCTGATATTAGCTATGAAGCTAGGATGGGAGGTTATTTCCTGTGAAGAGCTGGTGTTTAAAAAAAGTGTGTGATATTTAAAATAACCACTGTGAAAGTGTGCTAACCAGGGAAATTGAGAGATACTGTAGGGTAGCACTGGGATTTACTTGATATTAGAGATCACAAATGTATTGTAGTAAAAATTTTGTTGGATTCTACTACCCAGCTTCTCAAAACATTGCAATTTTGCAACCCTTAATATATGAAAACCATTAAAAGCTACCTATACACTGTGAGCTGCTCTTATGTCTAAATGAAAATGTTCCTACATGGATAGCAATACATTTTCACGTGTTCTTTCTTGGATGAAGAGTGATTTATGTTCACTTGCCTCCTAATGGTGGATTTTTATTTGAACCTAAAGAACAAGGGGCCCTCCCTCTTGGGAGCATGCCCGCACCTTTCCACCTCCCTCTTCCCCACAGGCACACTGCCTTCGCCTTTCTCTCTCCTAAGCTCCACGGGCTCTCCCAGCTGGCTTACTTCTATCTTTGTAACTTTCTAAATAAACTTTCTCCTCTAATGTGAACCAAAAAATAAAAAATAAAATAGAGAGTAAGAGTTTTAGCATTTAGATCTTGCCCCTTCAGATAAAATAGTTTTTAACACTTTTTTTTCTTGTCCTTTAAATTTAGTCTCAAATTATTACTAGACAATTTAAATGGAAAACTTAAATCGTTTTCCATGAACTTTCTCTTCATTTTCATTTTCCTTTCTTTTTTAATAACTGCACCTTTTATCCCCCATTTCACTGTCTGTAACATGTTTTACAAGCTCTCACCTAAAGACACCAGAGAAATAAAGTGTCCGATAAAACCAGAATAAATTTTTTGAAGATATGAGAGATAGATTAAGGACTGCTGTAAAATATTTCTAAATGAAGAAAACTGTAAGAAAATATGCATGAGTTATGAGTAAAAACGAGTCTTAATTAAAAAAAAAAAATATATATATATATATATATATATATCAGAAACATCAACAACAAAGCCATGGTCTAATTTGTGATTCTATTTTGTTCTTATAGACTAAAATATTTTAGTTTCTCTTACTGTTATTATATTCTGGTTCCTGTGGAAACTGAAGTTCACCATGCCAATTTCATGCAATAGTGAACATTTGATATGTGCTTCAGATAAATTTGTCAATAAAATTGTGTTTGGAGGAGCTGCTACACCTCCCTCTCACCCTTATTATCTTCAACTGCAAACAAGAGCACAGCAGCCCTCCTCTCCTTGTCCATGGGGATGTTTCAATTCTGCCTCTCTGATGGATCTCTGCCCAAGTTGATGCAAACATCACTCTATTCCCTTTGGAGAGATCTGCTCACTAAGCTATAGATCCACTATACAATCATATAGGAAATATTTTTCCCTGTTTTATGTTAAGTAAAAATATGATTGCACTTTATCAAAAACTTTGCTAAAATCAGGCTGCATGAAGGCTATGGAAGCCTGGTCAGGTTTAATGACTGGAGGCTACACCTCCTTTTTATGTACACTAACAAGCAATGCAAAGGATGCAAGAAGACAGGGGTAGAGGCGGAACATGTGGTTGAGGCTCCCTGTGCTTCTTGATAGAGGAATGTCAGAAGTGTGATGGTCTCATATGGTTGCAGATACAGAACTTTTGCTGCACGACGGTTTCAGAATAACTTTCCTTTGTTGCACATATTGCCCTGCTTGAGGACTCATATGAGATCTCAGTGCACTAGGCTTAACCATGGCCTACCACAGTTTGAACCATGCTCTTCAAGTTTTACTAATCACCAAAAATGAAATACAATCATAAGACACAATACTTTGCCTTAGTGATCCTTGTATCTGCTTCCTAACTCCCAATGCCTGTTGCACTGGAACCATTCAAATAAACTTTTTACTGTATGACTGAATAAATTAGTGAGTTAATGGTCATTCAGACCGGTTAATTCATCATGGTTATGTTTTTTTCTCTATATTTGTTCACAAATAATAATATAAAATAATTTATTCACAAATTTACCAATAAGAAATACAGTTTTTAATCCAGCTTTTCTTTTTCTCTTCTAAAAATAGTTTTCCTCCTGTTGTATTGAGCTTTTAATAATATTTCCCTCAAAACTGGGGCAATAAGACCCTTCTCACATCCTAAATTCCTCCAGTCCCATATCTAAGGCAATACCTGCCAAATCCAATCGGACATTACTAGTGAACTTAAAATACTGATTTATTCCAACCCTGTTAATGGAACCATATTATTAAGTGTAAGTCTGTATAATAAACAGCATATATATATATGTATATATATATATATATTTATTTTTTAATTGATATGTAATGGACATATAACATTATATTAGATTAAATGTGCATTTACTTTTGCATGCATTATTTTTACAATTTCATTTACACTTTAGTAAATTTATAATTCTTAGGATTTTTAGTAATAGTATAATAATAAAATCATAATAACAATAACTACTATTGAGGATCCATATTGTACCATACCCTGGGAAAGGTCACATTAATATATTACCTGATTTGCTTTGCACAGCTATTCTGAAAAATGTGTGGCATTACTCCTATTTTTTAAATTATACTGCCTAGTTTTTAGCAAAAAAAAATTATATATATATAGTATATATAAGAACATAGTATGTAATACAAAATACATCTCCAACTACATTTAATTTCAATAAAAATTAAATCTATTTTTAAGATAGAAATAGATTAATCACAAAAATGGAGACATTTAGAAAACAGTGGGAGTTTATTGGTGCAATTATCTCATAATTCAGCTCTATGGGCTAAAATCTTAAAGTTCTCAGAAATACAATGCTCCACAATGAAGTGACTCTATTTTAATTTCAAACATAGTACCTGGCTTTAAACTGTATTTTCCAGAGAGCCAGGTATTTATATGAGTTTTCTTTGTAGCCCATGTGTGTGCTTCCTCTAACAAAGAGAAATCCAGGTGTCATTGGCTCTCTTTTCATTGCTTTCCAGAATTTGATCAGTATCTGCCCAACAAAAGTAGACCAAGGCCTTGAACAGACTACACAGTCATAGTAGGTCATCAAAGAGGTGTGTGTGCGTGGAGTTGGGGGGACCTATTCACTTTTTAAAGAAAAACTGTTATCTGAGTCCTGATATAGCTCTGACTGGAGCATTAAGAGAAGTTTCAAGCAGCAGCCTGGCATGTATTTGATAAAATCCACATTATTGGATTGACTTCTTTTCTCTCTCTGTCATACCTGTATTTGTAAACTGTGCTGCATGGTGACTGATGATCCCAAAGATGAACAATGAGCAGAGACTAGAAAAAGAGATGAAAGACACTGTGTTGGAAAAGGGAAGAGAACAGCTCCTCATCATTCTATCGGAGTTTCTGCTTTATGAGCTGTAGATCACTGTCAATCAATATGGAAGGAGAGCAAAAGGGACACAAAAGATTCATTAAAATAAAGTGTTCAGAATGTCACAGGGATTCATAATCAGCCGCAGGTGAAGAGTTTTCCTGTCACAATCACCAAAATACTTGTCTTTCTGATTGATAAAAGATTTTGCTAGATCATATGTATGTAAACACTTCTGTGCTTATAAAATGGGTTACTATGACAGCAGTAATAAATGCAAGCCTTACACTTTCTGATGGGAACAATTACCAAATTGTTTTTTAAAAAACCAAGCTTTTTAAAAAAACTCTCTTTATTATACTGCCTAAACCTAATGTATAAAACTATTTCTTGGAGAACAGTTTAAAAAATTTTTTTAAAAGATTTCAAAATGTTCTGCTATTTTAATATACAAATGCAATATTAACTAGAGTTTGAGTTATGTGAAAATTATTCATCTCAAAAAGAAATACCCAAATAATTGGAGGAATTTTATTTGAAATTCAAATATTTCTAATACTTCTGTGTTACTATTTTTATTCTGAGAATACATATGAGTCATCCTGAAATTCAGAGTGATTGTATGGGTAGTCATGGTGAAAAGTTGAATTATAAATTATTGCTTTCTGCTCTGCAAGTCTCTAGAAATATTGCTTCACATGGCAACTGCCACAAGTGGGTTTGGAGTTGGGGTAGATTTTAAGTCAGAACACATGGATATGGCTATGAACTTTTTAATAAAAACACTGGCCAATCTTGAATCTATATTACTAAACATAGATTAAGAGTTCCTATTGTGCCCTAACCAGTTTGGCTCAGTGGATAGAGCATCAGCCTGCAGACTGAAAGGTCCCAGGTTCGATTCCGGTCAAGGGCATGTACCTTGGTTGTGGCACATCCCCAGTAGGAGGTGTGTAGGAGGCAGCTGATCGATGTCTTTCTCTCATCGATGTTTCTAACTCTATGTCCCTCTCCCTTCCTCTCTGTAAAAAATCTATAAAATATATTTAAAAAAAAGAATTCCTATTGTATTTTTATATGCTTAATATAAGAAAACAATAGAGGTTGATCCCTAAAAATACTCACTTATAATGCTGAGCAAAAGTTACTCATATACCTCCATGAGTGACATAAATTTATCACTGCAGCTAGCAGAGTTCCTAGGACATAAGTGTCTGACGCATGTGGACACTTCCCTATTTTTTCTACCTACTTTAAACTGTGACTATTTTAAAAGACAAATGTCTTATGATACTGGCATCTGCTAATCTATCTGTATTTCTCATGAATGGTTGGATCATCTTTCAACATGAGAAATAATTTCTTTAACATTTTCAATGTTATTTTTGATGGTTTGTGGGAGATGGGTAGAATAGATATTTTATTATGAATATATCCTGAAATAGGTGTTTTAATAGGAAAAAAAAGTCTTACTCTCATAGATGTCCCAGCAGAGCTCATTTGAATGTTAACAGATGTTTTACATTAAATATTTTTTTTAATTTATTTTCCTTATTTGTTTTTTTAATAATATACCAAGAAGACAGACTACTTCCCATGTTTAAGCCCAAGGCTCTCAGGAGTATCAGCAATCTTGAAAATTCCACAGAGAGTTAACACAATGTAAATCATACTCCAAAGTTTTCTGGATCTCTCTTATGTAGTAACTAGAGGCCTGATACACGAAATTTGTGCAAGAGTAGGTCATCCTTCCCCCAGCTGCCGGCATTGGCTTCCCTCCGTCCGCCAGCAGGCACCCAGTACCCAGGCTTTGCTCCAGCTGCCAGCAAGCACCTAGGACCAGGGCTTCCCTCACCCCAGCTTCGTCTGGAAGGTTGTCCAGAAGGACATCTACTCTAATTAGCATATTATGCTTTTATTATTATAGATGAGCCCTAGTTTTGAGCAGGAGAACATAGATTAACTGGGCTCCTGAGATGTCTCTGAAGACCACACTCACTCAAGCCTGCTGGGAAAGCCCTCCAGCTTGTTTAACATTGGCCAGTTCTCACCCAGGCTCATAAAGTCAAAACCAGTACTTAATGCACGATCTTCTGACTTACTGAAGGTTACTAGCTAAATTTAAGAGATTTTCTTCCTCCTTCAAGAAATAAGCCATAGTCATGTTGTGTTAAAACTTACAACAAACACCACGTATATAGCCCAAGTATATGAAGACTGTAATTGAGTTCACAAAATATCATTGGAATCCTATTTATTTCTGTGTTGTACTTCAGTTTACCCAGCAATTGATTAGAAACAAAGAATATAAGTAATGTTAGTTATAATAGTGGAGTGGAACAATCTAAGCTTTGTCTAGATACCTGTCATTCTTTCTACACAAACTGTCATCCCTGACAGAAATTTCTGAGTTTTTGGAGGTTTGTTCTGGGGTGGATGGCAGATTAAGTAGAAGAAATGCAGGCAAACTATGGGGTGGGGAGAGATGACATTTCTATCACTACTTTCGATATCAGACTAAGAAGGGAGAAAAAGAAATCTAACATTAATATAGTTTTGCAGGAATTATGAAAACTAAATCTAGTAATTATAGGATATCATCTTTAAATTAAAAAATCCATAACGTTATGTACAAAAGGGACAAAGAGTACATAATAACAGTGAATTCTTAATGAGCACTTGCTATGTGGCAGACCCTCTGCTAGGCAATATGATTCTTATTATAGCTTAAGAGAAATGGCACCTCAACTGTTTTAGCTCATTCTCAGGTCTCAACTAACCCATCATTCACTTTAGTAACAAATTCATTAAAAACAGATTTTCCTGATTTTTTTAATTGATCTTTTCTCACCATATAGAACACAGTGTCTGGCTCAGAGGAGGTGCTCAACAAATACTAAAAATGTCATCTAAAGTAGTATGAAGCTATTAAAAAGGAACAAATTACAAAAGAGCAAAGATATGAATGTAATTCTGAGAATTAAATGTCCTATAATAACATCTATATTTTGTGGTTAATGATAAGAACCACTTATAAAATATTTGCTAAGGGGGCTGCTATCAGTTTTTACAGCTTCAACAATTATTCATACTGATGCATAACAAAGTAAATCAGGTTGATCTCCTGGCGATTCAAAACTTTTACCTTAAGCATATAAAATTGGCAAAAATATTGGCTTTAAAACTTCTTGGTAGGAGGTTTTAAGAACCCTAACAGAACAGAGGGTGCAGTGATTAAGGAGAGAAGTTTGATGATAGGGGCAAAGGACAATATTAAAAGAGTTAATAGAAACAATAACATGGAGAATATAAATTATGTCTCCAGATGGAGGTTTTTTTCCTAGTTTTGAATTAATTTGTTTGTTTGTTTAAATTATGTTGGCTTGTTTCAAATAAGTAGAATTATATAGTCCTATTAAATAATAATATTTTGCCCTACCTGGTTTGGCTCAGTGGATAGAGCATCGGCCTGCGAACTGAAAGGTCACAGGTTCGATTCTGGTCAAGGGCACATGCCTGGGTTGTGGGCTCAATCCCCAGTAGAGGGTGTGCAGGAGGCAGCTGATCCATGATTCTTCTCTCATCATTGTTGTTTATCTCTCTCTCCCTCTTCCTTCCTCTCTGAAATCAATAAAAATATATTAAAAATATTTCTATTTATAAATAGCTCATGCTTAGTAACATTGCACATGCAGCTTGCCTACCTGTGCTATTGATAGACTGCAAAGCAATCTAAACTTAAAAATAAGAATAAAAGCACAGCAGCTCATTTACATAGAACCTCTGATTTGTTCAAGTCAATTTTATTTTGCCTTTTAGCAAACGTTTTTCATCAACCTCATGTATTTCTATTGGATACAATAGCTCTCTAACAGCTGAAGATACAGCATGAGTCCAAGACTAACAGCAACTTTAAAATAAATCACCTTTATTCCATGCAATAAGGCAAAGCCATTTTACTAATGGATCTCAAAGAGGGTAAGAACATGACACAAATGTTAGTCTAAATTGAATATAGTGAATACCATTAGTTCTCTAGATTTTACTGCTAATGCCTATATAAGCTTTTCAACAGATTGGTATATCAGATGGTGTGTGTGTGTGTGTGTGTGTGTGTGTGTTTGTGTTTGTGTGTGTGTGTGTTTTCAATGTCCAAAATGGATATTTTAAGTGACTTAATTTAAATTATGGAACCCATAATGTTTGTTTCTAAAAAGCCATAGTTCATATTCAAGATCTCTTTGTTTATATTTCCCTTATCATCTGTATTTTCTAAGGATATTTTGAATAGATTATTTCATTCCGAAGTCATTATTGATTATAAAATAAAAACTTAGAAGATATACATGTATACCTAAAAACCAGTTCCAGAAGCCCAGACAATGCCTTGTGGAGTATAATTAATGTTCCTTGAAGTTGCTTATGTATACAGACATAAAAGTGCACTTAGTAGATGTAATTACAGCTTTTATAACAGTCTAATTAAACAGCACATCCATCATAGATATCGTCTGCTTTGCTGAGAATTATATAAATCAATTTGAAGCCGAGCAGGCAGTGAATTCCTTGTGCTTCCCCACCTGCTGCTACTAACTGTAAACAAGCAACAGCCAAAGGGAGAGAAAAATCTTTCACACCAGAAAGTGATAAATGATATGATTTCCTGTTCTCAGTACTTCTTGGTGCAGACCAGAAAGACAGTATATGCATTGTAATTATTATACATTATTCCTTTGGAACTAAACTTTGTCCTGTAATGTGAATGAACACCACTGTGTTACCGTTAAATCAAAGGAGGAAGATGATTTTTCACAAGATGATAAAGGGGAAAATATGTGGAATGCGTGTGCATAACTGACAAAATAATTTAAATTCCAATTATAATACCCATCAAATTCATGGTTAGCTCTTTCTTTGTGGCACAGTTTTCCTACATTTATTAAAAGGAATAGGAAAAGTTTATATTCACAATTTTCTTTAATCAATCAGAGTGCTTGCTTTTTGGTTTACTCCGCAACTTTGATGATTTGAAAGGAAATGCTTCATCTCATTATGAGGAAGAAATACTATGCTGATAAGTGAGTTCAGATGATTGTTCAGTAAACTGGAGAGGAAAACGAGGAGTATGGTACTGACATTTGAAGTTTAGATGGCTGTTAGATATGTAAGTAGAAATAAGTAGACATTTGGTTATATGAATCTAGAAAGGTGTACTAAGCGTGTGTGTGTGTGTGTGTGTGTGTGTGTGTGTGTGTAATAGTTGTCAGCATGCAGCATCTTGATGGTATTCAAGGGCATCTGACAAAATAAGATTATAAAGTAGTAATAGAGAAGAAAACCCATAAAAAAGAGAGAGTAATAAGAACAAATCAACAACAACAACAACAAAAAACTAACAAATAATGGCTACAGAGGTATAAGGAAGACCAAAATGTGGTATCCTGAAAAACAAGCACATTAAATGTCTATTGCTATATGAAAAGCTATTCTAAAACTTATTGGCTTAAAAAAATATTTCTTTGTTCATGATTCTGTGAGTGGACAAGTTGACTCTGCAGGACTGGTCTGAATCTGCTCCATGTAAAATCTCCATGTGAGCCTGCTTACATGTCTGGACCTTCACCTGGGGATGCTGGTATGGCTGAGGCCTCTGTTCCAAAAGTCTCCCATCCTTTGAGAGGCTGTTTCCCTGTCAGAAACTTTCCAATAGAGAGCTCAAAATCTGCAACGTTTCTTGAGGGTTAGGCATCGACTCACACAACATCACTTCTACCACATGCTATTGGTCAAAGTGAGTAACGTGTCCAGCACAGATTAAAGAGATTGAAAATTAAAACTAATTCTTTTGCAAAGAATGCTCTTCAATCTGTCCCATCAAGGGAAGAAAATGCTCCAGCAAGACCACATGGGAAACTATCTAGTGACATGTCATATATAATGAAGGTCAAAACTGGACATTTCATTAATAAACTTAAGAGCTCAGCCAAATTCTCTACATTAGAATTGTACCATGTGGAATATAAGAGGACCATGTTTAATTATTGATTGTATGGTGGTTATAAATCCCCATGAGAATTCTCACAGTTTGGAGAAATTCTATGCATTGCCATGGCCTTTTAATTATATAAGAAAAAAAGCAGCAATGACCTTACTTATCCTATCTAATAAAAGAGTAATATGCAAATTAACCACCACTTAGCTACACCCATAAGCCACACCCACCAGCCAATCAGGAGAGAGGATGCAGATTAATCCAACCAAGACGGTTGCAGCCAACAGGGGGAGCAGGAGGCTTGGGTTTCCCTGGCAATGGAGGAAGCCAAGCTTTTCACACACCCTGGCCTGCCCAGGCCTCCACTCAATGCTACAAAGTTTCAATTATAGAAGATAAATAAATCCCAACAAAAATGGCAGCAGCCACGGAGCTGGAGAGAGCAGGAGGCTTGAGTTGCCCCTGGCAATGGAGGAAGCCAAGCGTCCACAGCCCTGGCCTGCCTTGGCCTCTGCTTAAGGCTACAAACTTTCAATTATAGAAGATAAATAAATCCCAACAAAAATGGCTGTGGCCTCAGAGTAAGCAGGAGGCTTGGCTCCACTCAAGGATACAAAGTTTCAATTATAGAAGATAAATAAATCCCAGATGCCAGGGCCTCAGCTTGGGTGGCCAGGGGGCATGGCCGGCGTGCAAATCACCACAGGCCCCTCGCCCAGGCTGCCCCAAGCTCCAAGGGAACCCCCACCCTGATCCGGGACACCCTTCAGGGAAAACCAGCTGGCCCACACCCATGCACCAGGCCTCTATCCTATCTAATAAAACAGTAATATGCAAATTGACCATCACTCCAACACACAATATGGCTTGCCCCCATGTGGACCCAAGATGGCCAGCAGGAGAGGGCAGTTGGGAGGGACCAAGCCTATAAGAGAGGGTAGTTGTGGGTGATCAGGCCAACAGGGGAGGGCAGTTGGAGGACCAGGCCTTCAAGGGAGGGCAGTTGGGAGCAATCAAGCCTTCAAGAAAAGGGCAGTTGGGGGTGACCAGGCCTGCAGGGGTGGGCAGTTGGGGGCGACCAGGACAGCAGGGTAGTGCAGTTAAGGGTAAGCAGCCCAGCAGGGGAGGGCAGTTGTGGGTGATCAGGCCTAGCAGGGGTGGGCAGTTGGGTGGAACCAGGCCTGTAAGGGAGGGCAGTTGGGGGCAAGCAGGCCAGCAGGGGATAATAGGGGTGACCAGGCTGGCAGGGAAGGGCAGTTAGGGGTGACCAGGCTGGCAAGGAAAGGAAGTTAGGGGTGACTGGGCAGCAGGGAAGGGCAGTTGGGGGTGACCGGGCCAGCAGGAGAGGGCAGTTGGGGGCAACCAGGCTGGCAAGGAAGGGCAGTTAGAGGCAATTTGCCCAGCAGGGGAGCAGTTAGGTGTCCATCAGGTTGGCATGGGAGTGGTTAGGGGGTGATCAGGTTGGCAGGCAGAAGTGGTTAGGGATAATCAGGCAGGCAGGCAGGTGAGTGGTTGGGAGCCAGCAGTCCTTGATTGTGAGAGGGATGTCCTACTGCCCGTTTAGGCCTGATCCCACTGTGATCGGGCCAAAATGGGCAGTAGGACATCCCTCGAAGATTGCAGAGGGTGTAGGCTGGGCTGAGGGACACCCCCCACACCCACCCCATGCACAAATTTTGTGCACCGGCCTCTAGTATTTTTATAAGATTTTAGTTATCAGCCTTTACAGTTTCCTTTGCTATTTCAACTAGAGAGCAACTTGCTATCAGAATGCTACTAAGAACTATATTTATAAACAAGTCCAGGGCAACACCATGACAACTAATGTCTTATTCTCTAAAATGAAAAGCTTCATGTTAACTTTTCTTTAAAAAAAAAAAAAATAGGTGCTTGATTCACTACATTTGTATTAAAAATAGGGCTTACAGTTTTGAAATTGAAAGCAATGTGAAAGGTTTTAATATATAAAATTACGTTCTATTTTTCTATTTAAAAACATTATTGCATATCACCTAAAGAATAGCAAGAAGTTCACTTACAAGAATACTAAGTAATTCCTTTTTCTCCATTAAGCAAAAGAGGGAAAAACCACTTTTAACAACACTTTTCAATTGAGTGCAATTTAATGTAGCATAATGAAAGACTCTTAGATGGCAGTTGTTACAAGAAATAAGAAATAAAAAAAACTTACTTGTCAAATTATGTCCTTCCTTAGATTTGAGATAACTAGAGGCCAATAATATTATGAGATAAAATTAAGGATCAAAAGATGGCTATTGCATTTAACTTGTGAAAAACAATCAGTGTTAAAGTATCCTCTTATTTTAAATTACATACTTAATATCTTTAATTACATAGCCAATGTTGATGAAAGTCAAGCATGCAAATTAAACAATGTAGCACAGATAAAAATGCACTCATTTTGGAGGGATGAGAGTGAGGTGAGCACCTGATTCTGCTGTGGTTCTCAGCAATAGTCCCACCACAGTAAACCCTGATGCCAAGCTGGTCCCCAGGTCCAAGGCTCTTGGTCTTACACAGCACCTTGTTGGCCCTGGTGATCCCAGGCTCCAGGTCCACCCCTGTGACCCAGGCTGGCACCTGCAGGAGCAGCTTCCTACAGCCCCAGGCTCTAGCTTGCCCCTGTGCCATGCTGAACCCCACTATCTTGGATCCAGCCTGCCTCTGCAGACTCTGGATACAGACGTATTCCCATGGATCCATGCTCCAAGCTTGCTCTCTTTTACCCTAGCTCCAGCCCAGCCCCCATGGACCTAGCACTCAGCCTGAATTCAATGGTCCCAGGCACTGAAGTCCATGAGGGTGGACCACAGCACCATGCTCATTCCCAAAGATTCAGGCTCCAGGGCAGAAGATGGATGTCTCAGCTCAACCAAAGAAAACACACCTTTCCTCCACCTCTTACATTTTTAAATTATTTAATATTACTACTTTGTTCTAGTTAGGCCTTCAACAGATTAGATGATGCCCACCTACATGGGTGAGGGTGATCTTTACTCAGTCTATTCACTCATTTGCTAATCTCTTCCCCAAACTCTCACAGACACACTCAGAAATAATGATTTACCAGCTATGGGGGCATCCCTTAGCCCAGTCAAGTTGATACATACAGTTAACTCTTACAGTACCTAACCTTGCAAGTCACATAGCTACTCTTCACTGAAAAGGAGAAATAGTACCAGACACTGGCCCATCCCTACTAGTCTCTGACGTTGGAATGGGTTTCAGAAAATTTTGAGGTGGGTACTCTGACAACTGGGACCCACAAGGGGCTAGATTCAAATTCAGAACATCCTACCAGTGTGGCCAATGGTAGTCACTGAAGGTAGACTCACTTCAAAGATACTCCTAAGTGTGAGGGCCCCTTGAGTATTAAAATAATCATCACTGGTTGTAGACATATTAAATCTTTGATAAAAATAATATTTTTCTTCCTCTGCTTCTTTGAGTGGCTTAATTTCTAATATTTGAAATTTGGTTCTTTATTACATCATATTGGATTTTTCTTTTCCTTTCAGATTTAAGTGAAACAAAATAGCTTCCAAATGAGATACATTTATTAAATGAGCAGCAAATGTCTCTCCAAGTGACAATGTCAGTCCTCATATAATTAAAAAAAGTTAAGATTTTTACACGCCACAAAAAAAATATGTTTTACAAGTGTATCTTTAATTTTTTACCAGTATTTTCGAATTATGGCTATCTTTAGACTGTAAAGAACACAGGTGGAGAATCTACTAAATAGAGAACTCAATGGCAATTTAAGAAAATAAAAAAAAAAGAAGTTATGGATTTAGTAATTAAATAGGGTGCAATCATGATGATGACAAACAAATAATATAATATTTTACTTTATAAAAATTAGTCTCCATTTTTCAAACACTAGGAATAAGTTAAACAAAGCACAGGACAACTTTTTATCCATTTATAAATATATACTAAAGACTATTCCAGAGTTTGGGCATACAGTGATGAATTAAATTAATGACACTTATCTTCTAAAGGGATACTAATAATATTCATAGTACATACAACGTACAATGGACTACAGAGAAGGGAGTATAGTGGCACAAGTAACCTCTAGCATACTCAAGGCAGAAAAAATATGTTAAGGGTGCAGTACAAAGCCTTTCAAATGCATTTTCTGAAGAGTAATTCACTGAAAGTCTAGAATCAAACACCTATTAGAAAAGTTAACATTTAAGTTAACTCAAACTATTGGAAGATTTCTAGGAAGTCAAGAGAGAAACAATGTATGCATTGTAGTATATACCTTCAATGTATGCATTCAAGATATATACTATATAATAGAAGGGTAATATGCAAATCTACCAAACGGCAGAACGACCAGTTGGTATGACAAGCACTGACTACCAGGGGGCAGACACTCAATGCAGGAGCTGCCCCCTGGTGGTCAGTGCTCAATGCAGACACTCAATGCAGGAGCTGCCCCCTGGTATTCAGCCAGAAGCCAGGCTCATGGCTGGCGAGTGTGGTGGCAGTGGCAGGAGCCTCTCCCGCCTCTGTGGCAGCACTAAGGATGCCGGACTGCCTGCGGGGAGTGGGCCTAAGTTATCAGCCAGACATTCCCCGAGGGCTCCCCCACTAAGAGAGGGCGCAGGCCAGGCTGAGCAATCCCCGTGCCCCGAGTGCACGAATTTCATGAACTGGGCCTCTAGTATGCTATATAAAAGTAATTATAGCCCTAGCTGGTTTGGCTCAGCGGATAGAGTGTCGACCTGAGGACCGAAGGGTCCTGGTTTCTTTTCTGGTCAAGGGCACATGCCTGGGTTGTGGGCTCAATCCCCAGTAGAGGGTGTGCATGAGGCAGCCAATCAATGATTCTCTCTCATCATGGATGTTTCTCTCTCTTTCTCCCTCTCCCTTCCTCTCTGAAATCAATAAAAATAGTTTAAAATAATTACAAATAATGTTGAGAAAATATTAACATTGTTATAATATTTAAAAACTTCAGATAATTATATATAACCATTATTTTATTGTAAGTAAACTATAAAGGCTATGGTTGGTAAAAGAAACTCTTACTTTCCTTATGTAATTTGCTCTTTTGTTGTCATGTTATTTGGCCAACTAAAGAGCTTCATTAAAATGTTTCAGAAAGGTTTCCAGCAAGCTAATTCTGTTTCTGACAAACTCCCAAAGCCTCTTTATTTTTCTAAGTCAAGTAAAAATAACATTTGATTTCTAAATCTAAATATTTATTATAACAAACTCACAAAATGTAGAATACTGTCCTTTGAGAATACTGTCAATTTTCAAGAGAAGAAAGGTTAGGAAACCAATGATTATAGTACAATGTAAAGAGATCTAAAATAGAGAAAAACTGATGTATGTTAGGAGTAAATGGTCAAGAGAATGCCAGAGGCATCAGTTATATACTTACTGTTATAGGTTCATCAGGAGCAAAAATAATGGCTGGATTTAATGATTACTACTGTTAGTCACAATGTTAGTGTTAAGCAATTAGATAATTTATAATTTTTTATGACTTGTAAAAAGAGTTATATTTGTAATTGTTTGACCAAATGTGTTAAGAATAAAAACAGAGATTAGTTTTGCGTACTTATGACTAATAATACGATACAAAAGCAGATGAAAACTCATTCTCATTAAGCATTTGAGGGCTACAAAATTGTTTCAATGCCTTGTGTGGCTCACGATGAAAAATAATGTGTTTGAGCCAGTAAGAATTAGACATGCTTCCAATGATTATTTCTCAGGAGCAAAATATTCAAAAGTGTTTCTTTCTACTGTTATATTCTTGGGGGACACAAACTGGGAGCCCTTTGGATGAAGAATTAAGCGTTACTGGGATCGAACTTAAAGGGGTAAGCACACTATTTTCTTCCATGCTTGGTTGGTCCTAACTTCATTCCCTAGATTTCCATTCATTGAACAAGCAACCAAAAGTCCAGGAGCGAAAGGGAGGCGGTAATAACACACCTATCCATCACCAGTCTCTTACATTCTCAGAGAGATTTGGCATTGTAAGGTTACCCAGCCCTGAGACCAAGGTATAAGACGAAGAGTAAAGGAAATCAGTATTTCATCTTTTGTCCTCTGCACTCAGGTAAGTAAGTCTACTTCCTTTCTGCAACAACGATGCTCAGAGTTTCCACTTCATGTACCTTTGATAGGCATCATGGGATTCACCTGCTCTGCAGTCCTCTGACTTTCCCATTCCTGTATTGATGTTCTCTGGTTAATTCAGGGACCAAATAGAATATGAGAGTTCTTCACGCATAGCAGACATCTTGACAGTCCCTAAGGGAAAGGGCATTGCCAAAGTAAAACGATGACGAGTCATGAAACTTAGGAAACCTAAATAGCATATTTGTAGAGTCAGGGAACCAATGCATTTGTGAGGTAAAAACCAACATGCCAAAATCCAGGTGTATAGTGTCAAAATATTGAAAGTAACAAGTGGTACATGCTATAGCATAGTGTGAAACAGCAAAACTATGGCTTTTCTGAAAAACAAACAAACAAACAAACAAAACATTTATTGATTGCACTTACCTGCTCTAAGAAGGGAGGTTTTTTGTTTTGTTTTGTTTGAAATGCTTTTATTATTATTATTATTTTTTGAGAGAGAAAGGAAGGGCGAGGGATAGAGACATAGAAATATCAGTGAGAAAGAAGCACCACTGATGGGCTACCTAAGGGTACGGGTGTGTTATTAAGTGATTGAGTTTAATTGTCTTTGGTTAACCTTTATTTGTTTTTTAAAAGTAACTGTCTATTGAACAAACCATTTTCCAATAATCTATACAGTATGTTATTACTAATTTGATTCATTATAACAGAAAAAATATAAACTATATAAAAAATATAAAATAGTGGAAAGATCTTTTTTAGAATAATATGACTACACAAGGATTTCTATATTAGAGAAAATATGTATCATCATTTCCTAAGATGTTTTTACATTTGTGAGACACATACAATGTATCACTCTGTGACTGCCACTGTACCTCTAGGCACTTGTAGTTTTTTTCTTCATTTGAACTTCTTACATTTAATGAATTGTCAGATTGCTATTAACCTGAGTAAAATTCCCATAGAATTGGCTATATAAGCATTGCAGTAATGTGTAGTGGCTCCTGGCCATATGGTTATGAACAGAATGTATAAATCTTTACACATATAAGAGGCATACAACAAAGAGCAATACAATAACACAGCACAATATTTAATCTTCTTCCTGGATAGACTGTATAAACATAACAGCACCCCATAGATAAGAACTGAATATTGGGTAAACACATCAAGATCAGCATAGGCTGCAGTAAAGTTAATCAAAATATTGACCATATTTATTATTTAGCATGTCACTTTTCTACACTAGTAAATGCTTGGCTTTAAAATTCTGTAGAAACATAAACAAACTCGAGGCCCAATGCACAAAAATTCGTGCACTCGGGGGGTCTCTCAGCCAGGCCTGCACCCTCTCACAGTCTGGGAGCCCTCAGGGGATGTCCCACTGACGGCTTAGGCCTGCTCCCCTCTTCCTGCTGGCACATGCCTTGGCTGGCCTGATGCTGCCTGCACACTGGCCCCGCCCCCCACTGACTAGTCATTCCACCATTCGGTTGATTTGCATATTACGCTTTTATTATATAGGATTTCCTGTGTAATGGAATTGAATGCTAAATATAATTATAAAGGCTATTCATATTGAATAAGATAATGCCCTTCTCTTCAAAAACCTCCAAAGCCTTCCTTTATCATAACGAGTACTAGCCACAGTCCTTTCAATAAATTGCAAGGTCCTCCTTCACCTGTCAGACATTAATTTTTCTCTCACCCATTTACTTGGCTGCAGCCAGAGCAGCTTCCTCACTGTGCTTTGCAAACACACAGCAGCCTGCCCCCCCCAAAGGTATAAGGGTGTTTGCATTTGGTATTTTCTCTTCTGAAAGTACTCATTCTACAAATCTCTCTCTCTCTTTCTTGTATACACACACACCTCCTCCATTATTTACTCGATATCTCCTTAGAGAGATATTCTGTAGCTATCTCAAAAAAAAAATTAACCCACCAAATACACAAAAATTGTATCATGACCCTAACATTCCCTAAACCCCTTTCCTGCTTGTTTTGTTCCTAGCACTTATCACTATATAAAACATTACATAACATTATTTATATATTTATTAATTTTCAGTTGTTCCCTTTTTCCCCACTAGAATTGGAGCTCTGTGAGGATAGATTTGATTGCTTGCTCACTGCTTGCATCTCTAAAGCCTAGATGAGTGCCTGGCATATAATCAGTTCTCAATAAACATTTGTTAAGTGATTAAATATTAACAAGTTGAATTAAGCTTATCATTTTTTCATGCTCTTGAGAACTATACCACATTTAAAATTTATCAAAGAGATTATACTTACTAAGAACTCAGGAATATAGCAAAAAATCTGGAATATATGAAATACAATGTGACTTCAGTAAACAGTAAATAGAAGATATATAGATAGATAGATAGATAGATAGATAGATAGATAGATAGATAGATAGATAGATATAGAGAGAGAGAGACAGAGAGACAGAGACATTGGAAACATTGAAAGCTGCCTGCTCAAAGACCAAGGCAGAAACAGCACAGCTATACAAATGTTACTGGATAGAAGCGGGGAATAATGTAGATTTGAATTTAGAAGAAAGTAAATTTGAATAACATAGAAAAGGCAGATAAAAGCATAATTTCTGTACTTGCCAAAGAAAACTATATGTCTAAGGATTATAACAGAGCACATAAGGTCAATGCAGTAAAAAATTATTTTAATTCCCTAGACGGAATAGATGTGACAAAACAAAGGACAGAAAGGCAGAATAATATCTGATTAGACTAAATATATCAATTAAATGGCATAGGCAGAGAATGGATATACCTTGATAATTATTAAAGTTTATTTTAAAAACTAAACATATACTTGAAACTAGTATAATAAGTCAAGTTCTTTTTATTGCGGGGTGTAGGGGATGTGTGTGTATGTGTGTGTAAGACAAAGATGTACAGGTTTCAGACTCACAAAGACTAAGTTAAAAAGAGAGATTTTACTTCTGATGTGATGCTGAATAAATTACAAAGTCTTGTCGAGCCTTCCTGTCTTAGTCTCTGAAGAGGGGAAGAGAGAACATGCTCCTGAGGGTTGTTATAAGATTAAATGAGATAATATACTAAAAAGCCTGTGGCATAGGCTAGAAACATAGTTATTTATGTTTCCTTAAAATTAGCATCAGAAACTTTGAAGAATATAGAATAACAGAAGGATAAATTATGTTGTGAAAATAAAAATCAAATTAGAGGTGCATCTCTGAACAGCTCAACTTTTAAAAAATTTATTTTATTTTTAATGATTTTAGAGAGAGCAGAGGGGGGGGATGGAGGAAGGTGGAGAGGGGGGGGGGAGGGAGTGAGGGAGGGAGAACAAGAACCACCCATTTGTTGTTCCACTCATTTAGGCATTCATCAGTTGACTTTTTTTATTATTGATAGTATTACAGATGTCCAATGGTTGACTCTTGTATGTGCCCTGTCTGGGGATTGAACCCAAAACCTTGGTGCATTGGGACTATGCTTTAACCAACTGAGCTACCTGGCCAGGGCTCAAATTTTTCTTTATGCATTTTAATTGTCTGTTGGTAAAAAGCTGCTGATCTTGGGTCTGCTCGTGACCCTTGCTTTTAACCTTTATCTGGTTTCCTGTCATCCTGCCCAGCCATGACTTACTGAGTGTATTTTGTTAGGTGCTATTCAAGTACCAAACGAGTTACGCCTTGAGAAAATAAACTCAGAAATACTCAAGAACACTCATATTAAATCTAGTTACTTCCATTGCAACGATTTGACATTAGACAAGATTTTTTATCTGAAGTCACCGGAGTGAAAATGTTCAACTCATTCCTGCATGGAAGAACCACATTCACAATATTTAACTGTGTTGAATACTTTTCTTCTCCCTCTCTCCCTCATCTCTGCACCACTCTTTCCCAGTGAAAGCTAATCCCTGAAGAATGCATTACCCAGACTCCCCCGCCCCTTGGCCTCCAGTTAAGCTGAACAGAGCAGAGAGACAGCAGAGTATTTTTTCTTCCACCTGCCTGGACACAATTTGTTGATGGCTCCCTTACTCTAAGGCACAACTCCTGAGAGGCAGCCCTTCTGCCACAGCGAGAGCCCTGGGAGTGGGATGGCTTTCCACTCCTCCCTGAACCTGACCACATCACTGTAAATGGCCTCTCCAGTAGATGCCGTTGCCCCTTTGAGGATGTGCTCTGTTTACTGGGAGGTGGATGGAAAGGTGGGGGGTTCACACTGTTTCTAACTCTCTCTTGTAAATGGTATTCCTACTGGGATATAATTCTAGAGATAAATTTATAGCTACTGAAGCTACAGGGAGCAAACACGGTGGGGTATTTGGCTTTGGTTTAATTTGTTAGTTCACTGTCGACTGTTGATGGGTATTAGGGGAATAGGGTGGGGGCTGAGCATTAATTTTACATCAATGTAAATATATTGCTTTTCACTCTTCAATAATATCTGCCTTTGAAGTCACATCTTGAATTCTGAACTGTCACTAGCACTGTCATCTTAAAGCATCCAGGCTCATCTTAAAAGTGAATAACATTTTGTCTAAGAAAATACAATCTGCACCTATATCATCTGTATTCATTTTTTTTTTTTTTTGCCATGTTCACAACACTGAAATTCGATGGCAGAAAGTCTTATTAGTGAAATGCCATGACCCAGTTCTGGTGACACAGCCCTATTAAAGTGAAAGTTGGCACATCAGTGATATAGATGAAACAAGTTTAAAGGCTGAATATAATAACCAGGGAAAATACTGAATCATTGTTATTTAAACAAGAATCTGAATGTTTTAGATTTCTCTCCAATATCAAGATTTTGTTGTCTTTTTTAAAAAAAATAATATTTCCCTACTTTTTATTTTAATGCTACAAAATGGGCATCAAGCTGTTTATCAGGGGAATATTTTGCTTTTAACATAGTTTTATGAGGCAATTTAAAATTTATTCATGCAAACAGTGGTATATTCAGTCAAAACACTTTAAATGGATGTTTACTTTAAAAGAGTTCATATTTGCGAATTGATATACTGTGTTGTTGTTGTTTTTTCTTTTAATCATTGAACACCATTGATCTTTTGGGCCAATTCCTTTTTAGCTTCGGATTTCCAGTGAATCTTTTTACATAAATGTAGGCAATATATACACCCAACTTTTCTCAAATTATGGAAATATCACGGTAGTATTTTTGGATATCTTCCAGTTGTATTTAACTTCAAGATGTTTGTCTAGTCTGGCTGGTATTGCTCAGTGGTTGAGCACTGACCTATAAACCAGGAGGTCACAGTTTAATTCCCCATCAGGTTGTGGGCTTGATCCTCAGAAGAGAGCAGGCAGGAGGCAGCCAATCAATGATTCTCTCTCATCATTGATACTTCTATCTCTCTCTCCCTCTACCTCTCTGAAATCAAGAAAAATATATGTTTTTAAAAATTCAATGTTTGTCTAAATAAAAAGTAGTGTCTTTAAACAAAGTAATCTGTGTTTCATAGTGAAAGTGCACTAAATACTTTGAGCACACACATTTGAATTTTTCACATCCTGTGTTTTCTTTCCCAGGTTGAAAGACTTCTAATTTTACTCCCTAATTTTTCTGTAACTCTGTCTTATTTTTATTATATTACCATTTTTGTTCTAAAACACTTGTGGTGTTTTTGTTTGTTTGTGAAGCAACAAGGTTCAGATATTATGATTTCAGATTTGTTCTACCTGGTTTTTGTTCTTTTGTTCACACAAGGCAAAGCATTTCTGAGAGATTTTTAAGAAGAGATTGGATTTTATTTAAAAGCAGTATTATTGTGATAAAATTCAGCAGGTTTTGGAGGTGTGAAGAAAAAGTTACTAGGGGAAAACTAAACTAAGATTGTGAAAAAAATTAAAAATTGCTGCCAATTCACAATTACAGAGTATAGTAATGACTTATTTTCCTGACTCTTCTTTTATTTAGGTTTTCTTATCTCAAAAAAATATCAGAAATATATGTGGATTCCAAAGATGAATGACAATGAGGTGAAAAAAATGTTAATGTTTTGTTTCCATGTAATTAAAAGAATTCAGGGATGATGTTAGTGGTTAAGATGAATGTGTCTTAGAAAAAAATCAGTTTCCATGATTTTCATAGTAATTAATGATAAAAAAATATACTTGAGGGATGCTTGTGGGATATAGGAAAGACATGAATTTTAGAAGGCATTGTAACTTTGAAAAGATAAAATAATACTTAGATTCATGGTTATTACTTTTTCTCTCTTTCTAAACAGTATTATGTGAACCCTTTGTAGTTTTAATGTATCTAATAAATGTCTAATTATGAATACAGTTACTTATGTTAATTTAATGAGATATTTCTCTGATATATATTTTTGAAGATGAGTTTATTCTTATCCTATTATTTTAACTATAGCTTCATTAGTAAAAGAATGCCAAACTTTTCTAACATAAATTGTAATTATTGCTAGAGACAGACTTGTGCTCTGTGGGTCCACCTCACCCCTCCCATTCCCGTGGCCCCACTCCAGACCCTACCTGATATGTTTTTCTCCTGTTGATTCTGATGTGCATTTTTCTCTAAATAAACAACAGCCATATGATTTTAAAAAGTATACACCTGTATTCTAAATTTGAGTTATCATTGTTTAGCTCAAATAAACACAGTAATTGTAGTAATTTAATATTGAAAAAAAATCTTCCTTACAGCAAAGGGGTTAATATAGTTTCACTTGTTATTGACTCTAAAATGTTTAAATAAAAACGTTAATGAATACACAAACACACATTTGTAATTATTCACTTGCATTTCTGAATCTTAATCCAATAATTAAAAATATCCAGGCTCTATGTAAGTTATCAATGGTAGCACCTTGGGTCATTTAGGAATGTCTGTAATTGAAAGAAAAGTAAAAAATTTGTGAAGTGATTTACCTATTGCATCTGTACATCCAATAAATATTTGTACTCTTGCTGTGATATTTTTATACTTTTAAAATATTTGTTTTTCTCTAATATATTATTTTAGTTTGTGAGATTCCCACTCCAAACCACTGGGAAGAGAAATGATTAATATACAAGGCAGGAAGATGAAGCAACATTAATGAAAATTTTAATTTTTGCTGTTTTGTGGAATATAATGTTGCCTTGCCTACCACGAGGTCTTCTTTTTTCCCGATAAACATTCTGACTTGTAAACCCATCAGAGGCCAGGCTTGGCACCATCTACTCTGAAGGATATGGGACAGGAGTCGCAAATCACTCTTTGTGACAGGAGCCCTAGCAGCATTTAATGGAGCCCTCCAGGAATTATTTTCACCTATAATGACAGCCCAGTTCCAGAAGGTAAGAAACACATGCATGAGTATGGTGTCTACAATGGTTCCAAAGTCCCATACCATACAGGGGCTAATGAGCTCTTGCAATAATTCATAAACCTTTCTGTCATTGCATCACAGGAGCAAGCTGATTCAAGAATTATTGTCTTTAGAGAAACCCAAAGTCAAGCCTTCCAATAGAGTATTTGCAACTTATCATTTCTTCTTGTACAGATGTAATATGCCAATCAGGGTAATCTGTTTTATAAGCAACATTCCTTAGAAGGAGGTGGTTTTTATTAGATTTCTAGAAGAACAGAGTGAATGAGAGAAAGCAACCAGCAGTCATACATCCAGGAGTTATTTACTCTTGAAAACCAATGTCTAGGTACAATTCCTCTAATGAATATTTTTAAATTGTTGTTACTACTAAAGAGATTCAAGGCAAAAATTCACTTGAAGCTCATACATTTGTATAGAATGCATCAACACTGCACTCTTTGCTTATCCTATATAATAAAGAGGTAATATGCAAATTGACCATTACTCCAACACAAGATGGCTGTCCCCATGTGGTCAAAGATGGCCTCCCCCATGTGGACACAAGATGGCCAACAGGGGAGGGCAGTTAGGGGTAATAAGGCCAGCAGAGGAAGGCAGTTGGGGGAACCAGGCCTGAAGGGGAGGACAGTTGGGGACGACCAGGCTGGCAAGGGAGGGCAGTTAGGGGTGAACAGGCCTGCAGGGGAGGAAGGTTTGGGGCAACCAAGCCAGCAGGGGAGGGCAGTAGGGGGGGACCAGGCCTGCAGGGGAGGACAATTAGGGGAGACCAAGCCTGCAGGGGTGGGCAGTTGGGGGCACCCAGGCCAGCAGGGAAGGGCAGTTAGGGGCAACAAGGCTGGCAAGGGAGGGCAGTTAGGGATGACCAGGCTGGCGGGGAGGGGCGCAGTTAGGGGCAATCGGGCAGGCAGGCAGGCAAGCATTTGGGACATCTGGAGTCAGGCCTAAACAGGCAGTTGGACATCCTTCGAGGGGTCCCAGATTTGATAGGGTGCAGGCTAGGCTGAATTTTGTGCACCGGGCCTCTAGTCTAAAAATAATGGGTTGTGCTTTACATGGCAACTGGAGAAAGTGATTCTTAATAATCCAAGTTTATTAAGTTGCAAGAAACAGATACATTCACAGATACCTGGGAAAGGAGAAGGTAAAGACAAGGGGATGCAGCTTTGTATAAAAATAAATAAAACATGATTAAAAAATAAAATATATCCATGCCAAAGTATCATTAGTAATTCAAGCTACAGTTACGGAATTCACAAATAATATATTGATGCCATGAAACGTAGCTACGTAGAAATGGAGTATCAGTAATAAGCATAACATCAATAGGCATAACATCAAAGTATTAAATTTATATAACACATCACAACAAAAATTCTTCAACTATAACCTACTGATGAAAAGTGCCTTTTGCAAGCCTTCTATAACAGAATTAAACCATAAAACTCGAACTCACAGAAACAGAGAGTAGAATGGTGGTTACCAGAAGCTGGGAGGTAAGAAAAATGGGGAGATGTTGGTCAAAGGGTGCAAACTTCCAGTTATAAGACTAATGAATTTTGAGGATCTAATGTGCAGCATGATTATTATAGTTAATTCTACTGTATTATAAAGCTGAAAGATGCTAAGAAAGTAAATCTTAAATGTTCTCACCACAAAAATGAAATGGTAATTATGTGAGGTGATAGAGGTGTTAACTAACCTTAATGTGGTAATCATTTTGCAGTATATGTGCATCAAATCAACACAATGTAAAACCTTAAACTTACATAATGTTACATGTAATTATATCTCGATACAGATAAAACCCCTTTTTATCAATTCCATTCATAGCCACAAAGCAGTGCTCTATTTGGATCAGTCCTAATGAGGGCTCTGATAAATCATCTTCCTAATACGGTTTATTAGAAGCTATTTGTTATGTATAATAAAGTTTATGAATGTTCTAAATGTTCTACAAATGATATTAAAATGAGGATATCATATAAAATGAAAAAGAGATATGCATTTTCCTGTTTGTAAATATATTAATCCCACAAGTCTTTACTGATGTTCTCTTAGTTGACAAACACTATGTGAGGTTCTAAAAATAAAAAAAATAATGTGTCAGTCAGAAATCAAGAAGTCTTGATAGAATTGAAGAATCAAGGCATCCTAGTAGGTTAAGAAATTACACAATTGTACAGTGACCTCTTGTTTGCTAAGTTATAAACTTAGACCAGAATATGTCTTATAAACTTGATTTTGATGAAAGCAACATGACAATGGAAGATATATTTTGAAATAAGCAAACGCTTATTTCTATGATGAGTTTCATTTGGAGGAAATGTAATGAAAATCTATTTATCCAAGATAAATTTCATTTGAAAGCACTGGCCCAGCCTTTCCAGTGAAATGACTTCTGGGAAATTACTAAAAAGTAGACATAATTTGATTGAGTACCTTAGCAGGTTCTAACATGTATTCCTTTCATAATGCCTTTTGATCAGACTTAATATATACTGTCAAGGTTTTCTTAAACCTTACCGATATTAAGACTATTTTAAAAGATGTAAAATTGAAAAAGTAAAACATATTTCTTTTTCTCATAATGTATGTACTTAGATCTACTCTAATCTTTAAAGATCAAATCCCTTTAAACAGTTGTTAAACAACACAGACTGGCACACTTATTCTTGTTCTCAGGTTAGAAAGGTCATTTGAAAAGACTGGCTTTATGAAGGAGATAGCTGCCCAGATTTCAGCTTCTGGGATGATTGTTCTGGTGCTGCTTTTAGATGAGTTCTGAATTTGGTTCAATAATATCATATGTTAGCAGAATATTCTCATTGGATGATATATTTTTGGACCAAATACACAATTATTATACATTTTTCTGCATTAAGTAGTACATTAAGTTAATTATTCCATTCTTCATAGCTTTGGGAATTTAGATGAAATAGGGTATTGAACATTAATATCCAATTTTTTGTTACAATTACATAACAAATTGGATAAGGCACTTAAAATGCACACTAATGACTAGTACACACCAAGCATTCAATAAATAGCAGATATTATTATTAAGGAAATTAATGCAAATAAGATTACCATTTTTATCTGTGAGGCTTGTTTATTAAAAGACTAAATCCAATGATCCATAACATGATTTATGCACTTAAATGTATTTGGTTCTACCTTATCACATCATGGTTTAATGAAAGTAAAAGATAATTGCCTACCTTACTGGAAATCGTTGACCCAGCACAGTAAGTGATGGAGATCTCTGTACACTGAAATCTGTTTGTGAGACCTTCCCCTAAGCCTTGTACTTTAAAAACTCAGGCATTTTCAACACATCTGACTCTTCTAACTCAGCCAAATCAGAGCCCCAACCACAGTCTCTAGTAATATCATGTCAAGATAAGGCTTCCAATCCAAACAATGATAGAAATGTTGCTACATTCTATTTTGACAATTATTGTCTCTTTAAAATTCATGTTCTCTTCAGTTTCTTAAAAAAATAAGTCTATATTTCTTTAGGTCCAGGTTACTTACTGCATTTTACTTTATCCAGTAAATTACTTTTTTGCTTGAAAAGCTGTTTTACTTTTAGAATATAAAATATCCTTATTTTCAAGTATTATATGATATGAACATCAAGTTTCCTAATATTTTCTATCAGTATTATAGTGAAGACATTTGTTTGTGTTTTTATTTTTTTATTTTTAAAATCATTATTGTTGAAAGTATTGCATATGTCTGCTATTTTCCCCCATGGACCCCTTTTAGCATGTTCCACCCTACCCCCACCCAAGGCCTTCACCACCCCATTGTCTGTGTCCAGGAGTTATGCATGTATGTATACAAGTTCTTTGGTTGATAAAATGCCATTTTATAACTATGCTGACATACATCTACATAGAACCTTTAGACTAGCATTAAGAAATAGCACTTGCCTGTAACATTGCAATATGAATAACTAAACCATAAAACATCTTTATTAGATTTGTTAAAAGATTTGGTTAAAATTTTCAATTTTTATAGATGTAACATTATCACAAATTCCAAGATTTTTAAGACATAATAATGGGTATCCATTAAAAAGTTTGATTAATTAGAAAATCACAAGACTGCATTTTTCATTTCTTTTGTATAGTGAAATACTTTTGCGGTTCCAGAGCATACTAGTTAAGGGCAGTGTCTCTGAAAATAGACTGTGTGACTAATCCTGTCCCCTCACTTAGCTTTGTTGTTTAATCTCTGAGCCTTGGTTTTCTCACCTGTAAAATGTGGCAACAGTTACCTTACAGGTTACTACTGCAAGAATAAATATATGCACAATGCCTAGAAGAGTACAGTATCTATCCCATAATGGGCTTTCAGTAGTTATTATATCTTTAAACAGCAGTAAACTTGCAAATAAATTAAAGTCATTTTTATATTTACAATTTCATGTTTACAAATGAGATAGGAGGAAAAAATCATGCTGCAAAGTACTTAAGAGATAAGCTTCATCTGGCTAGATCTGGCTTTAAATTCAAGTTTACCACTTACAAACTGTATGCCTTTGGCTCTGGCTATTGTGCCTCAACTCCACAATAAAATGGATGAAAATGATCCTCTAAAGAACCTGAATAGACATGTCCCAAAGAAGATATACAAATGGCCAACAGTACTTGAAAAAGTGCTCAACATTACTACTCAAAAGGCAAATACAAAAGAGCCAAACACAAATATCAGAATTTATCAGTGAGAAGCTTTATGATAATTGCCATACTTTGGTTCCATTAAAAATATTAAATGAGACAGAGAAGATAAATTATGGGTTAAAGTTTTTCAGATCTATGCCCTAGCCAGTTTGCTCAGTGGACAGTGTTGGCCTGCGACTGAAGGGTCCCTGATTTGATTTCAGTCAAAGGCACATGACCAGGTTGGGCACTCAGTCTCCAGCAGGGGATGTGCAGGAGGTAGCCGTTAGATGATTCCCTCTCATCACTGAGGTTCCTATCTCTTTTACCCTCTCCCTTCCTCTCTGAAATCAATAAAGTTTTGTTTTTTTTAATTAAGTTTTTCAGATCTAGAACATAATATTACTATCTGAAAAGTAGACAGAAGAGGATACTCATGACTTAAACGGGGGGTGAGAGGCAGGGAAAG
This sequence comes from Corynorhinus townsendii, assembly GCA_026230045.1. NCBI lineage: Eukaryota > Metazoa > Chordata > Mammalia > Chiroptera > Vespertilionidae > Corynorhinus > Corynorhinus townsendii. Next base: position 103,337,947 of record JAPDVU010000006.1, on the reverse strand, counting down.
TGGTCCAAACCCAGGCTGAGCTCTTCAGGCCACATGAAGAAATATAATTCTAAGATGTAGCTACAACTTAGATTAAAGATGCATTTTAGGAAAAGCTACAGAATCTGTAAAGTTCAGGGCTTTAAATATCTCCTCTGGCATTAGTAATATTTAAAGATTTATCTTCACACCCCCCCTCCCCACCACCCACATTATAATGACAGAAGTCATGCATTTAAGGCCATGGGAGATCCTTAATTCTGTTAACCCTTTTCTCCCAAAGGTATTGTACTTAGCTTTTAGATGGAATGAGAAATCAGGGTTATTGAAACCTAGTTGCTTTTATAAAGCCACTTTCTAAATTGGTGGCAACAGGTGCAATTTGTGCTTTGCAATTGTGCTATAGCACTCTGGGGAAAAATACATTCTACAGGATAAAAAATTTAATAGTACCTTACATTTGAGTACTGTAAGTTCTTTCAATCATGAAGAAAAATTAAATATCCACTAAACTAATCTCAGCAGGATTTGTAGATTAAAAAGAACGATTAAAGTAAAAACTTATAAGGAGAAAGTATTAACACAGTGGAAAATTAATGCAGTATTTTTACATATAAACTAGATTTAGTTATTATCACAAAAAAACAGCTCCTTAAAAAAAATGAAAAAATTTTAATAATACTATGATATTTATATTTTATGCTTTCAGATATCTTTTCCCAAACAGTTCTAACAACAACAAAAAAAAGGTTAAGTAGAATAGCATATAAGAAACAAATATCTATAAAGCTCAATCATGTTAACGAAAATGTTTAATATTATTAAACTAGAGGCCCGGTGCACGAAATTCATGCACAGGGGGTGTGTTCCTCAGCCCAGCTTGCACCCTCTCCAATATGGGACTTCTATAGGGATGTCCGACTGCCCGTTTAGGCCCGATCCTACCATGATCCTCTCAGTCTAGGACTTCTGGTTCCCAACTGCTCGCCTGCCTGCCTGCCTGATTGCCCCTAACCACTTCTGCCTGCCAGCCTGATCACCCCCTAACCACTCCCCTGCGAGCTTGATTGATGCCTGACTGCCCCCCTGCCAGCCTGATTGCCCCTAACTGCCCTCCCCTGTAGGCCTAGTCACCCCTAACTGCCCTCCACTGCAGGCCTGGTCTCCCCAACTGCCCTTCTCTGCAGGGCTGGTTCCTCCCCCCCACCCCCCCCCCACTGCTCTCCCCTGCAGGCCTGGGTCACCCCCAACAGCCCTTCCCTGCAGACCCAGTCACCCCCAACTTCCCTCCTCTGCAGGCCTGGTCCCCCCTAACTGCCCTCCCCTGCTGGTCTGATCACCCACAACTGCTTTCCCTTGCAGATCTGGTCCCTCCCAACTGCCCTCCACTGCTGGCCATCTTGTGGTGGCCATCTGTGTCCACATGGGGGCAGGATCTTTGACCACATAGGGGCAGCCATCTTGTGTGTTGGAGTGATGGTCAATTTGCATATTACTGTTTTATTAGATAGGATAGAGGCCTGGTGCATGGGTGGGGGCTGGCTGGTTTGCCCTGAAGGGTGCCCCGGATCAGGATGGGGGTTCCCTTGGGGCATGGGGTGACCTGGGTGAGGGGCCTGTGGTGGTTTGAAGGCTGGCCATGCCCCCCGCAGTGACCCAAGTGGAGGCCCTGGTATCTGGGATTTATTTATCTTCTACAATTGAAACTTTGTAGCCTTGAGTGGAGCCTGCTTGCTCTGTGGCCACAGCCATTTTTGTTGGGATTTATTTATCTTCTATAATTAAAACTTTGTAGTCTTAAGCAGAGGCCAAGGCAGGCCAGGGCTGTGGAAGCTTGGCTTCCTCCATCGCCAGGGGCAACTCAAGCCTCCTGCTCTCTCCAGCTCTGTGGCTGTTGCCATTTTTTTTTTGGATTTATTTATCTTCTATAATTGAAACTTTGTAGCCTTGAGTGAAGTCCTGGGCCTGCCAGGGTGTGCGGAAAGCTTGACTTCCTCCATTGCCAAGAAAACACAAGCCTCCTGCTTGTTCTGTCGCTGCAGCCATCTTGGTTGGGTTAATTTGCATACTCTCTCCTGATTGGCTGGTGGGCATGGCTGGTGGGTGTAGCAGAATGATAGTTAATTTGCATATTACTCTTTTATTAGATAGGATGTTAGATAGTATTTTCCTATAACACCTTTGGTGCCTGCCTGGTGAAATATTTGTGGTGGTATATGCAATTACTGAATAATTTCCTTTTTTAAAAATTTCTCTCTGGGATAATATTAGATTCATGGAAAAGTTGAAAAGATAGTACAGAGTTACTGTGTACCCTATATCCAGCTTTCCCCAGTATTAGTATTTTATATATATGCTAGTAGCCCAGTGCACAAAATTCATGCCTGGGGTTGGGGGTGTCCCTCAGGCTGGCCTGCACCCTCTCCAATCTGGGACCCCTCAGGGGATGTCCAACCTCCGGGTTAGGCCCAATCCCACAGGCAGTTGGACATCCCTCTCGCAATCCGGGACCACTGGACCTAACCGCTCACCTGCCTGCCTGATCACCCCTAACCACTCTGCCTGCTGGCCTGCTCACCCCCAATTGCCCCCTCTGCCAGCCTTCTCACCCCCAACTACCTCCCCTGCCAGCCTGATCACCCCCAACTGCCACCCTCACCTACCTGATCACCCTCAACTCCCCTCCCCTCCTGGCCTGATGCCCCTAACCACATCTGCCTTGGCCCCGCCACCATGGCTTTGTCCGGAAGAATGTCTGGAAGGTCTCCCAGAAGGTCTCTTGGTCTAATTAGCATATTACCCTTTTATTAGTATAGATTTGTTTTTTATAGTATATTTACTACAGCTAAGAAATTAACACTAACAAGATATTGTTAACTAAACTATAGCCTTTATTGGATTTTCTCAGTTTTCTTACTAATGCCCTTTTTCCAATCCAGGACTAATTCTAGCACATATATCATCATGCATTTAGTCATCATGTCTCCAAATCTGTGACTATTTCTCAGGTTTTCCTTGCTTCTCAGAACCTTGACAGATTTGAAGAGTACTCATTAGATATTTTGTAGAATGTCTGTAGATCTGGACTCATCTAGATGTTTTCTCATGAGATTGCATATGGGTTTTGAGAAATTATAACATTCAGATGAAGTGCCATTCTGGTCTTATCATAGAAAATGTCTAACGGTCTGTATCACTGGTGATGTTAATGTTGATCACTTGACTAACATATTTTCATATTTCTCTATGTTATAGTTATTAGGTTCTCCCTTTCAATATTCTAGTTATCAGAAGTCAGTCACTAAATTCAAGGAAAGAGGAATTAAATTCTAACCATAAACTAGAGAGTATCTGCATATATCATTAGAACTCTTCTGTTTGAAAGGTTTGTCTCTTATCCCCCATTTACTTATGTATTTAACCATCTAATAATGTAAGTGTGGGCTCATGAATTTTATTTATTCTTTAGGTTAGAGTCCTATATAGTAGTTATTTATTGTGTTGTTTAAATTGTTTTAGTTTTGACTATTGGGGATTTATTTAGATTGACTCCTGTATCCTTTTGATATGCCTTATCCTCTTAATTTTTCTTTTTTGTTGTTGTTTGTTTTTTTGAGCATTTCCTTATATTCTGGCACTAAAATAATACTCCAGTATTATCTTGTATATTTCTTGCCCCAACCATAGAATCAACCATTTCTCCAAGAGCTCACATACCTTTCATAGAGAATAGTATTCATCAATCAAGATCTGGAATACAGGGATGTGAAGGGTTCTAGGCCTGTTCAGTGGACACAGCAAACAAATACATATATGTATACAAAGTCCAGTATACATGTATCTATATTGATTTTTTAAATCTATCTATTTATCTAACCTCTGATTCCATTGTCACATTGCCTTTCCCACCTTTCATTTTCTTGTCTCTTTTTTTATGGGTTTTAGTTTTGTGATTATATTTAGGGCTCATCCAGATAGTCTGGAATAATCTCTTCAGTTCAATATTCTTAAGTTGGTCACATTTGCAAATTTCCTTTTGCCACATAAGGTAGCAGTCACAGTTCTAGAGATCAGGAGATGGACATTTGGGGGGATGAGAAAAGCATTATTCAGCTTACCAAATATCCTTTAATTCTCCAGTTAAATATCTTTATTCACGAGAACATAGGTTTACAGTTGTGAGTACATGAAACACAGAGTTCATTCTTGTATTATTATTTATTAATTTTTGTATTATTTATTTGTATCACAACTATAAATCAACTTTTGCACACCCCATAGCCGAATAAGTGTTTAATTGGAGCATTATATTAGTGAGTAATTGAAAACAAAACATTGATCAATAAGAGACTATATGTATTATATTAAAATTTCAGTAGACTCCAATTTATTATATACTGAGAGATACAACAGCATGTTACTGAATGACAAAATATACTAACAAATACAACTTATTCCCAAGACTCAACTTTTTAGGAAAAAATTATGTGTGTATTTGAGCACATATAGAAAAATGTGAAAAAAATATACATGCCAAGCTATTAAGATCAATTTGTTCCCCTAGAGAAACAAATTTGAAGTGTAGAGGGTAGGAAGAAAGTAAAAAGAAATAGTCAGGGTAGGGAATTTTCATGTTTGACTTTATACTCCCAAATTGTTTGACTTTTAGAAATTGCATATGTCCATTTTGCAATTAAAAATATTATAACCTGCATTTTAAGGAAAATACTGAACAGTAACAGATGCCCTTATAACAATTTTCTTATTTAATAGGGAGGGCAATGCCTTTACATTTCTTACAATCATCATTTTAAAAGAATAACCCCAAACAAATAATTTCAATCTTTCCTCTTAATGGTTCAAACACATTGCTCAATATCTTAATATTCTACAAGAAATGGTACCTACTATTGTGTAATATTATTGAGAAAGCTGAACATTTACATGTGCATACATACTGCTTGTTGTTTTTCAGAAGACTACATAGTGAAAATCCACGGAATAATGTGCTGTGCAGTCAGGGTCACCGCAGAGCTTTCAAAAGTGAAGTGTTTGGTACATAACAAGAAATGTCAGCTCAGTGAGAGTCTCAGGTGCAGTCTCTGCCCTTGTCTTGTTTTCATTTTCCATAAATAAAGTATTTATCAAAGCTGTTGAAAGGCCTCATTAATCAAATTATAATGATATGTTTTGAAATTTGATGGATAACCCTTCAAAACAGCCTCAAGCTCCTTCTGCACATTTCTCTGGACACCCCTTCTTTTGGGGTGATGATGCTCTGCCCCAAGGCACACAGGCCTGAACAGAAAGCAGGCTGAACTGAAGCCCTCACCTCTTCAGTCAGGAATTTGTGTTCATTTTGGTGGGCACAACTGGCACAGTCATATACACATATACCCCCAGTTGCCATGCATCACTCAGAGACAAAGAAGTCAAAATAAATCTCTACTGTGAGCCCTACATTTGCTCTGCTAACTCCTATTTCCTTCCTTAATATGTATGTGAAAAAGCAAATTCATGGTCCTCTCCTTATGCTTCTTTTCTACAACTCCTGATCTATGTTAATGGTAATAGCTGTCATCCAGTTTTGTATGCTAAAACACTAAGATTCATCTTTAACATAGTTCCTCCCTACCTCTTATATTCCACTATCCCAAGGTAATTTAAATCAACATAATATTTTTTAAATTACTAAAATAACCTCACTCTCACAATATATATTATGGACTTTCATCAATCCTTTCTCCATAATGTGGTTGGTATTATTTTTTAAAATAGAAATCTATAAGTGATATTATTAACCCTACCCATTCTATTATTCACTTTACTCCCCACCTTTTCCCCGGGAAAACTCTGTCAGTTTGGGGCTCAGAAAAGTAGTTGTACCCATTTAGCCCACGTTTGTTTTTGCCTAAAGCCCAGTAAAATGTAAAACCATGAGATAGAAACCTTGTTTAGCCCAGGAAAACCATGATCAAAATCTCTGAAGAGTTTCTTCTCATTGTAACCATTAGTGCCCTACATGAAAGGGTCCCTGCCTACATCTCCAGCTTCAATATGCAATATGATCTCTGTACGTCAGTTACCTAGGACTTCCTATGTTTTTTGACATCCCATCCTTTTTCCACTTTTTTTTGCTAGCTATTTAAGATAACTAACTAACTAATTTGGAGGCCCCTCCTAACATTCATGTGCTTAGAACAAGAATACAAAATGAGGTACATGTATGATGTGTCTAAGTTTTTTAAAATGTAATTATGAAAATGAATAAACTCTCAAACAAAACATTTATCTTCATAAAGAATTTTAAAGATACTAAATTTATCACAAAATTTGTAAAATTTGGGTTTTCTGTTAAAGATATATTAATATTTATAGGAATAATTGAAATTGGTAATATTGCTAAAATGAGAGTAAAAAGTGTTTACAAAATATGATATTTATAATATGTCCCCATCTAAACATCTCTCTTGCTTTGATAGAACACCTAGACTTGTCCTATTTAATAAAGATGTAATATGCAAATGGTTGTTACGCCATGAAGCATAATGACCGACCGTGTAACAACTGGATCACGGATTAGCAGAAGGGTGGGGCAGTGAGCTACAAGTGGGCGGCGGAGAGCTACAGGAGGGACCAAGGCAACAAGCTATGAGGGGGGCTGGGGAGGGGCAGAGGGAGCTGCAGGAGGGCAGGGCAGCCGGCAGAGAGCTACTGGAGGGTGGCAGCTAGCTACTGGTGCATGGATTCATGCGCAGGGCTACTACTAGTCATACCTAATAATAGACAAACATGTAAATTGACCATACCTCTGCTACGCCCACAAGCCAATCAGAGTGAGTATGCAAATTAACCCAACAAAGATGGAGATTAATTTGCATACATAGGTGTCCAGAAGCCTGGGTCCCAGGAACTTTCTCAGCACCCAGGTCACTCCTAGGTAGGCCGCCGTGGGTCCTGAGCAACCTGGGAAGGACCTGAGCCAGGGAGCTCCTGGGCAGGGGTGGGGCCGGGTGATCAGGTGAACCGAGGGAGCTGGGGGTCCCCTGCCTTGGCCCCTAGCTCTGGCCAGTGCCTTGGGAACTGGGCAGGGGCAGAGCTGGATGACCTGGCAATCGGAGGGAGCTGGGGATCCCTGTCCAGGCCGGAGGGTTGGGGCCTGGGCAGGGGCAGAGCCCGGTGATTGGAGGGAGCTGGGGGGCCCCTGCCCAGGCCCTGAGGCTTTAGGCCTTGGCAGGGGCGGAGCCAAAGATCGGAGGCAAATGGTGTGAACTACAGAGGAAATACCTTTTCTGACCGCTCATTGGCTAAGCTCCCTGTTTGCCACTGGTAATATTCTTAGTAACTTGGGTAATAAGAATCCAAAAAGGTGATCTAGGATTTTTCCACCACACTCCTGGAGAAAAAAGGAAGATCCGCTGCTGGAGGGCTAAGAAATGTCATATCCTGCCCTAGCCAGTTTGGCTCAGTGGATAATGCCTAGGCTTGCTGACCACAGGTTCCAGTTGGATTCTGATCAAGGGCAGGCTCTTCCGTGGCTGGGGCCCAAGTCAGGGCTCATGCAGGAGGCAACCAATCAAAGTGTTCCTCTCACTTTGATGTTTCTCTCTGTCTTTCCCTTTCTCTTCCACATTCTCTAAAAATCAATGGAAACATATCTTCATGTGAGGATAAAAAAAAAAAATAAAGAAATGTCATATCCTATGAAAGACACATCTTGAAAATGCCTGAAGAAAGTTGTCATTTTTTCATGGTGAAGGGACTGGAATCCATGTTGATGAAAACACCTTGGTGGCTGCAGTGACTGGCAGTGGCTGCAGCAGCGGGGTGATGGGGCTGGTGCCTTCCCCTGATCAGCCCGGTCACCTCAGTAGGACTTCCCCTGAGGGCTCCCAGTATGTGAGAGGGGGCAGGCTGGGCTGAGGGGACCTCTCCCCGCTGTCCCCCCAGTGCATGAATTTCACGCACCGGGCCCTTAGTATATATTTGAAAGTCAAAGTGACCAAACGATTGGTCGACTGGTCGCTATGATGTGCACTGACCACCAGGGGGCAGACACTTAAGGCAGGAGGAGCTGTCCCCTGATGGTCAGTGTGATCCCACAGCCAACTTCCTGTTGCTGGCCAACCTCCCACGATCCCTCCACCCAGCCCGCTGTACTAGTCAACCCCAATCAGGACTGGGCGAGATGGCTATGATCACTAGCCAGGCCGATGGGCCCTATCCGTGCACAAATTCGTGCTCCAGGCCTCTAGTTCAATAACAATTATTGAACCACCTTGTGGTTCAAGCATATAGGGAAAGAAACATGGAGAAGTTTCCCTGTGAGTATCTGGGGTAATGGGTTGCATTAGGTCAGCACACATCTGTGTATCCTGAGAGGTGCCTGCATTTTCTTTGTTTAATGTATTTGCATTCGAAATATGCAGAGGCTGTTGCTTCCGATCAAGGATCATATGGTCTTTATATGTTCCCATCTTCCCCTCTCCCTAGCAACATCCTGCTTTGTAAATGCCTATAGATCCTTCAGAGCTCATTCAAACATGCATTTCTGAGGAAGCCTTCCTCAAGTTCCAGACTAGGCCAGTTTGTTCAGCACAGAAGTCATGTATTTTTAGCTCACCACTGCAACAGGAAACCCAAAATCTCGTGGCTTTACACAAAGAAAACATTTTTTTTTAAATCTCCCAAGTTCTAATGCAAGTGAGACATCCTTCCTTTTGAATCACCATCTGGAAGCCATGGCTCCGTGGTCACTTTAGAAGAGGAAGAGGGAGATGGAGCAGCCATGCTGATTCTTATTTATTCCAATTTAGAAATGACTTCCATCACTTCCCTCTCAATCCACTGGCCAGAAATAGTCTCATTCCTAACTCTAAGTATGAGGCAATATGCAAAATGGCTCCTGGATAACCAGGCAACCTGTCTTTGTGTCACCAATTATCCTTTTTTTTTTCCTTCCCACCCAAACAATTGTCCTTCTATCTCTGAGAGAAACCACTCAAAGTCCCCTCCTATCAATACATTCATATGAATATCTAGTATTTATAAGTGATGCATTTCCATCTTCTCTGGACTATTCTTCTTTCACTCAAAAAAGGAATGAGGCTAGCCAATGTGCCTCAGTGGTTGAGCATCAATCCATGAACCAAGATGTCACTGATTTGATTTCCGGTCTTAGCATCCACTGCCCTGTTACTCCAAGCCTCCAAAAAATTATCCTCAGAAGTCAAGTGTCAATTTCTGGTTATATCCCTCAAAATTCCTTTGGTCAAATAAGTTAGTGCTTTCTTCTCAATAAATGAATAGTTGCAGATGAAAAACCTCAGCCTTAGAGATTTAAGGTCCACTAGTAAAATCCCCATCTGATAACCAAGCCAAGCTCATAAAACAAAAGAGCAAAAACAAAATAAAACAGAAACAAACAAATGAACAAATGTATTCAAAGTTCCCAAATAGGCTTTAAAACTTTTGTTATTGAGTTTTAGAGAGAGAGGAAGGGTAAGGAAGGGAGAGAAACATCTATGTGAGAATGCAACATCCATCAGCTGCCTCCCACATGCCCCGTAACGGGGACCTATTCCAAAACCCAGGCATTTGCCCTGTCTCAGAATGGAACAGGCAATCTTTGATGCACAGAAGGACAGCCAACCAACTGAGCCACACTGGCCAGGGAAACAAATAGCCTTTACCTGTGAGTTTGGAGGTGGGGGCAGAAGTAGCTACAAAATGATTTTTAAAAATAAATATGATCTGATTTTTTTTTCAGTTTGAAAATTTTTTAATTTATATAAATATTGAACCCCTACAGTTTATATAAACACATGTATTTTAAATGTTGTGCTTTTAAAAAAAGTCTTTAACTTTTTATTTATTCTTCATCTCTATATATGTTTCCTTTCATACCCATATAAAAAGCCAACATATCATTTATCCATCTTCCTATAAACTATACATAAACTTCCTTGTGCATATGCATGTATTAATATACATGTAAACAGGTTTTTTTGGTTATTAAATTATATGATATATATTCAAAGGGTTTCATGGATCACACTTCTTTGAGAAGTGCTCACCTAGAATATCATTTTTAATGGCTGCATGGTATGAAAATTTCTGCAGTTAATATGTACTTATGATCATTATGCTTTTATTTCTGTGAGAAAGATTCCCAGGAGTAGAATTGCTGAGTCAAAGCATAAATGTATTTTTAATTTTAATAGTTATTACCAAATTGCTTTCCAAACAGGAAACCACAACAATGCACATTTTGCTTTCCAAATAGTATATTATAACAATATACATATTGACCAATAACTTGTGAAATTACTTTTTCCCATATCCAGCACGACCTAGATTTAATTATGGTGGCTTTGTAGTATATGCCAATGTCTACTAGGATAATGTGCCACACAGTATTACTTTTTTATATTTTCCACACTAACTTCCAGCTTGAATTTTAGAAAACACAACTGTTTCAGTCCTTTAATTTTGTTTATCTTCTATGATAATTTGGGAGAAATCTGTATATTTTTTTCTAGAAAATCTTCTCATCGAAGCATGTAGCACACTTTTCGATTTTGTTGGCATTTTCTGACTTTCAATATGATTTGATTGTTTTATTTATATAGTTTCTGTGCCTTTCTGGTGGACCTTGTTTCTTATCATTGTATTGTTATTGGACCACTGTTAAAGGAATTGTTTCCCAGTTCCATTTCTAGGCATGCCCTGCTATTTTACAGATAAACTATTGATTTATGTCTTTATAGCTTTTCTCAACTTTCAGCTTAGCAAAACACCATCAAAAAAATCTATTCAGCAAGCAAAGCTTACTTTGTTGAATTTATTGAAAAAAGAAAGAAGAATACCTAGGCAGAATTTTAACAGAACCTCAAAAGGGAAAGTAGAAGATGGTGTGGTTCTTAGGTTCTATCTAGGTGATGAATTTTAAGACAAGTCTCAGAAAACTGGAAACAATTTAGAGTTGGGAAGTGTGTAAGACAAAATAGGTTTAGACCAGTGGTCGGCAAACTCATCAGTCAACAGAGCCAAATATCAACAGTACAACGATTGAAATTTCTTTTGAGAGCCAAATTTTTTTTAACTTAAATTTCTTCCAATGCCACTTCTTCAAAATAGACTCACCCAGGCTGTGGTATTTTGTGGAAGAGCCACACTCAAGGGGCCAAAGAGCCACATGTGGCTCACGAGCCGCGGTTTGCCTACCACTGGTTTAGACTGATGGACATAGTGAGACAAAGTCTTGAACCAAGATTTGACCAACAGGTTGTTATTTTAGCCTTGATAATTTGGTTTTTCAGTTAATTTACATTTTATCTCCAGGGCATGATTATTTCTTAGAACAAGACTCTAAAGTATTTTTCATTTTTCTCAGTCTTAACATAATGACAAGAAAGCATCTTGGTACAACTGTTAAAAGACAAATATATAGAAACCACAAATAAGATATACAGATGGCAAATAAGCTATAAAAGATGCTCAATATTTTTAGTCATTATGGATACACAAATTAAAACTAGAGAGATATCACTAAACACCTACTAAAACTGAAAAATAAAATAGTAACTTAAAATATAAAAACATTGAAAATACTAAATGTTGGTGAAGATGCAGAGCAACAGGAATTCTCATTCATTGCTGGTAGAAATGCAAATAGTTACAGCCACTTTGAAAGAGAGAGAATTGAGCAGTTTTAAATTTGGGAACAACCAAGATATTCCTTCACAGGGAATAAATATAAGCAAATTACAGCACATCCACACAATCCTATCTAATAAATAACGCATATGCTAATGACCCTCATGCTGTCGCAAAGATGGCAGCATCCACAGCCAATAAGGAGGGAATATGCTAATTGACTGCCATGCTCTCAAAGATGGCAGCACCCACAGCCAATAAGGAGGGAATATTCTAATGGACTGCTAGGCCCTCAAAGATGATGGTGCCCACAGCCACAAAGATGGCGGAACCCAGTGCCCAAAGATGGCGGAACCCAGTCCCCTCAGCCTCCCAGCTGCCCACGGCTGGCCTGAGGTGCAGGCAAGCCTCAGGTGTTGGCTTCTCAGCCGCCCAGGGCCAGCCTGAGGCGCAGGTAATCAGGGCCAGCTGAGGCTTGCAATGCAGGGTAGTGGCAGGAGCAGAGGTGTGATGGGGCATCGCCTTCCCCTGATCGCCAGATAGTCTCCAGCCCTTGAGGGCTCCCAGACTGTGAGAGGGAGCAGGCCTGGCTGACGGATCCCCCCTCCAGTATATGCATTTTCATGCACTGGGTCTCTAGTGTACATATATATGTATATACGTGTGCACATGTATTTTCTTACAATAATCTAAAATTGTCTAGCCTAATAGTTTATAGTTAAATGTTTTTAAGTATACATTATTAAATATAATTTTTATATATCAATATTAAATATAATTCATTTATTAAATGCAATGTGTATATTTAATAAATATATCTTAATATATAATGTGTGTTTATAAATGCCATTATAACAATCTAAAATTTTCTGGCCTAATTTTTTATTTGATTAAATAATTTTAAATAGATATGGATATATAAAATAGATATACATATATATTTTAAATGATCAAATATAATTTGTTTATATATTAATTATAAACAAATTTTATATAATAAGTATCTTCATAAATGACATATATAGTAAATATATATGCATATACATATGCATATGAATTTATAAATTAGGTGAATTAGAAATGAATTTATCTCTGTGTGATTAAAATTGATGTAAAAAATTAACATGACTTATTTTCAATTTAATATTTATGCCTTTAATTTAAAATTTTAAGTTTTAAGGGGGAAGGTTTAAATCTTCCACAGGTGAGCTACAACTAAAAGTCTGAGATATTTAGGAAGGGTAATGAGTGGTGTATTATACTATATAATAATAATATTAATATTGTTAGATTTTTATAGAGTGTCTTTTCATTCTTATTTTTCTCTTTTAAATGGAAATTTAAAACAGTTATCTTTAACACAAACTTTTGGAGAATAGAGCCATGTTTATTAATTATATGATAATTTACCAACTTGAAATATCTACACAAAATCTATTTGACCATTTCTGTAATGAAAAGTTCTGAAAAATATTACTTTAAATCATGATAGACAACTGGAGATCTATTTTTATAATTTGCTCAGCAAGAATAAGTTAAACTGACTGCCATCTATAATAATAAAAGGGTGATATGCTAATTAGACCAGATGTCTTTCCGGATACCCTTCCTGATGAAGCCAGGGCTAGAGGAAAGCCAGCCTGGGTCCCAGGTGCCTGCTGGCAGCCAGAGGAGGGAAGCCCAGGTCCTGGGTACCAGAGGGAAGCTGGTGCCAGCAGCTGGGGGAAAGAAGGCCTACTGTTGCAGGAATTTTTGTGCACTGGGCCTCTAGTCTTCAAATATAGGAAAATAGTCACTATAATTAAAATATTATTAATTTGAAAGTCTTACAAATAGGGTGATTGTTTCTTGTGCAAAACTATATGTTAATAAAGCAAAAATTTAGTTTTATTATATAAATTAATTCACTTAGCACTATTGCATTTCACAAAATACTTACACAACCTACCATCTCACTGATAATTTCATATATTGCTGAGAACCAATGAATGAATTTGGACTGTTTTCATATAGTCGACTACTTTTCCTGTTATACTAAGGAGATTGTGGGCAAGCAGGCACATGTTCTTGATTTAAAATAGCTCTCTATATCAAGATTTATTTATTTATATTAAAAGAGAGTAAGTACCTTGAGCAGTTTTCTAATATTCTTCATTTTTTCAGACAAAGGTTAAAATTACAAGGCTCTTTTTGATGAGCAGTCACTTGTTTGGCCATATCAGGGTTCATATCTTATCCCCTCCTCCCATGCCACAGCCCTCACACACTTTAGCCCTTTAGGTGCTTAAGGACCTTGCTCTAGCTTTTAGCCCCATTTGTCAGTGTCCATGACTAAAGGTGGTTAAATATTTTGAATGTAAACCCTAAGGAAGAAAAAGATTGTTTTCTATAAGACACTGATATATTGATGGATTGCCTATCTTTTTGTTTAATGTCTTTGATATAATGTTAACCAAAAGCTTCTTTATAAATTCCATATATATGCAGCAAGAATAATGTCAAATTAAATTAAAATATAGTCAACAACAAAGGATACCTTAGCAAGATTACCATGAACTATCTGTTTGTGTCTTTACTTTTTGTACAGACAGACAAAAAAGGCCTTTCTTTTTCTTTGCTGTTAGCCATCCACAATTTATGAGCAGCACCTTGTAATTAAGCCCACAAGATTGTTAGCTCCTCTGGCTCAAACAGCTCCTCTGTTCAAACTGCAAGACAAGATAAGCTACTCTCAAGGCTACACTCTTGCACCCCCTCCTCCCTGCTGTTTTCAGAACTCAGGGATAAATCACACCAAGAAGCCTCTAGTTAGCAGAACGTTCTTTTCCTCCCACCCTTTCAAACAAGCCTTCTTTGAACTCTTCATAACTTTTGGTCTAAGCATATGTACAGGCTTAAGAAAATACTGGTAAAACACCTCCCTAGGGCATCTGCCAGACTCTCTCCTGGAAAGCAACCAAACTATATTTTCAAGAAAGACCCTGATGACTGCTCAACTTTAGTAATGACTAGCAACAGCAGCCATTACTCTTTAATTGGGGAAGCCACTTTTAGTTTCTTGCCCTGTATTGATTAGCAATACTTGGCCCTTTCACTACTTGGAAAGTAAAATAAACTTCCTCTATGCATCTACCTCTTCTTTAAGTTGTGAATTCTTCCACAGACCATGTCACTGGCCAAACCCTAACACTTTTTATTCATCAATTAAATTATTCAGTTATTAAATTTACTATGATTTGCATATTCTTCAGTTTTATTGGGCTCAGAATATTACAATGAGAAGGATAGAATCAGAGTTTTCTGTGTTAATTCTGAATTTTGCTATTCACTAAACAATATTTTCTTACCTATCAATAATTATAATTCAGTTTTTAATTTCTTTATTGATTAAGGTATCACATATTTGTCCTCATACCCCCATTCCCATCCCAAACCCCTCCCCATGCATGCCCCCGCCCCCTGTTGTCCGTGATCACTGGTTAGGCTTATATGCATGCATACAAGTCCTTTGGTTGATCTCTCTCCCTTACCCCCACCCTCCCCTACCTTCCCTCTGAGGTTTGACATCTGACTGATGCTTCCCTGTTCAGAGTTTTTAGAGTATAAGAAGATATGTAAACTAAGTCACAAATAGCTACTCTATCCATAACTTATAGTATTTGAAACAGTATACTTGATGGTGTTCGGAAATATTAAGCAACTGGCACCTAATCTTCATTTTCTGGTTTAATTTCTTATAAAGTTCAGTGTAAACTTTCATATTTTTTAGACATCAATCAATTCATGTGTTCATGTTTTCTTTATTTTTTGATCTATAAGTAAATCTACTATTTATATTCCATTTCTGAGTGCCCTGGTAAGAAAAGTATAAACAATAATAAATAATGACAAGAGCAGAATAATTTTGTTCATGCTTACAATGAGAATATTACGTGCCATGTAGTATGTCTATTACTGTGTAGTATATTTATCAATTTCTATTTCAATTAAATTTAGGTTGCTTCCAACTATTTTTTTAAATGTTGGGATTTTTCCTTTGTGAGTACAGGTAGACATTTACTTTAAGGTAATTATAATTTCCTACATTACTCACAAAATTATAGAAATCTTTAATGTGACTCTCTCATCACCCAAGAGTTTCAAAGTAATTAGAAATTTTAATAAAAATTGAAGACCATTTTCACAGGTAACAATATTCAATGCTACATTTTTTATTATCATGTCTTGTGCCAAAAGACCAGGTTTGTAGTGATCACATACATAAAATTTTAATTTTTTAATGTGCATGCAGAAAGATGGTCTGATAAATATTATTTTAGTAGTGCTGCGGGCAAAGGAATATTGGATCATTTTATTGCCATTAACATTTTGTGAATATTCTAAGTTTATGTTAGATAACTGGCTAGCAGATGGATAGCAGAAAGACATATCTTAAAGATTATACATAAAAAATGTTGTAAAATAGAATGGAAGAGGATAAAATATCAGGGAGGACCAATGAATAGAGACCCAAAGGATAAATCAATTTATGTATCCTATAAAATTCCTTTAGTTATTTGTTTCCAGAAAAAAAACCTCATTTATTATTTCTGTGCCAAAAAGTCAGATAACTTTTAATAATAAATAGTATTGTTCATCTTACTATAACATAGAAAGTATGACGTGTGTGTGTATACACACACACACACGCACACGCGCACACACACACACACTAGAGGCCCAGTGCGCAAAATTTGTGCATGGGGGGTTGTGGGGGGAGGGTTGTCCCTCAGCCCAGCCTTCTCCAATCTGGGACCACTCGAGGGATGTCCCACTGGGATCGGGCCTAATGTCCCACTGGGATTGAGAGTCGGACATCCCTCTCACAATCCAGGACTGCTGGCTCCCAACTGCTCACCCGGTTGCCTTCCTGATTGGCCCTAACCGCTTCTGCCTGCCAACCTGATCACTCCTTAACCACTCCCCTGCCAGCCTGATTGATGCCTAACTGCTCCCCTGACAGCCTGTTTGCCCCTAACTGCCTTCCCCTGTAGGCCTGGTCACCCCTAACTTCCATCCCCTGCATGCCTGGTTACCCCTAACTGCCCCTCCCCTGCAGGCCTGGTATCTCCAACTGCTCTCCCTGCAGGCCTGTGTCACCCCCAACTGCCCTTTCCTGCAGACCCAGTCACTGCAAGCCCGGTCACCCCCAATTTCCCTCTTCTGCTGGCTGGGTCACCCCTAACTGCCCTCCCCAGCAGGCTTGGTCGCCCCCAACTGCCCTCCCTTGCAGGCCTGGTCCCTTCCAACTGCCCTCCCCTGCTGGTCTGATCACCCACAACTGCCCTCATTTGTAGGCCTGGTTCCTCCCAACTGCCCTCCCCTGCTGGCCATCTTGTGGTGGCCATCTTGTGTCCACATGGGGGCAGGATCTTTGACCACATGGGGCAGCCATCTTGTGTGTTGGAGTGATGGTAAATCTGCATATTACTCTTTAATTAGATAGGATAGAGGCCCGGTGCATGGGTGGGGACCAGCTGGTTTGCCCTAAAGTATGTCCCAGATCAGGGTGGGGGTTCCCTTGGGGTGTGGGGCAGCCTGGGTGAGGGGCCTGTGGTGGTTTTCAGGTGGTCCACGCCCCCCAGTGACCCAAGCAGAGGCCCTGGTATCTGGAATTTATTTATCTTCAATAATTGAAACTTTGTAGTCTGGAGTGGAGTCAAGCATTCTGCTCCCTCCCTGGTGGCAGCCATTTCTGTTGGGATTTATGTATCTTCTATAATTGAAACCTTGTAGCCTTAAGTGGAGGCCAAAGCAGGCCAGGGCTGCAGAAGCTTGGCTTCCTCCATTGCCAGGGAAACCCAAGCCTCCCTCCTGCTCTCTGTGGCTGCAGTCATTTTGGTTGGGTTTATTTGTATATTCCCTAATGATTGGCTGGTGTGCATGGCTTGTGGGTATAGCGGAATGATGGTTAATTTGCATATTACTCTTTTATTCGATAGGATATACACACACACAAACACACACACACACACACACACACACACACATACATATACATATATACACACACACACTGAGTGGCCAGATTATTATGATCTCTGAACGCATAATAATCTGGATACTTAGTGTATATGCAAATTGTCCCCTCGACCAGAAGTACAATCAGCAGGCAGGCTGGCCAACCACCCATGTCCCCTCCCCCTGGCCAGGCTGGCCGGAAACTACCCATGCACCGGCCTCTAATATATATATATAAAATATATACACACACACACACACACACACACACACACACACACACACACACACACTCACACACACAGACATACTAGAGGCCTGGTGCACGAAATTCGTTCATGGTGCGTTGTGTCCCTCAGCCCAGCCTGCACCCACTCCTATATGGGACCCCTCAAGGGATGCCCAGTGGGATCGGGCCTAAACGGGCAGTTGGACATCCCTCTCACAATCCAGGACTGCTGGCTCCCAACTACTTGCCTGCCTGCCTTCCTGATTGCCCCTAACTGCTTATGCCTGCCAGCCTGATCACCCCCTAACCACTCCCCTGCCAGCCTGATTGATGCCTAACTGCTCCCCTGACAGCCTGTTTGTCCCTAATTGCCCTCCCCTGCAGGCCTAGTCACCCCTAACTGCCCTTCCCTGCATGCCTGGTTCCCCCCAACTGCTCTCCCCTGCAGGCCTGGGGCCCCCTCAACTGCCCTTCCCTGCAGACCCGGTTGCCTCCAACTTCCCTCCTCTGCCGGCCAGGACACCCCTAACTGCCCTCTCCTGCAGGCTTGATTGCCCCCAAACTGCGCTCCCTTGAAAGCCTTTCCCTCCTAACTGCCCTCCCCTGCTGGTCTGATCACCCACAACTGCCCTTCCTTGCAGGCCTGGTCCCTCCCAACTGCCCTCCCCTGCTGGCCATCTTGTGGTGGCCATCTTGTGTCCACATGGGAGCAGGATCTTTGACCACATGGGGGCAGCCATCTTGTGTGTTGGAATGATGGTCAATTTGCATATTACTCTTTTATATACATATACACATATACATATACACATACACATACTGAGTGGCCAGATTATGTGTTCAGAGTTCATAACAATCTGGCCACTCAGTGTATATGTATACTAGAGGCCTGGTGCACAAAATTCGTGCATGGGTGGTGGGGTGTCCCTCAGCCCAGCCTGCACCATTTTGCAATCCAGGACCACTGATTCCTAGCAGCTCGCCTGCCTGTCTGACTGCCTGACCACCCCTAACAACTCTGCCTGCTTGCCTTATCACTCTAACCACTCACCTGTCTCCCTGATTGCCCCTAACCGCCTCTGTCTTGGCCCCTGCACCTGGGACCCAGGCTTCCCTCCTTCGACCGGCCACAGGCAACTGGGACCCCGGCTTCCCTCCCTTCGGCTGACCGCAGGCACCCAGGACCTGGCTTCCCTCTCTCTGGCCAGCTGCAGGTACCCAGAATCCAGAGCAGCTTCATCTGGGCCCCGGCTTTGTCAGGAAGGATGTTCGGAATGACTTCCGGTCTATCTGGTCTAATTAGCATATTACCCTTTTGAATAACCACAGAGAAATGGCTTCACAATTAAAATCCTGTGATTAACGTCAAACAGAATTCTCTTAACTTTGCCTTCATATCAAACAGAGCTTTTATATTTATCTGTCATTTTTCTCTACTTCTAGAACACAATATGATAAAATATATATACTATTTCAAATATATTCCCCTTAATTATTTTTAAAGCAGTGAAATTTCAGATTCTTAATACATTTAGTTAATTGTTTACTTTTCATATTGTTTGCCTTTGACGAGTATGATGTGGCCCTTTGTATAAGTTGAGATCATTTTTAAATTCAACAAATCTATTTGAAGCATCAACATGCAAGCATTGTTCTTATCCCAGGTAAGTGTCATCCACTGTAACTGACATTAAAATGCTGTATAGAAAAGCTATTTAAGCACAGGGGCTTTTAATATACTGACCAAATGGATAAATAACTACACTCATTAATAAATATATAACAATAAATCTGCAATAGGACATCCCCCAAAGGGTCCAGAATTGGAGAGGGTGCAGGCTGGCCTGAGGGGACACCCCGGCATGCACGAATTTCGTGCACTGGGCCATTAGTTCTATCTAATAAAATAGTGATATGCAAATTGACCATACCACCGCTACACCCACAAGCTATGCTCACCAGCCAATCAGAAGTGAGTATGCAAATTAACCCAACCAAGATGGCTGGGGCCATGCAGAGAGCAGGAGGCTTGGGTTTTCCCTGCAATGGAGGAAGCCAAGCTTTCCACACGCCCTGGCAGGGCCAGGCCTCTACTCAAGGCTACAAAGTTTCAATTTTAGAAGATAAATAAATCCCAGATACCAGGGCCTCCACTTGGGTCACCGGGGAGCATGGCCGGCCTTCAAATCACCACAGGCCCTCACCCAGGTCACCCAGGTCACTCCATGACCCAAGGGAACCCCCACCCTCATCTGGGATACCCTTCAGTGCAAACCAGCTGGTCCCCACCTGTGCACCAGGCCTCTATCCTATCTAATCCTATGTAATAAAAGAGTAATATGCAAACTGACCATCACTCCAACAAAAGATGGCTGCCCCAATGTGGTCAAAGATGGTCGCCACAAGATGGCCAGCAGAGGAGGGCAGTTGGGAGGGACCATGTCTGCAAGGAAGGGCAGTTGTGGACGTTCAGGCCAGCAGGGCAGGGCAGTTGAGAGGGACCAGGCCTGCAAGGGAGGGCAGTTGGGGGCAATCAAGCCTGCAGGGGAGGGCAGTTAGGGGTGATCAGGCCAGCAGAGGAGGGAAGTTGGGGTGACCAGGCTTGCAGGGAAAGGCAGTTGAGGGGGACCCAGGCCTGCAGGGAAGAGCAGTTGGGGGGGACCAGGCCTGCAGGGGAGGGCAGTTGGGGGGGCAGTTAGGGGCAAACAGGCTGGCAAGGGAGCAGTTAGGCATCAATCAGGCTGGCAGGGAAGTGGTTAGGGGGTGATCAGGCTGGCAGGCAGAAGTGGTTAGGGACAATCAGGGAGGCAGGCAGGCAAGTAGTTGGGAGCCTGCAGTCCTGGATTGTGAGAGGGATGTCCGACTGCCCGTTTAGGTCCAATCCTACCGTGATTGGGCCTAAACGGGCAGTCGGACATCCCTCGAGAGGTCCCATATTGGAGAGCATGCAGGCTGCATTAAGGGACACCCCCCCCCTGCCGTGCATGAATTTCATGCACCGGGCCTCTAGTATGAAATAATAGTGCAGAGTAATATGGAATAAAAAGAAAGGGAGAGGGAGAGAGAGAGCAGGAAGGTGGGCATCATCTGGAGCCAGAATGTCTGAGTTGAAATCTTGGTTTATCTATTTTCCAACTATGTGACTCAAAGCCAGATTCCCAAATAAAAAGTGACAATAATGTGATTTTTTCCTGAAGATTATTAAAATAAAGTAATATGAAGGAATAAAGATTTATTTTTAAGTACTGCCATGGAGCAGGGAAGACAGCCTGTGAAGAAACTGCATCTAAGCAATAAACAGGGAAAGGATTTCATAGGGTTTGTTTTGTATTGGGGTTGGGGGGTGGAGACATTTTGAGAATTTGAGACGTGGCAGCAGAAATTCTGAGTATGGAGACCCAGGGACAATTTCAACTAATTTTAACAAGGCAGTCTTTTAATTTATGATAGCAAGAATAAAATGATCCTAGACAAGAGACTTGGCCGACAGCAGCTGCCCTATATCTAAATTCAGCCTAGCATCAGGAATGCTCAGGGCCTACTCAAGATTGCAAATAATCCTTCCCACTAATATTTACAGGGTAAACTAAGATTGTTGGTAGAGTATTAAATTTGACAGTAAAATAGTAATCAAGTTTTCAGATTAATTTAAATAGGCTAATTGAAATAAGTGAATATTCAAGTAAATTTAATTGTACTGGACAAAAAGCTGTTCTTAAGGTAATAACTAAAATTGCTATTGGTATTTCATCTCATGGTAAAATTCCTGAACATGCAATGAACCTAAAGCAGTCATATTTTTGGGCAAAAAACAAAATTAAAATTTAGAGTTATCAAGATTGCATTATAAAATTTACAAAAACCTCCATTAATCAAAAAAAGGGGGGGATAGTAGGGTAATATCATGTAAGGAAAAATATCCTATAAGTAAATTACATCTAGAAAATTTTTACTTTACAAAATTAATTTTCATTTGTAATGCTAACAGCAAGAAGGCCATGAAAAACATACATGGTGTCTAAATAAGACAAAGGAAAATCGTTTAGGCAAAAATAAAAAGGATTCCAAATCAATTATATAGAAAAGATTCCTTTATTAATTTGTGGTCGAGAACATGTTTGTATATTTTCAGAAAATAACTCCAAGACCAGGTGGATTCCTGCAACAGAGAGGAATTGAAAGGCCTGCTCCAACCACGAAGACAAGAGGAAAAACAGTCCAGAGATGGAAGACGCTGACAACGCCTTGTCACGGGAGCAGTCAGCAGCTGTGCACTGCTGCAGGTTACCTAGGACCAAACCAGAGAGGGTCGGACCTGCATTGCCACCATGTGCCCACCATCCAGATATCATTGCTGACATGTACACATTAGGAACTGTTAGACATTGAAACGGGGACTCAGAACTGTTGGACATTGAAATTGGGACTCAAACATTTTTTTGTTTTGTTTTGTTTTGTTATTATATGTTTATTTCTAGTCTGCAGAGGCAAAATTTTTTAAAGGAAAGAAATGGTGGGAAAAAGATACAGAGGCAAAGAAGCATTGAACAGACTGTCAAACTACATCGGGAAGACAGGGGAGGTTGGGTGAGGGGGGCCTGTAAGAGACCAACCGAAGGACTTGTACGCATGCATATAAGCATAACCAATGGATACAAGACACTGGCAGGGGAGGGGGCAGGGCGGGCAGGTGAAGGCATGTACTGGGGGGTAGGGGAGGCCGGGGGGAGGTCAATGGGGGAAAAAAAAAGGAGACATATGTACTACTATTTGTAATACTTAAAACAATAAATAAAAAATAAAAATAAATAAAAATAAAATAAAATTATGTAACCCCCCCCCAAAAAAAAAAATGATCCTAGACAGTGTGTATGTGTGTGAGAGAAAAACAGTTATGTATGTATATTTATCAATAAAACTCTATTTTAGGGCCAAGTGGGAATCTCCAGCAGGGATAACTGGGAACTAGGAAAAACATTTTAATAACATGGAGCTAGAAAATAGTTCAAGAAAACATAGATTTGGGAAATACAGTAAATAAATGTAAAGGTCCTGAGAAATGACTACAGAGCAGATGCTCAATAAATCCTATCCTATATAAGAAAGAGCTAATATGCTAATTAGACGGAACAGCAGAATGACCTTCCAGATGAAGCCTGGGCTGTGAGGGCTGAGCCTCTTGCACGAATTTCATGCATCAGGCCTCCAGTTTGCTTTATAAGTCTGCACTATAATTAATTGCTGATTAAAAATGAGAGATTACGCATTTTTATATTTTGACTATGAGTAATAAAGAATTAATTTTTAGAAATCCAAAAGATACACAGTGGAATAGTAGAAAATAGGTGTCAGTTTTTTGTGTTGTTTTTTCCCCCCCAGTTTATAAAACTGACATTTTACATAGGAGCTTTGCATTTTTAATTTTTCTAGAGGTAGAGGAACAAATTGGGAAACAAAAACTACCTAGGTAAGATTTAAATGTCTGTTAGTTATAAATTTAAAACACTTCATGCCCATCTTTCTTGAGTGAGACTCCAATTTACTGAAATCCGTCCTGCTTTGCATTGCACTGTTGAGTCTTCAGTATGGTAGTGTATGTTGAGCATTGTTAGGTAATATAAATTGAACTCTGCCTTTAATGGAAAGGTTCTTTCCTATATCTGGAATCAGCTGAATAATTGCTGTTTGACAAGACAAGTGAATACATGCAGGTGGTACCCAATTGTCTACCAAGCATGGTTTCCTTAGCCAGAGCTCCCCAAAGAGAGCCAGGAGGGGCATCCAAGCCAACATTCTCCTCAGGGCTATGGAGAAAAGATTGGGAAAGGAACTGCAGCTTGTCTAAGTTTCTCAGTGCTGCACAGCATGTTTTCAAGGTTCCCTGGATTGTTTGTACATATTTCCACTCAAATTTGACTTACTATGTATAGTTCCTGGGCATAAAAAGATAAACTCTAACAAAACTGAATTTGTAAAACTTTAAAAGTTGTAAAAATGTTATTGAAAAATTCATATCAACTGACATCGTCTTGCTCCATTATACTATATAAGAAGCAAATTATCAATAAATCAAGCCAAAACCTAATGTGCAAATTTTACTAGCATTAATAAATGTTACTTTTATTTATACCCACTCATAAGCTTCTTATTCACTTGCTTGTGCTATTGATAATTTTATATTTAATTTCATTATTTTAGAGTGCTACTATTATACTCTATTATGAACTAGAATATCTGAGTATGTTGGTACAATTACTTACTATTTTAAAAGAAGGAGTAATTTTCTGGACCTCAGCAGTGTTTGAAAATATGTTGAGAGTAGGACACTAGTTGATTATATTAAAAAATGTGGATCTAAGAACATCTTGCACATAAAACTGCCCAATAAACTGCCCTAAAAAAAAATCCTTGAGAAAATTCTACTCAAGCACATGATCAATATAGAGAGACCTAAGTAACAATGTCATCCTATAATAATCAGAACTTTGGAAATCAAACTACATAAAAACCGAGGAAACTAAACCACTTAGAAAACTCTAAATGTTTAAGGGAATAATTAAGAATACTCATCACTTGTAAGAAGAAAGGCCTTATCATTGAAGTCAGACTAAAGGAGGTGAAATTGACAGTCATCTAGGAAACACAAGCTTAAGGTGTGTCAAGCCTTCAGGCCTTGACACGACTGGAAAGGCTCAAGTAGGGCTTTGAGAAGTGTTTAACTTATCAGAAAGTACAACACTCTCTCTCTCTCTTTCTCTCTCTTTTTTTAAATGATAAATGGTATCCTCTTGTTTAAAAAATGTAAATGTTATATTTCAATTACAGTTTATATTCAATATTATTTTGTACTAGAGGTCCAGTGCACAAATTCATGTATGGGTTGAGTCCAGCTGGCCTGCCCCGATTGGGGCTGGGCTGGCAGGGATGGACAAGGGACGTTGGCTAACAGGCTCCGCCTCCAATCGAGGGGGGGTGATCAGGGGCAGGGCTGGTGGGTGGAGTCCCTAGGCCTGGCCAGCAATCAGGGCTGATCAGGTTCCCCACCTCCCCCTTCCCTTGCCACCTGTGTCTGCTGCCACCCCATCCCAGCTCAGGGCCTGCTGGCCAGGGGGAGGGACTGGGATGTTGGCCAGCAGGCCCCATCAGCAATCAGGGCCTGTGGGCTGGAGGTAGCTCCTGAGTTGAGTGTCTGCCACCTGGTGGTCACTGCATGTCATAGCGACTGGTTGTTAGTTTCAGGTGTACAGCATAATGGTTAGACAATCCTATACTTTACTCAGTTTCCCCCTCCCCTCAATATGTCCAGTACCCACCTGGCACCATACATAGTTATTACTCTGCTAGTGGCCCAGTGCATGAAATTCATGCACACGGGGGTATCCCTCAGTCTGGCCTGCACCCTCTCCAATCTGGGACCCCTCAGAGGCTGTCTGACTGCCCTGTGGGATTGGGCCTAAACCAGCAGTCTGACAACCTTCTCACAATCCGGGACTGCTGGCTCCTAACCGCTCACCTACCTACCTACCTGCCTGCCTGCCTGCCTGCCTGATTGCCTGATTGCCCCTAACTGCTTTTGCCTGACAGCCTGATTGCCCCCTAACCAATCCTCTGCTGGCCTCATTGCCTCCAACTGCCCTCCCCTGCCGTGGGGAGAGCGGGACCCCCAGGTCTCACCCTGTGGAGTAGCCACCAGGCCCCACCTCCACTGTGAGCAAGGCCATCTTGTGGTGACCATCTTTGTGTTGGCTGTCTTGTGGTGGCCATCTTGTGATGACATCACACCCGAGGGTGTGAGGACCACCTAGGCCAGTGGTCAGCAAACTGCAGCTCAAGAGCCACATGCGGCTCAGGAGCCGCAGTTTTCCACTCTGTTGACTAATGAGTTTGCCGACCACTGACCTAAGCTTTTATTAGCATGGATTATTGGCTATATTCCCTATGTGCACTTTACATCCAATTTGTACTTCTCAACCCCTTCACCGTTCAACATTCTCTTTTCCTTCACAGAAAAAAAAAAAAAAAAGTGCTGTCCCCAAAACTGGACAGACAGACAGACAGGCAGAGACAGAGAAATACAACTTACCTGAGCAGAAATTTATAGAAGAACCGGTATTCATTAAGCAAAACTAAACTGTAATTCATGAATTACTGGATTCTCAGTGTAGCCAAGTTTCAAGTTTGAGAGTTCAAGTCTCCAAGGATCCCAATTGCAGGAAGAGCCACACACGTTTTTTGAGTTTTACTCTAGAAGCTCGACATTCTTACAGTGAGGTTGGAGGGAAGAAAAAAACAAACTACAACAACCACAAAAAAAACCCGCTGGTGCTTTCAGCAGAGGAGAAAACTAGCCACTTTGAAAAATGCCCAGAGCAGTTTGTTCTTCTTAACAAGACCTGCCCTCAACATAAACTATTAATCAGAGACCAGCTTCTGGGACTTACCAGCGCCTACCAGTCCTGGGGAAAGGGAACTACCCAGCTCCGCCCCACTCTGCGTTCCACGTGGGAGAAGGGAGCTCTCTGGAGTGGAAACAACAAGAACCACTGTGAGAGCCAGAAGGAGCACCTGAGTTGTATTTTACCACTTGCTGCAGGCGCAGTGCGGACAAGTCTGAGAGGTAAAACCTCCGGAGGGGCCCAGCCCTAGGGGGGCTCCCACAATCTTGTGTCATGTACCTCGAGGGGCTCAACCAGGGGCTCACAATAAACATGATCCTTTCATGCTTGCGGGGGGTGTGTATGTGTGTGGGGTGCTGGGGGGTCATTGGGAAACACAGCAGAGCATTCTGTTCTTCTTCACAAGGCCCACACCCAGGGAAACCGCTGCACCCAACCCTGACCTACAGGGGCGTGAGCATCAGAGCGCAACTGAAGGAGCACGAGAAAGCAACAGGAAAAATACTGGAAACAACACTGACTGGGAACTTCATTTTCAAACTACAGCGAACCCCAAATGAACCAGCAATTCTGAGACAAGCCAAAGGGGGTAAAGACAAAAACAAAACCTTACCTCTTGATGAAATAACTTCTGGGCCAAGTTGGAGCGAGTCCTCTTTGCGGTGCCCCGCCAGCAGAGAAACCTTAGGAAACCCCGCATCCCCCAGAAATTTCCGCTTGACCAGAAATACAGTCTGTCCAGTCAGCCTGTCCCCAAACGCCCAGCCAATTCGGCTCTGTATTGACTTCTGGTGCCTGCTCAGCCTTAAATGAAATTGCTGCGTGGCACCAGCCAATCAGGCCCTCTCTTTTCGGCTCCTCTTTGATCTTTCTTATTTATTCTATAAAAGCTTCCGGCCTCCGCCTGCCCTATTTGGCAGTTCTCTAAAAGGAGAACTGCTTCATGAAGTGTAAATAAAGTTTGTGTCACCTAAATTATTTTCTTTCATCGTTTTTTAACAGGTTTTGGTGAGGGGGAATGGGATTCAAATATGATGGCTAACAGCCTATGGGAGAAGCACAGGTGAGGGGCATCAGCTAATCCCCTTGAGTTCAGTTTCTCGTTGGAGGTGGGTAAACCACTCTCAGATTTGAGTTGCATTCCCTTATATGCAGCTTTCCAATCCAAACACACTTAATTTAAAAATAAAATTGTATCACCCTAACCGGTTTAACTCAGTGGATAGAGCCTCCGCCTGGGGACTGAAAGGTCCCAGGTTCGATTCCTGTCAAGGGCATGTACCTTGGTTGTGGCCACATCCCCAGTAGGGGGTGTGCAGGAGGCAGCTGATCGGTGTTTCTCTTGTTATGCCCAGATTTCAAGATCCCCAAAGACCACCAGGGAGCCGAGTCCGATGCAAAAGCAAAGAGCCTTTATTCAAGCTCGGACTTGGTCTCTCAACCCCCACCGGCACAGCGGTAGGATGCAAGAGAGCCCAGAGTTTCAAAAGCACAGCAATTTTATAGGGCTGGTCGGGTGGTGGGGTGATGCTCGGACCACTGAGTTGGCCGATTCCAATTGGTGAGGGCTAGGGTCTGGTTATACAAAGACAGGATGCGGTCAGCGTATTTTTTGGCCTTGGGTTAGTTCCCCTTGCATTCCCATTGGCTGATTTAGGGGTGGGCTGAGTGACCGATACACTCCGTGGTTCTCCCTGGAACTCCCTGCCTTCCTTCCCAGACTAAAAAAGAAATTTTCTCTCCAGCCTGCCTGAACAATGAGGAAGATAAACCTCGCTGTCCGACCTTGTAGGCCAGTGACTAGATATGCCCATGCCAGGAGCATTTTTTAAAAATTGGATAGAGCTGTGTTGTTTTCAAGGCCAGCAGCAAGATAACCACTCAGTGCATGAAGGGCTAGCTCTTTATTAAGAAGGGAATTCTGCTTGTAGCCTGGCTTAGAATTTGAATTCACTTTCTCCAAGCCACCGCGGCAAACAAAGTGCCACCCCAAGCTCTCCGGCATTGTTTGATTTTTCTGGTTCTCTGTAACAGTTGCACAAGATGGAGGACACAGTACAAAATGGAGTCAGTCCTGCTCTGCCCTTTCACTCTCTCATGGATGTTTCTGGCTCTCTATCCCTCTCTCTTCCTCACTGTAAAAAATCAATAAAATGTAAATAAATAAAAATGTATTGTTTCCAGAAAGGTTCTGGGACCCCCTGAAGTTTTCAGGGCTTCTTAAAGTTTCTGGAAGGTTCTAGGGTGCCAAATATGTTCCAGGCTTTATCAAAATTCACAGAAAGTTTATGGGGTCTCAGGTTTCAGGAATCTTTAAAGTTCCCAGAAAGGTTTTGGTGTTGCAGGATAATTATATTAAGAGTCCGAAACAGATGGCAGCCATTTAGAACTCACAAAGCCTTGAGATGAGTCCACAGCATAAATCTCTGGCGGACTGGGGAAAATAAATTCAGACAAGAAACGTGAACTGCTTTGACCTTTAAAATAAAAATCTACACAGGCAAAAGCTGGACTATTAAAAGGCACTAGGACGCCTGCCACTATAAAGAAATCTTGTGAAAAAAAAATCATCTATTTACGCTAATAGGCTTCTATTACTTTGGGAATGAAAATGGCAAAACTGGTGGGCACAGTTTCAAGCCCTTCAAAGCTGTGAGAGCACGCTCCACTGGACTCTAAGACTTCCATTCTTGGGTAAGTTGGTCCAGGTAGAATGACACTAAGTCACCTGCCAACATCAAGACATTTTTCATGCAAGGAGGTAGTCATTCAGGTACACTCAAACCCTCCAATTCAGTGGCACATCAATCTTAAAGTATTAATTTGACTTAAAACTCCAGACTTAGCTCAAGAAATGGGATCCTCAAGTTTCAAAGAATCAGGCATATTTTATGTCTAAGAACTGTGTGGTCTTGAAAGCTGTGAACATCTACAAAAATGTAAAACCTTACTAAGACAAAACAGAATTACAATGGTCATTATGGTGAACTTCCAATTAGACAAGACTATTCAATGAGTCTTTCATGAAGCCATTGTAGAATCTTGATGCCTTTGGGGGCTTCTGTGTGACAATAAACATAGGTTTCCCATTTGTTTGTGTGAAGTGATACCCTTGTTTAGATTTTGAATTCCCTGATGATTGGTGATGTTGAGCATCTTTTCATGTACCTGATGGTGGCCATCTGTTTGTCTTTGGAAAAATATCTATTCAGATTCTCTGCCCATTTTTATTTATTTATTTAATACTAGAGACCTGGTGCATGAAATTTGTGCGTGCGGGGGGGGGGGGGGTGTCCCTCAGCCCAGCCTGCACCCTCTCTAATCTGGGACCCTTTGGGGGATGTCTGACTACCAGTTTATGCCCAATTCCTGTGAGATCAGGCCTACACTGGCAGTCAGACATCCCTCTCACTATTCAGAACTGCAGGCTCCCAACTGCTTACCTGCCTGGCTACCTGATTGCCCCTAACCGCTTCTGCCTGCCAGCCTGATCACCCCCTAACCACTCCCCTGCCAGCCTGATCAACACCTAACTGCTCCCCTGCCACCCTGTTTGCCCCTAACTGCCCTTCCCTGCTGGCCTGATCGCCCACAGCTGCCATCTTGTGGTGGCCATCTTTGACCACATGGGGGCGGCCATCTTGTGCGAGGGTGTGAGGGTCAATTTGCATATTACCTCTTTATTATATAGGATTTATTTATTTATTCATTATTTTTAAATCTTTATTGTTGAAAGTATTACATATGTCCCCCATTTCCCCCCACTGACTGCCCCTCCAGCCAGATCCTGCCCCCCACTCAGCCTTTACCATCCTGTTGTCTGTATCCATGGGTTACACATATATGTGCATATAAGTTCTTTGGTTAATTACCTCCCACCTACCCACCCTCCCCCACCTTCCTTCTGAGATTCCTCACTCTGTTCCATGCTTCTATGTCTCTGGATCCACCCTGTTCATCAGTTTATTTGACTCAGCAATCCCCCTTTTAGGAATATATCCTAAGAAACCCAAAACACCAACCAGAAAGAATATATGCACCCCTCTGTTTATAACAGCACAGCTTACAATAGGTAAGATCTGGAAATAGTCCAAGTGCCCATCAGAAGACAAGTGGATAAAAAAATCTGTGGTGCATTCATATTATGCAGCAGTAAAAAAAAAGAAGAATCTCTTACTTTTTGAGACAGCATGGAGAGACCTGGAGAGTATCATGCTAAGTGAAATAAATCAGTTAGAGAAAGACAAATATCACATGATCTCACTCACATGTGGAATCTAATTAATAAAATAAACTCTGCCCATTTTTAAATTGGATTGCTTGTGTTTTGATATTGAATTGTAAGAGTTCTTTATATATCTTGGATATTAGCCCTTTAATAGACGTACAATTTGCAAGTATTTACTGTCATTTGGTAGGTTGCTTTTTCATTTTGTTGATGGCTTCGTTTGCTGTGCAGTTTTTGTTTGTAGTTTGTTTGGTTTGGTTTGGTTATTTTTTAGCTTGATGTAGTCCCACGTGTTTACATTTGCTTTAGCTGCCTCTGCTTTTGGAGTCAGATTGGTCCTTCACCAGACCATGCTGGCACTCTGATCATGGACTTCGGGCCTGCAGAATGAGCAATAATTTTCTGTTGTTTATATGCTACCCAGTCTGTGGCATTTGTTAAAGCAGCCCAGAATGAACTGCTTTAAACATCTCCCCTCACTCTACTCCCATGGAAAATAGTTTGTGTGTGTGTGTTCATGCAAAATCAGGACCATGTCTCTTATATTTTATAGGGATGAGCCCTAGCAGATGATTAACACTTTTTTCTCTTCTCTGGCTTTTTGCTCCAGACTTGTCTTTCATTGTGATGAGAATGATATTCATTCATCCATTCAACACTATCAATTAACCATTTATTATGTGTTGGGAAATATGGTAGGCACTAAAGATCTATACTGATTAGGTGGTGGGTGGATATGGGGAATGTGGCAAAATTGGCATTTGGACCTGCAGTGGTCCTGGGTTTCAGGTACCACCTAGGTAAATGTTTTCCATATTGTCAAGTCTACCTGGTCAGAAGACTTATGTTGAAATAGTTGATCATAAAGTTTGCCTTTGTCCTATCTCGATCTCAGTTTTCCTTGTCAATCTTGAGTGGAGTTTACAAGTATCTGAGATTTGTTATGCAAATAAAGTCACCCATATTTATTTTCAGCAACTTATATGTAACAACAAATCTGATCAACCCACAGGCCAAAAAAAAAAAAAATAGAGTGTTTTATTAGTGTTTTGTTTTGTCTTCAGTGGTGGCAATTACAGGAAAGTGCCCTGGATCCTATCTCAGACACCACTGAGAGAATTAATTCTCTCCAATAGACAAACATATCCATTCTGAAAGAGCTGAAATAGCATTTGCAAATCAGTACTTAAAAAACCCCCACAAAACTAACTAGCAGAAATTGACAGTTAGAGCCCAAAAGGTTAGAGTGTTTCAGTGATTTCGCCTTTCCTTGTTAAATATTTAAAATGCTGTTTTGATAATAAATTCTTCAAATCAAAGCAAGCAGTGGGTTCCCAACGTCTGTTCTACTTTGGGTCTTGCATTATTAAAATCATGTACAGTCAATGAGGAGCTAGTAAATCCTGGAATATGAAGAACTTTGCTAAAGTTGTGTGATATCATTTTAATTGGCTATCTAATTCCAGCTTCTAGGACCTCAATAAGTACATTAACTTTTAGTCTCTGTATAAAATGTATTTTTAGAAGGAAATAAAATAATTGTTAAATGAATAAATGTATATACACATATGAAAGAGAAAGGAAAATGCAATTAGCTGTGGTCACACAATTTGAAATGAAGACTTTTTTTGTCAATTGTTATCTAGAGCTCTATCATAGCAGGGAAAATAGACTCCCTTTCTAGTGAAGACTTCTCCTAATTTAACTGTTTTCTTCTGAAGTTTTATTAGCGTTTTGATAAGAACTTGCAACCCTAAAGAGTTCATTACCAAGGAGAGACACAATGCAGTTTATTAAATAGACAAGAGTTTGTGCTTTGTATTGGAGGATTTTTTTTTCTATTAAAACTCTATGGTCACTTACAATAGTTTTCTAGATGCTTTTTAACTAGGCATCTGGATAATATTATTACTACTAGATTATTCAGAGACATGAAACTCATAGCAAATGGATAGATTTAAAGGTAGGTTTATAGAAAATGGTAAAGCTCCATGTGAATAAAGAAACAAGTTAAATTACATGATACAACATGTCTTTCTGGGGATACAGTCTTACCTTGGCTTAGATGTAGAAGATGTGACTATCCTTTTTATGCAATCAGAAAATATGGAAGAGGGAAAGATCTATTTCTACTTTCCCATATACTCAATTTATTAAAATCGTATGATATAGAAAAACAATAATTTAAAATATTAGTGTGCCTGGATATAGTCATCAGTTTCTCAGTTAAAAATCTTGAAGCAAGTAGCTAATTTATATCTTCCATTGTCTGTGTAAAATGTTTTAGTCTATTCTTCTGGTCCTGTCATAGAGTTGTAGTAGCCAAATAGTTGTCAAAGCTAAGCAAATATTAGTTGATATCTCTATGTGTGTCTAACCATCTCTATGTATCAGATGTCACTTACATGACATTTTAAAAATGCCTCAAATATTCCCCCCAGGCATTAACACTGCTGGAGCAATCTAAGTCTAGGTTTATCACCATTATAATGCTACTAATTTAGTACTCTGTCACTGAGATTGACAAAATAATTCAACAATTTTGCACCAGAGTCTCTTCATTTTTTAATAATTTCACTTTTATTATCACCTTTCTGTTTTTTCTAAAATGAATACTTTGCTAGACATTCACATTTGGTGAGAATTAAGAGCTATTTTCTGTCCCTCTGTTAATTTTTATGGGAGAAATATCAATAGATAAACAAGACCCCTGACTTGTGTCTTATCTATAGGAAGGATTGGATTGATTAAAGTAAAAGGAAATAACCTTTACTTGATTGAACTAATATGTAAGTTGCCAACCTTGTGTAAAAACTTCAGCATTAATGCTTATGTCAGCCTCAGCAGGTCTGGAGTTAAAAAAAAAAGAATTCAATCATTACCTAAAATTTGTTATATACCCTCAATTATTTAATATTTTTTCAGATGATCCTTAATGTTATTTTCTAAAGCAGGATTAAATGTCTTCACGATGCTAATATAAGAAGTATTCATGGATTTAAAATTATTGTAAACAATTTGTTTCTCTTTAATGGGTCCTTAAAATCACTTACATGCAAAGACTGAAGGGGAATTAAAAAATAGTAAATGGTCATTGCCATTGAAAATCTTATAGTAAAGCTGACGGATGTTCTCAAAGATAGATGGTGGATAGACAGAAGAAATATAGGTATATAGATATAGGGAGATATGAAAATAATTCCATAATAATGTATAAGCAGCTGCATTATAATGGAATAAATATCACATAAACACATAAATGATCAAGAAAGAAAGCAATGTACAGATAACATTTAAATGAGAATTCTTCCTAGACTTAAACTCAGTTTTTTATTTAAATTCTAAACTGATGGTAATTATATTTTAAAATACTGTGAGAACAACAGCCTAACTTTAATAAGTTTTAAAGTAGAGATAAGAAGATCCACTACAGCCCAGCTATGGTCACTCAATGGTTGGGCTTCGACCTATGAACCAGGAGTTCATGGTTTGATTCTCAGTCAGGACACATGCCCAGGTTGCAGGCTCTATCCCCAATGGGCAGCTTGCAGGAGGCAGCCGATCA
This sequence comes from Corynorhinus townsendii, assembly GCA_026230045.1. Lineage (NCBI taxonomy): Eukaryota > Metazoa > Chordata > Mammalia > Chiroptera > Vespertilionidae > Corynorhinus > Corynorhinus townsendii. The sequence goes on along the minus strand of JAPDVU010000006.1, from coordinate 103,303,892 downwards.
ATGATTTTCTCTCTGAAATCAATATAAATATGTTTTAAAAAATGAAGGTATCACTACAGGAAAATTCTGTTACAGTATATTTTAATGGTAGAATTCGTGATTTAAAGATGTGAATGGCATTTGACTTTTTAATTCTTTTTACCCTAAGCCCAGAGTTGCCAAATGCAGGCCTGAGAGAGGCACATGGCAATATGTGAAACCCAGTTTGAGTTGTGTGCAATAATAAAGAGCAAATAAAATTTGAAGCTAAAAAATAAGATTGAGAAGCAGTTTAATGACAAATCAAGTTGAGTCAAGTTTGATATGATCTCTTCAATTCCTGGGGATAAGAATAGAGGAAAGTCATTTTTCAAAAAGCAAAATAAATAAATAAATAAAGATGGAATTGTGCAGAAACCATGTGCCAGACATGATAAACCATGGACTCTTGCTTACTTGGTACAGTTACCTTACATTTTTATTTTTTTAACATAATTGTTAATAATGTCCTCTTTCATTCCTAAAAGCAGCCTGGTTTAGTGTAGAAAGTAGATGGCCACTGTGGGAAACTGCGAAGATAGTGCTGAACTTCGTTCCTATGAGACGAGAGAGTATTCCATAAGAAATAGGAGGCTGGAACCATGCTCAGTACTTAAGCTTAGGCACTGCGAGAGGGCTCCTTCCTTGGTGAGAGGAGCCCAGGGAAGAAGATGGAGATGTGGCATAAAGAGCAGAAACAAAACAATCCATCTAATGAGATCAGTACACATAGCATTGAAATCTCCACAACTGCACCATGTTGGAATATGGGTATATAGTGCATGTAATAAAGTTCTGTGAGGTTTTTCAGTGTAAAACAACAAACATTTCTTATCTTAAAGTGTGAGAGATCCACATACAGAATAGATGATGCTTCTGCCTCAAGGTCTCTCATGAAACAAAGTCTAGATGTGGCCCATGGTTAGAGTCTTGTCAGAAAGATCCACTGATGGAAGATCCACTTCACACTCACTCATGTGTGTGTTGGCACGGTTCACTTCACCAAGTTTGGAACATTTCTAAGTATCATTGTTTCAAATATTTTTTTTTCTCTTCCTTTGGTTGTCTTTTTGAATTTTAATTACTGTTTGATGTTGTCCCATATCCACTAAACTCAGGCTTTGTTCAATTTTAGACTCTTCTTTTCTTTTTGCTTTTCTAATTGGATAATTTCTATTTATCAATATTATTGATTTTCTTCTGTCATCTTGAAATTGTTCTTAATTCCATCTGATATTATTTATATTTTCAAAACAGTACTATTCTTACTTTACCTTGGATTTCTACGTAGCTCTTTTCTTTTTAGTTTCTATTTATGTTTTTTGTTTGTTTCTATTTTGTTCTATTTTTGTTTGCTTACCCCTTTATTTCTCCTTTCATTTCATTTGGGAAGTTTCTTTTGACCTATCGTTAAATTTACTGATTCTTTCCTTGGCTGGATCAGGGATGCTGATGAGCACATTGAAAATATTCTTCACTCCTATTATTGTGTTTTTGATTTTTAGAATTTTCTTTTAGTTGTATCTTAGAATTTCCATTTCTCGTGATTGCTTCAACTTTCTCTGTAAACCTGAGCAACTGCAACAGTGAAGATGGTGGAGGAGGTCTGGATAGTTTGAGTAGAGAAGAGGTATGAAATTGTCATTGCTTAGAGTGTGACAATTAAAATGACTGGGAAAATATAATATGATTTTAAGGTATCTTTGGGACCACTTAAAGCCATTAATAAATAAAAAAATTATTAATCATTTGTTATAGATCTTCCCTTTTAGGAGCTCTGTGAAGGCAGAAAGACTATCCTGTTTTGTTTACTATTATGTATTCATGGTTGAGGATAAAATAATGCATAATATTGAATAAATAAATAAAACAACCAATAAGGTAGGTCCAAACCACCATATAAAATATTATACAACAATTTTAACTTTACAGTTTGAATGTCACACTTATGATGTTGCATATTTGACATAGCTTCTAAGACCATATACTTTTTTGTCCTTTTTGAATTCTTAAACTTCTAATTACAGATAGTGAATATGGAAGTGTTTCTGAATAAAAATAAATCTACACTATAAACTTTGAAAAAATAATAAATAAAATATAATGCAGCAATTTTAAAGAATGCAGACAAAAGCTCACAATATCATATAAGATGGAAATTTCAAGTTGAAGGAAAATTATGTATTCCATTCTAAATCATAAAATGCACTGACAAACATATACACAATCATATTTATATATTATAAAATGGTAGCTACTGATACGGACCAAATTTTTAAAAGTGAATAATCTTAAAGATGGCTGAGGGGGCATCATGAAGTTTTTAATTTAACATCTATTTGTGTACAGTTTGAATATATTTACATTAAGTATTATAAAGTTACCATAATGAATCTCGAAGTAGGACCTGAGCTAAACCCCTCCTGCTATACCTACCACTCTATTTAGGCAAATGAAAAAGTGAATCCTGCTAGCCTTCACAGACATAGTATCTCTAGCCACACTTGAACATCTCTTTCAACTTTCTGTTTTCTGGACTAATAAGAATCCATTTTTAAAAGAGTCAATACCTTCAACCAGAATGTTTTAAAAATATTTTTTTTCATCCCCACAAAATAAGAATGTCTGAGTCTGCGTTTAATGACTCTAGAAATGTATTTCTCCTGTGTCTCTAGCATTGATTTGCCAGTTAGAGGCAAATTAAGCAGAATCATTTCAAATTTAAGGCAACATCAAAAAAAGACTAAATAAATGATTAGTATTACATAAAAGCATTAAGTAAGCCTTTACAAACTTTCAAAGCTTATCTGTAACTACCCCTGACTGCAGACATACTAACTACACAATTGAACACACTGAGATTAAACACACAAGGACTCTCTCTTTGAGCTGCATCAAAATCAGCAGGACATTATATCACAGGACCAGATGGAGACAAACCCAGCCAGGTATCAAGTATAATAAAAAGAAAAGGATTTGTTGCCACAGCGAGGTTTGCTTCCTGAAAGTAGAGATTTATAAACTGAGCTGCAAATACTGCCTCTTCCACATTAAATAAAAATAAAAGTCTATATGATCAACATGTCCTTTTTGGCAACCAAGGAAAAAGATAAGGAAAAAAATTGGTTAGAAAAAAAAGTAACTTTTTAAGTAAAATAAATTCCTTTAAAATGCTTGAATATAAACGTGATTAATAAAGCCACTAGAAAAATTCTTATGTTAATTATCATCACATCTTTTCATTACTATTCAATAAAAAAGTGTCATCACAATATACAGAACTTTTTAAAGTTTATATTTAAAGCTATTATTTCTCAGTTAAGTTCTACTGTAATAAGTAGTTATAATACCCACGGCGAACATTATTTCCAACATAAATTATGTTTAACAGTACTGTCAGGCTCAACAAATACTCCTTGAACGGAAACAATATTATGTATGAATCAAACTTTGTTTTTTCATGTTAACTATAAGCTGAAGATCTTTTTCTATTATTCCAAAGCACCTCTCAAAATAAAGGAAACATTGCAAGGACATCTACGGTGCTCAGACATACCTGAGTACTGGCACCCCAGCTGAAAATGTTGCAGTCACAAGTCAGCCCCTCCATTAACATTGCCAGCAGTTGAAGGATACTACCTGGCACCAAATTAGTCAACTTCTCAAAGGCTGCCAGTGTCTAATACTTGTCACTCTGGCTGTTCAAAGACTGGGTTCCTTTGCTTTAATACTGTGAAGAGCCATCTCAGCTCCTGAGGCTTCGGTTTGTTATTAATAGAGTTGGTTGTGTAGAGCAGCTTTATGAACCCAGCAGAAGTGATTGGAAAGTACAGAGTCTCCATATACCCCCTACTCCACACATGCACAGCCTCCTTCATTAACAACATCCCTATCAGAGTGATACGTTGGTTACAATTGATGAACACATCATTATCACTCAAATTCCATAGTTTACATTTGGATTCACTCTATGTGTTGTACATTCTATGAGTTTGGACATACATATATAGAGTGACATGTGTCCACTAATATAATATCAGACAGAGGACCTTCATTGCCTTCAAAAACCCTCTGTGTTTCTTTTCTTTATCCCTCCCAACACCTTGGCAGCCTACTGATCTTTTTTTAATACATTTTTATTGATTTCAAAGAAGAAGGGAGAACGAGAGACAGATAGAAACATCAATGATGAGAGAGAATCATTCATTGGCTGCCTCCTGCACACCCCCCACTGGGGATTAAGCCTGCAACCCAAGAATGTGTCCTGACTGGGAATCGAAATGGCTATTTCTTAGTTGATAGATCAAAGGTCAACCACTGGGCCACCCCAACCTGGCAGATATATGTATTGTTTCCATATTTTTGCCTTTTCTGGAATGTTTTATAGTGAGAATGATACAGTATACAGTATAGCCTTTATAGATTGACATCTTTCACTTGGTAATATGCATTTGTCTCCCCCATATGTTTTCCTGGCTTGATAGCTCATTTCTTTTTAGCACAGAATAATCTTCCATTGTTTGGATGTTCCAGAGTTTATCCATTCACTGCTGAAGGACATCTTGATTGCTTTCAAAATTTAGCAATTATAAATATAGCTGCTATAAATATGCATGAGCAGATTTTTGAGAGTACACATAAATTTTCAGCTCCTTTGGGTAAATACCAAGGAATCTGATTGCTGGATTGTATGATAAAAATATGTTTAGGTTTGTAGGAAACTGCCCAACTGTCTTCTAGAGTGGCTAGACCACTTTGCAATCCCATCAGAGATGAATGTGAGTTCTTGTTGCTCCGCATCATCTATAGCTTATGGCAGTGGTTGGCAAACCGTGGCTCGCGAGCCACATGCGGCTCTCTGGCCCCCTGAGTGTGGCTCTTCCACAAAATACCACGTGCAGGTGCACACGTACAGTGGGATTGAAACTTTGTGGCCCATGCGCAGAAGTTGGTTTTCGGCTCTCAAAAGAAATTTCAATTGTTGTACTGTTGATATTTGGCTCTGTTGACTAATGAGTTGGCCGACCACTGGCCTATGGTGTCAGTGATTCAGGTTTTGGTCCTTCTAACAGGTCTTTTGAGATTTAAGACTCCCTCCCCAACACTCCCTCCACGAGACAGGCATCCCCTGGTTTTAACTCTCCAGATCATTAAGCATCCAGCAATTCATCAATTGCAATCAGAGTTCCTTCTGTTACTGGCTCCAGCGTCAGGCTTCTGCTCCTGGCCTTCTGTTCCATATAAATTGTGATCCTCTCTCTTCACCTTTGTTTCCAAATTCTGAATTAATATTTTTTCCTGTGACCTCAATTTTTTGAAAGATTCTAAAAGAGTTGTTGATTTTCTGTTTATTCAGCTTTTTTTTCCTCATGAGAACAGCAGCGATGGCTCTTTTGACCAGAAATAAAAGTTTTTCATATTGATTAAAAAAAAAAAACCTATTACAAAATCATTGGAAGCTTCTTAGGTACTCTTTTCTTATCCTGTTCTAGGTCTCTCTAGCCTTGGGTGTTTCTTATATGTATGAGTAACTAATTTACACATTCATTATATATGTATATACTCAAATAAAAATTATATGGTGGATTTTTTCACATTTGAAAGATTTATGTAAATAAGATTTATGTTTGTATTAAATGCAAATTCCATTCTACAGTATATTTTATAAGTTTGCTCATATTAATACATATGGCTTTAATTTTCATTTTGTTTTCTTCTGTATAAATAATGTCAAGAGTTATGATGGGTCTGAGATTTATACTACTTGCAAGTTTATGCGTCAGCCTGACAAAGACTTAAGAATACAGGGTCAGAAACAAAGGACATTATTATTCTCAGCAATAGCAGAGGTCAGAATCTCTATCCCATTCTCTGTGCCTGTTTCCTAAGCCTCAATACTCAGAGGAAAATTTAAAGAAGTCCAGGTAACTCTTGCACATGCAGTTGGTTGTATTACAGGAGAGGAACACTGAACTTAGAGAAGTTCAAAGCTTTCCAATAAACAGTGAGCATGCCTGAACTTTGTTCTAGAGGGATACACCATCTCTATTGTCTAAGACAGTCCATCCACAAACACCTTTAAAAAATCAATATTAATCAAAGTCAGTGTCTTTTCTCAGAAACATGTAGAAAAATGAAAAACTCGTAGATTACTGTCTTTCCATAGTCATTGTTTATATAACAAATTTGATTCATTAAGGCTATTTCTAACTTTATTAATGATTTATTAGTTATTATTTTATATAGAATGCTGCAACTAATAATCCTGTATGAATTTAAAAAAAAAACATCTTATACATACTTTTCTACCTGAGTTTATGTCTTCAATATGGTCTTGGCTAATCTGTTTATTCTTTGTTAATACATAGAATGCTATTGTATAGTTTTATTCTGTTCTTTTTATTTATTTTTATTTTTTTATATTTTTATTGATTTCAGAGAGGAAGGGAGAGGGAGAGAGAGATAGAAACATTAATGATGAAAGAGAGTCATTGATTGGCTTCCTCCTGCACGCCCCCCACTGGGGATCGAGCCCGCAACCTGGGCATGTGCCCTGACCAGGAATTGAACTGGTGACCTCTTGGTTCCTGGGTTGACACTCAACCGCTGAGCTACACCCTGCTGGGCTTCTGTTCTTTTATACATTAACCTTATATTCATCACTTTATTAATCTCTTACATCTGTCATTGTATCAATGGATATTTTCAACTACCATCTTTCTGTGCAACATATTATTAACAGTGCATATAAGTCCATCTGGGCAGAATGTGTGTGTGTGTGTGTGTGTGTGTGTGTGTGTGTGTGTGTGTGTGTGTGTTCTATATGTGTTGGTGTTACATGACCCACAGAAAGAAGTTATACTTTTAAAGGCTCTCATTTCAGGCTCCATAGAAAAGAAAGGCTGAATTCTTTTACTAAGTAGCCATTTATAGAACTTCAGTTTCAATCAAGGAGAAAGAAAATAAATAAAGCAAAGCACTAGAACAACACAAAGCCATTGTTTCCTTTACCTCAGATTCCCAAACACATGGGCACAGATGAAAACAACTTTCCTGCTGGTGCTATTATCTCTGATAGCAAATCCTTTCCACCTCACAACGAGGGTCCAGAGGACAATCTGTCTCACAGGTGGCAGAGGAAATAAACACTGGGAAGGTGAAGGGTTTCAGAATAAGAACAAAAACCATATAGATGGGCTGGACAATCACAGTCAACAGAAGGACTAAAAGAATGAATTTTGTTTGTGTTTGTTCCAATTTCCCCAGTTTTTTCTCTATATTCTTAGAGCTCCTATAGAGATGAGACTATCACACACAATAATCCTCTTCTAAGCCACAAAGAAACAAAATAGATATAAAAAAAGAAGAAAAGAACTTAATTTAAAATTGTCATAATGGGGAATGAAACAATTTATTTCCTTCTGCTTGTATGATTACTTAGAATGGCAGTAATTTTGCTAAACATACTTTTCTCCTGCTAGTTCTTAGGAAATGGCCTTGTACTGAATGTTCTATTCCAAGCTTTGAGTAAAGAGATTTGTAGAGTAAAAAATATTAGGGGGAGCTAAGTGCTGTTTTACAGTGAAAAACTGAGTTTTTTCCTGAGTAGTCTCTTTTTTAATTATAAAATTTATAATTTTAAGAGAAAATTAATTTCTTTCTTCAAGGCACACAGATAATTTTGAACAATTCCCATGATTCTGATACCCAGAGAAAAAGCTATTATTAATATTTCTGATCAGTGTGTGTATGTATGTATGTGTGTGCATGTAGATATATACATAGATTCTCTATTATAGTATTCTATCATATCAGATTTCTACTTGGAGGTATTTATCTTGCTATAATTTTTCAGAAATGATTTTAAATTATTACGCAAGCACAACTTTAAAAATAAATCTTAAATTATCTGCTTAACTTCAAACTGAAAATTAACAACAACTGGAATTGTTTGTATGTATAGATATAAATAAGTTTATAATTTTTGGTGGAGCAAATTGAAGGACAGAAAATTTCAGTTTATTTTCTGTTATAGTGAAGAAAATAATAAGTTGAACTACCAATCATAATGGATGTAAACATCTTGGATATTGGGTAATGGTAAAACATAATTCTTTAAATATTTTCATATATTTTAAGTTATGACTAGAAAAAATTATTTTAAGTTACATGTTTTTATGTGGGCTTTTGATAATATCTTCATAAAGAGTAACAAAGAGAAACAAGAAAGTGTTAGACTAAAGTCCCCTATTTTTATTTCTTCTTAACATTAGAAGAAGGAAAGTATACATTCTTAGGTCTTACACTATATAAACAGATAAATTGAAGGCCTTAATGTATAACTTCAAATTGTACTTTAATAACCTAGACTATGCATATCATTAACATAATCCATATCCTTTATCTTTTTGATTAAGGGTTATTGCTTTAGCCTTGGCTGGTATGGCTTAGTTGGTTGGGTATTGTCCTGTGCATCAAAAGGTTGTGCTTCAATTCCCTGTCAGGGCACACACCTAGGTTGCAGGTTCTATCACCAGGAGGGGGTGTACAGGAGGCATCTTATGGGTGTTAGGCTCTGACATCCATGTCCCTTTCTCTCTCTCCCTCTTCCTTTTTCTAAAAGTTAACAAACTATTAAGAAATTAAAAAAATAGTTATTGCTGTAAATGCTTGCATATGGTTTATAGGAATTGTAATTCTACTTCAGGAGAAAATGCCCATGATTTTTAAAAAGACCGGGGCTTTAACACTGGCACCATGCCTCATTATTCTGTAACCTTTCTCATGATTTATCACCAGTGAGTCTCAACTCCACATCTAAAAAAAATGGTGATAATTTACCCGTAGAGACATATATGACATGCACTTAACATATGAGTCATTACTCATTGAATATAGTTTCCCTAAAATTTTCTCATGTATATATGACTTCATTTGATTCGTAAAAAACAATCTTGTAAGGTAGGTAGACATACTCTTACTCTCATTAAAATTTGATCGTATGGATGAGTAAATTGAGGCTCAGAAGTAAAATGACTTACCCAAGGGATCAAAGCTAATTGACAAAAAGCCACCTTGAAATTTGGCTATATAACCTCAGATTCTATATGGTTTCTATGATAGCATATTGCAAAAGCTACCTTTGGAAAGCATATTTAATCTTGGTGGTTGTAATAAATTGATGAATGTCATATCAAATTATTATGTTGAAGACATGCTGAGAGTGAAGTTTCCCCATGGTTAATCACAGATGCTATTTGTGCCAGGCGCTTGCTACATGGAGCGGCTCCTGGAACAGAGGGTTTTACAAAAATCACCGTGTGGAACCGCTTTAAATGATTACATTTTTTTTCCTTTCCTGCTGTCCCACTTTCCAATTCGTTTCACTGGATCCATGTTTCTTTCTCCTTTAGATCAATCTATCTCTGGTCATTGGGCAAAAAGTAGATAGCACGAGAAGCTAATTCTATTTTAGCTTTAAAAAATCCTCTTCCCAAGTCCTTATGCTCAATTAGTTTTGAGTTTGTGGGATTGGGTAAATTTAAGCCTAACCAATGTTCATGTAGAACAATAAATTGGTGTTGCATTTTCCCAGTGATAAACCTGATTTTTTAAATGACCAGATAGTTAAAGAGAAACATGAGGTTAGTAAGGAAAGTGCACTTGACATGAAGAATTGATAACATCCCCAATACAAAGCTAAACAAGGATCACATTTTTAAAAAGTCTAATGCTTTTATTTTGTAACCATGCCCTAAAACTAGAATTAAAAGTTCAAAGACATTTAGGATTGGGTATCAAGGCACACAGCTAAAACATTATCAAGTCAAGAAATTTCTGCTCAAAATAGATGTTTATTAAAATAATGCTTGGGCTCATCACTGTGGAAAATGCCAAAGTGGTGTTCTTTTAAAAGTCAGATATTTTCCAAAGACATCTTTATTATCATTGCAGAGAATTTAGAGATATGGGTTTTAATAGATAGTTATGGAAAACCAGTGAGTTTGGGGTCAGAAGTGTCTACAGTTTAATTTCTGTCTCCTTTTTTGTCATCTAAAAGTTGAAATTATTCATAGTATCACACATATACATAACTAATTATGAGCTTTGGACCTCACTGGTATTTACAAAACATTGAACCTAACAAATTTTTACTGTTCTTTCATAGTTTCACTGTCCTCCATAAACAATTTAAATTCCAAAATATCTTCCATATACTCTTGGAACTCTTTTGCCTTAGGTTCTCTGTCTCCTACATACCATTTAAAGAGGTGTTAAAAACTTAATCTCTGTCTAGTGACTCTAGTCCATGACTACACTTATGTAACTAACATAATTGGAAAAAATAACAACACAGACGTGGACTATCTCAGTTTAAATGCAGGACCTCTAACCTCAAATCAACCATTACTACTCTTCAATAATTTTATAGGCCAATAACTCACTCTCTCTCCCCCTGATTTAATATGTCTCTCTTCTTCAAATGAAGATATATTTCTTACAGTGGTCTACATTATTAGCTCTGCATAAGCCTTCACATAAACCTATAAATAAAAATCTGTATGATTTGTTTAACAATGTGTCCAGGCTTACTCTCCCTTCAGGTTCTCAGCCCCCTTCCTCACTCTCAAGGACTTGGCATTCAATTCACCGAGAAAATACAATCAAAGATATTTCCACAAACTCCTATCAGCTTATCTATACACCTACCAGACCCTGAGCCCACACAACCTGCCTCCTATTCCATGACTATTTATTAAAACCCATATCTCTTTCTAGCCACTGTCACTTTTTACTTTTCTTCCATAAAGAGTTGTTTTTACTCATTGTCTCCAATTACTTTTTTTCCTACTTACTCTTGAAACTACTGCAGTCAGATATGGCCACTGAACTGACTTGCAAACTCACCAATAAACTCTATGTTGATAAACTATCCTCAACTTACATGATCCTTCACTTATATTCATGCATTTGACTGTTTCCTTCTTCTTGAAAAAAATAATTCTTTTCCCCATTTTGTTTTGATTCCAGGGAATCTATTCTTCTGATTGTTCCTACTAGAAAATCTCTCCATCTCTGCCTGTTTCACTGTTTTGTTTTTTTTTCTCATCCTCCAATCTGCTAAGTAATAACCATCATAATTGGTGTGAGGGAGGTCTTGAGTTGCATTTCTCTGATAATTCGTGATGTTGAATACTTTTTCATATATCAAATGACTACCGAAATGTCTTCTTTGAAGAAACATCTATTTAAGTCCTTTGCCTATTTCTTTGAATTATTTGTTTTTTGTTTTTGCTTTTTTTTCTATTGAATTATATGAGTTGCTTATATACTTTAGATATTAACCACTTGTCAGATACATAGTTGGAAAATATTTTCTCCAATTCGGTAGATAGCTTTTCATTTTGTTTATTATTTTATTTGTTGTGCAGAAGCTTTTTTAGTGCCTGAATTTGAGGTATCACAAATATTTTGCTTTTGTTGCCTGAATTTGAGGTATCACATCCAAAAAATCATTGCCAAAGCAATATCAAGAACCTTTTTTTGTTGTTGTTGTTCTGTTTCTGTCTCTGAACTTTTAAATGATGCCCTCTCTTTAGAATTTATACTGGGAAGCAGCAATCACATTAAAAAAAAATTAAGACCAAAAGGCAGACCTAGAGAAATTGGATTAAAACCTTGGTCTAGAACCAAAGTATCTTTATAATTGAAGATTTTCCTAAACTTTCAGGGATATGGGCAATAATATGCTGCATAATTCACAGGAGAGCTATTAAAGGAACCAATGCCACATGATAGCTAAAAACTCACCAAGATAACTGTCAAAAGTGCATCCAATAATGTTGCTTAAAAGGAATCATTGTATCCTGAAATTCTATGATAATTTGAAGGACCAAAAAATATTAGCTCTGTTGGACCCTAGTTTTGTGTGTTTTTCATTATGCTATGATTTAATTTCTGTTTCTCCTCATTTTTAATTGATAAATGACATTTTTACTAAAATTAATTTAAAAATACCTACATTCCATTCAGGGCCAATCCAGAAATAGCTGAACAGAAGAATTAAGACCTTAGAGGAGGATAGTGAAGGTACATAGTGATGTTATCAGATTCTAAAGGCATTCAGGAGTTTTAGCAAGTTCAAAATACTGTAGCTGTACTTTGTGAAGAAATAGAAGGATGAAAAAAAAAGAAAAGAAAAAAGTTCACACGGATAATATGCCTTCCACATTATCTACCCGGGCATAAAAGCTGAGTGACAAGGTTTCTTTTATTCTACTATAAAACTTCCTGGTTTTGGCCAGGATAACAGGAGATGATTGACACTATTGTCTTAATACTAAATTGAAAGAATTTCCCTGTTATTTTAATTTCATGATAATGAACTCTTAGAATACTTCTTTCCTACAGCTCACAGATGGTCGATTGTATCTCAAGAGGTTTTTCTTCCTAAATATCCAAAATAGGTACTAAATAATGTCAATAACATTATGTAAAATCAGAATAATGTGAAGATTCAGGTACATCCAAATAGTACTTACAAAAGCTTTTACTGAGCCAGCTTTCTTTCTTCCAACATGAAAACAAAATCAATTCTGCTTAAGATAATGTAAGCGATGCTGTAACTGAGGCAATCCTTATAATACAGCTTGTGCAGTGACAGGAGAAAATGCAAGCCATTTTTATTTTGTTGGGACATGGCTCAGAGGCAAAGAGATTCCTGCCATTAGAGACTTGCAACCTACAATGAGGACAATAGCCATCATACAAAAATATAACAGATGGCAGCATGGCTGTCTCACTCAGATACAGGTTACAAAGTAGATGAGTATAAGATTTTACTATTTAGAATATATAGGGAGCTGGCTCTTAGACCAGGAGGTAAAACTAAAAGTACCATATCATTGAGAAAATATAAAAACTATTTCTTATTAATATTTTTCTTTAATATATATTACTCTACTTGGAATTAGAGTTCATAGTATATAACATAATATCATCTCTCAAGTTTAAAACCCTTAAAGAAAGAAAACATGTTATCAGTGCTATAAAATTAGTTATATATTAGTATTCAAATATATATATTAATCAAATTGAATTTAAGTACATTAGAAAATATCAGGGTATACTCATATATAGAAATCAATTTTTCATAACAAAGAAGTCTGACGAGATTACTTTTTACAGCTTAGCAAAAAGAATAAAAATTGAATGAAAGATAACTCTTTTTTGGTTACATTGCTAAGCAACCAAGACAGCTAAGACATGGGGCAAGTAGGTAGCAAGATCCAATAGGAAATGGAGAAGCATTTAGTGAAACCTACATTTACTGCCACTGTTATACTCTGGTGTATTAGCCATTACATGTCTTGGGTCCTAGAGGCTCAGCTAAAACTATGCCAGGAGCTTGTAGTGGCTTTGCTAAAATGGAGGCAAAAAGTGAAATTTAGGACCACCCAAAATCAGGACTTACAAAATTCCAAACAAGCGGGATCATTGGAGAAGTGAACTGGACATTTTGATAAGGTTCACTCTCAAGGTATTTGGTGAATCTTAAATTAATCTTGTAAAAAGGATAAGAAACATAGTGGAAACATACCATTTAGAAGTTAAACAGTTAGCCTGAGCTTTTGTCCATCTCACAGACCCAAACACACACACACACACACACACACACACTAGATTTGGGACATTTCAGGAAAGAGGGTGTGTTAGTTAGGTTTCACCAGAGTAACAGAAACAATAGGAGAGATTAGATAGATCAATGATAGATGATGATAGATAGATAGATAGATAGATAGATAGATAGATAGATGATAGATATAGATAGATGATGGATATCAAGAGACATATGAAAATGTATTGTGTCCATGCAATAATGGGGGCTGAGAAGTCTCATGATCTGTTGTATGCAAGCTGGAAACCCACATAAGCCCTGAGAGTCAGAGAGTCAATGATACAGATTCCAGTCTGGGCCTTTAGGCCTGAGAACCAGGGCCACTGAGGGCAGAAGAAAATTGATGTTCTACTCAACAGTCTATGTTGAAATACTGCTCACCAATAAAAAGAAATGAACTGATCAAGCAACAACAGGAATGAAGCTCAAAACATTAAGCTGAGAAATAGATGCCAAATACAATGAATACATGTGGTATGATTCCATATGAAACTCTATGAAAGATGAAGTAACCTTTGGTGAGAGAAAGCAGACCAACCAGTAGTTGTCTGAAGATGGGTGTGTGCATAGATCACTGGAAAAGGTCATATATTTTGTTAAATGTAATTTATACCTTAATACATCTGATATTTTAAAAATATGTAAACATGTTTTAAATTCATCCAAAACATAGTAAGATACCTCCTTGAATATTGTAGTGTGCTGTATCCAAAGTCTGTAAAATCTCAGGGGCAAGGAGAAAGAATTCCAGGCAGGTAAAAATTGATGATAATCATAATTTACAATGACAGCAGGTAGATAAACAAAATTATATGGGAAGGTTGTATTATTTATGGTTATTTTTATGCATGTCAACAATGTCATTTACAAGACTGAAAAGAGAAGAAATTGAAGTAGATGAAAATAGATAATTTTGATTCAGCCAGAAAAATAAAAAAATGTATTCCATGCAGTTAGTGGAATTGAAAATAAACATAGTTCAGCTATGAGTAGAAAACATACCATTTCTAAGCTTTGCTTATAAACCCCAAGTGATCTTTTATTATTAGATTTTCTATTACAGTAGGAGTAGAAAACTCATGACTAGAAACATATTGGTCTAACCTCTGGTGAGATGAAGATTCAGGCTATAATAACAATATGACATAGGAGAACCTACCAGCTCGGCGTTCCTAGCTAAAGGGTGCCACTGGCTCCTCAACAGAGGATCTGGCACAAGTCTGTGATCGCAGCTGCATTACAAGGCAAATCACTATCAGGACTTCCAGCATCAGCCTTCATGTTTGGAAATGAACAAGTCCCTCCCCGAGCACGATCAGAGGTGAGGTCCAAGCCTTACATTTGGATCCTATGGATTGCTTTAAGCTGTCCACTGTAACTGGTTTATGGGAGCACTGCAGGGGATGAACTGCTCTTCTGGGAGGCCAATCCGCAAGGGATCAGTCTGGGACATGTTACGCCTTACCATTCAGTCTCACTAGGATTGCTGGTATGGCAATATCACCCATTTTTCAAACAATTCAAAAGATTTTTTTTATTTCTATATTACATTTAATATACATTTAATAATCTTTTTTTTCTTTTAAAATTTTTTTATTAAAATATAGTTGGCATACAATATTAGTTTTTGGTGTACAACACAGTGATTCAACATTTATATATCTTACAATGTGCTTACCACACTAAGTCTAGTAACCATCTGTCACCATGCAAAGTTATTACAATATTTTTTTTTCCTTATCCCCCCATAACCCTCCCATCCCCCCCAACACTCATGCCCTCGCCCCCCTGGTGTCTGTGTCCATTGGTTAGGCTTATATGCATGCATTCAAGTCCTTTGGATGTTTTTCACCCTTACCCCCACCCTCCCTACCTTCCCTCTGAGGTTTGATGGTCTGATCAATGTTTCTCTGTCTCTGGATCTGTTTTTGTTCATCAGTTTATGTTGTTCATTATATTTCATAAATGAGTGAGATTATGTGATATTTATCTTTCTCTGGCTTATTTCACTTAGCACAATGCTCTCCAGTTCCATCCATGCTGTTGCAAATGGTAAGAACTCTTTCTTTTTTACTGCAGCATAGTATTCCATTGTGTAGATGTACCACAGTTTTTTAATCCACTCATCTGCTGATGGGCACTTAAGCTGTTCCCTAATTTTAGCTATGGTGAATTGTGCTGCTATGAACATAGGGGATGTATATATCCTTTCTAATTGGTGTTTCTAGTTTCTTGGGATATATTCCTAGAAGTGGGATCACTGGGTCAAATGGGAGTTCCATTTTTAGTTTTTTGAAGAAACTCCATACTGTTCTCCACACACACACATACACACAAATTTAAATGTCAAGAACATATATTAGTAACATAGTACAATGATAGTTTTAAAATATATTTTAAAAATCTTATATATGAAAAATACTAGTGATGCTGAACCAATTTCATATGATAAATCTACTATTCATGTTGGTAGATATTGACTTTAAATACTGCAGAATCTCAGGCACATAATATATTTAGCAGGTGCTTTCCTCCCATTCAAATAAGCAGAAGGTAAATGGCAGTAACAATGGCAAGTGGGTATTAGCCAAGTCTGGGCTCCAGGATCTGAGGCTGAGTAGGGAATCTGAAATATGAGTTCCAGGGAAGAGAGTTGAAGCAGTATTAAGATAGCATTGATGTCCATGAAGACACAGAGAGAGACTAAACCCTAAGTGAAGTCTTTGCAACAGGCCAAAACGGAGAAGTGAATTTGTCATTGTCAGGAATGAATAATTCATTAAGTGTCAGCCTTTTATGAGATGTATGTGGCAGAATCATAGACGGAACAATTGTCAAAAAATGCCTTCATAGATTAAAATTGTATCTGCAGTGACTTTCAATCAGTGTACCACAAGAATTTTTAAAACATGCACTACCTGACTATTTAGTCAGGCGTGCGACCTCTTTTCCCTTAGAGTGTTACATTTTAAAAAAAGACAACAGCCAACACAATAGCCATCCTGAATAAATGAATCAAAATTATAGCTATTTATTTTGTCAGATTGACAAAAGAGCTAACATATTTTTGGTGTGTTGCAGAATTTTATTAATTAGTTTATGTGTGCCATGAGAGGAAAAGGGTTAAAAATCGCTGATCTAAAGTAATGGTTTTATTATCTCACATTCACAGACCTCACTCATTAATGCAAAGTAAGCTTTGGGCCATTCTCCACCTACTCCTCCCTCACAATGCACATGGACCTATAATGGTATGAGTTATTGCAAAATTATTGCCTTGTCCTTTTGCTTCACTCCATTTATCAGAAAAGAAGCAGGACAAATGAAATTATATATTTTACACTTAAGGGATATTTATTGGTTTTCTGATTTGGGGGCATTTAATAGATCAGTCTTTAAAGAGGGATTAAGATAAATCATCTCATGAGGGCAAGAGAAAGGAGGCTTCCATATTTTGAATTTTTAACTCATAAAAAAGAGTTAGGGTCCCAGAGACACTGCTGACCAAACCATGAATGGCAGGTTTACTGAGGAGGACAACTGCACGTATACATAAGGCCTGGAATGAAAGCCCATTGGAGTACATGGCTCTTTAAAACTTGGCATAATGGTGATTTCCACAGAGCTTTGGAGATTAATATTTTTGTCAGGGACTAAAAAAACTGATAAGGCACCTTTGACAATTTGTCTTGACTTGCATCATCTGCACTTTTTTTGCACAATAATAAAGAAGGGGGAAAATGTGACAGATATGGTCACTTGGAGTTCAATGTATATGCAGCCTTGTTTGAATGTGCCTTGCTGTACTGAACTTCGGGGAGGCTGAAAATTCTATTGTCTAGATTCTTAAACTGAGCTCAAAATAAGGTTTAGATTCTTAGCCAATAAGGTGCAGATGCATAAGCTGTGGAGAAAGAAACGGAGGCAGGAGTAGTGTTTCCAAAGTGTCTGTTACTTTTTAAATTTTATTTATTTTTTAATTAAATTTTATTGAGGTAACATTAGTCAACATGAACATATAGGTTTTGTGTGTGGTTCACAAAGTTACAAAATCTGTATATAGCACCATGTGCCCACTACCCAAAGTCAAATCTTCTGTCACCTCGTATTAGGACGCCTTTCTCCCACCACCCTCTTCCCTCTGGTAACCACCACACTGCTATTTGTGTCCACAAGTTTCAGTCTTATATGTCACTTATTGGGCAAGCCCAGCCCTACAGGCATTCCATTTCCTACTACAGTATTAGCAAAGGCCTATTGTGGGCCTTTTACCTGATATGTGAGATAATGGTTTTATAACTGGGAGCACTGGCAAAAGGCTCCTCAATGTGGAGGATTCCTGAGAAACAGGAGGGTCTGGTTCTAAACCAGCAGCTGGACTGGAAGTTACTGAGTTTGGAGGCATCAGTTGCTCTGGCGGCCCACTCAAGGAGTCAAATTGAAAACTGATCCTAGAATCTGTACCTGTAGCCCTCTCAAGATTCTATACAAAGTTACCCTGAAATAAATCCCTTTCTAAAAATTCTCTTCTCTGCAACTTAACTTCAACAATATGAAGAGGACTCACCAAAAGTCTGAAGTTAGACGTTCCAACCATCAGGCCGTTAGGGCCAAATTTATATTTAATTGAATTTTTTTTAAAAGTACTTGAAACCAAATGTAGTGAAGTCATTCATATTTATTACATAAAACATCAAACAGAACTTTGTGTACTATACCAAGGAGTTTATGAACAACTTTTGAATTCTGTTCAAGGGCTGTAGGGTAAGAATTGCATGTTAAAAGAAAAAATCCAGTGTGACAAGGCATGAAAAAAATCTAAATAAGTTTCATGTTAGATTTTGTCTTTTGATAGCTATCATAGGATAAAGAGTTTATACATAACCACATGTTAAAAGAAACAAACCATAACCAAATTGGAAAATAATAACCATGTTTTGTAGTCCACAGCCTCAGGGGTATAAAAGGAAAAAATAATAAAAAGAAAATATTAGGATGGAGTGGGCATGTGTCTAAAAATTTGAGTTGAAAAATTAAAAATAAATCATTCCCACTGATAAGATTTCTCATTTGATCAGAAAGAAGTTTGAGACTCGATGTTGACAGATGAGAGAAACCACCACCACCCTAAATTCAACTGCTACAATCCAAAGAGGTGCCCAATCCAAAAACTTTGGCTGAGAAGACATCTAAGAATATATACAAATGTGGTGGGAGGAAAGGAATAAAGTGAAAAAGAAAGTCTTACTTTCTTGATTCTTCATGCCTGGGATATGTATTGGCTGGTATTTTTTTTTAAGGTTATTCTTTGAATCTTACATAAAAAAGAAAGAAAACTAAAAGAAAACGAGCAAACCCCCAAACATAAAGCCAGCATGGGGGAAGTCAAGCATAGAAAGACAAAGAGGATAGAGACTAGTGTACCTTTTTTAATCCCAAGGACCTTAAACTTTCATACAATAAAAGCATAATATGCTAATTAGCCCAGACAGCTGAACAACCCTCCGGACATACTTCTGGACGACCTTCTGGACAAAGCCGGGGTTGTGAGGGCCGATGTAAGCCTCTGCAGCTTGCAAAATTTCATGCATCGGGCCTCTAGTATGGTTATAAAGATCTACAGTTCTTACCCATTTTTTTTTAATTTTAAATAAAAGCATATTTTTCCCTCTCCCCATTTTTTTTAAAAAAGGACCCAACTCCATCACTCATGTGAGGTATTTTCCTGGGATGGCATCCTGCCCTCCCACCCTCTCTTCTCTAATCTCCAGCTACTTGTCCCTTTGCCACACCAGTTTCTCTGGACCCAGCTGCAGAGACTCCGCTCTGTAACCTTGACCTCAATCCTGATGTTTTAGCACTTTCAACCTGTGATTGCTCTTCCAGATTTATGCTAATGCATAAATTGATCATTTTAAAAAAATGATCGAAAGACATAGACATATTCTTGGTTCTTCAATTTCAGCAAACTTTGTAAAAGTGTTAAAGTAAATACTTATGTCTTTTATGAACATAGTCTCCAAACAACTCAATGTGTTCTTATTGTCTATGCTTTTAAGACATATTAGTTTGGAAAGCATAGGACACTGATGAGTTGACACATTTCTCCATTTTTACAAAGTACCCGAGTGCCTTATGGTGCCAATTTTTCTCATGTCTCATGGAATTCATGGCAAATTTAGCCATC